>CM021104.1:352466667-352692300 GCA_007115665.2 Sequoiadendron giganteum | reverse complement strand
TCTTGCAAATCAAATAAGGTTTAAATATATAATTTTCAAACGACAAATCAAATTGTGAATTCTTTCAAAATGAAACAAATTTACCAAGTAGAAAACCTGGTTCCAAAAGCTTGAGAGATTGACAAAATGGTGCAAAGCCTTCTCTTCAAATCCAAGCTCCTTCCCAGAAATCCAACTGATCTTTTCCAAGAACCCAAATCCAAAACCCCCAAAACCAGAGATTCCAAAACCAAACTAGAATCCTTCCTCCTATTTTGTTTTGTTTTTTTTTTAATTTTCCATCCTCCCCCAAAAACTCATGAAAATCCATAATAATCAAAAAAATCCAAAAATATCTCATTCAACCACCATAATCAATTTTCGAAAACAAAACAAAAAATATCTCCAATTTATTTTCCATTCAATTTATTTTCTCTAAACAATTGCAAATTAAAATATTTTTTTTCCAATTTTCCAATTTCAACAAAATATCTATTAATTTCAAAATGAATATCTTAATTCAATCTAATTAATTTATATAATTGAATAAAATGAATCTAATCCAAGATTGAATTGTTTTATTTATTAAATTAAATTAATTAATTAATTAAATAACATTTTCAACATAAAACTAGATAAATTTAATAAACAACTTAAATACATAAAGCCATTTAATCACCTTTTTTTAACTTGCAATTAAATAAAATCCAGGGAAATTAAACAATAATAAAGCAACTGAACCAGACTAAAACCGATGACACACTATGACCAGGGTGATGACTTGACATGAGAAACCTAGCTACTATCTCCCAATCGAATGTCGTTGGGCAATGGACACGCTCAAACCTATGAAGCCAAGTGGAGTCGATTTCCTGTACCTGTTAAACTGCGAACACGGATTATATCCACATGCATATTTGCATCATATAAAACACACCATGAAGAGGAAGTCACAAAATTGTAGGGCATTTGCAAGCGAGTGGTGCAATCCTATCCCCTTCACCAATACAATATTACTAACTGACAAATCTAACATTAATAATTTAATCAACAACATAAAGCATCATTAATTCAAATATCCACTTAGCTAATTCAGAGCATACCATAATGATAACATCAGAACAAAGTACCATCACATCAAAATGTAACATCCACATCGCTTTACAGTTAGCGATCAAATAGTAACAGAGTATCAAAGACAAAGTACTAACAGAAAATAAGGCATAACCAAATAGAACACTGTTTGATCAAAAGAGAAAAACAAAGGGGTATTACAATTCTTGCTTCTGCAAAATCTTGCAATGTGTCCAGGTTTGTTGCAACTATAGCATACAACAAATTTCTGACCAAACTAACCTCCATTCAATCTTGATTTGTATTGGTTATCTTTATTTCCAAATATATTACATGTATGATAGTAACCATTGAATGATTGAATCATTCTCCCAGCATTATATCTATTCATCATCTAATTTTTGCATTCAACAACTCTATGTCCAAAATTTTTGCATGCAAAATATTGTCTGGAAAAGGATCCAAAATTTTGATTCATTCTACTTCTACATTCTATAACCTTATGTCCAAATTTATTGCATGAAAAATAAATACCATTGAAAGATGGGTACCTTTGAGAATTTGGCTGTCTGATAGGGGGTTTTCCAACATTTCTTCTTTGATTTCTAAATTGTTTTCCATTGCCTTGAGTCTTCTTTTGATTTTCAATCTTGTTAATTTGATTTTCCTTTGAGATTTATCCTTCTTCATGTACCAAACCACCTTTATTTTTAGATGGTTTCTGTCCTACAATTAGTTCATCAAGCATTGTAGTACTTGTTTTGAATTTGTCCTCATGAGCTCTTGCTTTTTCTAGATCTGATCTCAGTGTTACAACTTCTTGTTCAAGTCTTGTGCATTCATCAGTCTTTCTTTGTATCATTGCATTCAAACAATCCTCAATTCTTTTATTTTCTTCCACTTATACTTTTAGTCTACTAATGTTTTCATTTTCTTTCTTTAATTGTTCATTGAATTCTCTATGTCTTTCTCTGAATTTCTTGATTTTTTCTCTCAATTTTTTGATGCATTCATTTGCTTCCTCTAGGTTTTCATTCAGATTTTTTTTCACCTTCAATACTGTCAAGATCTTCAAGAGAAACTTTAATTTCTTCTTTGTCAATCATGCAGCCATCTTCTATGTTCAATTGCAAAATTTTCTTCTAGAGAAATAGGACACTTTTTATCAGCCATGTGTTTAACCTCCAAGATCTTCCTCAAGTTGTTAGGCTTCATAAAAGGAACCAAGATTTGATACCAATTGTTGAACACACAAAATATTGAGAGTGGGGTGGGTGAATCAGTATTCTATTAAACCATTTGATCATAGACCATCCAAATAACAAAACCTATCTAATTGCAACTATGAATGAAAACATGAAACAACCACAAGATCACATGAAACAATAACACCAAGATTTTTATGTGAAAAACCCAAAAAGGGAAAAATGATGGTGAGGATTAGCTCACAATATATTATAATCGGTTATAAGATATTACATAGGCTCACTACCATGATACATTTTCCAATAAGGCTCACAACTAGAGATAGAAAATAAAAATAAATGGGCACATAGCCAAGATGTGAACTGATATAAAATGTACCTTCCTTGTGCTAAATTATGTTCCTTTGAAGCTCTGAATACAAAATATTGCTCTTCTTTATAATCACTCAATATTCACAATAATTCTACTAATATTCAGATCTCACACATACAAAATCGCATGTTCACATCATATCACTTATTATCTTGCATATCATTTTATATCTTCTCTTCCTAAAACTCAAAAATTTCTTACATATATACCCAATACATCCACATACATCAATTAGGTCTGTCTAATTAGATGTAGCCCAAAATTAAATCAAAATGCCTTGTCAACTTCATACTTGAATCAAAATCATCTTCGCACTCAAAACAAACATGCAACACTTAATTTAGGTTGGCATGGACCTAAAATAGATCCTCTTAACATTCACAATACTTATTTGAACTCCACAACATTTATCAAGCATTAAGATGGCCAAGAATTAGACCTAATCACAAAATAAGTCAACTGATCAACTCCAATGACCCATCTAATCATATAATCATGTTCCATATGGAATATATAGTCTACTAAAATCTATAAAAAATCTCTTAAAATTGTAAAGATTAATCCCAATCACCAAAGGAACGCGAACCAAATTACACATATCCATTTACACTATATAAAGCCAAAAAACTAAATGCCGAACTAATGTTACTTGTAACTTTTAGCCTCGTCACCCAAAATCACTGAAATCTTGAACATAGATGCACTTAGTAGTCAGTAATAACATATCATAACCTCAAAATCAGATCTTATTACACAAGCGATTTTGGACCAAAATATTGGATTAAGATGTCCATTTTATTCACCGGATTAGAGAAAATGTCAACAATCAATGTTGGCATCAATGACAACACTTTAAGGGGTTACTTCTTCATTCTTTCAACAAATAATTATTGTGAAATCATTCATTCTCATTTTTGTTAATGTATTTTCATAAGATATGACACATTTACTACTCATATTGTATGGCTACACTGTAATTGATATATGATTGCTGAAATGGTGCTATAATAATTAAATCTAGAAGGTAGTATATAAATAGGCCTATAAACATTTTCTTGGGATAGTGATTAAATATGTTTTAACTATGTATTATGTAAAACTAGTAATAGAAAAGACATATTTTAATCATAGCCATTTAACATTGTAAAAATCAAGTTAGCCTCATGAGTTTCTATTGACCCTATTTTGAAACTCTCTCTTTATACACACAACCTGTTACATTTAGTATTGGAGACAACTGCTAGCCTAACATCTTGCACTCTATTCTCTATTAGCCAAAAATTTGTGTAGCTTGCCTATATTATGCCCTTTGTTCTAGTAGTTGTTTTTTGCATGTAGGACATATCAATAATTATGAATTTGAATGGAATGATCAAACTTATACCAAACAAGAAATGGTACCAATCATTGGTATATAAGACTCATGCGTACAAAAACATTATCCACTTTTTGGTGTCATGGGCACATGGAGCAGTAAAGTGGGGTTGCTTCCTTGATCAAATGAATTACCTTGGAATCCTACAAAGAAGAATTAAGTTGACCATGGCAACATTGCCTTAGATGTAAAAGGACCAATAAGAAATTTAGCTTGATCATTGCACTACTCCATAAGAATAAGTGAAATCAGAAAATTATTGAGTGATTCTCTATTATGTTGATGTAAAAATTTGATTCTATAAAATTGATCACTACACTAATCAAAACCAATCCTTTCTTGATGAATACTCACAAGGTTATAGGAATAATGTAATATTCTAAGAAAAACATTTATATCATTAATCCTAAAAAATTATGGACTCCATTTCATAACTTTCTTAGAAAAAATAATTAATTGTGAAACTATCTCCATTTTGTTATCATTTTTTTGAGAAATTTCAAAATACTTGAAAGACTAGAAATAAGCCCCTAGGTTATTATTCAAAGGGTTTTATGATATAGTCACAAATTCCATATCATCTATTTCCTTCTAGAATATGTGAAATGTAGAGGGAAATTATAGGTGTCCTAATTCCCCATGTTCAATATTTTTTATGAATATGAAACCAACTAGTTAATGGCATATCATCAATGTAATGAAATTTACCTAGTTACTATTTGATTCTTTTTGTATAGATGTGAGAATTCCACCCTTATCTATTCACTACTTGTGAATAGTATTCATATCATTTTTTAGCTTCTTAATTGAGCTTCCATAGACAAGAAAATAAATGTAGAGAATATAATAATGATACATAAAAGTTGCCATTGTTTGTATGGTTACATTAAAATTTTCCCCAAAAAATCATAAAAAATAAGTATATTTTCTCAAACCTTAGCCCATTTCAATTCAAAAAAATACTCTTGGATTCAAATTTGGAAGTACTAGGCCAAAAGTTGAAGTAAATTGACAATTTTAAATTAAATATTTCATATAAATATGTAAAATGAATTCACCATTTTCACAAGGAAATCATTCAACCTTGTTAATAGTTTCTATCACTCAAGACATCGATTATGTATGTTCTTGAGACATCGTGGTGCCCATTAAAACTGACCTATTTTATTAAACTTCCAATAAATGTAATAAATAATATTCATATTTGGAGTTTCCTTTATAAATTGTTAATAATGAATAAATATATTATAAATTTTAACTAATTTGAAGTATATGTTGGAATTAGAATACTAGAGAAAGTAGTTCTATTTATAGGATCTCATTTCTTTCTTCATGTAATAAATGTATTGTGTGAGGGGGAATGAGGGATGTTAGATCAATGATCCAAAAGGGACATTAGAGCAATCTGATGAAGAAATATGATCTACAACCAAAAAGCTTAAATCTAAAATCTAGAAACTCCTACACATATGAAATTGAAACTATACCAGTGCAAACATGATAAGGAATCTACTAATTACCAAATAAGAACAAAAGATAGATTTTACCATCCTGTAGCGGAGTGTATTCGCTTGATGTTGGATTGTTCTTATCACAACAAAGCCTCCAAATTTAGTGTGCAAAGTGTGGATGAATGCTTGTTTGTGTTTGGTTGATTGAAGATGATGGATGAAGCTCTCTCTCTCCAGGATGATCTTGATGACACTTCATTGCTTAATGTATATGAATTCACTGATCCTTATTTTTGAGGAAAGGGGTTTTTTATAGAGAAAATGAGATTTGAAATGGATGATCAAGATCATTTTGAAGAATATCCGGATCAATGGTTGGAGTGTGTTGAGAGGATTTAGAAATGAGATAATTGTGCAAAGTTGATTGCACAATTTGTGTGATTGGGAAATAGATTGACTAGTCAGGACTATGATTGATCAATTAAAATAATAGATTGATCAGTCAACTTTGTGATGGCTTAGTTAGGAATATGATGTTTTAGTTAACCGAATAGATTGATTAGTTAACAAATTAGATTGCTTAGCCAACAATCGTAATTTTCTCAATCAGAAAGTGGGCGAGGAATATGAATTAATTGATTTAATTAATTAATTCCTTTTTGGGGTTTGAATGTGGAAATCAAGTTTGACTTTTGCAAACAAAGTTGCATTATTTGATTTAATTTTTGATAATCGATTTGAATAGTTTGATTTAATTTAAATTTTTGGAGGGAAAGTGTTGTAATTAAATTATTATCTAATAATTTAATCCATTTAGGGGAATAAGGTGATTTAGCGACATAATTAAATAATTGGTGTTATTTAATTAATCAGGACAAAATAAGGTGGGATTAGGACTTTATTAAATAAAATGAGATTTATTTAATTGGTCAAAATGATGAAACATGAATTAATTAAATAATGTTGTTTTATTTAATTAATAGAGGAATTAGGGTTTTTAGGACTTTATTAAATAAATAAAATTTATTATTTTTTTTTGAAATGATGAAAAAGTGAATTAATTAAATAATATATTATTCAATTAATAGAGGAATTAGGGTTTTTGATGTGATGCGATGTGGTGTGATGCAGGAAAATTGTGGTATGATTTTGATCATTTCAAGATGATTCCAAGATGATGCGGGACATTACAGGATAGTTCCCAACCGTTTCAGGGTGATTTCAAGATGATCTGAAACATTACAAGATGATTTTGAACTATTTCAGGGTGATTTTGAGTTGATTTGAGACGTTATGGGATGATTCTGAGTTATTATGAATGTTATGGGATGATTTCGAGTCATTCTAAAGTGTTACAAGATGATTTTGAGTCATTTCAAAGTGTTATGAGATGATTTTGAGTCATTCTGAAGTGTTATAGGATGATTCTAAGTCATTTCAAAGTGTTACATGATGATTTTGAGTCATTTTGAAGTGTTACAGGATGATTCTGAGTCATTTCAAAGTATTACAGGATGATTCTGAGTCATTTCAAAGTGTTAAGGGATGATTCTGAGCCATTCTAAAGTGTTATGAGATGATGTGAGATGATGTTCCATATCATTTGACGTTGCTTGAGGTTGTTCGATGTTGTTTAATGTTGTTTTGATGTCGTTAAGTGTTTTTTGATGTCATTTAGTGTTGTTTGATTCTGTTCAGTGTTGTTTGATTGCGTACGTTCAGTGTTGTGTGATACGTATCAAGTCAATTTTACATGTCTACATTTTTCCCCTCTTTGATACAAAGTACTAGTTGCTTTGTTTCAAAGATTTTATTTCTAAGATTAAGTTTTTGAAAAAAATTATGCCCCACTATGCCCCAATGTTCAGTGGAATGATTGTAGGACTCTGTGCTGCCCCTTCGATAGGTTGACCAAAAATTTCACGTTTTGAGGTCAAGCTCTTGACACTATTGTATTTGTCATTTTGATGTTTTCAAATGGAATATTCTATGTTAATGTGCATTGTTTCTTGTTCAGAGATTCTAATTTGTAAGTAGGAAGATTTTCTAAGTGTAATTAGGGTTTCCTTGAGGTGTTATATAGGAAATTTGTCTTCAAATTGGATCATTTGTTCTTGGTTTTGTTTGCTAATTCTTGTCTCTAGATTCCACATTTTTTGAGTTGTTGAGGGAGAATGCCTAGCTTCGAGGTTGCCCCACATCGTTCTGAGCTCGTTTGAGAGTATTGTTAGAAACCAAGATCAGACATGCAAACCAAAAGGCCTTCCACAAAAGAGAAAAACAATAAAAAAAAAGAGCTTTGCATGAAGATGTGTAAATTGATATTATTTAGAATTAAGAAATTACAATGAGATGAATTTATTTATAAAAGCAATGTATGCAACCCTAATGTTGACCTAAAACAACTCAACTAGATAAAGCTTACTTATTAATTAAGTAAACTAATTATTACCAAGGTAAAACCTAAGTAAACTTAATAAAGTGTAATTAAATAATTATTTACACCAACACCCTCCCTTAAGTGCAACTTAGGGAGACTAAAAAAGCATGCACCTAAAACTAGGATGAAAGCAAGAAATCATGAATGGGTCCCCCGACAACAAGGCCTGATCAGGTACCCATGTACACATGCAATGTAAGAGAAAGAGAAAGAGGAGAAAACCCAGTGGAACAAACCCCCCTCAATGAGATGACCTATTGCAAAGAAGAATTGGAAGAACACTGTGGAGTAACACTAGAACCTGAATCCGACAAGCAAGGAAATATACTTTTGTTTACAAGAAACCATATCAGAATCATAATAATGCAACAACAGACCCGATGCCATGGAACACTCAAAAACTCCCAAATGGAAACAACCCTGGAATCTATGAAGCAATAGTAGATGATATGATGACAAAATCTAGAAGCCGTGTATCTCGATGCTGATGCCAAACTGAGACTAAAACTCTTCCATGGTTACAAGTACCATAAAGACTCTAGAACATTAACCACAAATTTAGTGGCCCTCAAACTAAGATGGATACAATGCGGATCATTAACCATAGGCTCTCAATCTAAAGTGTGAACCAATATGAATCTTATATGTGTCAATCTAAGACAAAATGAGGCCAAAAGAAACTAAGAAACTAGATACAACCCATGCGATTTGTCATCAAAAAATAAGATGAAGATCAAAGTGCATGCACACTCTAATAAAATTTAAGGACTTGCAAAATAAAATTGGAGAAAAATAAGATAAAAATGCTTCCACCACTGGATCAGCATTGTAATCATCTTTCCAACGATATCTTGTTTACAAAAAAAGGACACCGTATGCCAAAGTTACGGCCGATTTTGTAAACATGCTCCAATTTGGCCAATAAGGCCTATAGGAGGCAGCCTAGGGGACTAAAAAAAATTCGGCCCTTGGTCCTATGCACGACCAGGGGCTAGCGGGCAGGGGGCTAGGGCAAAGCCCCTAGTCATCCATATGACCAATGCTAGTGCTAAGGGGCCAGCCAGGGGTGGGGCACATAGCGCCTGGTCCCCCATATGACTGGCGGTCTATGCAAAGGCCCACGAGGGCTTGCTAGGACTGATGACGAGATGGAAGAGGAGGCCGGTGGTGGTGGTGGGCTGATGGCTATTGAGTGGAGGGAGCCTTGTGACCTGGGAGCGCCAGTAGAAAAACCAAGAAAACACGTTAAAAAAAAATCAATTTTTGTGCCTCGGGGAGCGTGCTGGGGAGGCCGTAGGGCCTAACAATTTTTTTTTGCCTTCTGGACCAACTTCTCCAAAATCGATGAAACGAAGGGCGATCTAAGGGTTTTTAGCCACTGTGAACATGATGGTGACCTTCGCTCATGCTAAAAAATGCTCTAAAAAACCATCTACCTCCAGAGCTTGCAAAAAATCACCGAGCTTGAAACCCTCATAGATTTCTTCAACGATGACCAAAATCAAATAAATAAAGGCCAATCCTGGCTTTTTCCAGCGCTCTGAACCCAATGGTGAAGCCCGATCTGATAAAAAATGCCACATAGATGAACTCAAGGCATGAAACCCTCAAGGAATCCTGAACGAACTCTGTAATGATTTTCTCAAAAATCTGAGAAGGGGCTACATATCAAGGCTTTGATACCATGTTAGAAACCAAGATCAGACATGCAAACCAAAAGGCCTTCCACATAAGAGAAAAAAATAAAAATGTAGAGCTTTGCATGAAGATGTGCAAATTGATATTATTCAGAATTAAGAAATTACAATGAGATGAATTGCTTTATAAAAGCAATGTATGCAACCCTAATGTTGACCTTAAACAACTCAACTAAATAAAGCTTACTTATTAATTAAGTAAACTAATTATTACCTAATTAAAACATAAGTAAACTTAATAAAGTGGAATTAAATAATTAATTACAATGACAAGTATAGATGAGCTTCAAACATCGGTGCCCTAGTATTACCTTTCCACCCTTCCATTTCGTCATGTTTTTGTATCGATTTGCGTGTGTGAAGTCTTGTTAGACAAATGCATTATTTTTGAGGTTTTGGCACATCTGTCTCAGTTTTGGTGCATTTGTCAAGTGTTTTTGGTGTTTCCATCCAAAATTGGAACATTTTTTTTGAGCACTTGTTCAAGAACTACACAGTTGTCTAGAAACTACGCAGTTGTTCTAAAACTATGCACTTGTCCTAAAATTGCACATTTGTTCAAAACTGGTGCATTTTCTTGTCTCCTGTTGAGCATTTGTCCCAAAATTTGGTAATTGAGTCTTTGTCTGTCGTTTTTCTCTTAGCTTTGTCCAAACCCTAGTATGTGTCTGTTTACCATCATGAATGTCATTCTTCATCATTTTTGCATTATAAAACCTTGTCTTGTGTCCGTTTACCATCTCAACTATCATTTGTTACCTAGAAATTGTTGGTTTATGTTGCTTCACTTGTTTTAGAGTCAAACCCTAACTTGCGTTTGTTTTTCATTTAAGCATCGTTTTGTCATCCTGCTTGTGTTCAAAACCCTAGCTTGTGTCTGGTTTCCATTAATCATCATTTTGTTACCATGCCTATGTTGAAAACCCTATCTTGTGTCCGTTTAGTATCATACGTGTCATTTGTCTCCTAGCATGTGTCATTTTATGTTTCTTCATTGTTTTAGAGTGAAATCCTAACCTCTTCGTTCATGTCACTTGTAGGTGAATCTCCAACCACTCATGATGAGAGAGAGACGTCCTTGTCACCTGTTTGATCCTATTGCCCAGTTTAGTGTATTGGAGCAAGACTTTCTTGATGTAGTGGGTTTGTATTTTGGGGTCATTCCATTTCTAGGACTTGATCTTCATGTCGTTTCATGGTGCAAAGGCATTTTGTAGACATGCATGTTATATATATTCATCGGTCTAGTCGAGACCTCGTATATATGTTATGATTTTTTACTTTCCTATCACACTTGTGGTACTGTGGATGTACTTATGACATATTCATTTTCGATGATGATGTATATGAGATATACCTTTTTTGATTCAACCTCATTTTATGTTTATGTGTTCTTGTGCCTTATTGATGTATGGATATGATGTAGATGTAGGAATCATACTTTTTCTCATTTTATGATGTGATATAAATTTGATAGATGAATGTCCAATACATGATACATGATGGTTTTAGTTGTTTTATTATCATCATGATATGTATAGATATCATTTTTAAATGCAATATGGATATGGTACTAACGATGTTCTATGCAGGATGAATATGATGATAGATAGAAAAATGATGTTAATTAGAAGAAAAATGAGGCTAGATAGAAAACTAATGTTAGTTAGAAGAAATATGATGATGGATAGAATTGATAATGTTTGTTAGTTAGTATAAAATATGATGATGGACAGAATTGATAATGTTAATTAGATAATGGATAGAATTGATGTTGTTACTTTTCTTTGCTTTAGAGAATTCACTGTTTGAACAATCCTGTTTGATGTAGCAAACATATATGATGCACTAGGGTATGAATTACCAAGGTGACTTTGTATCTATTGCATGGAATTTGAATCTAAAAAAAAAGAGTATCTTTGTTCATACCAGACATATGAAAACTTCATTTAAAGTATAGGGAGGTTGCATGAAAAATGTTTCGGACTAGTCACATAGAGAGGTATAGAACACCTAACATGTAACTACTTCATGAACTATTTTAATACAACTTCCATAATCAATAAAGCAAGTATTTTCCATGGTAATATTACAAACATATATTACAAATAGCAAATCGAAATGATGCTCAATTGGCCCCATTCCTTTTTCTCTAAATCCTTATGGACATCCTTGAGAGATCCTAGGAATGAGTCAATAAAATAAATCACATAAGACCACAAAAAAGATAAAAACCAAAGTTGCAGTATCACTTGCCATACATGTTTAAGGAGGAGCTATTATCCATTGTTGATCATGTCTATTGTAGGAATGGATCTGTTAAGTCATATCTCAGGATGTTGTTGGTTCATGTTTAAAAAGATAGGTAGTTGATACTTTGGCATTGTTTTGGTTTGTTTTGTCAATTCTTATGTGATTGTTTTTGCTTGAAAGTTCTAGCTTTTGATGTTTGCTTTGTTTGTTTGTTTGTTTTGTTATTTTTTCAAGTTATCTAAATGTTTTTGTTTTTTTGATTTTTAAGGAGCTATGGAGAGGATTTGACGAGCCTCATATCACGTCGATGCATTTCAAGAGTTTGGATGTCCTTTAGGCATCAGTTTTGTAGTATGTACCTTGTTGCTTCTCGTTTCATTTCATTGCATTCTTGTTATGCGTGTACACAAGTTCTATTAGTCAATAGAAAATTTCTAGTGATTTTTGACTATTTGCATCAGTTTTGGCGCTTTTGTCAGGTGTTTTTGTTGTTTCTATCCAAAAATTGTGCATTTTTTCAAAACTGGTGCACTTGTTTTGTGAAATTATTCAAAAACTATGTAGTTGTTTGAAAACTACACAGTTCTAAAATGGCGCATTTGTTTTAAGTAGTTATCCTAGAATCTTGCATTTATTTCATGCACTTGTCTTAAAGTATTGCATTTGTTTCATGCACTTATCTTAAAATCTCGAATTTGTTTGCTCTGTGACTTGTAATTTTACCCTATTTGTAAACAACCATATCTTGGTCATACAAAAGTATTTTTTAGTGCTTTTTTTAAAAAAAAAGGGGTATAATTTCATGATCCTTGCAATGGTGTAAGTGGTTTTTAGTTTTTGTGTAGTTAAATTTTCTATTGGTGTCGTGAGCTTGCATTTTCCTTTGTTTCATATAAACCCTATTAGTATCTACTTGTTGTCATCCTAAATGTCGTTTGTCATCATGTTTTGTGTTTCTTGACATGTTTAGTGTGAAACCCTAACATCATGGGTTAAAATTATTGTAGGTGGTCCTCAAACCACTACAGCTAAGGGAGAGATGACTTCAGGATCTATTTGATTTGATTATCAGTTTCATGGGTTTTTTCATTTTGTGAATGTTTTTGAATTTTGATTTTTTTGGATTTGTTTGGATTTTGTGTTTTTTTGACTAAGTTGGAAGAATTCCTGATAAAAACTTAATGGGACTGACCTAAGGCCTCGAGGGCTGATCAAAGATAAACCTTGCCTACGTTGTACATGCAGAGACCATGTAGTTCGACCGTTTGACTCAAAGCATAAAATTGTTTTTGGGATAAACAATTCTTGGATTGATATTCCACTTCCATGTCTACAGGATATGTTGCAGGAAATATACTTGAAATAGCTGTGGGGTTCAAGCAAATTTTGATATCTTAGACTGTTTGAGTGAAGGAATAATCCAACGATGTTGTTTTGTTTTTAATGTTTTCAGATGTTTTTGGATTTTTACCCTTTTTCCTGGGGTATAAGATGTTGAAAACTTGGATTAATACTTCACCTTGTTTTTCTAGAGGATATGTTGTGGAAAATATTAATTGAACTAGCTATGGGGTTCAAGCAACTATTGGAATCTTAGAATTTTTGAGCGAAGGAATAACCCATTTTGTCATCATCTTTGAAGGTTACCTTGGTAGTGTGTTGGTGATACAACTTGTTGTTGTGATAAACTATTTCAAAGGTTACCCTAGTAGTACATTGGCGGGATACCTTGTTGATGGGATGATGCCTAGATCACACTTTGAGTTAGAGGACATAGATCAAGATTTATTTTGAAGCAAGATGCAAACATTTCTCCCCTAGTGTCTAGAAAAGTAGGTAATGGATTATCTTGTGATAGGATAAATTTTTTGGATAGATTATGCATGTTTGGATGATGCCTCATGGCTTAGATAATGTTGGATAAGATAGGATCAATGACAATGAACCATTTCAAGACTTTTTCCATAATCAAGTGTAAAATGTATATCAAACATTTATCAAGATCAAGATAAGTTGGATTTTGGGAATAAATGGATTGGATTAACTATGGATAGGCTAAGATGCTTCCACTTGAAATGACACATGTAGATGCTCAATTCTTACACATGATGCCTATTTTCCAGGTTTTCATCATAGTTCTTGTCCAAAGCGCCACCATAGTGGTTTTCGCTGGAGGATGATTTTTCTCGACTTTTTCTCTTAATTTTTTTTTCTTGATTTTTCAGATATCACACAAGATGCTTATTTACCAGGTTTTCATCATGGTGACCATTTTTTTTTCATGTTTGAACCACCTAGTGGTGTTGATGTAGACATTTTTGGTGCTAATATAGTTGTTGATGTCATGACATGCCAACAATATCCTTCTTGGAAGAGTTGTTTTGCTAGGATACAAGCGCTTGACTGTAACCCTTGATAATTAATTTCTTCCTTGTTGATACCAGAGTTAACCCCTACCTTGATACACATATCGTGATAGAGTTCCCTTCAAATCCTTATGATAAAGAGTTGTTGCCAACACATGGTCAATGTGAGATTTGGATATCATGGATGGTAAAATGCATTGATGGATATGTGATTCAGATGGATTGGTTGATAGTTTGGAACCTTTGACTCTCCAAACTTGGGATAATGAGCAATGATGGGTGGATACATAAATTTTATTGGGACCAACATCTTGATATACCTTGTAGGTCACTCTTGGAGCTTTCTTTTGCATTGCTAAACTTATTTGGTGGATGAACTTCCCCTTTTGATTTTTCCCCATAGTTTCTTTGAATAATGGAGTTTGATAGGGATGATTTTCTTTCTTATTCTTTTGTATCCATTTGAATCTTTCTTGTCCATTTTGCTTTGCTAATTATTTTTCTTAAATGACTCATTCATTTCTTTGATATAGATTTTTCTCTTGTTGTTGGTCCCAATCACATGATGGAAATATATGCAAATTATGATTCATGACATGGCTAGTTGTAGTATTGGTATCAATTTTATCATAAGGTCTCTCTATGCTCTCTATGTTGATGCTTGCATTAGATAAAGTTTCCCCCAGTATTGTGGTGGTATCCTTGATATGTTTAGCTCCCTTAGTTTTGATGCTTAGGATTTCCCATAATCTATAATGGTTTTAAGATACCCTATTCATGTAGACCTAATCATCTACCTTGATACTGAATCCTTTGAAAAAAATTATTTACAATAGGATATGTGTTACCTTGGAAATAAGGTATTAGAATTTCTCTGCTCTACTGTGGATCTTTAAATGTTGTAGCTTCATCACTGATAGGCTCCTTCAGATGTGGGATACCTTCTTCATTAATATCTTTAGCCTAATCTTGTAAAATATCATATTTTAATGCTTTTTCAAGATGTGCTTATGATTTACTATCCACGCAAAATTCTTCCTCATGATTCATTTTTGATATGTCTTCATAGGATGTTTCTGATTCACAAATTATATACAAGTCTTCTTTATGATCCATTTATGATATGTCTCCATAGGATGTTTTTGATTCACAACTAATGTATTAGTCTTCTTCATGATCCCTTTCTGATATGTATCTAGCTTTCATTATGTCTCGATCTTGTGTAAAAATATTAAGAGTATGAGACTCTTGTTCTTTGGTAATGATACCAAGAGTATGTAACTCTTGTCTTAGATGAAGATTATCTACATGTGCATTAGAAGTAAGCATCTCATGGGTAGATGCATGTGTGCTCAGTATATGTATGTGTTCTATTTTGGGAAAATATGGGATGTCTTGGAAGATATCTGCCAAGTCATTATAGTATTTCAATGATAGGGATTCTTGATCTTGACTTTGTGTGGTATCATTTTTGAGATGATTTAGATCACATTCTTGACATGGATCAATTTCAAAGAAAGGACTGCTTGTAAAGGATCTTGAGCTTTTCTCAAAATGTGGATGTATGGGTAATGAATCTTGGCTTAGATTTTCTACATTGGGTATAAGTGTTGGATCAAGAGTCTCTTGATCATCAATATGTACTACCATGAGGTTGGATGGTACCAATATATCTTGGATTGGGTAATTTCTAGACTTTGGTGATTGATTTTAATCATGCTTGGGATTAAATTCTTGATGTATGTCCCCTTGCTCATTAGATGATGTAGAAATATTGTCAATGTGATCGGTGATAGATAGCTCTTGATCGTTTGTTTTAAATCTTGAGGTTGAGACATTATCATTGTTTTTTTTGGTAGATGGCCCTTGAACATCATTTGTAATAGCTATTTATCCATGATGAATGAGTTCTTGGATGAGTTTTTTAAGGGTAGCACATATGTTCATTGGGTGACCCTTGATTTTGTGGAACTCACATCATTTGTATGAGTTATACCAAGGGAATTTAAATCTTGGTTCACCATAAGTTGGACTATCATTGATTTTGATAAGTTCTTGTTGTACTAGTTCATGCATGATTACATCTAAAGTTTCTCCCAAAGGGGTGAATTTCCTTCTTGGTGGATAATCTTTCCTCTATGGCTTTTCTTGATTATTTTTCTCTTGATTTTGTAGAATTCCTTGATTCTGTGTTTGAGGTATATTTTGATAATGCACATGAGGTACACCTTGGTGTCACAAAACTTCTTGATACCATGGCTAAGGTACATCTTGATATTGCAGTTGAAGTACACTGTGATATTTCATTTGAGGTACACCTTGATATTGTTGATATTAGAGGTGTTGTTGAGGTGATTGTGGAACAATGCTCATTTTTTGTGGATATATAATGTCTCAACTTTGCACATGGCATTGATGATATGTTGGATATTTTTTATTTTAATTTCCTCAAGATCTCTCTCAATTTTATCTAGGGAATTTTGATGTTCTGGACTTATTCCTTGATTGGGGATTTTGAAACCCTTGATGTTGTTTCCCTATTTGATATTGTGACCCTTGATAAGAGTAATTTGGGTAATATATTGACAAGTTTTGGGGATGTTTTGATACTCAATACCCTATCAAAAGGTCACTTGGTTTATATCATTATGGTCCAATTTCATCATTCATGGTGTTTGTTGGTGGGATACTGGTGTTGTTCTTGCTTGCTTCCATTTTTTTCCTATGTTGTGATCTCGTGGTTGTCATTAAAAACTTGGGTCTTCTATGGGAAAGTGGTATACTTTTTAGTTTGACTCCAATCCTAAAGACCTGATGTTGTTTGGTTCTTTCCTCTAGAGAAGTTTAGTATCATGGTAAAGTCTAGGATTTTGACCAAAGAAAAATAGAGATAACCCTAGATTTCCCTTGGAAGCGTGTCTATAGAAGTTTTCCACCAATTTATTTTTGTTTTTATGTTGCATTGAGAGGTGTTTCTTGAGAGCTTTTGGACTCAGATGTCTAAGTCTGAAATGACAACCTATGGATTTTACCTTAGGAATCTTGACCTTGTGTGAGATCATGAAGGGAATAACTAGTTGACACAAATTCTAAAACCTGATATTTCCTTACAGATTATGTAAGATATTGGAACTGTTGGAACAAACCTGGATTCGAACAATAGTAGAAGGAATACAAGTTTGGATTGTTCCTGGAAGCTTGTTTGTAGAATTTATATACCAACCTAGTTCTGGTTTCGTGAAGTTCCCAAAGGTGTTTCTTGAGCACTTTCGGACTTAGATGCCTGAGTCTAAAATGACGACTTGTGGTATTTATTTTGGGGATCTTGATTTTGTGTGAGATCATGAATGGGATAATTATTGCCATGCAGGTGGTAGTAATGTGGTCTTCCAGCTACTATATTATCTTTCTATTCCTCTTCATTTAGGACAATTGATGCAGTGAGAAATTGGCAGGGTGTCTTGTTTTCTATAAATATAAAGTTTCTCAAACTTCTTATGATGTCAGTTTGTCCACCTGTAATGTGCAAGAGACTTGGTTGAATAATTGGTGCTACAAGATTTGGTTGTTGAACTGGGGAAATTGGTTGCCAAATGGTCATAAAGTTTGGTGGTATTATGGGATGTTTGTTGTGAATCTCAAGACCCTAGGGTTTGAGTGTTGTTTTGGATGGAACTACTTCTTGGAAATAAAAATGTTGAAGGACTAAAGTCTATATTCCACTTCCTTTTCCATCAGATATGTTTTTGGAAAGTCTACTTGTATTATCTATGAGGCCCAAGTAACTATTAATATCATAGATGTCTAAGTGGAGGAATGACCTTAATGGTTTGTTTGATTTTTATTTCAAATAGGTAGGATGGAAATAATGGATGTGGTACTATCTGAC
Source organism: Sequoiadendron giganteum (assembly GCA_007115665.2). Classification (NCBI taxonomy): domain Eukaryota; kingdom Viridiplantae; phylum Streptophyta; class Pinopsida; order Cupressales; family Cupressaceae; genus Sequoiadendron; species Sequoiadendron giganteum. Next base: position 352,674,198 of record CM021104.1, on the reverse strand, counting down.
CTTCTATATTTCCAATTTTTTTGGTTCGAACAATGATCTTGTGAATAAGTCTTTTTCAACTTTTTCTCCGTGTTATGAAATATGGCAAGTGATAAGGCAACACTTGGACTGACTCAAAAAGCATTGACTTATGTGACCTTCATGAATATAACCTAGGTTGTGAAATCACAACACCCAGGCCATAGTTCCCAAATGTTTACTTTGATTAATGACCCTGAAATCAAAGCCAGAATGTTCAAAAACCTTTAAGGAAAGATCCTTTCAAAGGAGTGAAAACATAATGCTTCTCTCACAAGTGTGCCCTAAATCAAAGGGTTTTTGGTTTAACCATCTTGTTCAGTGTTTGTTTTGAATGTGTTCCTTTTCTTTAAATCAAACACATAATGTGATGTCAAATTGTTTTGAATGTAATGGGCCAAGTTTAACATAAACTAGCAATTACAACCCTAGGGGATAGACACCATTCTCTTAGGTAGGTTTGCCTCATGCTCTGAAGAGATATTTTTACATGAAAATTATGGCGTGGGCCTGTAGTCGGACATGGAAAGTAACTTGTCGGAAGTAAATTTTGATGCACCACTTTTAGAGAATGTTTTTGAATAATAGGGTGGCTTCTAAAACAATTTGGTTCTTAGTGATAACTATGAATGTAGAAATATAACACTAATCTGCTGGCCACTTAAGGCTCTTTAACCATTGCCATTCCACTTAAGGTATGGGATTAGGTGTAGTTTGTTGTCAGCACGGCTTGAAGCCACTTTCTTATGAGCTCACAACCTTTAATATAGCCTACCAGTAAACATGCTTTGAGACCTTGCAATGAGTTCTCTAGTGTGGGATGTATCTCAAGGCAGGCCCCCTCTTTAAGGTAAACTAAAAAATAAAGTGTGATGCTCAAAATTTTTCTTTCACTCACCCAAGAACGCCAAAAGGTGCAAGGGTAGAAGATAAAACACTTTAGCTTTTCCAACCAATGAATTCATAGTGAACAATCTATAGCAATTTGATTCATTTTAAACACCTTGAGCAATGTTATCCCCAAAAAATTGTGAATAAATAAAAAGTTTGTTTTTTTTTAACTTGCACCAATATGAAGTGTTCAAAATATCAATGGTGAGAAATCAAAAAGAAGCATTTGTTCATTTTTATGAGCTCCAAATTAGGTGTTTCTAATAAAGCCAATCCTTGTCCTATCTTGGTCAACAAATGTAAAAACATGCGTGTCTCAACAAAATAAAAAATGATTTTGTTCTTTTTATGCACCAAAATTAAAGGTTCCTACTAATGAAAACATTAAATGTGTTCATTTTTAGAGCCCAAAACTGAAGTGTTTTTTGTTCTTTTTATGAGCACCAAATGAAAAACTCCTAACTTAGAAAGCTTAAAATTGGTTCATTTTTAAAAAAACACTAAAAACAAGTGTGAGTTTGTGTTGTTCAATTTTAGATCACCAAAAGAAAGTTCCTAAGTTAAAAATCTTAAAAATTGTTTATTTTAATAGCACCAAAAACAAGTGTGAGTTTTTGTTGTTCAATTTTAGAGCACCAAATAAAATTCCCAAGTTAATTAAAAAGTAATTCAGAAACTGGGACCGATCATCTTCCCTACAATAAACATGTTAGAATCATTGAAATCCAGCATCAGATCCGCCAATTCCTTCTTACACTTCCAAAAAATAGAGCACCTATTAGTGAAAACCTATTACAAAAGTGCAGGATTAGTGTATTTTTCCATCAGAACAATTGCTCAGAATAGAAAATACAAATGCATAGTGTGTGTGAGAATATGTGGTCTAACTAAAAAGATAAACTAACACACCAATGAAATATTAAATTGAAGAAAACTAATTAGAAAAGACAAAGAAAACTCTAAATAACAATAGCTCCTTCAAATGAGTCCCATTGTCCTCTATCTCCAAGGATTTGATACAAGTTACTGGCTCTCAGTTGGTGCAAGCAACAACTTGTTGAAATGACAACTTAGGAGAACGCGATTTTATTCAGCATGCATGTCTATTGCTATGTGATTTAAAGCTATGAAATTGAAAATGATTATGCTAAGATGCTGATTTGAATGCAACTATAATGATTATGCTAAATTCACAAAATCTAGGATCCTTTTCAACTCACAAGAGGGCTGTATTTATAGATTTTTGGAGGCAAGAATCTAGTTGGCCAAGATCAACGGTTGAGTTCAAACCTGTCAAGATGAATGGTGAGAGATTGAGAAGTTGAGAAAAATATGGAAGGTTGAGAGAAAAATGGGAGATGTTTCCTCCTATACAGCCTTTTCCATTCAAAAATGAAGGAAAGTTGCCATTTGTGCACTTCATTTATGAAGATTTAGTTGATAGTTGAGGAAAAATCCATAATTAAATAAATAAATTTATTTAATTTCATGTGACAAAGATTTAGAAGCTTCCATGATTTAAATAAATAATATTTAATTATGTGTGAGAGATGATAAAAGTGCTTTAATTAAATATATAAAATACTTAATTAAATATGAAAAGAAGAAAGTTTCTAATTAAATATTTTAGAATATTTAATCAAATGAAGAGAAGAAAGTTTCTAATTAAATATTTTAGAATATTTAATTAAGTGGAGAGAAGAAAGTTTCTAATTAAATATTTTAGAATATTTAATCAAATGAAGAGAAAAAGTTTCTAATTAAATATTTTAGAATATTTAATTAAGTAGAGAGAAGAAAACTTCTAATTAAATATTTTTAGAATATTTAATTAAGTGGAGAGAAGAAAGCTTCTAATTAAATATTTTAAAATATTTAATTAATTGTGAAGTGAGGAATTATCATTTAAATTGCAAATTTAAACTTGTGATGATTAATATAAATAAATTGTGAAATCTATTTAATTAATTAAGATGAAGATGATAATAATTAAATAAACTTATTTATTTAATTAAATTAGAAGAATATATAAAATGAACGATATAAACAAATAATTAAATTTATTTATATGTAGATGAATTTAGAAGATTATTAATTAAATAAATCATATTTAATTAATTAACAGGCTTGATTAATTGTGACCATTTTTAAATGTGTATATTTTGCCCCTCTTTGAAGTGACGTGTTTTACGTATTGCTTCAAATAATTTTTCCCTTGACTTTGAAAATTGACTGATGCTGTATGCCCCCTCAAGAGATAAATTGCATGATTTGGATGATGATGATGATGATTTGAAAGAATTGAGATGATTTTTGGAGTGAAATTGCCAATTATCTCTCGAAATAGCGCTTCGCACAGTAAAAATAAAAATAACCTCTATTTTTTACTCCATTAAAAGGTGAAAAAGGTGAAAAGTCATTGTCATTTGAATAGTAGCCTTTTACAGTTTTCAGAGCTCTGAGAAGAATTTTCGAGATGCCGATCCATTACGAGGGCCATTGATTCGAGTGCGCCCACCGCCATCAGAGACTAGCTGCGTATGGACCTCCGGTAAGTTGATCTAATCCTCCTTCGTGAATTTAAATCACATTTTTGAAGATTTTTTCAATTTTTAGGATTTTCGAATGCCTGCTTTAGCGCATGGGATTTTACTTTAGTGCATACAAGCCATAGTTTAGCGCATAGACTAGGCAGTTTAGCGCATCCAAATTTATGCAACGAAGAGTTGTTTAGTGCATAGATGTTAAGATTGGCGCATGGATGGATAGATTAGTGCATCAACTAGAATGACACATAGGAGCTGATAAAATAGCGCATCCATTGATCAAATAGCACATAAACGAAGCAGATTAGCGCATATCCTTGATAGATCAGCGCATCAATGATTTAGCGTATTTAACCTATTTTTTATCACATCCATGGATAAAGTAGCACATTGATGATTTAGCACATTGATGAACTGTTTTAGCACATCCATGAAATTTTGCCAATTTCAAAATTTTGAGATAGATTTGATACTTGGTTGATGATTGTTGCTATATTAGTCAACTAATTTGATGCTTTTGAGGATCACCAAGGATAGATTAGCCTGATTGGAGTAATGATTTGATAAATTTGTCTTTGTGCTTGAAGAACAAATAGTAATAATTCTGATAAATTTTCTTTCCCGCTTGAAAGACAAATAGTAGTGATGCTGATAAATTTGCTTTCCCGATTGAAAGACAAACAATAATGATTGGATGTCGAGCCGATTGGCTGTTAAATTTAATTCCATGTTTGAATGAATAATAAATAGTGGAAATGATAAATTTGTCTACCTGTTTGAAGAACAAATAGTAAAATGATTGATTTGATATTGATTTGATTTAGTTTATTTAACATGATTTGCTTGATGCTTTCTCTTGATTCCTTGTTGATTGGTGTGATTTTGATGTGCTTGATGTTATAGGAGGATTTTAATATCCTCCAGATCAAAGAGTGATTTCCCCAGACATGGGACATGATTCCCAGACTATCTTAGCCAAAGATAGGGGTGATTGTGAGATGTGGGTTGGGTTCACTGCTTAGGATCCCAAATTATAGGGTCAATAGGGCACTGTTGACCGCACTAGCTAAGAGATAGCATAGTGCACAAAATACCTTTCACTTGCCGATGAGAGATATTACAACCTGAGGATGTCTATAGGATTTTGGGCATCCCAGTAGTTGGTGAGCTTGTGATCTATGATCACAAGGAGATTGGGGGGATCGATGATTTGTAGAGAGTTTTTCAGGATCCTCATGCGGTCGAGTATGAGATTGCATGGAGGGATATGGTATAGAGATATGCCCTTCTGCCATCAATTCTAGCAAGTTTCATTGGTGGATTCCTTTGTCCCGATCGTAGGTCAAAGGGACTATCAGTAGGCTGGGGTCAGATTTTGGAGGACATGCTCCTCCATCAAACCAGATATGCATGGGGATCATGCATGCTTGCCCATCTATAACATGATCTTCATCAGGTAGTGTACACAGATGGGAAGAGTATCTCATCTGGAGTTACTCTTCTATAGATTTGGGCATGGGAGCACATTGCCATCACTCGCCCCATTGTTTAGAGAGATCGCCCACTGGGCTATCCATATGTATATGTTGTCCAATCGATGCTGGGCAAGTTAGAGTACTGGCAGAGGATACTGGATGACATGGATACCATCATTTAGAGACCATATCTTGACTACGAGGCATGGGATGAGGATGACATAGAGCTTCCTTACTACAAGATAGCTAGATATATGATTGGCCGTACTCCCTTCATCATTGAGTGGTTTTTGGTCATGAGTGTATTGAGGCAGTATGGTTGGGTACACATGATGTCGTAGGGTGTGGCACACTATATTGGGCGTCGTGAGGATGTTGCCGAGTGGGGGCCATTTATTACTTTTGAGGTGGCCAGGGCTGAGTATATGGATTTATAGCCAGAGTTTTGGGGCGATACATCCTGAGGTGATAGATTCCCATATGACAGATGACTATGCTACCTACTTCTATTCACATCCATTTCCGAGGCTGACCAGTCCAGATGAGCCTGCCCCACTGTTAGGTGGACTAGTTCTTCGATGGGCATGATGGAAGCCATAGGCATAGGTAGAGGCAGGGCAACCACAGGGTTAGGCATAGGCACAAGCATAGGTAGAGCAACCATAGGCAGAGGATATAAGTGGGGTGGCGATGGAGGCGGATGATGAGGATGATGAGTCAGACAGTGATGATGACGGTGATGATGACGAGGATGACAAAGGTGGTGGTGGTGGACATAGATTCTTATTTAATGTTCCTTTTAGGATGAGGCCTTCGACATCTAGAGTGGTGGACCAGCCGAGTACTTTGGCTCCAAGTATTATGATCAAGGCTCCTTCTCAGGGACAAGTAGACAATCTGCAAGTAGAGGTTTAGACTCTTTAGAGTAGTTTGGCATAGGCATAGGTTACCATCAGCCAGCTACAAGAACAAGTTGCACAACCACCACCTCCTGACCCACAGGTAGCTGAACTCATAGCAGAGCGAGACAGTTTCAGAGAGCGGTGCATTCAGGCAGAGGGAGTAGCAGAGAGACTCCTTAGGTTAGTTGAGAGCACCTCCATTGGAGAGGTTGTGGTAGAGGGACTAGAGACTGCTCAGCAGGAAGAGTACTACAAGATGAGATACTTTGATGCAGTGCTTCCCGAGCAGAGGATTGCTTACACACAGTTAGGTACCCGGTCACGGACTCACTCATGCATTCATACTAGGAGTGCCTCCAGGAGTGTGGGACATCCTAGAAGACAAGAGATTAGGGTTTCTGGTAGCAAAGATCCAGTGAGACCTACCACCTCAAGAGGTAGTAGTAGCCATGTTCCACGTCTGGATGCCCCTCAGTGATGAGTGATTGGTACATCCTGTCATTGTATTTTATATATCTTGTTTAAACATTTGATATCCTTGTATACCTGGACATTTATGATATGCAGTGGTGATTCGATATGCATGTGCTATGGATTCATATATGCATTTTATTTCTATATGCTTTGTTGGTTTATGATTGCTATGATGATGATTATATGCACTTTGATGTGAACTGCAAATGATGATGTTTTTATTTTATGCAGTGTATGATTCCTATGATGATGATGTAATGATGATATGATGTAACATGCTTTATGATGAAAATGATGATGATATGATGTCATACGAATGATTTTCCTATATGATGTATGTAATGAATGAAATGGATGCATCTTTCTTTTATCAATGTATGTTTATGCAAATGATGTAAAATAAATGATAATGAAAATGTTGTGAAATTATATAAATGAGATGAATAATTAATGAAATGATATGCACTAATGAAAATGATATGATATAAAATAAATATGGATAATGATCATGATGAACTAAATGAGACCTAATAGTGATGATAATGATAATAATGATAATGAAATGAATTGATGTGAGAATAGAAATATGCAAATGAAATGATAATGATAACCTGAATGAATAGTCATGATGAAATGAGATGCAATAAATGATAATATAACGAGATGCAATAAATGTCCAAGTGTACTCAATTGTTGTCTTAAAAGATATATGAAAATTTTGCCAACCTCCAAAAATCTACTTAGACAACCCCCAAATGCAACTCTAAATGAATCATGCAATCCTAGAATGCATTAATGAACCATTCTCCTATTTGTCATTCCATGAGCCAATGTTGCGCGTGATTTTCATCATTGAGCCTTTTGATATGTTGAAAGTTAGTACAAGCATCAAAGGGGATATTAGCACCAATGATGACCTGAGTACTGCTTTCATGATGTTTGATGTAGCAAGTTAATACAAGCATCGAGGTATTATTGAACCAAGATGACTTGAGTATTGTTTGCATAAACAGACAAAAGTTAACCATTTTCCTATGCAAATTCTGAAATGTCATCAATGATACGTTGTAGAGCATGTCCCACAAAAAATTTAAACAATACTAGTGATTAGCTTACAGACAACAGGCAAAGAAAAATCATACTCCTTCCTTGTGATTCTAGTTCAGTAGATCATTGAACCACTCCAAAGATATGATGTCATCAAATGTCAAAACAACAATTCAACTTATTCCTTGAGTCTGTCATTCATTTTATTCAAATTAAGATCATCCAATTTGTTTCAGTTTTCTGTCAAACAATCGTTTAGACCCAGCTTTGAATGGATAAGTTTATTGTTTCTGATATTCCAATGCTTGACAAATGTTTTTGTTTGTCTGCCAAAAAGCTCCAAGAAGCGAATTGCCCCCAATGATCCTACACTCTGACTCTTGTTTAGACATAACTACTACTAAGGATAACCTTAATCATCAAGCCATGATGAAATCCTTGTCGTTTCAAGGAAATGTTCAGATGCATGATGCAGACATGATGGCCAGGAATGTATCTGATGCTGATGAAAGATGGATATGCAGAATGTATCCTAATAGATGAGAGAGCCAAACAAATCACAAACAATGCCTATTTGCCAGGTTTTCACCATTTGTTTTTATTGCACTTTTTTCCTGATTTTATGATTTTTTTTGTTGTGACCAAGACGCTTGTTTGTCAGGTTTTCATCAAGGCAACGATTTTTTTCTCTTTTTTCTCTTTTTGTATTTTTCCAAGACTTTTTATAATGGTTTTGATATTTTTCAAGACTTTTTTATATTGTTTTTGATATTTTTCAGGAGTTTTTATATTGTTTTTGATATTTTTAGGCATAAAACTTCTTCAGGTGAATGTTGTTGGTTGGGTCTTCAAATAGGTCCCCTTCTGATGTTGACAATTGATATGTCCCCGATCCATATGCTACAATGATAACGAATGAGCCCAACCAATTAGGCTCGAACTTGCCTTTCTTTTCCCGATCCTAGTGATTATGAGGGTTTTCTTTGAGAACCAAGTCACCCACTTGAAAATATCATGGTTTGACTCTGTGATTGTAGCTGCAGGACATAACTTGTTGATATCCCTTTAAATGATTAACTATAGTTTGATGTCATTCATCAAGCAGTTCCAGCTCTTGCAACCTTGATACTCTATAATCTTCATCATTTATTAGCCCCTTTAGTGATACTCAAAGTGAGGGAATCTAAAATTCTAATGGAAAAATAGCCTCTCCTCCATAAACCAAAGCATATGGGGTAGCACCTATTGGTGTGTTAATAATTGTTCTATATGTCCATAATGCTGGATTTAATTGGACATGTCAATCACGACCTACCTCATTCACTGTTTTCTTCAAAATCTTCATAATTGTTTTGTTTGAAGCCTTTGCTTGACCATTTCCTTGTGGATAATAAGGTGTAGAGAACCTATGTTGGATGTGAAATTTTTCACAAAGTTCATCAACATCCTGATTTTTAAAAGGTCTTCCATTGTCTGTAATAATGGATTTGGGAATGCCATACTAACATATGATATAGTTCAAAATGAATGAGGAGATTTGTTTTCCAGTAATAGTTGTTAGGGGAACAACTTCAATCCACTTAGTAAAATACTCGGTGGTTGTGATAATGAACTTGTGTCCATTTGAATATGATGGATGTATCTTGCCAACCAGATCCAATCCCCACTGAGCGAAAGGCCATGTTCTGGTGAAGGGTTGTAATTCCTGAGTAGGAGCATGAATGAGATTCCCATGAATTTGACATTTTTCATATTTCTTAACAAAGATGAATGATTCTTTTTCCATGGTCACCCAGTAGTAACCCAGCATAAAAAGTTTCTTTGCTAAGGTTAGTCCACTTGAGTGTGTCCCACAAATGCCACCATGTACCTCTTGTAAGGCCTTTTCCGATTCATCATGTTCGAGACATCTAAGGAGGGTACCATCAAGACCACGCTGGTATAATACGTCAGCAATTAAGGTGTAATGAGAGGATTGACATATGAAATTCCTTTTTTGATTTCTAGACAAGTCTAAAGGTAAAATAGTATTCTTTAGGTAAGTATAGATTTGGCCATACAAGGGAGAATCAAAACTAGTTAAGTGGCAAATGATTTGGGTTTCTGGATTTTCATAGGCAGGAGAAAAAAATTGTTCCACCAGGAAGTCGTACCATGCTTGATTCTCTGAAAACTGGAGTAGTGATGCGATTGTAGCCATAGTGTCCACAACTTTATTATCAGTATGTGGAATTTGCGTGAACTTGATATCAACAAAGTATTTCTTGAAATCATCCACCATCCTTTTGTAAGGTATTAACTTGTCATCCTTAGTTTGATATTCATCATTGATTTGATTTATGACAAGTTGTGAATCACCAAAAACTTGTAGTTCTATGATTTTCGAGTCTACTGCAATTCTCATGCCAATTAACAACACCTCATATTCAGCTATGTTATTTGTGCAAGGGAACATTAGCCGATAAGATTTTGGAATTGTATGTCCTTGAGGTGTAATGAAAATAATCCCTGCCCCCAAGCCATGTTGAGTGTAGGAACCATCAAAATAGAGTGCCCATGACTACTTAATAGCTGTTGTGAATACATCAGCATCAGGAAAATCAATGTGTATTGGATGTTTTGCTAGCATTGGTGCTTCTGCTAACTAATCCATGATTACCTATCCTTTTATAGCCTTGTGATCCACATAATGAATGTCAAACTCACTCAGGATCATGACCCATTTAGCCAATCTACGAGTTAAAGTTGCCTTACTTAGAAGATACTTGAGTGGATCAATCTTAGCCACAAGCTTTATTGTATGAGTTAGCATGTAGCGTCGCAACTTTTGAGAAGTGAACACTACTGCTAAGCAAGCTTTTTCAATGAAGGTATAATTTAGTTCATGGCTTCTCAAAGTTTGACTGATGTAATATATTTCTCGCTCCTTTCCCGAGTTGTCTTCCTGTGCAAATAATGCTCCTAAGGACACCGTTGTGGCAGAAATATACAATATGAGCGGTTCACCTTGCACTGGTGGACTCATTAGATAATGCTTTATTTGATCAAATTCTTCTTCACATCTTTCTTCCCATTTAAATGGAACATTCTTATGTAAGAGATGAGTAAATGGTAGACTTTTATCCTCTAGTTGTGCAATGAATCTCCTGATGGATTGTAACCGTCCCTATAATGAGCATAATTGACTAATGTTCCTTGGTGGTGGCATATCAAGAATTTATTGTACCTTTGTTGGATCCACTTCAATTCCCTTTGGTGACACAATATATCCTAGAAGCTTTCCAGATTTCACCCCAAAGACACATTTCTTTGGATTAAGTCTCACTTTGAATTTTTCCATCTTGTTAAATTTTTTAGATAAGATATCTAAATGTTATTCTCTTGTGTGTGATTTGGCTAAAACATCGTCAACATAATCCTCCATGAATGTGTGCATCATATCATGAAAAATGGTAGTCATTGCTCCCTGATAGGTATCTTCTGCATTCTTGAGTCCAAACAACATTACATTCCAGCAATATGTACCCCAAGGACATGTGAACGCTATTTTATCCTGATCTTCAGGCACAATATTTATTTGGTTGTACCCCAAAAATTCATCCATTAGTGGGTACATAGCATGTCTAGCAGTCAAATCGACAATCATATCTATGTTTGGGAGAGGGAAGTCATCTTTAGGGCATGCTATATTTAAATCCCAAAAATGTGTACAAATTTTGATTCTTCCATCTGGCTTTGATACGGGCATGATATTGGAGATCCATTCTGCATAGTCGATAGACCGAATGAATCCGACATCTAAAAGCTTGTTTAAATCCTCCTTAACCAATAATGCAACATGTGGATTCATTTTTTTGAGTTTATGCTTCACAAGTTTTCCCCCCGGCATGATAGATAGATGATGCATGATGAATTCTAGGTCTAATCCGGGCATATCTATGTAGGACCATGCAAAATTGATTTGTTTGTTCTTGAGAAATTCTATGAATCCCTAGATTTCCTCTTCTGTTAATGATGCAGCCAATTGTAAGAATTTGGGTTGCTCCATAGTATCTAAATTGATTGCGACTGTCGGTTCTATTAGAATAGAAGACCTTTCCTGATAATGTTTCAGGAGAGTGTCAAGTTTCCCATCTTCCAGTGCCTTTGATAGGTTTTCACCATTAGATATGCTTTTTATTTTTCTCTTTTCATGATCTAATACTGCCTTTGTTAGGTTTTCACCATTAGATATTTCTTTTATGTTATTAATTTCATAGCTGAGAAACTTAACACTTTCCTGTCGAAAAGTTTCATCTTGTGATTCCTTGGTGGAACTTGTTTCCAATTGGGATGAACAAAGGAAGTTTATGTTGGTTTCATCATTTGGAAAAGTTGGAATGTCAATTGGTGCAATTTGTTCCCAATCAGTGAGTTCGGGATGGACCAAAGGAAATGGATCATTAGGTTGAGTAAGGTCACTGGCCATTAGGGTCATGATGCTATCGTTACCTTCATTATGGGAAAGGTCTATGATGGTATCCTCTTGTTGATTATCTATCTCACTTTGAATTGAATCATCCTCACTCGAGTCATGATCTCTTAATAGAATGTAATCAAGCGGAGGCATTGAGCTTTCCCCTTGTATGAATGTAGGTGTGAATTTTTGTATGAAATCCACCTGTTTATCTCTCCATAATTTATCATCAAATATGGTGTCCCATTCATATTCATTGGAGTTGGTGTCAGAATTTTTTTCTTGAATTCACAGAATTGTTTCAGCTAAATCCTCATTGGATATTCTTTTTACTTCTTCTTCCTTTGTATCCTCACCATATCCTAACCCAGTTTTGTCCTTTAGGTGCATTGTTTTTCAGTTGGATAGGTTCAACAATACCCTCCTTTCTTTTGCCTATAGGGCCATTTCCTTCATAACCCATTTGTTGCATTATTGCATAACCTTTTCCATATTGCTCTGTGGGTAACTTGACATGTTGTACCAATTTTTCATCTTTATAGAGCCAATCAAGGATAGCTCTATCTTCCATTTCATTTTCTTTGATAAATATTCCATCAAACTTGGTGATGGGAACTGAAGCTGAGGCTAAAGCTGTTGTAGCCTTTTGTATGGATGTTGATGTTTGACCATGAGATCTTGGAGACATGAGAAGGTTAGAGAGACATAAGGAATATTCTTCCACTGCATTCTCTTTTAATTTTAGATTGGTGCCAAAATTTCTTATCATTTCTCTTGCTTGTTCATTATATTTGGAGGTAGAAATGGCCAATGCCTCTTTGTTATGTGGGACAAATGTGTCCTGAGTTGCTCTTAGATTAGAACAAGCTTGACTACTAATGTAATCGATTGGTATTGTTACTTCCTGTCCATCAATGGAAACTTCAAGCATTGATGGTAAGTGGATGGCACTACTTGCATCTCATGGATCCATGGGTGACCCAAGAGTATGTTACAGAATAGATTATGATCTAGAACCTAACAAAAGGTATTCTTCACAACAGGTCCCACTCTGATTGGTAACATGATGAGACCTTTGGAAGCTCTTTCCTCATCATCGTATGCTTTGATCGTAATTTTCCTTCATGGATCTATAGATTCTTCTGAATATCACAAAGAAAGGACCAATTTAAATTACAAATTTTTAATCTAACTCCCCCATATATTAGGACACGTCTAATTCAGGCTTTATGAACCATGACCTCTAGGTAAAGTGATGAATTATGCAGATGGGTCGTGGATGAGTCATCCTTCTCAGTAAAGGATAAACATGCAGGTGAGGAAAAGTGTCCCACCATGGCTTGAAATTTATTTATATCTAGATCAAGAGACATAGTTGTGTCTATAAGTGCCATTTCTAGAATGTCCTTATGTGACGGTGACAATTTTAAGATCTCCGAGATAGAAATTTGGGCCGATTTTTTCTGTAGTTGATCGACCAAATTGTACTAACTTGGAGGGTGAATTGTTGCCTTAGATGAAATCCATTTTACAATGATTTTGGCTTGTCCCCTTGTCGTAGCATTGAACTCTCGATATTCTTGTTTTCCTTTGATTCTGATAGAATTGATTTGTTGATCGTCAGTATAAATATGATTGATTATGGTGTCGTAGACATTATTTACATTCTTGCCTTTGTCACCTGAAGATTCCCCTTTTTGATAATTGGGGAGAGGATCCTTGAATACCTGATGGTCATCATTGGCATTATGTCCCTCAACCGTGATGGTACAGTTATCAATCAAATCCTGAACAAGATTCTTTAACCCTTGGCAATTATTTGTCTTATGACCTTTACACCTATGATATTCGCAAAAGTGTGAGTCATTCCATGATGGTGGTTTAACTTGAGGCTCATAATATCTTTGTGGTGGCAATGTGATAGCATTTTGATTCAATAGTTCTTTAAGAATGGATTCCAAAGATTGGCCCAAGGGAGTAAAACTCCATCGATTTGAGAAAAAATGAGATCAGGGCGCATTCGAATTTTGATTATTGCCAAGATTATAACCTTGATTGTTGGCCATATTTCCTTGGTTACTATAATTTCCAACATTATTGCTACGTTGAACCCCTGAAAAATTATGAACGGTAGGCTTTATATTCACGTTGTTAGCATCTACTACCCCATCATTCACACAATTTTTATTTTGAGTCCAAAATCGTGACTTGTCGTTGTTGTTACTATTGGTGTTGTTGTTGTTGTACAAATTTGGACCTTCTTTATTGGGTTTCAAAACTCCAAGCTTGACCAAGGCACCTTCAATGATAATTGCATTTTCAATCAATTTTTCAAACGACTGAGGACAGTGAAGGTTTAGCCTATAACTCATCTCTTGATTCAGACTGTCAATGAAGATCTCCTTCTTTTTTGTTTCAGGAACATGACAGGAATATTTGGCAAACACCCTTCTCCACCTTTGTAAAAATGTGGTGAAAGATTCCCCTACCTTTTTTTTCACTTTACATAGACCAAGCATGGTTATCTAGTGTTGGATATTGTAGGAGTATTGCGATATGAATTTATTTATTAAATCCTCAAATTTTTTGATGGGGGGAGTGATCTTGGAAAGACACTCCATGGATTTTCCACCTAGACTTCATGGAAACAATCGCATTAAGTATGTATCTTCATGAGAAAATTCTAAGCTCATATTTCAGAAATCCCTCACATGTTCAATGGGGTTCGTTTTCCCATTATACCTATCAAACTTTGGGATTTCACAATGTTTTGGAAAAGGAATCATTTGAAGACTCATGTCAAATGGATATGGAAAGATATCACCCAAAACATACTTCTATTTTGTACCCCCTTGGATTTCCTTTATTTTCCCTTGCAATGCTTTTATCTGTTGAGTAAGAGCACTAAAATCATTAAGAGGGGCTTCAGGATTTTCTCTAAGCCCTTCCATGTTGAAATCAGTAGGTAACTTAGCTCTTTGATTAGCTAATGAAGGAAATATCTTTCCTTGTTTCATTCTAGCACTCTTTCCACGAGAGTATGGAATTGGGGATCTTGTTCCGCTTCTTGGAGCTTTTCTTCCGTTATCTCCTCAGTATTCGAATTATGAAAGGGATTTTCTTCCCTATCACCATTATCACCCATTTTGCTTAATGTACCTTCCCTTTCGTCTCCTTCTATGTGCTTTTGAGATCTTGTGACAACAGGTATATTTTGCCAAATTTCCACTAAATTTGTTCAAAAGAATGAAATAGTGCAATTTTGATAGGTATCAAAGTCATAATAGAATGAAGATTCTATGACTTATGAGATTTCTAATCTTTAGCTCGTGATTCCCTCATTGAAAGGATGATGATCTTGTTTGTGGGAATTAAACCAAAGATAAAAAATAAAGATGATTTTGCACTTTGTGAGGTTTTATTGTAGCTTTGTAAAAATAAGGATTTTGATGAATTCCTAATGTCCCCTAAGCTCTCTATTGTAAAATTTGATTGGGACAATTAGCGTACACAATTGTAGGCTGGGGAATGTAAAAGGAATGAATATGCTGACTATGAATATGCCTTTGAGAAAGGGCTCTTCTTTGAAAGAAAGCTCAAGAGTATAATGGTTCTACAATAGATTTCTTTGGCTTCTTAATCTTCTTCTCTAGGAACTTCTTGACAAAAGTTGTAGACTTCCAGACCCTGAGCATAGAAAAAGACTAGGTAGATTCTTGGGTGACAAAAAATTACCCAGGTTGGGAATACAAATGCGCTAAATTTTTTAGCAGATGTGCTAAAAGATACAACCTATGCGCTAGACTATTGCAGGTATGCAACAAAATAGAGCACAAATGCACTAAAATAAAGCATGAATGCGCTAAAATAGAGCATGAATGCACTGAAACAAAGCACAAATGTGCTAAAACAGAGCATGAATGCGCAAAAACATAACATAGATACGCTAAAATAGAGCATAAATGCGCCAAGACAGTGCATAGATTTGCCAAAACAGACCAGGGATGCGCTAAATTATCCAATTATTGTTCTAAGATAGACATGTTTTGACAGTTTGATGTTTTTGGATGATCTTTATTTGATTTAAATGTAAAAAATAGGGCATACAGTAGAAAATAGTTATTTTGCAAATCCTAAAATCTAAACAAAGAGTGTATGTTCTTGAGATTTTCATGGGTATTGAACAAAATAAGCACTTCAAACAGACTCACTCTTATTTGTCAAAAAGGTCATCATAGGAACCACAACCCACATCTTAAAATTGCGTCTTCTCACACAGTCATGTCATCCCATAGAGGGCACCCACATTTTTCTCTTTTCTAGGTGCGTACTCAAGGTTAGATTTCTCGATCCCTTGAGCAAACAATCTATGGCAATTATATGGTGAGTGTCTTGGGGGTAGATTTTTCCCTCCCCTTGCATTGTGTTTAATATGATGTATGGATACTGACACGGGTGGATTTCTACACTATGGTTCATAATAAAGGTATCCATTCGGCGCGGCAATAGATAAACTCCCTCAGGAGACCTCCCAATCTTTAGAACAAAGATTTTTGGGATGGTTATCTTGCTCACTTCCGTTGAATATGAGTTTCCCCAAAATTCACTTTTGATTAGAGTGGGGTTGGAAAACTTGGCTTTGGTTGTTCCCACTTAGGGCATTCCCATAGGGTGAGTAATTTTTCCCATTACAGCAGGCCTTCTAAAGGATGTAACAAAGCATGAATTACATAAAATGAAAAAGGTAAGTCTGGTGTTTTGTTCACCCAATAAAGGAGAGAGCATAAACCTATTATGTTACAATCATAGCAAACAAAATGGTTCAATTTTTAGATCCAAATGACGATTTTCTATGCTAAGTGAAGATTTTGCTTCATAACAAACATTGGATTCTTTTTAACCACAAAAAAATGATGTTTGGTGACTATCCTAGGATTGGTTAATTCCAGATTAATGTGACTAGCCTAGGATTGCTTCATTCTACTTTAAAGTCGAATTGAAAAATATTTGTCTGCGGATGGCGTCAAAATCAGAATTTGTTTTTACACCCCTTGTATGCACTAAAAGAACTACTAAATGCGCTAAAACAATCAATATATGCGCTAAAGTAACAAGAAGGAATGCGCTAAAACAATCATTAAATGCACTAAAAGAACTAGCGTATGCGCTAAAACAGTCGTCGTATTCACCAAAACAGAGCTCGTATGCACTAATCCGTGGCTCGTATGCACTAAACCGAAGCTCTAGTCCATCACCTATCATAAAATCTGCAATAAAAAGATTAAAAACGGGGAAGGCCCCACGGTGGGCACCAAAAATGTGTGTGAGAATATGTGGTCTAACTAAAAGGATAAACTAACACACCAATGAAACATTAAATTGAAGAAAACTAATTAGAAAAGACAAAGCAAACTCTAAATAACAACAACTCCTTCAAATGTGTCACATTGTCCTCTATCTCCAAGGATTTGATACAAGTTATTGGCTCTCAGTTGGTGTAAACAACAACTTATTGAAATGACAACTTAGGAGAATGAGATTTTATGTAGCATGCATGTCTATTGCTATGAAATTGAAGAACTAAAATGCTATGAACTTGAAATTGATTATGCTAAGATGCTGATTTGAATGCAACTCTAATGATTATGCTAAATTCACAAAATATAGGATCCTTTTCAACTCACAAGAGGGTTGTATTTATAGATTTTTGAAGGCAAGAATCTAGTTGGCCAAGATCAACGGTTGAGTTCAAACCTGTCAAGATGAATGGTGAGAAATTGAGAAGTTGAGAAAAAGATGGAAGGTTGAGAGAAAAATGGGAGATGTTTCCTCCCATACAACCTTTTCCATTCAAAAATGAAGGAAAGTTGCCATTTGTGCACTTCATTTATGAAGAGTTAGTTGATAGTTGAGGAAAAATCCATAATTAAATAAATAAATTTATTTAATTTCATGTGACAAAGATTTAGAAGCTTCCATGATTTAAATAAATAATATTTAATTATGTGTGAGAGATGATAAAAGCGTTTTAATTAAATATATAAAATACTTAATTAAATATGAAAAGAAGAAAGTTTCTAATTAAATATTTTAGAATATTTAATCAAATGAAGAGAAGAAAGTTTCTAGTTAACTATTTTAAAATATTTAATTAAGTGGAGAGAAGAAAGTTTCTAATTAAATATTTTAGAATATTTAATCAAATGAAGAGAAAAAGTTTCTAATTAAATATTTTAGAATATTTAATTAAGTGGAGAGAAGAAAACTTCTAATTAAATATTTTTAGAATATTTAATTAAGTGGAGAGAAGAAAGCTTCTAATTAAATATTTTAGAATATTTAATTAAATGTGAAGTGAGGAATTATCATTTAAATTATAAATTTAAGTGATAATTAATATAAATAAATTGTGAAATCTATTTAATTAATTAAGAAGAAGATGATAATAATTAAATAAACTTATTTATTTAATTAAATTAGAAGAATATAGAAAGTGAACGATATAAATAAATAATTAAATTTATTTATATGTAGATGAATTTAGAAAATTATTAATTAAATAAATCATATTTAATTAATTAATAGGCTTGATTAACTGTGACCATTTTTGGATGTGTACACATAGGTTTCAAACAATTGCACAATTTTAGAAACAAATGCTCAGAACCCTGTCAGACAAATGCTAACTTAAGAAATTACAAATGCACTAGTCTTAGACAAATGCACCATTCCCATGAAAAATGCACAATTCATTTGACAAATGCACCATTCTTCTAACAAATGTGCAGTTTTATTGTCAGACAAATGCTCAAACTTTTCAGACAGATGCTCATATCTTTAGAACGACCACGTGAAAACTGTGATAGAATCATTTCTGGGACTTGCAACTTCAAAAATGGATCAAACGAATGTTAGAGGAGGCGACAAGGGTCCCACCGGGCGTGCTGAAATGTGTGAGGGGGAATGAGGGATGTTAGATCAATGATCCAAAAGGGACATTAGAGCAATCTGATGAAGAAATTTGATCTACAGCCAAAAAGCTTAAATCTAAAATACAGAAACTCCTACACATACAAAATTGAAACTATAATAATGCAAACATGATAAGGAATCTACTAATTACCAAAATGAAAACAAAATATAGCTTTTACCATCCCGTAGCAAAGTGTATTAGTTTGATGTTGGATTGTTCTTATCACAACGAAGCCTTCAAAGTTCATGTGCAAAGTGTGGATGAATTCTTGTTTGTGTTTGGTTGATTGAAGATGATGGATGAAGCTCTCTCTCTCAAGGATGATCTTGACAACACTTTGTTGCTCAATGTATATGAATTCTCTGATCCTTATTTGTGAGGAAAGGGATTTGTTATATAGAAAATGAGATTTGAAATGGATGATCAAGATCGTTTTGAAGAATATTCAGATCAACAGTTGGAGTGTGTTGAGAGGATTTAGACGTGAGATAATTGTGCAAACTTGATTTCACAATTTGTGTGATTGGGAAATAGATTGACTAGTCAGGACTGTGATTGATTAGTTAACAAAATAGATTGATCAGTTAAATTTGTGATGGCTTATTTAGGAATGTGATGTTTTAATTAACTGAATAGATGGATTAGTTAACAAATTAGATTGCTTAGTCAACAATTTTAATTTTCTCAATTAGAAAGTGGGTGAGGAATATGAATTAATTGATTTAATTAATTAATTCCTTTTTGGGGTTTGAATGTGCAAATCAAGTTTGACTTTTGCAAACAAAGTTGCATTAGTTTGATTTAATTTTTGATAATTTATTTGAATAGATTGATTTAATTCAAATTTTTGGAGGGAAAGTGTTGTAATTAAATTATTATTTAATAATTTAGTCTACTTAAGGGAATAAAGTCATTTAGTGACATAATTAAATAATTGGCGTTATTTAATTAATCAGGATGAAATAAGGTGGGATTAGGACTTTATTAAATAAAATGAGATTTATTTAATTGGTCAAAATGAGGAAACATGAATTAATTAAATAATAGTTTTTTATTTAATGAATAGAGGAATTAGGGTTTTTAGGACTTTATTAAATAAATGAAATTTATTAAATTTGTTTGAAATGATGAAAAAGTAAATTAATTAAATAGTGTTGTACATTATTCAATTAAAAGAGGAGTTAGGGTTTTTGTTGTGATGCAGGAACGTTGCAATATGATTTTCATCATTCTGGGATGATTCCAAGATGATGCAAGAAATTACGGGATGATTTCAAATTGTTTCAAGGTGATTTCAAATTGTTTCAAGGTGATTCCAAGATGATCTGAGATATTACGGGATGATTCTGAACTATTTCGAGGTGATTATGAGTTGATCTGAGATGTTATGGGTTGATTCCAAGTTATTATGAAGTGTTATAGGATGATTTCGAGTCATTCTAAAGTGTTGTAAGATGATTTTGAGTCATTTTGAAGTGTTATGGGATGATTTCAAGTCATTCCAAAGTGTTACAGGATGTTTATGAGTCATTTCAAAGAGTTACAAGATGATTTTGAGTCATTCTAAAGTGTTACGGGATGATTCTAATTTATTTTGAAGTGTTACAAGATGATTTCGAGTCATTCCAAAGTGTTACGAGATGATTATGAGTCATTTTGAAGTGTTATGAGATGATTTCGAGTCATTTTGAAGTGTTACGGGATGATTTCGAGTCATTCTAAAGTGCTATGGGATGATTCTGAGTCATTTCAAGATGATGTGAGATGATGTTCTATATTGTTTGATGTCGCTTGAGGCTGTTCGATGTTGTTTAGTGCTATTTTGATGTTGTTCAGTGTTGTTTGATGTCATTCAGTGTTGTTTGATGTCGTTTAGTGTTGTTTGATTTCATTCAGTATTGTGTGATAGGTGTCAAGTCAATTTTACATGTCTACATGTATATTTACCTATTAGATTGGCAATAGTTTTTTATATTGTTCGATTGTTTAGATATGAAGCTAATTTATTTGAAAATGATACATATTTCTCATGATGAATATTCATGTAAGAAAATTCATGGGACTTCATTAATGAATTATATATTTTATTGAATTCTCCCTTAGCTAAGTATGGATTAAATTGTTGGAGTGTTAGTCCAATATATAAGTTGTGAGTAAATTATAATATTCTTTGTGTTCTTGGCTTAATTTCATTGACATGAGAAGATTCACCTAAGTGTGACAAGTTACAAATTGAGTTGCATAAGTTCATTTCAACAAAATGAATCAATTGAAATCATGTTTATTTTGGTTCACTTAAATTTAAACATTAGGATGTTTAAGGTAGTTTATTTTTGTGGACAAATCAGGGACCACCACCTTAGGGTATATTTACCCATATAAATGATGAGATATGTAGATTTCATGGTATTCTAGCTGACTCCAACACCATAAGGGTTTATAGGGATACATGTCAATCCATTATAGATAGCTTACAAAGGATTCGACTAACATTAGTTGGAACCCATGCTTATTATGTTGACACTATAGTAGCTATTCTTGCTCAGATGTAGTAGGAGGATAGTGGTGATGTTTCTCTTGTAGAAGTTCAACTGTAGGTCCTAAAAGAAACCATTAAATGACAAAATTTTCCATATTCAACTACTAGATACTAGGTTAGGGGATATCAGATGACTCTATGTGTCAATGCTCAGATGACCCATTTAATATACTCACAATGATTGTAGCACATGGTCATTATCCAAATAATGACTAAATTACTTTATACTTTGCACAACAGTTGAACATTGAGGTTCATTTAGGCCTCAACATTAACTACTTGGGCCTAACAACATATTTTGGTTAGGGGTGTGGTAGGGTTGTTGATAGATACCCTTATGATTGAGCAAATCGATAACCTCCAGCTTATTGAGCCTTGGTTGGGGAGAGATTTCTTTCTATCTCCCAACCTTGGTGCCTATTTCAAACTAGGTTGTCATTGCTTCCCAAAGGGAAGCAATTGACAATTTTGGTGGTGTAGCAATTGTGACATCTATGATATTTTCTAATTATGTGGGAAAATATTTGATGAGTCATCTTGGAGAATCCAGACCATCATATCATTCTATTGATCCTTATGTTATAATGAGTGTGCCTTCACTCAAAGACATAGATGGTCTTACAGGAGACTAGATGCTTCAAAGTAAAACTACTTGTTTGTTGGAGGACCTATTGGAGGCATATTATTTCATTGCAAAAGAGCTTGGGTCTTGGAAGAATGAGGAGTTTTTCATTGATGTTGTTGTTGGAAACATGAGCATGTGAGATAAGCACAAGGTATACTACTATACATTGCAGTGTTGTCATTGATGTCAACATTGTATCTCGATAAGAAAATCATTGTGTAGATCAATTTAGGTGGCTTAGAAATGTTTTAGGATGTTTTTGTAAGGAAATTTTACAAGAAGATTTGATCCCATGAAGACCATTGTGATGGAAATTGACTAAGTGTTAATACTAGTGATTGTATGTTCAAAGCATCTGGTTCAGTCCATCATTCAATGATTTTCTCTATGGTTCTAGTATAATGTTTTTTGTTAATAAATGTATCTAATTCTAGAGTTTCATCTCATTTTGGCATTTGGTGTGAAAGTCATGAGTAACAGAAGTTTGGCTTGATAGTTACACATGTTTTCTAGTTTTGTGCATATGATTTGGAGAACCTGTACTTCTCCATGGATTGGATTTTGGCTCTATAGATTTGAGGAGATGTTGACATATTTCAATAGAATTTTTATTCAATTTGGCATGGTGTTTGGAGGTATGTGTGCCTGAATGTGGATGTACAGTTGGTGAATTTTGAAATTAGGTCTTCTACAGTGCCGACCTAATAGGTTGGAAGGTATGCAAAACCTCAAAAAGTATTATAGAGTTATGTGGGAGCTATTATAGGTTCATTCTTAACTAATTGATATTACAAGCCTTATGTTATGGTGCGAAGGTGAAATATTTTGAATTTGAGTCAACAAGTTATATTTTGTATATTTTAAATGGTACATCTAATTAGGCTGACCTAATTGATGTTATAAGTGAAGTCGATATATAAGTTAGATCTTTTTTGGTATTTTTATAATAATGACATGTGATAAGACTTGGTAGATGTGAATTATGAGAATTTAGTATGAATGTAGAGTAAAGTAGAGTGTTTATTCAAATCAATATGAAGATTTTTGAGTTTTTATTTTGAGCTTCATTGGAGCTATATTTCATGCATGTGTTAGATGCAATTGTAATAGTTCAAATTTGGTTGTGTGCCGCAATCTCTTCTATCTCTTTTATTTCTTAGTGGGTAGTGAGTACACTTCGACATTGAGTCCACCTATAGTGAGCACTTCTATAATATACTATAACTGATTATAATATATTGTGAGCTAATCCTCACTATGTTTTTTTCCATTTTAGTTTTTCCATGTAAAATTCTTGGTGTACATGTGTTATGTGATGTTGTTGAGTGTTTTTATGCTTTTCTTCATTACTGAAATTGAATAAGTTATGAGCATTGGATGTTTAAATGATTAAGTGGTTTAAAAGAATAATGATTCACCCCCCTCTCAGTATTCCAAGTGTTTAATAATTGGTATCAGATCTTGGTTCCTTGGAAGGTGCTTAAGTGCTTGGGGAATATCTTGGATATTAAACATATGGATGTTAGAATATTACCTACTCCTCTGGAAGATATTTTTTCTATTGTACCTACAACAGAAGACTACATATTTGAAATAAATGGAGAACTCAAAGTTTCTCTTGAAGATCTAGAGAGAATTGAAGGTCAAAATAGAGATCTGAAAGAAAATGTCAAAGAATTAGATGAATGCATTATAAATTTGAGAGAAAATCAAGAAATTCAAAGAAAGGCATAAGGAGGTTAGTGATCAATTGAAGTAAGTAAATAAAAAAATTACCTATCGGAAGGTGCAAGTTGAAGAAAGAAAAAAAGTTGAAGAATGTTTGAATTCAATAGTGAAAAGAAAATATGAAGAATGCATAAGGTTTGAACAAGAAGTTGTGATTCTAAGATTAGATCTTGAAAAATCAAGGATTTATGAAGACATATTCAAGATGAGTTCTATAAATCTTGATGAAATGATTTGAAATTAGAAAGGCTCCAAAGAAAGAAGGTTTAGTTTTTGAAAACTATGAAAGTTCAAAAGTAGACCAGAAACTAAAGCTTGAAAAGAAGACTAAAGACAAGAAGAACAATGACAAGCAGATCCAAAATTAAAGGAATGTAGCTAGAAGACCATTGATTAGACAACCAAATGCACAAAAATACCCATATTTTAATGGTTTCTATTATTCTTGCAATAGATTTGGACATAAGGCTATGTAATGTAGAAGAAAAATGCATCAGAATGTTCCACCTTTTTTTGGTTAATATTTTACATGCAAGAGTTTTGGCCATAGAACTAGTGAATGGAGAAGTCAAATGATTAATGACTATAATAATGGTAGAATGGTTCAATATTTCAATGGATATTGTTATACATGCTATTGATTTGGGCATAAATATAATCAATAAAAATATAGAATGAATGGAATTAAGATAGGTCAAAATAATATTATATGCTACAATTATAGTAGGCCTAGCTACATTTCTAAGTTTTGTAGAAGTAGAAATATGAAGAAGGATAATTCGGTAAAGAAGAATGATCTAGTACACAAATTTGATCCAATAGAGACAAAGAAGGAGATGGATAAGATCTGGAGAAATAAGGAAGAGACCAAGGTTAGGGATGAATCTATACCAACATCCAATGCAAATGTTTCCTCTAGAAACTAAGTTGAGAGCTTTGGCTTAGGGGGAGCTTTAATGAAAATATTCCATCCCTTTCCAAATAAAATGATGTCGATGCTTTAACATGAGGATATGTGGTGTAGGTCAATATGTTTGATCTATTGGAGAAATTTTTGATAGAAAATATTGAAATGTAGAAGTTTGTAGAGAATTTGAAGTTGTTAGTGCTTACAGTTAGGGTTTTCTAGCTTTATTGTTTGAAGAATTCAATGTGAAATTAGGTTAGATTCAAAAGGTTATAAGTGATTTTACTTAACAAAATTCATTTAAAACAAGCATTCAAGAAGAAGTAGAACTCTTAGGAAGTGATTTCGAGTGATCAAGGTGATTGAGATCTACTGCACTCAAACCTTAGCTCAAAAAATGAAGGAAAAGGTATTTACCATCTTTGTTTTTCCCTAGTTTATCACATCTCTTTTGAAAGCATTTGAGAATAATTTGCAATGGAAACACTAAGGGTAATTGAGGTTATTGATAGGCCATGACCAAAGTTTAAGAAGCATCCTATTAAATCCATGGAGGTCGATCCAATACGTGCATTTTCAAGTGTTCCTTATGGTGTTTTATATATAGAGGATATAACGATTTATATTCATAAAAGAGTTAGAGGAGCGTGTTCATTCTAAGCTAGGAGATGTATGGGTGAATGAACTTACTAGAGATAACTTTAGCCTGAAATCAGAATATCAAAACCTAGTTGTGAAGAAACTTGATGTGTGGCAAGGGTTTCCAAATTTTTTCTTTGATGATAAATGGGTTAGAATTACATTGAGTAGAATTCATGATAGTTTTTTCTAGAATGACATTCCTAGGTTGATTAGAAAAGACGTGATTAGAGAAGTTACAAGTTTATGCTCCACCAGACTTGTTTTGGTACTCAAATCTATGAAAAATAAAGAGGTCATAAAATTAACAGGTGCTAAGTTTGACATAAGGGCGATGATAATAAAATACATAAGAAATCTAGTTGTGAAGTATGCAACTATGATGATAGGCTACAAGATTTACTTTACAAATAGAGAAAACTTTATATCTACCACTGCCATCAATGTTGCCTATGAAATGGTGGAAAAAGGAGTTGATTATGATCTATGTGAATTATTGAGAGAACAATTAATGGAGAATTTGAAACAAACAAAGGAGAAGAAATATTCATTGAAGTATGGTACTTTTATTTTATGCTTACTTTTCTATTTCTTGAGAGAACTCCTTGGGACTAAAAGGGTAGTATGGTTGAAAGGTAGGCTCATTACTCATTAGATTAGAGACTTTCTGAGAGGTCTTGATGATGCAAAGACACCAGATGAGACTCTTGTGGAATTTTTTGTAGTATTTCAGAAGAGGATGAATGAAAGAGAAAGAATCCATAAAAAAATGGTGGAGAAGTACAAGAATAATATCACATTCTTGGTAACAACATATGAGTGCATCACAAAAGTAGTAGAACCAAGAACAATATAGATCCTAGAGATGGGATATGAGTTTACTGAGCAGGAAATTACTACATATATGGACTACATTCTTAGCAAAAAAAAGGATACCTCAAAAGATATGTATGACACATATGCATAGAAATATTTGAAAGTACACCAAGAACAAAGACAACCTTATATTGAAAAAACTATGGAGAAGATGACATCTACTTTTATAGAGGCTATGGGACCCTCCAAGGAGTAGATTGAAAAGGCTAAGACTAAATCTAGTGCTATGGGAGGATCCAAAAACACAAGAAGATATGGTAGAACAACTACCACCCCTCTTACTATTCAAAAATCCTTCAGGACTAAGCCCCCTACATGAGAGATGAGAAAAACAACTGAAATTCCTTTGGTGAAGGAGAAGTCCTCTCTAGTTATGTAAAGAAAAAATCCTGAGAAGAAGACTATTCTAGTAACACCACCTATAGACCCCAACAAGAAGAGAACAAAACAAAAAGTAATAAGAATGAAAGACAAAAGTGTAAATGTTGAAAAGAATAAGAAGAAGAAGAAGAAGAAGGATCTAAATTGGTCTGAAAAAAAAGGTGAAGCTTCACAAAGTGAAGAAAGTTCAAAGAAACAAAAATTTGGTGTTGTGGATACCAGTAAATAAGTTGAGGTTGAAAGAGAAAACGATTGATTTGGGATAGAAGTGAGAGAAAAGAACATGGTAGCAAGAAGAAGACTCCAAATTAAAAGAAAAAGAAAACACCTCTGATAAGAATTCATATTCTAATGAAGTTGGATGCACTATTTAATAGTATTTACCGCATGAAATGTTAGCAAAAACTATAGCCCTATATAATGAAGCAGATGAGGTGGATAAGGCCACCATTGTATAAGCTATCATTAAGTATATTGTTATTTTAGAAGTTGACATGAAGAACATTGAAAAGAAAATTCCTGCAAAGCTATGGAATGTCTTGATGGAGAGAATTCAAGAAGCAATAGAAGAAGAGGATAAAATTAAAACCTATGCATTGGAGAAGATTAGTGCCCCTCTCTTACAGGAAAATAAAGCCACATTGGCTAAGTTGTATAAAAAATAATTTAGGACAAAGCAAAGGGTGATTACCCTTATGGGTAGAGATAAAAATGAGATTGAAAGGCTCTACAAGGAGACAATGGATAAGATAATAGATATAGCATAGAGATATAGAATGACTTTGGAAAGAAAAGAAGATCATGCTCTAGAAGTCAATATAGGAGAAGAAGCATAGAGTATTGATGCTCAACATGAGCACTGAATCGATGAAGGATATGCTCAGGATAATGTTCTTCTAGAAATGGAAGAAATGAAAAAGGAAGATGAAAAAACAAAGAAGAATGTTGAGGAAGTAGTGATCAGAGAATACATTGAAAATGATGATATTTATACTCCTCCTCTGGTATTTGAAGAGAATGTTGAGAATATACAAGGAAAATTAGAGACAATTACTCCTTCAGTTAACACAGATCATCTTCTTGTTGAAGATAATGCAAATAAGGATGGTGAAAAGAAGAGTGGTGATGTAGAGAAGAAAGATGACCAAAAAAATTATGAGAAGGATGATGAGGAAAATAATGAAGATGCATCTAGGGATGTAAAGAAAAAATTAGATACACAAGTGAGCTTTGGTAAGAAAGAAAAGGATTTTATAGAAAATACTACGAAGGGTGTGAAGGATATTGGTGAATCCTCCAACACCTTCAAAGATTCTTTGAAAAACTTACTTAGCATGCAACTCCAATTCTAGCCTATTGTATTGGACCAATAGTTATAAATATTGATGCAATAGGGGAATGTAGACCTTGATAAGACTTTCCCCCTCCACAAGATTCAATTGGGATATGTATTCCATGCATCTTCCCAATAGGAGATAATAAAGACTCATCAAAATAGTGGAGAACTAATGGATGAAGCATTAAAGACTCTTCAAGAGGCCATACCTGGTGCAAGCATTGACAACTCACTCTTTGGTATGGAAAATTTAAAATTGTTAATTGATTATTTCAAAGAGTGTGCTGCTCGTCTTAAAGGATAGATTGAAAATGAGGTTGAAAAGAAGATAAGTTACAAGAAGATGTTGGAGATAACTGAGAAGTGTGCCCTTGCACACAATAAGTTTCAATAAAGCCTCAATGGTGCACAAGATTGTGTGGATGAAGCAAAGTTCGTATTTCAGTGTTGTATGAAATGGCTTGGAGCCACATAAAGCATAGAGAATGAGATGGACTCCATTGAAGCCCAGATCAATAATGCTTCTAGTGACTATTATTAAAATTTAATGCCACCCCTTGATGACACATAATTAATAACCAATCTAAGAGATCCTACATGGGCCATCTTGCATGAATTCTCCTTCCTTCAAAAAATTGGTTGTCTTGAAGTGTTTTGGGCTTTCGGGTTTTCACTTCCCTTCATTCTTGGATGCCTTCTTCATTGGTGCCGCTCCTTCTTTTCCCTCCATTTTTTGTTAAGTGTTTCAATTTTTGACCATAGACCTTACCATTTAACCCTTACAATTTCTCTTTGTTAAGCCTTAAGCTTTAACCTCGATCACAAAAGTCCCAAGGATGATTTTCAAGAAAAATCTAAGTCTTGGTTTGTTAGACTTTGGGGATTGGGCTTCCACCTTATTGATTTCCACCTTCCAGTTTTGGCAAGCCTCAAGCCTACCATTTGACCTTTGAAGCTCAATAAAATGCATTTCAAGATTTTTCAAAGTCTTGGTTTGTTGGACTTCAAGGTTAGGTCTTCCCTCTTACCACTTTGCATATTTCTATCACAAGGCATAAGCCTTCCTCTCGATCCTCGATCCCAAAAATGCCCTTTTTCCTTAGCTTTTTCTTATGTTTGAGTATTGACCTATTATTGCCTATTTCTAGTCCCTTAAGTAATAACTCATGTCATTAATATCATGTGTTGATTGGCCCTTTGACGTAGGTGATTATCGGCTCCATGGAGTATCAAAGATTTTATTATAAATCCTAAATTTCGATGACAAATATTTTCCCACAAAGATCAATAGATAAGATCAATGATCAACAATCAGATGGCCCCAACACACCCACACTTCTTAGACGGTGATGTCATTAGTTTCATGTGGGATAAAATGATGGTTCCATGTGTCCAAATTTTAAAGTGGACCCTGTAGGATTTGAAGAAATTATGATGGCGGGCTCATGATTTGAGGGTCCTTATTGAGCCACTAGAACAATCATAGTAATTCCCTATCATCCCACAAGCCATAGCTTTGAAGACCTTGGTTGACCACGGGGGTGTGGGATGATGCCAAGTGGAAAATATCAACCGTTAGATGAAAGAAAATAAAGGATTAAATATTTCATTAAGTATGGAGCAGTATATTGATGAGTAAAGGATGTGTATTTAAGTACATGTGGCCACTTTTTGGCAAGGTAGTGTTGTGGATGTTGTAATCATGGTCATCCATATTTCATAAGGTAAATCACATTATAAATTTTCGTAAGTCTGGATGAGTGCATAGGAGGTTAAGCTACACACAAGTTAAACATGTGGCAACATCTCGTGTCTTTCCCTGTAACCCAACAACCTTTGACACATTTCCCAATATATGAGTATGAGGATGTGGGGAGGTGACATGTCATCCCTTTTGATGTTCCCCAAAGGAAGTGGGGCATGTGATAAGATCAACAACATAGATTTAAAGGAATTCTATTCTAACGATCATGTTTTAAACTTCTCTTGAGGCTTGATCTCGATCATCCATCTCAAATCGAATGACCTAAATTCAAACTCCAATGGCTAAGCAATTTGTGTTTGTGGAAGGACCTAGAGTAATGGCATAACTAAATTTTCAACAACCAAATCAAATTCGATCAGCTCCAGATTTATTTTTTGCACTTCTCCCATCCTACATTGATGGCCACAATGATGTAGATATTCTTTTGTGTGTTATAGGTGGAATTATCCTGTCAGGAAATGTTTCAGACACAGATTAACTAAGAGTTCCATATTTGCATTCATGGAATTATGATGGAATTTTTTCTCATTTTGTCAAAGCATTTATTACTGGGTATGGCTTACATATCTTGGCTTTTCTAGGCTCTCTTTCTAGTGTAAATTTCATGAGCAGATTTTTGCTTGATCAAATCTCCTAACTACTAACCCTAGCTAGGTTAGGGTTTGTGTGTATTCATCTAAATTATGCTTGAAATATAAAGGCAACACTTGTATTCATTTAATTTTCCTTTTCTTGGGATCCTCTCATAATTTTCTTTTGCAGACATTGTATTCTACATTTTGTCATTGTAAAGTCTAACTTTATGCCTTATATTAAAGCGATTTAGCTACAATCACAACTATTTCTTAAATTTTTGAGTAAAACTTCTTACCTTCATGTCTGAATTTGTGTTTTAGTTATTTTTTTAATGTATTGAGAAATCTTAAAGCAAAGAAGGAACCCATTCTATCTTGGTGTATCACATTCATTTCATTTTATGTTCTCTTTCTATTTCTTTTCCTTTTGAAATTTTATAGTAGATTAGTGATAGGGTTTTCATGTGCT
This sequence comes from Sequoiadendron giganteum, assembly GCA_007115665.2. Taxonomy (NCBI): domain Eukaryota; kingdom Viridiplantae; phylum Streptophyta; class Pinopsida; order Cupressales; family Cupressaceae; genus Sequoiadendron; species Sequoiadendron giganteum. The sequence continues at coordinate 352,643,576 of CM021104.1, read as the reverse complement.
AGGTTAGACCAACACATTTGCACTTAGTTTAGAAGAGGAAGTAGGCCATTTCCAAAGACTCAATCTAATTTATGCAAGGTTCCGCACCTTGAGGTTTTCTCCATTGTGTCATTAGAACATTGAACTCTTGTTCAATAAGGTGCAGTTTTATAGGACAACACCTATGATCTGACACATGACCTGATTGGAAACACAAAGACAATAATAGAGGATTTGCATGAGACTCTTCCAACTATAGGTTCAAAAATAGATCATTATGCAGTTTGGAAATCTCAGAGACTTGGTAAATTCAAAATTTATATCTATTTCAAGTGCCCTATTGAGTGTTGAAAAAGCTACAAAGATCAATCTGATAGCCAACACTCTGGAAGATGGAGCTAGAGACCTAGCGTAGAATGCTTGGGATGACCAAGAAGATTTGGGAAGAGGGAAAACAAGTATGGCAGCCACATCCATAAAAGCTCTAAGGGTCAACTTCCTCCAGTTGACAACATTTATTTATTATTATACCTTTTCATTTGTAGTTTCATATTCTTTGTACATATGCGAATGGTGTAACATGTTTTTTAGTACAAGTTTTTGATGCATCTCATTCTTAGGGGGAGTTAGTTTAATTTTTCATTTTGTATATATGAATATATCTGTCAAAGGGAGATCTAATACATGTAAAGAAGACTACTATATGCGCCCTTTACCTTTGATGTAAAGGAGGAGAGTAATTTTGGAGATGTTTATGATTTTTTGGCATGTTTCCATCAATGAAAAACGGGAATATTGTTGGAAGAATGAGGAGTTTGTCATTGATGCTATTGTGGGAAACATGAGAATGTGGGATAAGCACAAGGTATATTGTTATACATTGTAGTATTGTCATTGATGTCAACATTGTACCCCGGTGAGATCATTATGCAAATTAGTTTTGGTGGCTCAAACATGTTTTAGGATGTTTGTGTAAGGCAATTTTTCAAGAAGGTTTCATCCCATGAAGATAATTATGATGAAAATTGACTAAGTGTTAATACTAGCGATTTTGTGTTTAGAGCATCCAGTTTTTGGGTCCATATCAATCCACCATTCAATGATTTTCTTTGTGGTTCTAGTATAATTTTTTGGTTCATAGAAGTATCTAATTCTAGAGTTTCATCTCATTTTGGCTCTTGGTGTGAAAGTTATGAGTAACAAAATTTTGACTTAATAGTTATAGGTGTTTTCTAGTTATGTGCATATGATTTGGAGAATTTTTTCTTATTCATGATGGATTTAGGCTCCATAGATTTGAGGAGATGTCAATAGAATGTGCATTCTAGTTGGCATGGTGTTTGGAGGTTCATGTGTTTGAATGTGGATGTATAGTTGGCAAATTTTGAAATTAGGTCTTTTGCAGTGTTGACCTAATAGGTTTGAAGGTATGTTAATATTAATTAAGTATTACGGAGTTATGTGGGGGATATTATAGGTCCATTCTGATGTAATTGATATATTACAAGTCTTGGGTTATGGTGCAAAGGTGAAAGATTTTGAATTTGAGCTGACAAGTCATATTTTATATATTTTGAATGGTGCATCTAATTAGGCCGACTGAATTGATGTTATAGGTGAAGCCAATATATAAGTCAAATCTTTTTTTCTATTTTGATAATAATTACATGTGATAAGAGTTACTAGATGTGAGTTGTGTGAATTTAGTGTGAATGTAGAGAAGAGCAGTGTTGATTCGGATCAATATGAAGATTTTTGAATCTGTATTTTGAGCTTCATTGGAATTGTATTTCATGCATGTGTTAAATGCAATTGTAACAGTTCAAATCTGGTTGTGTGCCACAATCTTTTCTATCTCTTTTGTTTCTCAATGGGAAGTGAGTCCACCTATAGTGAGCATTTCTATAACATACCATAATTGATTATAATATTGTGAGGTAATCCTCACCGTGGTTTTTTCCATTTTAGGTTTTCCATGTAAAAATATTAGTAATCATGTGTTATGTGATGCTTTTGAATTTTTTCATGCTTTTATTTATTACTTCAATTGAATAAGTTATGAGCATTAGATGTTTAAATGATTAAGTGGTTTAAAAGAATACTGGTTCACCCCCCTCTCAATATTTTGAGTGTTCAACATTGGGATCCCATGACATGAGGTTAGAGGACATGTGGGTACAACTTGTTCACATCCAAGATCCAACTAGGCTATAGGTCCTTCACAACATTCTCATCATCTCAATAGAACTGCACATCCCATTGATCCACCTACAAATCATTCGACTGCTATAGAGAATGCTACACCTATTGATCCTTCTACGAGTGATCAACATCATGCATCCTAGAGCCTAGATTCACTTGAGGAGTAGTTGCAAATGATGGGATTGTCAGGTTATGTGAATATGCTACTATTTGGAGACTCATCGTCAATTCCAACTCACTTGTGCAGTTCGCTACACTCATCAATATTAGAGATAGGTAAGGAGACTTGTGAGACAACTGAGTTGGAAAATACGATCATTATAATGGATCATGCACCACCTGATATAGAGGTATATATGTATGTGCACACATGCATGATTTAAACTTGTTTAAACTTTAAATTACTTGTTTTACTTAAATGGTAGATATTCCTAATGCACACATTTATATTTTATATATATCGTAGAGGGATTTAGCTCATGTTACACCTAGTATGAGGATAGAGAATGTATATAGGCATGATTCATTTGATGCTACTAATGTTAGTGGATAGGTGAGTTATACATTTTAAAATCATGTACTCATGTATGCATATAATTTGTACACATGTACATATATTTAATATTATTCTAATTTGGCATAATGTACCTAAATTCTAAAAATTTGTTTTACTATTTATATGGCTTGGTGCATCCATTAGAGTAAGATTCTCACTCAGAGGGTCACTTGATTTAGAGTCACCATGATGACCCTACCAGTGGCTAGTCTTTTCTAGGCATTTCTAGATATTTTTAGATATTTACAAATATACATTATATTTTACATGATACATGTTTCTAAACATTTCTAGAAATTTGTACATGTTTGATAATACATTTACATGGACATGTTTGTAGAGACTTGTATGTTTGATGATACATTTGTGGACTTGAATACATGTTTGATGATACATTTATGGACATTTGTGTTTGATGATATATTTTTGGACTTGATTACATATTTTTTTACTATATGTTTGTGGAAATTTATACATTTGATTCAAAATACTTGAATTTGTGGACATGTAGTATAATATTATATGTTTGAAATTACATCGTGAACATTTATGTTTGATTATGAACTATGATCATGCCTTTTTTTATGTTTGGTTTAATGTTTTTGATCTTAGTCATAAGCCATGACTATCTACCATACATTCACCTTATCTTGACTACCTAATCCTTCTTTATGTATACCTCTAAAAATCTTTCATTGTGATTTTTTGAATTCACATGAATATCTTCATTTTTTTTCGTGTCATCTTCTAATGTTCATGGTGACTATATTCCATATACTTGAAGAAGATGTTGGATGGTATTGAAAATGCAATCCTTTTGAGGTGACCGCTCTTTTCTTATTGAAAGAAACCTTTATTCATGCATATCAACCTTTATAAGTTTTGTCCTCCTTGATTACACATCCAAAGCCTTCAAACACAGTCAATTCTATGAATGTTAAACAAGTTTGAACACTATATTATTATGTTACCAATTCTAAATACTGATATGGTATCCGAAAGACCTATGAAGATATTGTAAACCTTGTTTCTAGATAAGTGTATTATGAGTTTTCTTGTGGATTGTGGTAAATGGGTTACAACTGTTGGCAAATATTTCCATAGATACCTGAAATTGTCCTAGCCTATGAATTAACATTTTAACACTGATATTCATCTTTTTTAATGATTAAATAATATTCAATTATTTAATTATGGTCTAAAATTGTATTTTCACTATTAAATAAATGACTTTATGTTATTTAATTAATTCATATAAAATAATCTTCTTGATTAAATCTTATTTATTTAATTATGTTGCTAACTTAACTTATTCTTCTACTCTAATTAAATAGTTATCAATTAATAATTTAATTAAAAAAATAATCCCCCTCATAAATTAAATAATATTAATTATTATTTAATCCTCTTTCAACTTCTATACTAAATAATTATTTTTAATTATTTAATTATCTCACTTTCCCTCTTCTAAATTAAATAATATTAAATATTATTTAAATCCTCTTTCCACTTCAACATTAAATAATTACATTAATTATTTAATTCCACCTTTTCCTCTAACATTATCCATTAATAATAAAATTTTATTTATTTATTAAATCCTATTTTGCACATTCCTCCAACAATTAATTAATTATCCTCTCATGCACTATGTCCTCAAATGCAACGACCACTTTCTTTGAGTTGACTAAATAATCTATTAAGTTAAATCTTCAATTACTCTTAACTCACATACTCTCTTAGTCAACTGAGATTGACTATCCAATCTATCAAGTGAACTATTCAATCTAAATTATTTCACTCCCTCTAACCCCACCTATTCTTCTAATTTAATTAAATGATTATCATTAATTATTTAATTAAATAACTTTCCTCTTTCCAAATTAAATTATTTAATTCATTCAACATCATCCATTTAAATTATAAGGAGTGGGTGGGCGATGAGGTGGTCGACCTCCTGATGAAGAACTGGGATGAGGCCAATTATCTGCTCTTGTTGCTGGTTTGTCGGCTGTTTTTCGGCTGTTGGTGTGCTGTCGCTGGGATGTCTCTAGTTTTTTTTCTGTTAATGTTTTATGTTTACGTTTAGTCCTTTTTTGGCCCTAGTGGCTCATTGTGAGGGGTACAACACCCCGTAAATGCTGTTTAACTTTTCAAAAACATCATCCATTTAATAAATGATCATTTATTTATTAAAGTCAATTTATCTTGCATGTTCCTCTTAATATTTAATTAATTAATTAAATTAATTAATTACTTTCTTCGCATGGATTAACCCTTCTTTTAGTTGACTAAACAATCTATTTAGTTAACTATTCAATCAATTCTATTAACTATCCAATCTATTTGGTTAAGTGATCAATCAAATCTTTTAACTAATACTCTCTCTTAGTCAACTGAGATTGACTATTCAATCTATCCAGTGAATTGTTTAATCTAAATTAGTTCACCCCCACTCACTCCTAGTCTTCTAATCAATCAATTGAGTCAACTCGTCAATCAATATCTCAAGCAATCAGTTAAATGATCAATCCAAATCCTCTCAATGCTTCTCAACTGTTGATTGTGAGCTAGCATTGTTGAATCTCAATCGTTCATCTGAAAACTTTAAATCTATATAACAGCCTCATTTCTTCTCAAAAATGATCAGAGAATGAATATAGTTTATGCAATGAAGTAATATTGAATTAACATTCAAATTTCTTGAGAGCTTTTCACATCTTCAATCACCATTAATGCACATTGAAACTTTTACAAACATCAAAATGGAGGCTTCACATTGATACAAACACAATCTAACATCACTGCAAACACAACTTCAATATGGGATGGTAACACTTTGATTTTATGAATTTAATTTTATGTTATCATTATGATTGCATTGTTTGTTTGATTTCATAGCTTAAAGCTTCATTTCATGAATATGGGTTTTGGAATTCTCTCCAGTGTGAATTGATTAGTTTGATTCATATATTGTTTTCTTATTCATAGATTTCCCCCTTACATAAATTGGCATGCCTGGTTAATATTTTGAGTTTGTTTTAAGAATTTTGCAGGTTATAACCAAGAATTCGATTAAAACCCGTCATTTATTTCAATCATAAAAAACAGACTCGTGAAATTTTGTAAAACCATTTGTGGGTTTTGAAGATCTCACTCTTACCTTTCTATAGATTTTTATGGTTTTTAATTTCATGAAAAAATAAAAATGTTATTACAATTTTACTCTACTATTTTTTTCTTAAATTTATGTTGCTAACCTTTGAAGTTAATGTGTTTCATTCATCTCTAACAAATTATACATGTTGAATTTTAGAAAAAGGTTTACGGGTTTTGTAGATCTCCATTTTATCTTTTCAAAATATTTGACAATTTAAAATTTGATGCAGATTTGAGAAAGTTGTTGCTACTTCAAAATGTTGCTTTAATTGGTCAAGAAAGGTAAAAAAAAAATGTTAAATCTTTTTCCTTCATTTTTTCATTTCTTTTTTTTTTTAGTAGAATAAAGGTTTTTGTTATTGATATCTTTGTTTATAGCTTGTAACCATTAGAGGATTAGCTTTCACATTTACATTTTGGTGCTCTTAAAAAGAATCTCACATTTTGTGTAACACCCCTTCATTTTGATTCTCGTTTCATGTTGTTTTATGCTTTGCTTGGATTGCAGCTACTTTGATACTGGACACATTTTTAGTATGATGTTTTGATTGCTACTCTTGAGTGACAACTATTATTGTATGATGTGACTACCTGATTTTATTTCACATGCTTTGATGAATTAATGATGTCAGTAGAATTATCATGTGATTATTTATGTAAGTATTGTTTATGGCGTTAGTGTCAGTCTTTGATGAGTGTATTGGTGAAGAAGACGGATTCGCATCACTCGCTTGCGAGCGCCCTGCGAATCCGAGATTTCTCCTTCACGGTGTGAATTATATGCTGGATATATTATGTTGTTTACTTGATTTCAGGTTGTAGGTACATGACATCGACTCCACCTGGTTTCACAGTTTTGAGCATGTCGATCCAACGATTAAGTTGAACGGGAGATAGTAACTTGGTAACATGTGTCAGGTCTACACCCTAGCCTTAGTGTGTCATCAGTTATGATTATTGAGTCATGTTGTATCTTAATTGATGTTATGTAATGTTTTGAAAAGTGCTTTTTATTAAATAGTTCTTTTAGAAATTTCGTTGGTTGAAAGAGATGTTTATTTTTAATTTGTATTAAAGTTATGCTTATTGGTTATATTTAAAATCATTATTGAAATTAAACTTAAATTATTTAATTTAATTAATTTAAATCTCAAGGGATTAAATTTAATTATTAAATAATTGTAAGTAAGCTAATTAAAGTTAAATTATTTAATTTATTAAATTTAAATCTCAAGGGACTAAATCTAATTATTAAATAATTGTAAGTAAATTAAATTAAAGTTGAATCATTTAATTAATTAAATTAAATCAAAAAAGAAATTATAGGAAAGTGGAATTTTTACTTTAAAGTCAAATTAGGGCCTTCCAAAAAAAGGGGAAATGAAATTAATATCTAAACTCAATTTTTGCATTGAATGTGAATTAGGGTTGCATTAGGTTATTTTGGAGTTGTGTGGAAATGATGTTTTATAAGATTAGGGCAGAAAAATTTGGGGATTCTTCTTCTTCCTATTTTTTTTCACAGGCAGGAAATTTTGTAGAGAGTTTGCACATGAAAGTTTTGGAATTATTTTCTGTTTGGAGAGTTAAATTCTATGAAGAAGGTGGAGCTATTGGATCAAAGCTTGTTGGAGATTCTTTGCATTGTGGAAAAGGAATTGTGAGGAGTTCAAAGGAAACTCTGCATCAAGAATTTTGGCTATTTCCTGTGGCTGCAAATAACCAGGTTTTCTTTTATTTCTTGTTTTATTGTTCCTAGTTTAATCTATTTTCTAAATGAAAAGAATTTGCAAATGGGTGATTTTTCTTGAAACCCTAGGTTAAACTTCAACATTTTGGTATTCAGATTTGTTTTTCAAAATGCAAACCCTTTTAGAAAATTCTGTTGAAAAACTCTAGATCAATATATTAATTTTCTTGTGTTTAAAATTATTTGAAATAAAAAAAAAGGGGTTCTTTTGGTATTCAGATTATAAATTCTTGATTATGAGAGGTTTTATTTTTGTCAAAGTTTGTTACTGGTTTTTAAAAATTTTCTTTCAATTTCACCAGTAAAATGAATTCAAAAAAAAATATATTAATGTAAATATACATTGCATGTATCATATTTTTAAAATATGATACATAGAAAATATATTTACAAAAATATATGTTTTTTATTTAAACTTTTGTTGTTTGGTTTTATGAAATCGCCGCCGTACGGTGACCTGCGTAAAATCGTACTCTGCGTACGAAATTCTTTGATGTTAAATTTTTAAATTAAAATTTTATTGAGTGGGGGGGTTCAGCCCCCACTATACTTTGCCTTGGGGTATGCAGTACCCACTAGGTAGTGCACCCACCGCATGGGGGGACGCACTGTCCCGTGGGGATTGCGACCCCCACAGTGTATGTTGCTGGCTGCTGTACTTAGAGTACAGTCGGCGCAGGCTGTGCAGCGGTCTGCGGACTGTCCGCAGGTACCGGTAGTACCGTCCGTTGGACGAGGTACCGTCCGGACCTGCATTTGTTTTTAATTTTTTAATTTTATTTTAAATTTTGATTTATTTGCTTTTCGTTTTATTTTTAAATTTTGTTTATTTAAATTTCGTTTTAAATTTTATTTTTATTTTTGATTTGATTTATTTTATATATATAATATTTAATTCATATATTTATTATATGTATTTTTATATTATATATGAATATATATAATATTTAATATATATAGATAGTATGTAATTAATATTATATATATTGTATATGTAATCTTATTTAAAGTTTCTCCTTGTATAATTGATTTATTGGATTAAGATAAAAATATTGATTTTAATAGTGCATATTAATTTTAATATGAGGTGTTTTTCTTTGAAAATGTGCGTATTTAATATCTTGTTAAACATAGGATTACGTAATGACTTGGACAAACAATCTTGGTTGGATCTAGTATTGCTCATGATTAGAGTAAGTTGTGAAAAATATTTATTTTATGAAAATTTATTGTTTCAAATGTAAATTTAGAATGACATTAATTTATTTGCTACGAAAAGCATTAGATAGAAAAATGGTTTTAGGATAACCAAATATAGTATTTCTTCATTGTCAATGCATGATTATAATGATCTTTTTTAATGATTACTTTGTGAATGGGTGTTTGAGTTTTGGATTGTAAAGTCTTCTAGTAAATGTGGGTCATTCCCTTGTTAAGTTATTGTTTGGTATTCCCTTGGGTAGTGTTACAAGTGTTTAGTTTGCCTCCTTGTGTTGGAGTGGATTTCTATGTTGTTGCCTCCTAGGATAGGAGAGAGTATATTGGTTCAATTCTGTAACACTTGAGTAACCCTTGGAGTTTAGATTGTGTAGTGTGTTATCCAATTAGAAGAGTGGCTTTTGTTAGGGGCCGGAGCCCAAAGAGGTAAACCGAGTAACCTTCAAAAGTATTTTTAATAAGTGATAACTAAAATAATGTACTTAGATGACTAGGATGTAGTTCACATTAACCAAGATAAATTAACCTCACTCATAGACACAAGGGTTTATTTAGACTTGGGGTGAGTGAGAAGGCCTGGAATGGCAAGATCACTATCTTGTCCTTATGAGAGGTAGTTGATTCCGCTTGAGTTAGTATGAGTGCCGGGATTCGGTTGAGGCCACCAGGATTTACGGAGCCTATGAAGAATACCCAGAGGAGATCTCATGACAAACCTTGCGATGACACTCTGTCTAGGATAACACTATGTTATGTTGTGCGTATGGTTTCTTTAGCACACTTGATTATAATATGTTTGGAAGCAATGTAACCATGATTAGAGTTAGACTTATATTGTGCATATGTGTGGTTGAGTCAGTTTGTATCAGTATGAGTCTGGCTTTGGTTTGAGGTAGTAGGTTTCTCGTCCATGTTGCTTTGTTACTATCTCCTAGCATGGGGGGTGGGCCTTTGGGTACCACATGGTTGGGTGGAACATGCACCAAAACCATTGGGTCCCCTTGATCTTCAGTACTTGGTGGCGAGACATCTAGATGGACATCTTGCAGTGCTTACTTTCAATTCTTGTACTTGTATCTCATAATGTAATGTTATTGATTTACCCCTCTTGTGTTAAGAGGTGGACCTTGTAATGATCACACTTATGTATTTGGACTCATTCTGGGAATGAGGATTGTAATAGATGCATGTAATTGATTTATGTAATGAATGCTTTATTTCATCTCGTATCTTTCTATGTTGTTGAATGTTATTACTTGAGTTATTTACTTTCAATGTAATTTAGATGATGTATGTTAATGGAGTTTTAAGTAATCTCAGTTATGTAACCCTAGGGGATGTTGTCAATTTTAGTTGAACATGTGGGTTTAATTCACTTCTTTAAAAAAAAAAATTAGTACGCTTGTTTAGTGAATTGAAACTTCCTCTAGGGTTGCGTGGCGGGGCATTACATTTTGTTTGGTTCTCATAAAATTGAACAAGGAAAATCTCACATTTCAATTTTTGGTGCTCTTAAAATTGAACAAGGAAAATCTCATATTTCAATTTTTTGTGCTCTTAAAATTGAACAAGTGAAATCTCACATTTGAATTTTTGGTGCTCTTAAATAGAACAAGGAAAATCTCACATTTCAATTTTTGGTGCTCTTAAAATTGAACAAGGCAACTTTCACATTTCAAATTGGTGCTTCTAAGAATTGAACAAAAGCAACTCTCATTTTCAATTTGGTGCTTAAGAATTAAACAAGACAAATTCTCATTTTTGATTTGGTGCGCTAAAACTGAATGTTTTTATTTTTGACCAATGCCTTTTATTTTATTGACACATGAAACACCTTTATTTTGTTAGCAATCAAATGTATTTCATTTTGTTGACCACATTAAGACGGACAAGGCAATTAGGAACACTCAAAATTTGGTGCTTAAAATTGAACAAATCCATTTTGATTTGCACATTGCTATGTTTTTCTTGAAGTCTCAAATGCTTCGAATTTTGTGCACTTAAAAATTGAATTGATTTCTTCACACTTCAAATTTTGGGACTTAAAAATAAATTATGATAAATTGTATACTGTGTTCTTCGTGATTGGTGAGTTGAGTGCATTTCCTCTCCCCCTACGTCTTTTGATGATATTGGGTGATGAGAAACACTTTGATCTTTTGCATTTTATGGTCACCCAATTTTATTTTTAGGATAAGGGCCTACTAATGAGACACATCCTACAATGAAGAACTCATATAAGCAACTCTTAAAACTAGCACATTTACTGATAGGCTATATAAAAGTGGAAAAATTGTAAATAAAAGTAGCTTCAATCTGTGGCAATAGCATACTACACCTAATCCTCATCAGAACTTATGGGATATGAAGGAATGGTTTAATGCCTTAAGTGGCTTGGAGAATGGTAGTATCTGTCTCGATGTTCATGGTGTTTCATTAAAAACCTTATTTGAGAATCCATCTTTATTTTCCAAAATGTCCATTGAAAGTGGTGCATCAGAACTTTGCTTTTGAGAAGTTACTTACCAAGTCCGATTTATGGTTTACTCCATAAGTTGCATGTAAAATCATCCCTTTGAGGCATGACGTAAGCCTACCTAAAATTATGTACCTACTTATAAGGTTGAGATGACTAATATTCTACAAGTTATTTCATTTGGATCTCATAATTATCTATTTTATGTATCACTTGCCAAATTCTCAAAATAATCGTATCAAGCAAAACATCAAAATTATCAACTTGTCCAAACTGCTGTTAAAACAACAAATTAGGAAAAATTGGAAACATGGCCACTTTTGACATTTGTGCTACTTCTATAATAAACTTTGTCACTTCTATCATGAAATTTTACCACCTTTGACCTATTTTTGTAACTATTGTTGACCCAAAGATTGTTGCTTTTGACAAATATGACACTATTGTAGTCACTGTTTCACTAGTAAAAAAAATGCAACAAAGATCACTTTTGACAAACTTACCATAGTTGTCTTAAAGTTTCAGCCACTATTGACCTAAATAGGGCTGCTTTTATCAAATTTACTTATATTGTTTTTTGTTTTACTAGTCACAACTTGAAATAGAGACCACTATTTCTCTAAGTTTGAACGTTGTTGTCTTACATTACAAACACCACTATTCTAAATATTATTGCTATTGTCCTATTTCCCGATGCAAATTAGAAATTGATCCAAAACTATTTAATCATCCATAATTTCCAAAAAAAATAGTCAGACCTCCAAACACTTCATACCTACATCTTTCCATATCTATTTGCAAGTCAAAATAATCAACATAGTTTTAGGATTCAAATCAAACACAAACTTGGATTATTCCCTTACTCTCAATTTCTATGATATTAACATTTTCTTGCAACCTCAAGGCTAGTTCAACTAGATCTTCAAACATATCCTCTAGAAAAATGAAATAAAATATCGGTCCAAGTTTTCTATGCTTTGAGTCCCAAAATTAGCATCATCTCCAAAAAATCCACCAAACATCACTCATACTTTAGGGTCTTGAGTATCACAAAACCATTGCAAAAAATCAACACCATTTTCCAAAAGGTTTTCTTTTACATCTTCGTCATTCATCATTCTTTTAAATATAAAAAGATCAAACATCAAGAAAAAGCTTACACTTCATGAACATTTGGTGTCTACTACTCCTATTCAACAACCAGATATTACTGCGCCTATTATACAACCAAATCTTTTTTTTTGGTAGGTAATAATTGAATTTTATTGCTAATATAAATCATTATTACATCTTAGCATCATAGAATACCATATAAAACCCTTACCATCACCTTTGCCTAGTATTCATGAGACAAAAAGCTCCCACCTCTCATTCACCATTAACCCATTTCCTCTGTGCTTTGTTAATGCTATTAAAATTCTAACTAAGGCTTCCCACTACAATTAAAAAATACTTCGCAAGACACAAAACATCAAATATTACATAAAAACAAACCCCCCATTACCATAAAAACACCACCCAAAACCACCACTAATATTAAAACATTAAGACAATTGTATTAACACCATCGACCATATCTAAAAGAGACTCGCCTGCATTGACAATAGAAGCCATTGACAAAAATTTATTGCAAAAGTGTTGATGCGTTACCAAGCACTAAAAATAGAAATTTTTAGCTGAGAATAGTTACCAGATGCTTCTCTTTGAATATTGATTCATAATTCTTTGGGGAGATTTCAAAAATCCTCCAATCGGATCTCATCACTTTCAACAAAAGATTGCGCCCATTTAGATAAGCAATCTGCCTCTCTATCACCCATCCTTCGAATATGACTTATTTTGAATTCTTCATATTTGGTCAATTCATCCATTATGGCCTTGAAATTTTTTTGTAAATGCCATGCTACAGCTCTGCCATTCATAATTGCTTTGATGATAATTACAGAATCACCTTCTAAATGTATTTTTTTTAAATCCAAAAACTTTCAAAACTTAATTACCATCAAAGCCACTTTCACCTTCACAACATTATTGGTCCCCTCTTCTAATTTTTTAGCACCAAAGGCCACAGTGTTTCCCATCCAATCCCAAACAATGAAACCTACACCCGACGGTCCAGGATTTCCCTTTTTTGCCCCATCAAAATTAATTTTGAACCATCCTTCTGAAGGTTTCTCCCATACAACTTCCTTTATGAAATCCATTATTGGGCTTGCCTAGCTTGGCCCCTTAACATGCCTGATTATGATTCCCATCCACTTCTACTAAATCCATTTATCTTTCGTAGTAAACATGAGCTAGGGTTGAGAAATTGTGAATCTTCTACCCCAACCACCTCTTTAATCATTAAATTAATCCTGCTAATTAACTTTCCCTTGGTCTCTTTTTAATCTAGAAATATTCTTCTATTTCTTTCTTTCTAGATATCCCATATGACAATAGATGGACTTACCATCCAAACATTGGAAAGAGTAGATTTCTTGCTGCAAACTGGACAACCTTCAAAAAACTTCCTTATTGAATGATGAAGAAGACCCTACCATCTCAAATTATTTTGAAGCATAGCCCAACACTTTGTAGCCACTTCACATTGGAGGAGTAGATGATCTAGCACCTTGTTTCTTTGCCCACTTCACACATAACACATTTTTAAGGCCTAATGAAACCAAGTCTTTTCCTCCTTTCTCCTATTAAAATCCTTCCTCTCGTATCTAACCATGCAAAGGCTCATTCCTTTGGTAAAAACCCGTTCCCCTAATAAAGTTTTGTTGGCCATTGGTCTTCTCCTTCTATACCATATAAAATTTGATACCCAATCTTGACTGAATACTTACCATTAGAAGAGCCACACCAGACCACTTTGTCTTCCTTTTCTATGATAATTACTTTCCTTTTTTGAAAAATGTCCTTCATTAGACCCAATTGATGATTAGGTAAACCTTCATTCTCCAAAAATTTCCAAACCCATTCAATCCCAAAAGTCCCCTACCATATATCCAAACAATCACGAACTTTTTCACCCCACCTTTGCAAAAAAGAAGAGTCTAAGAACATGTAAACCACAATTTTCTTTTAGAGAAGGTAGTCCATCCCAAGAGTCATCCCAAAACTTGGCTTGAAGACCATTACCAATCTTCCATGAGATGTGGTCTGTTATAACCAGCCGACACACAACAATAAAGTTCCAAATGTTGAGCCTTTCGGAGGATTTCATATGGTAAATATCTTATGATTTTCATCTATGTCCAGTTATTTAGCCTTTAATATTTTGACCCAAAGTTGGTCCAAATTAGAATAGATTTTCCATACCAATTTTGTACCTAAGGCTTCATTCACAATCTACCAGTCCCTAAGCCTAGCGCCACCTTTATCCTTTTCATTGCAAACATTTTCCCATGCTAAAAGAGGGATTTTATCTTAGTCATTTGCTCCATTCCAAAAAAATTCCCCCATCTTTTTCCCTATTACCCTAATTACCTTCTTTGGAATCTTTAAGCACATCATTGAAAAAACATGAATTATAGATATAACTGATTTTAGCATTAGGATCCTTCCTATAGAGGTCAATCATTTGCTTTTCCAACCATCCATACGCCTAAGGTAGCAATCCACTAGATCCTTCCAAACTCCAAATCTACGTGACCCCCCAAAAAGAGGAATAACCAAGTATTTTCTTAGTAGAGTGCCCATTCTCATTCCCAAAATATTACATATTTCCTTTTACTTTTGACAACTAGTGTTAGAGAATAAAATTTTGGATTTCCTCTAGTTGATACATTGTCCTGAAGCTCTACTATATTTGTCAACTGTTTCCTTGATTGATAGGGCTTCTCTGAAAGTTGCTTCACCCATTAAAAATGTGTCATCTACAAATTGTAAGTGTAAAATTGGATCAATCCCTTTAGCCACTCTAATTACTTTCCACCTACCATCCCTATGTTTCTTTGAGATCAATCTCCCCAAAGCTTCAACTATTATAATAAAAAGAAAAGATGATATTGGATCTCCTTGTCTAATTCCTTTATTAGAGTCAAAAAAACCCTGGGGGATTCTATTTACCAAAATCGAGAAATGAGGGAAACAAATATAGTTCTCAATGCAACCAACACAATCCTTACAAAACCCAAATTTCTCCAAAATCTTCAACATGAAATGTCTATTCACCTCATCATAAGCCTTCCTTATATCTAACTTGACCATCATTCTTTTTTTCTTTACAACTTGTATCGAGTGTATGGATTCATGAGCCACAATATAACCTTCATAAATAGACCTATTAAGGGAAAACCCACTCAGTTCATTTGAAATCATTCAATCAAGAACATATTTCAGCCTATTAGCTATTACCTTGGAAATAATTTTGTATATCGTGTTGCATAAGGATATAGGATTAAAATCATTAAAGGAACTAATCTCCATTAATTTTGGGACTAGAGAAATAAAGGTCTTATTGGAATCCCTTAAAAAAAAACCACCTCTCCTTGATTCCTCCATGACTTCCAATAAATCAAGAGCAAAAACATCCCACATTTTTTGAAAAAAGGCAGCAAGGAAGCCATCAGGTCCTAGGGCTTTGTCCCCCCCCCAAAAAACTAAACAAAGAACTTTTGACTTCTTCTATGGATACTAATTTCATTTGAAGCCTATTCTGAGCCTCCGTAATGAACTGAGGAATAACTTCCATTATATCTTGGTATTGAGTGGAATCAACAATTTCTCCAAAGAAAATTTCAGAAAATACCTAATAGCCTCCAAAATTTATCTGCTTTGCATCTTGAAGATTGTTACCACTTGCATCTTTAATTGAGAAAATCTTGTTGCAAGAACTTCTGACTTTCATAGAATTATGGGAAAAATTAGTATTTTGGTCTCCATCCTTTAACCATGTTTCTTGAGATTTCTGCTGCTAAAAAAATTCCTCCCTTGATAATACTTTAGAGTACATCTTTTTTAGATAATTTTCTTTGTTTAAGTCTTCTTCAGACATCCCATCCTCTATGATTTTTGCATGTAAGGTACTCAATTCATTTTCCAAACTTAGTTTCTCCTTAAATATATTCTTAAAAGAATCCCTATTCCATCTCTTTAATTCTTCCTTAAGAAATTGTAGCTTTTTGAAGAAAATGAAAGCTTTATTACCTGTTCTAAGAGGAGCATTATTCCACCATCCAGCCACTAATTCTTTAAAACCTTTTGCTTGAAACCACACTACTTCGAATTTAAAGGGATATCTATTAGGAGTCACCTCCTCTTGTATTTGAACACTAATGGGGTAGTGATCTGAACCAACAATAGGCAAGATTTCAGCTTCACAAATCCATTGATAATCTACCCAATTTGCAACAAGGAAAAACCTATTAAGCTTTTCTATAATATTAAGGAAGCCACTCATCCTGTTCGTCCACATGAAATCACCATTCTTGAAGAGTAATTTAGATAAACCATTATTTATAAAAAAATCACTGATATCCTTTTGACTCTGGCCACCTCAGCCAACTCCACCTATTTTATCTGATGGCCGAAGGATCACATTAAAGTCCCATCCCAAAAGGAACATATCCTCTTTCCCATTCATGAAGGTCACCGATAGGTTTGCCAAAGTTCTTTTTTCCTAGAGGAGCTATTTGGACCATACACATTAATAACATGGAACCTTGTAGACAGTTGTTTTGAGTATATGTTCAACCATTGCGAGTTCCTTTCCTATCGAATCACTTGAACATCCAAAACTGAAGCATCCCAAAAAAAACCAACACCACTAGAGGCTCCAATTGCATCAACTAGACTACTTTCCCATTGGCTGAAACGTTTGTTGAAAGTGCCCTTATCTAACCTTTTGAATTTTGTTTCCTAGAAAAGAACTAAATCTGGCCTCACCTGATCAAAGCATCTTTTGATTAGACGAATCTTGTTAGGGGCATTGTAGCCCTTGACATTTCATGAAAGGACCTTCATTTCTCTCGAGAAAAGGCATATCCTTTCTCGATCTTAGTTTTCTTTGCTCAACAACACTTCCAACAATTTCAAGTTTCATTCAAATAGATCTAGCACCTCTTCTCTACTTTTGTGCACCTTTAGCCTTTTTTTGTGAAGTTGAAGTTTTCTCCAAACATATTTTCTCTCGAATCCCCACTTCAGCATTAAGACCCAAATCATCCTCACCCCCTAGGTCCCTGGTTGAGAAATAGTATCAGTCTACATCCCTAAATGTATCTCCATTGTTTCTAGCTTCCTCAAAAGAACTTTCCAAATTTCTAATTAGGGAAATCTGGATATGCTTACATTGGGGGTCCTCCTCACCTTCTTCACCAACATTTGTAAGGTCTACCTGATCAAACTTCATAACTTCTTTATGCTCACTATCATACTTTTCTTCACCCATGACCAAAGAGATCTCTTCATTGTTAAAGGTGTTGTGAGTATTACATCCCCTATTTGCATCTATTAGCCTACCTAGAGGCATATCCTTTCCTAATTCTTCACCTGGCTTCTCTGCCCTAGACCTCATTTTCAATTCATCACTCAACTGCTTATTTTTTTACCACACTAGGCACCCTCACTGGGGACATTGTTTCTCTTCCTTTTCTTTGTGTTTGGTTCTTCAACTGGTTTATAGAGTAGGGGGTATTTTTGAAGAGTGAAGTCTCCTTTAAGCCTTGCTCGCCCTCAAGAGAAAAATTGTGACAATCCCCATGTTTAGTTACCATCTTTGCTAGATCCAAAGTACTTTCAAAATCCTTCATGTGTTCTAGTTGAAGACAAGCCTCTACATTTGATAGACCCAAGCTTCATAGGGAAGCTTGTGATGTACTGCTACCCCTATCTTCAAAAAAATGGTTAATTTATTTTCTTTGCGAACCATCTTCACAGTGCAATCCAAAAACCCCTAAAGAATAGTCTTGATTCTGACCCTCTTTAGGCATAAACAGATCCAACAAATCCTAGGGAGCCTCCCTCTATTTTTTTTCACTTAATTTGATTAACATATCCATTAATACACTCTGACCCAAGCATTTTCCTTTATCATGCTTCACACATTCACCTATTATGTGCCCTACCCCTTACACCTCGAGCATGTTTCCACCATTTCTTCCACTTCAATCATTTATCTTCAAATGATTTCCCTTGTTATTAACTCTGGAGTTTCTGGAAGAGGATGAATCGGTTTCCAAAGGATGAAAATTCAAGTGTACATGCTGTATTCCTTTTTTTTTAGCGCCTCATCTATTTTCACAAAAATCCCCAGTTTTTTGCCTATGTTCTTAAGGGTTACTAATATTCATGTGGGAGATTGAATAAATAGATCCAAATTGGGACCTGCTCTATACTCTCCTTTTTGGGGTCAAAGTTTGGCTTCCAATCCTTAATATAAAAACCTTTCCTCTCAATCAAAAAGGTCCATTATTAAGAATCCATTCTTTATCCTTTGTTGTTTGGCAGATTACTAGATAGAAACCATTTGGGAGGGTTTTTAAGACACACTCCTCACCCAGTGTTCATCACACCAAAACTGCACTTTTGTAAAAGAAGGCCACTCCCTACTCCATTTCATTAAAAAGGATTTTTCTTTATGAAAATGGATTGAATCCACCCATTCCTTATTTTCTACTAACAGAGAAATAACTCGAGAATGGTCCCAACCTTTACTTACCTTGGTCGCTTGTGTAATGAATCCCTAGTTTTTTGGCCGCTAGAACTTATTTTCAATTTTATTGAAGTCGAACGAGCTACCAGTGTGAATTAAAGTGAAACCCTTTTTGTTTCTAAGATTATTGACCCTCCCTAGTTGACCACCATTTTCATTGTCGATACTATGTCATTTCATATTTACTGAATCCTTCCATGCTTGGCTCGGTGGCCTCTAGGAAGTGTTTTAAAAACCCTCACCAAACCTCCTCCTATATGGCTGACGCACTTGTAAAATGGAATTTCCCTGAAACCCTAACCTACTATGAGAGACTTGATCGCTCCACCTCTTCACCATCCCTTTTGATTATACAACCAAATCTTACATGAGTTGAAGGTGAGCAATTAGACATTACTAGTAGTTTGAGAATTTTCATGTTTGAGAAGAAGGAAACACCAACTCAATGGAGAGTGGCTACCATTCTAGACAAAGAGGAATGAAAAGATGGAATTATAGTTGAAAAACCAATATTTCCACTTCCTGCATGGCAATAGATAATTCTAGCTTACAAAACACCTTTTAAACAAGAAATCCCAAAAACAAAACATCATTCCATTCCATAGTAAAAAATCAACCAGGTCTTGGACTTGTTTATGACAACCATGAGATGTCAACACAAAAAAAAGACAGAAGCCAACAAGAGTAGCTCAAGTGAACCAAAAACCAACATGACTAATGAGGAAATCAACCCATGGGGTTATAAACCAAGTGACCATACAACTCCTCAAAAATAACCCTCATTCAAGGCAACACAAAACCAACCACCAAGTGATGAGGAAGTACTCCTTAGACACCAAAAAATGATTGATAGTCAAAATCAACCTCCAAATCCCAATGATGTGATCATAGAGGAATACATCAGTGATGAGGAACTTAATGATAAGAAACTATTAGATATTTCCAAAGATCCTAAGATGCAAAAGCTTATGGACAAGATGCTTGGAAAAAATGCACTCATATTTCCTCACATTAGCAAAAAGTGGTGCAAAATTACCCATTGACCACAACATGGACATCCTAAAATATCCAAATCTTATTCCACTAGGAGATCAAATAGTAGTTAGATAAGTTCCAAAACCAACCACGAATCCCAACATACCACCATTATTTTCACAAAAGAATGATCAAACACAACCCATGGATAACCCATTATTTAGACCACCATCCCAAATTGAACAAGCATTTGTGGTACAACAGTATCAAGGAAATAAAACCTAAAATATACCCCACTGCATAACACTATGCAAAATATGGGAAACATTCCAATGGACCAACAAGGTAGGAACCCATCATAAGGGCAATACGTTCCACAAAAAACTTCATACATTGACCCTTGCAACTACTTACAATATCATCAAGGGAAATTATTGAAAAGTCCACAAGGTGTACCATCAATGCAATACCTAGGTAAGCTTCAACAAAACCAACCATAATAATTTTTACCATCAATGCAATACCAAGGTAACCTTCAAAAAAATCAGCCACAATAAGGTGTACAATCAACAAACAACTTAAGTAACCTTCAACAAAATCAACCACAACAAGGCTTACCATCAATGTAATACCAATGTAACCTTCAACACAATCAACCAAAACAAGGTTTACCATCAACACAATACCAGGGCAACCATCCAAAAAATCAACCACAACAAAGTTTAACATCAACACAATACCAAGGTAACCTTCAACATAATCAACCACAACAAGGTTTACCATCAACACAATACCAAGGTAACCTTCAACAAAATCAACCATAACAAGGTTTTCCATCAATACAATACCAAGGTAACCCTCCAAAAAATCAACCACAATAAGGTGTACCATCAATGAAATACCAAGGTACCCTTCAACAGCACTCACAACAACAAGGTGTACCATCAATGCAATACCAAGGTACATAAAAAAGTCAACATATGTACAACACCCAACAAGGACCCAACATGCATTATGCACAACATGGTCCTCAAAATATCATGGGAGAAGAGATCTACAATACCCAAAATCCTCAAACAAGCACACCAAACAATGACATAAATGTGCAACTTCAAACACTCAATCAAAGGATATTGGACATACAAATTGGAAAGCCAAAGAAGAGCTATGCTCTTCAATACATTTGTCCATATCTATTTGATCAAAATTTATCCATGCTACCTCTCCCCAAAGGCTTTGAAATACTAAAATTTGAAAAGTATAGGGTGAAAGGAGATCCAATTAAGCATGTATGTGAATTTTTTAGTATCTTGCATGAAACTACATCAAAATGATGCCTAATTGATGAGACTTTTTCCACAGAGTCTTAGTGGGCCTGCTATAGATTGGTTCTCTTGTTTACCCCTAGGTATCAAAAAATTTGATGAATTCTCAAATAAGTTTGTCAACCATTTCTCATATAACATAGAACAAGAAATTACGATCACTGACCTCTATAAAATCAAACAAAATCAAGGTGAATCATTTTCCTCATACCTACAAAGATGGAGACACAAAGCGAGAAAAAATATGTGGCTTGTTCCAAAGAAACAACTTGTCGATGCCTTTATCTCCAACGTACATGTAGATATCAATTACAACCTCATAGTATTATGCCCAATAAATTTTGAGGAAACCATTGAAAAGGGGATACTTATCAAAAGACCCCTCATTGCAAGGGGAGCAATCAAACTTTACAACCTTAAGGATCAACCCTCTACTTCAAATGACAAACCCAAGATATGGGCTAAAAACAAAAATGTGACCAATGATGGGGTAGTTGATGCTAAGGTTGTACACAATGTACAAACTCCCTATATACAAAAAATAATGTTCAAACAACACAACAAGGTTATGCTTCAAATAACCCACAAAACAAAAAACCCAATTATCAATAGAACAACCAACTAAGTTATCCTCAAAATAATCAATCTGACAACCAACAAAAAAATCAAGGACAAGGTAACGAAAGGAGACCACCTTGGCAATATGAACAACCACGAAGGAAATTTAATCCCTTGGGAGAATCCCTTGAGGTTATTATTCATAAACTAGTCCAAAACAACCTCATCATGATAAATGACAGAGAAAATGATGAGGAGCCCAATTTCAAACCCCCTTGGTATAACGAGAATGACAAATGTGAATTTCATGAAATCAAGGGACACACCACCAATTATTGCATGAGACTTAAAAACATCATGCAAGAATTGATCGAAAAGGGAGAAGTGGACATCATACCTCATCTAGGAAATAAAGACCTTAAGATTTACAAGGATCCAATCTCTGACCATTCTAGGGGAAACAACAAAGGAAAAGAACAAGATTACCATAAAGCTACATTCTCTTATGGTCAGGATATAGTTCTAGGACATATCTCTTGTGATGATCATATCGTCTGTGTGGTGACCATATTAGGTAGAGATCCTGAATGTAATGTGACTACCCAAAGGGGAAGAGTAACCATCCAAGGAGCACCAACCAAAGTAAAGGCCACAAGCAAGCCATTAAGTGACTATAGCATTATGGACCAACTTAAGAATACTCCCACCTCAATATCCATCCTCGGTCTCTTAAAACTATCGCCAGCACATAAGGAAATATTAGAGAAATCCCTTGTTAAAATGTTAGTCCTAAATAACCTTGACATTAATCAGTTTCAAGACATGGATGGAAATTTCACATCCACCCATCATTTATTCTTTTCTGAGAAAGACCTATAATTTGTTTTCCATAATTAGGCTCTTTATTTAGAACTATGTTTCCACAAATGTAAAGTCAAGAGAGTACTCATAGATAATGGTACAGGTATAAAAAATTGTATCTTAAAATTTGTGAAACAACTAGGATACTCTAATGATGTGATAGATAAAAACAAGAGCATCACAATCAAAGCTTATGATGACATAGAGAAAAATTTAGAAGGAACCATCAAGATACATGTCCAGATAGGACCAACAATAATAGAAACTACATGTCAAGTCCTAGATCTCTAACTTCCATACAACCTTCTCTTGGGTTGACCATGGATCCATTTTCTCAAAGCAATCCCATTGACATTCCATAAATGCCTAAAGTTTCCTTATAACAATAAGGAATTTACCATATATGCTAACCCGAACCATTTCATTACTCTACCAAGTTGGAAGAAAAATATAAAAATATTCTCCAAATACCCAATAATGATATATCCTTCCATTCCTTTTCATAAATTGACCCATCATCACTATCTTTGTCTTTCACTACACCATCATCAACTAAGCTAACTAAATCTAATACCAAGATCCAAGTACTTGACAAAGGCTGCGAGGAGTATCATTTCAACCAATCCTTTTGTATTTGTGTGCTACCTCCAACACCTAAAACTTATAGAGGACCAAAGGAGATCAAACATGTTCAAACTGAAATATTGATATTCAAACCCACCATCTTCACCAAGTGGGGTGACATGCAAGATGAAGAGGTATGTGAAGAAGACCTATCTTCATGGATCTACTTCCCCTTCTTATTGATGAACAAAGAAAAGGGTATTAGATAGCCAAAAACATGGGGTTCATTAGACAAGGTGGTCTTGGTTTACATGGACAAGGAAGAAGAGAACCAATGATTATGGAAAGACGCCCAAAAAATATTGGATTGGATGTGATTACCCCAAGTACTAAAAGCACATCTTATGAGGAAGGAGCTACTTCTACCACTGATGAGACATTAGATAATTACGAACATCAAGAAAACTATCTGTATATCCAAAACATGTTTGAAAAACTCAATGTAAATACTATTATCACTGAACCTACATCTGATGAGGATCATATTGAAATGGATTCCAATGAATACGAATGGGATTCCTATGACTCTAGAAAATATAACTTAGATACCTTATGGATCCTTGAAAAAACTAATTTTCCTAACCTAGATACAACTTCCATAAGCTTTAAAAGTACTCATGACAAAATATCCTTGCATTATCCACAGTTGATAGATTGGGACCAACAACATCAAACACTAGTTTTGAACACATTCCATAATGATGAGGCTATTGTAGAGTTCATGGGACTTTGAAACAATATACCACAACGAGATCAAAAAGCAGGGTTTGTAATGGAACTAGATCAAGGAGCATATTTTGGAGGGGAGATTGTGTCTTCCAGTCATAAAAGTAAACTACAAAATTTAAAAATAAAAAAGAGGTCCCCTAAAGAAAACTACAATGTGGCTTTATCGGATCAGGAAAAGAGAAAAAAAAGGACACATCACTTGATCTTGAAGAAATGGTGAACATCTCAACATTTATCAATAAAAGAAAAATCAACTTTGCATGGACATATGTAGACATGCTAGGGATAGATCTATCATTGTTCATACATCACCTAGTCATGTTTCCTAGAGCTAAACCCATAAAAAAAACTATGGAAGATGCATCCACAAATAATTTTTTTAGTAAAAGTAGAACTTCAGAAACTATTAGATGTGGGTTTCATTAGACCCATTGACTATCCTAAATGGGTGTCTAATCTATTACTAATATCAAAGCCCACTGGGGGAATAAGGATTTACAAAAAAAATTGAGATCTAAACAAGGCTTGCCCAAAGGATGACTTCCCTCTACCTAGCATCAACATGATTATAGATTTAACTATAGGTCATGAAATGCTATAACTGATGGATGGCTTCTCCAGATACAGTTATATCAAAGTATCCCCCATGGACCAACATAAGACAACTTTCACTTGTGCATGGGAAAAATTTATCTAGAATGCCATGCCATTCAGTATAAAGAATGCAGGGGCAACCTATCAATGAGAAATGACCACCATATTTCATGATATATTGCATACTACTATGGAGGATTATGTGGATGAAATAATAGCAAAGTTCATCAAAAGAGAAGACCATTTGTCCAACCTAGAAAAGGTATTGGATAGGCTAGAACAATACAACTTGTGTCTCAACCCAAAGAAGTGCATCTTTAGTGTGAATTCTGGAAAAATATTGGATTACATAGTATCAAAAAGAGGCATCGAGGTAGATCCCACCAAGGTGAAAGCTATATAAGAAATGCCTTCTCCAAATACATTAAAGCAATTTAGAAGTCTACAAGGTAAACTACAATCCATCAGGAGGTTCATCACACAACTGGAAGAAAAGTTCCTTCCATACACCCATTTGTTACACAAAGACATAACATTCAAATGGGATGGAAGATGTGATCATGATTTCCAATAGGTCAAGGATTACTTAATTACTTCACTAGTATTAATTTATCCAATCCCAAATAAGGAAATGATCCTATATGTATCTATAACACAAGAAACATTAGGAGCTTTGCTAGAACAATTGGATGATAATAACAAGGAAAGAGCAATCTATTATATCAACCAAACACTAGTGGACTATGAATTGAACTTTATGCCCATAGAAAGAGCGTGTCTATATATCATATTTTCACCATAGAATTTGAGACACTACATCTTAAGCATACAAGTAGAGTTGATATCAAAAGTAGAACCCCTAAAGTATCTATTGGGAAAAGCAACTCCAATAGGGAGGATCACTAAGTGGGTAATGATACTTAGCGATTTTGACATAGAGTACATTGATAGAAAATCTATCAAAGGAAAAATCATAGCAAATAAATTAGGAGATCCACCAATGGAAGATCATCAAACTTTAACAACAAAATTTCTAAATGAAAGCATACTTTTAACTGATCAGTCTAGCTATTGGAACTTGTACTTTGATGGGTCCCACACTCAACACGGCTCAAGAATGGGTATCTTATTTCTCATACGATAGGGAGATAGTATACCTAAGTCTTACAAGATTTCTTTTCTATGTACCAATAACATCTCTGAATATGAAGCGCTAAGCACATGACTGAATATGGTCATAGAATGGAGGATAAAGGAACTACAAGTTTATGCAGACTCCCAACTAGTCATTAGGCAAGTAAACAATGAATATCAAACAAAGGATGGCAAGCTAATACCATATAAAATATGGTGGACAATTTCAAATAGTAATTTGTCATCACCACCTTCGAATAGATTCCTAGGATCAGTAATAGAGTAGTCAATGCTATGGAAACAATAGGTTCACTAATCGAAATTCCACAAAACATTTCAAAATATAAATTTCTTGTGGAGAAACTCCTTATCTTGACATTTGATATCTTGGAATTATTTGTGATGTTATTGGTCATAACTCACCATGGTACCGAGATACATTTGATTATATCCAGCATGGTATCATACCTCTTGACTTAACAACAAACCAAAAGAAATCCTTTATACATAGAACATACTGATTCACCATCTTAGGATATACCCTATACAAACGAATTCCAAGCAGAACATTACTTCTATGTATCAACATGGAAGAAGTGTAAACTATTTTACAAGAAGTGCACGAAGGTATTTGTGGGTCTCACACTAGTGGACCTAATCTAGTAAAAAACTTGCTAAGAAAAAGGTATTATTGGCCCTCAATGGAGCAAGAAGTAATCCATTATGGAAGATAATTTTTCCAATTACAATAGCATATTGATCTTTTCATGCACCAACACATGAACTAAGACCTATTACAACACCATGACGATTATCACAATGGGTACTTGAATTGGTAGGGAAAATATCATGATCATCTAATGGGAACAAGTTCATCATCACAACAATAGAGTACTTCACAAAGTGGATAGAGGCAATCCCTCTAACCTATATCACATGGAAACAAATATCCAAGTTCATATTGAATTATTTAATCTATCAGTATGGTATTCCACAAACCATTATAACAGATAATTGTACTCTAGTTAAGGAATAGGATGTTTGGGAGCTTTTCTCGAGGTTTTCTATCCAACACATATTTTCAACACCGTACTACCCTCAAGGAAATAAACAGGTTGAAGCATCAAACAAGACCATCCTTAAAATATAGAAAAAGACTATGAATGATGTTAGTTGTGATTGGCATTTGCAACTAAACCCAACCCTATGAGATTACCAAAATAGAAATCATACACCTATAGGTGCCACACCATTTTCCTTGGTCTACGGATCTGAAGCAGTCTTACCTATTGAAGCTGAAATCCCCTCACTGCAAGTATCCCTGAAAGGCATGGCCAACAATGAGGAATATTGGGTGTACAGATTGAATGAGTTGGAACTCTTAGATGAAATGTGTTTGAACATATTAAACCATCTTCAGGTTTATCAGAATTAGCTCAAACGAAGTTACAACAAAATATCAAAAACATAATCTTTAAAGTTGGTGACCTAGTACTAAAAGAGAATTAAAAGATCAAACTGAATCAAGATGGGAAGGGGTTTTAACCAAACTGTTTAGGTCTTTTCATCATCACAACAAGCTATGGCTTTGGAGCTTATCAATTGGCTACTCTTGAAGGAGAACCTTTAGTCAAGCCATTGAAAAATAATCATCTTAAAAAAAATTATACTTAAACACATCAGAGTATCTTAGCAAAAAAGCTAAAAAAGCAAAAAAAATCAAAAAGAAAAAAAAATAGTAAAGAGAAAAAAAATGTTCTTTAAGTGAAAACCACTTTGTGGCACTTCTAGGATAGGCACCATAGTGAAAACTTGGAAAAAATCTGCTACGTTTGAATAAGACCTGCATATTTATCTATCAGCACTATCTAAAGCATCCACCCCATTTGTCTCATGATAAAACGTGGAAACCAACCATGGCTGGATGATTGATCAAGTGTTGAACGTTGTTGCACCATCAAAATCTGTCTCCCCTAATGAAGGTAATATTGTCTCAAACTAGGGGCAACTTCTCAAAATTAGCAGCGGAATGGATCCTTGTAAATCCCATCATGGTTGAAAAAATATCAAAATAAAAAACATCTAGAAAACAAACAAAATAAAAAACAAAGTTAAAAACATCAAAAATCTCAAAACCATATTTTCCTTTGAGTCAACACTAGTCCAACTACATGGTCTCTCTATATATAACACAAACAAGGCTAATCTTTGATCAGTCCTCGAGGCCTTAGGTCAATCCCCTTAGGTTTTCATAATGGTTTTTAAACTTAGTCAAAAATTCAAAACAATCCAAAAGAAATTTGAAAAATAAAAAAATGTCAAAAACATACTTTTATCAAACAAGTGAACTACAAGGCTCTGTGTGGATAACGTAGGCAAGACCATCATAAACAATGAGCCCTAAGGCCCTAGGTTAGTCCCCTAAAATACGAAACAACAAAAACATTTAGATAAACAAGTAAAAAAAATCCAAAAAATAGTAAAAAATCAGAAAATCCAAAAAGAAATTCATTCAAACCAAGTGAACTACAAGCCCCTACATGTATAAAATAGGTAAGGAAATGTTTGATGAGCCCCTGAGGCCCTAGGTTAGTTCCCTAAAAACAATAAAAAATAATCAAATAATTCAAAAAATATAAAAATTCCCATTTCCACCATAAAAAATAAACAAATCCATCCATAATAAATGGGCATCACCTCCAACCTTTGACAAATGCAATTAGCAAGAAAAAAAAATAGGAAGTCCAAAACTTACAAGAAAAAAATTGCAAAGGACATGATCACAATCAAACTAAAATGATGTCAAAAGTGTTAAAAACCTATCTATTGAAAATTCACCATCAACGTCCTAAGATATGTCTTAACAGATAAAACATTCTTACAATAGACATCATTAAATGGATAACATATTGGAACCTCAAAATAGATATGTAAAGTGATACAAATGTATTGGTTTATCTTTTTTATTTTTGTTATCTTATCTCTTTTTTATTTATCATAATGTCACATTCCCAAGATCTCTCGAGGATATCCATAAGGATTTAGAGAGGAAGGAATGGGGCATTGATCGTCGATTTATGTTTATTCTATTTGTTAGGTATTTTTGTGATACTAACATGGCGAATACTTTCTTTGTTTAATGTATGGAAGTTGTTTAGAAGTGTTTCATGTAATGGTTGCATGTTAGGTACTCAAATACCTCTCATGTAGCTAATCCGAAATGGTTTTGAATTTCTCACCCATACACTCTAACAGGGTTTTTGTATGTTTGGTATGAGAAATAATATTCTTTATTTGAAAAGTCAAAGTCCATGAAATGGATACAACACCACCTTGGTAATCAATACCCTAGTGCATCGTATATATTTGCTACATCAATAAGGATTGCAAAAAAGAAGAAGTCTCTATGGAAGTAAAAGCAAAACTCATCAATGACTAACATCATCCAATGTCTTCCATCTTCTTCTAAATCCTACTAACATTTTTTTCTAGTCAACATTTCTTTTGTCAATCCTTACACTTAAATGGATCACATTAGCTTGTTGGAAAATTTTGTTCATTATCCAAAATTTTCACCAAATTTCCTGAGGGGGCACCATCCTATCCCGCCATCACCAGGGCATATCGCGGCTACTCCTGAGCAAGAATTTTTTATTTTTCTTTGACACAACACTCAAAAATGCATTATATCAAAGAGGGGAAAAATAAAGATACCTGAAATTGTCCTAGCTTGCGAACTAGCATTTTAACACTAATATTCATCTTTTCTTAATGATTAAATAATGTTCAATTATTTAATTATTGTCTAAAATAATATTTCCACTATTAATTAAATGACTTTATGTTATTTAATTAATTCATTTAAAATAATCTTTTTTTGTATATGTAAAAGTTTCATTATATTAATCGAAAAAAGATATTACAATATTTCCATTTGTCCATTCCCCTCAGCAAAAAAACTCAATCACCCCCTAGCCTACTTGGCCAACAGCCGAACAACCACCATGAATGATACAAAAAAAAATCTTGAACCATTGCACCCATACAATATTTGCATTAAAATGATCAAAATGGGGCAACATCGCTAATCAATCCAAATCATACCATCAACATCTAGAAAATCTCTAAGCAAACGCCTCCAATCCACGCCTCTAGACTATTCCAAATAGAGAAAATGTTTGATGAAAATGAAACCACACCACACCCTTGCTCGATGTCACAGAAAATCTTCACCTTTGACATCCAAAATAAATGGATACAGATGTATCCTCTCCCCAAGAACCAATTCCCATTGCAAGTATCGAGGTCTAGGGACCCCAATTCTTGGCTCATCAACGATAATGAAATCCATTATCCCCTCCAATAGGTTCTCCCACACTAGGTGCTTCATGATTAACAACGACATAGCCCACAAAGCTCCCAAGTCTAGGAGAGATGCCAACAACCTAGCCGTGATGTCCGCATTCATTCACCATCGCTTCGTCATAGTCATAAATTCCTCACCCAATAAAATCTCCACAACTCCCAACACCAATTCATCCCAGACTTTAATTACTCACTTCAACCTCCCATGGCGAATTCGACCATAAAAGGCCCATAGCTTTCTGCCCGACGAGAGGTTGATCGATGTTCTATCACCTCAGCCTGAGTATAATGTCTTTTGATCGCCCAGAGAGCTCTTAAATATCCTCCACGACCAAACATCCCATCACCACCATTCTAAAATACCTTCATCCTTCCACAGCTTGGCCGCAATAAACAACCACACAAACGGCCAATGTAGAGCCATATCCTTCTTCACCCATAAATGACCGTTGTCATCAATTAAAAAAATTAATCTTATTTATTTAATTATATCTTTAATTCATTTCAATTAATCTTCTTATTAAATAAATAAATCATATTTATTTAATTATATCATTAATTCATTTTAATTAATCTTCTTGATTAAATAAATAAATCATATTTATTTAATTATATCATTAATTCATTTCAATTAATCTTCTTGATTAAATAAATAAATCTTATTTATTTAATTATGTCACTAACTTAACTTATTCTTCTACTTTAATTAAATAGTTATCAATTAATTATTTAATTATGTATTTTCCATCATACATAAATTAAATAATATTAAATACTATTTAATCCTCTTTCAACTTATATTTTAGATAATATTAAATATTATTTAAATCCTCTTTTCACTTCAACATTAAATAATTGCATTAATTATTTAATTCCACCTTTTCCTCTCAACATTATCCATTAATAAATAAAATTTTATTTATTTGTTAAATCCTATCAAGTGCACATTCCTCCAACAATTAATTGATTATTTAATTAATTATCCTCTCATGCACTATGTCCTCAAATGTAACGACCACTTTCTTTGAGTTCACTAAACAATCTATTTAGTTAACTCTTCAATTAATTCTCTTAACTCACACTCTCTCTTAGTCAGCTGAGATTGACTATCTAATCTATCAAGTGAACTATTCAATCTAACTTAGTTCACTCCCTCTAACCCCACCTACTCTTATAATTTAGTTAAATGATTATCATTAATTATTTAATTAAATAACTTTCCCATTTCTAAATTAAACAATTAAATAAAATTATTTAATTCATTCAACATTATCCATTTAATAAATAATCATTTATTTATTAAAGTCAATTCATCTTGTGCATTCCTCTTAATATGAATTAATTACTTTCTCCACATGAATTAACCTTTCTTTCAGTTGACTAAAAAATCTATTTAGTTTACTATTCAATCAATTTTATTAACTATCCAATCTATTTGGTTAAGTGATCAATCAAATCTCTTAACTAATACTCTCTCTCAATCAACTAAGATTGACTATTCAATCTATCCAGTGAACTGTTTAATCTAAATTAGTTCACTCCTACTCTTAGTCTTCTAATCAATCAATTGAGTCAACTCCTTAATCAATATCTCAAAAAGTCGGTTAAATGATCAATCTAAATCCTCTTAACGATTCCCAACTGTTGATCATGAGCTTGCATTATTGAATCTTGATCGTTCATCTGAAAACTTGAAATCTATATAACAACCTCATTTCTTCTCAAAAAGATCAGAGAATGAATATAGTTTATGCAATGAAGTAATACTAAATTAACATTCAAATTTCTTGAGATCTTTTCACATCTTTGGTCACCGTTAATGTACATTGAAGCTTTTGCAAACATCAAAATGGAGGCTTCACATTGATACAAACATAATCCAACATCATTGCAAACACAACTTCAACATGGGATGGTAACACTTTGAATTTAGGAATTTAGTTTTATGTTATTCTTATGATTGCATTGTTTGTTTGATTTCATAGTTTAAAGTTGCATTTCATGAGTATGGGTTTTGGAGTTCTCTCTTGTGTGAATTGATTAGTTTGATTCATATGTTGTTTTCCTATTCATAGATTTCCCCCTTACAATTTTATATGATTTTGTCTCAAAATGGGAGCATTTTCTTATGTGGAAATGAGATTTCACTCTATTACATGAAAAATGAGGCAGATTATTCTTTCCCTTGTGCATGGTCTCCTAGCCTCAAAATGTCATTTCGAGCATTTACCTTTTTCAATTTGTCAAAATTTGCATTTTGATTCAAATTACAAAATTTCATTTTTAGAGTTAGGAAATTTCTTGCTCATGCAAGAGCATTGAATTTCATTGCCCCTGCATGTTTAATGCAAAAAAAAAAGTAAGGTCGGTGAATTTCATTGACCCTACATATTGTTTACCAAACCTTTTGAGATGCATGGGCATTGAATTTTACCACTCCTACAAACTTGGGGTACACACGATTTGTTCATTAATGCAGGTTTAATGTCATTTTAAATGGTTTTTAGGTTGTTTTATTTCATTTTTCGAATTCCTTTGTGTGATTTTGTTTCCTCTCAAGCTTGTTCATGTTTGAAGATTTTTTGTGTGGATTCTTGCGAGGTTTTCACCAGATTCAACTAGGGTTTTTGACCTTCATTTGTTTACAGGTATGCATCATTTTCTCCTTTGTTCTCTTCATTTTGATGTTTAGGGTTTTAGTTTAGCTTTGTTACCCATTGTAAATTAATCATTTTTGTTTCTTTAGGGTTTGTAAAAATCACTTTTGCATTGTTTGTTTCCATTTTGTAAAGCATTGTTTTCACTGTTTAAAGTAAACCCTAGTTTTTATTTCTAGACCCCTTCTTTTTGTGAGTTTCCATTGTCATGAAGCATGATCTTAAAAACCCATGGTGTGTTCCATTTCTCGCTATGAGGGTCAAGGTTTTTAAAACCCCGACCAATGTATGCCTATTGACACTTCATCACTAGACTTTCTATACATGCAAAACATTGAATTGAACCCTCATTTCCAAAAGTAAGGACATGGAAATTCTCCGTTTATGCAAAGTAAACTTCTATACTTGCAGTGTTCATGTTATGGTGACTTATATTATCTCACTTTTTTTTCATGAGTTAAACATAGGTTTTTTGTTTTATGTAAACACGGTGATTTTTTTTGCTTAAACATGAACATGCTCAACCTATGTAGAATCAAATAGTTTTTGCCCCCATCACATGATTCCATGAGGTCAATATGCATGTTCGGGATTCTTCCCCAATAGCGCATAAATTTAATGTTTTCACCATTGCACTTCATAATGTTGAGTCAATAAAAATGTCGATTGAACATCAAGTGACACCAAAAACATAAACATGTAACATTAGTGATTTTCATCGATGTTGCATGGATTCCATATGTTATTTACGCCAATTTTTTTCACTACGCAAACATAAACTTCTAAGTCATATGAATGAGTGGTGAATTTCACTGCTAGTGCATGAATCTTGATTACAAGATGTAGGTTCGGTGAATTTCACTGACCCGACATCACTTGATTAAGTTTACCCCCCCTCACATGCAAAATTAGTGTTTTTCTTCGATCATGCATAGACCAAGTGTTTGTCACTTGTAAGGTCACTAATTTTTAGTGACTTAACATAAGTTCAAATGATCTTCCCATGTAGGGTCAATAATTTTTTCTGACCTTAAACACTTTGCAAATACAAAAATTCAACTTGCAATGACCTGCTAAAATTTAATGACCTTACACCCAATTTGTAAATTTTGCTAACACTAAGAAAATTTTCCACTTTGCATTCCACTTTCCAGATTGCTTGCTTTCCCTTTGATTTTTACTTCCATCATACTTCAGCTCTCCAAGCTCATGCAATTGCTCTAAATTTTCCCACTACTATATTTCCAACCCTACAAGTTTTTCTAAAATTAGAAAATGATGAACTTTGTAATGCGACTTTTATGCACGTATTTTGAGATTTTCACATCCGTATTCCCTCAAGGATATAGTCACTTGTTAACTTCTCTTCAAATGTCAGATCCTTCTCCGAGAAAAGTAAAATAAATGAAGTATAAATATCAAGGTGTGTTTCTAGTCACTTTAGTATCGTCAAAAATTGATGAGATTAAGGACATTGAAATTGGACATGTTGATATGTCCAGGTTTGTGGAAGGGAATCAAAAGAAACCATTGGATGATGGTATGAAGTGTATAGTTTAGAGAAATGTACAAATGGTAGCATATTTCCCATTAGCTTCACATAATCCAAAGTTTATACTCCAATTTGCAACACATTACAACCAAGATGACCGAAGTGTCAAGGATGCTGACAAAAATGTGATCATAAGGTTAAATACAAAGTTTCTTGTCAAAGCTTTCATATGTCCAAGTATTTATTCCTATGTAGATATTACTAAGGAATATGCACAGGAAGAATATGATAAAGATCCAGATACCACCAAGAGGGTGATTAACAACAAATGGTTGAAGAACCCGAGGTAGACTATTTCAAGGTGGCCTAAAATATTTCCATGCCAACCTATCTTAAGTTTTTTTGAGATTTTAATTGCGGCATGTGTTATGGATGATAATTTTGGATCCTACAAGTTATATTTTTTATGTATTACATCTAATTAGGCCGACCTAATTGATGTTATACTTGATGTGGATATATATGCTAGATTGTTTTTCAATGTTTTGAGGTGTGAAATGAAAAATGTATTATGTGTGATGCAAATTTGAGAAGAGAAGTGAGAAGTTTAAGTTTAGAATTGTGTGAATGAAGAGTGAGGAAGAGTGTTGAATTAGAATCAGATAAATTTTGTTATTGTGATTCAATGGAACTGTAATTCATGCAGGCATAAGATTCAATTGTAACAGTTCAAAATAGGTTGTGATCCACCATCTCTCTTCTATCTTTTTCTCTCTGGAATGTGAGTCCACCTATAGTGAGCATTTCTATAATATACTATAACTAGTTATACTATATTGTGAGCTAACCCTCACCATGGTTTTTCCCATTTTGTGTTTTCCACATAAAAGTCTTGGTGTTCATGTGTTGTGTGATGTTGTGGATATTTTCATGCTTTCATTCCTTACTATAGTTAAATATGCATTAGTATTTGGATGTTTAATGTTTGGATGGTTTAAGAGAATACTAATTCATCCTCCCTCTCATTATTTTAGGTTTTCAACCTTAATAGGTTTAGGACCAATGATGGATGATTTTGTGAGTGGATGTAAGATATGAAAATCTCAATTTTTGACCAAGATTCTAGACTTAAGTTTTAGATGTGTTTGATGTTGTTGATGATGAATTTTCAAACCTTGGGAGTAGAATTGTGATTCCAAGGTGAGTTTTTCAAAATGATGTTTACCAATTCAACTAAATGCTTAGAAATAGATTGTTTGCAAACATGAGGCTAAACTAGTTGGTAGGGTGAAAAAATTAATTCTAACAGATTTGTGTCAAAATTTTAAGTTGTTGTTTGGAGTAAGTAGTTTTGATGGTTTGATGTTGATAGTTTGATGTTTGATCCTAATTGATAACCTAAAAGGTGTTTATGAAAAGATCAAGATGATAAAGAACATGATTTTTTTTTTCCATTTTGAGTGCTATCAGTGAGCCAATATTGTTTTTGCATTAATTTGAAACCATTGAGTGTTTGAGAACCAAAAGACAAAATTAGATAATTTGTTGAAGGTTATTTTTTTGAAGTTTTGAAAAAGGCATCACTCTATTGTTCTATAAAGGTGTCAATATTTGCAAAGGCACCACTATTCAATAGAAGTGTCAGAGTATCCAAATAGAGGCATCACTATAAGAATTTCTATTATCCTTGAAAAACACATTGTGATGTGTAAAGGCATCAATGTGTAAACAAAAGTGCCATTTTGATAAAAATGTAAGTGTCAATTTGTCCAAAGACGTCACATTGCTCAAGAAAATGCATTGATTTTTCAAGGGATCTTCAAAATATGTGACCTATTTTTTTGATGTTTTGAATTTTAAAAAACATAGTATACAACATGTAAAATGACTCAATTAGGTGTTTGGATGTTTTTTGCATGTTCTTCTTCCAAAAGAACACACTAATTAGTGTCACAAGGTCTCCACATGAAAACACGCCATGAAGTACAACCTACTTAGTGGTATTTTGGGTTTATCTTCCAAAAGTGGTCTTGTTCTAAAATACTTCCCATTGAATGGAAAACTAGAGTATACTTGCATAAATGAAGCACTTCTTACCTTGGAAGGAAAATTTCCTTGCAAGGAGTTTTTTCACCTTCATGGGATGATTCTATCTCATTGCACCACTAATAGAAGACATTCGATATTCTTAAGGATTCTAAAAATATGTGGCTCTTAGTGGGTGGAACATTGCTAACTACATAGACATCTCCTCAGGGTTCAAAAAATCACAGTCCCCTAGAAAAATTCTAGTAAGCTACATGTACAGATCGAACTAAAACTTTCTCTATCATCCAAATTGTATAATGCACCCAAAAATGTTGCTTGAGTTTTAACCCTTGTGTTCGTCATAAGGATGTATCCCAAAGTAGGCCTCCTACTTAAAAAAAAGGGAAGGATTCATGTTGCTATTTCTCTTCATCCAAGATCACACTAGGCATGAAGGGAGAGGATACAAAGCAAATTCCTTTGGCTAAAAATGAACATGAGATGTAAGTTAAGGATGTTTCTCTTAACCCAAGATCACACTAGGTGCAAGGGGAGAGGATACACATCTAGAACTCACCAAGCACGATAGACAAAAGAAGACAATAATTCATTTTAGGTGCACCAAAGTAAATATTTGATTCATTTTAAACCAAAAGGAAATGATGAAGATTGTTACTTATTTTAAGCCCAAAAGGAAATTATGAATATTTTGTTCACCTTAAGCCCAAAGTACAAGTGAGTTCACTCTAATCCCAAATTAGATGTTTCTAAGACTAGAGCTCATTAGTGATAAAAATCACTTTAGATTCCAATTCTAAGCCAAGGTACCTACAAATAGTTCTAGCCTCAAGAAATAGGGACAACAACAAATAGTTAGGATTAGATGAAAAAGCAATCTGAAATCAAATGAAACCCTAAAACTTAAGCTACCTTATATACCTACAAAGGTGTTACTCTATCATGCAAATGAATCACTCTATCATGCAAAGGTGTCACTCTATTTTGAAAAGGCAGTGTTCTATTAGACAGAGGCATCGGTTTGGTAATATGTAGAGGTGTTGAAGTTTGGAAAATATGTTGTATTGTAGAGGATTTGACTTATCACCTACAAATAGAAAATAAAATATATAAGACAAAATAATTTCTATTTTCAAAGGAATTGGTATTTTCAAATGCATCAGTCTGCTCAGTTGCATATGTGTCTCTTTGCTTCTAGTACCTACAATGTCCAAAAAAATCAAAGAAAAACAAGTTAGCTAGGGATGTGGGTCCCATCGGGCGTGCCAAAATAAAACATGGTTAGGTAATATGATCAAATGCAATTGAAATTAACTAAGAAAACAGGTAATTGATCATACTGAATAATATTCAATGAGACTCTTCACAATTACTAAAAAAGATTCAACTAGAGCATGAAATATCAAAGTAATACAATTAAAAACCTAATTAGCAAATGCAAACCTCAATCCCATTGGGGGATTAGTGCTATAATTGATTTGGAGTTCTTGGCTTAAATCCTAATCCATGGTTAATGATGTAAAAGATTCAAAGGAACCTTGATGATCTAATTGTGATTCACAAATGCAATTGGCTTAAGGATGAGTATGAAAATGACTAGAGTTTGGTTACTTGAATTCTTGTGAATGAGAATTCAAGTAAAATGAAGACTATTTAGAGATTTTTGGAATACATTAATGGTTAGGATTGGAATAGCTAGTCAATGGATGGAAATGGATTATAGATGAGGACATGGATTAAAGATCAAATCAAGGGTTGATAATGCATAATGACATAGATCAATAATTTTAATCAAAGGTCCAAATTGCTTGAGATAATAACAAATCCTAGGATTTTAGGAGTATGTGGGAGATATTTTCATGTGCAGGTAAAAATTTGAATTTGAAAAGGGAATATTCCATGAGAATATTATTTGAATGATTGGAGGAAATTAACCAATTAAACAATTATGAATTATTTAATTCAAGATGATTTATGATATTTAATTAAATAATTTTCATTATTTAATCAAATGAGAGGAAAATTAGTACAGGGTGATGAATTAATCAAATAAAATTAATTATTTGATTAATAGGGTAAATAATGAATTTAATTAAAGAATAGATATTATTTAATTAAATAGATGAATTCAAACAAATCATGACATTTTTAGGTGTCTACACCACTTAAAGTGTACAATGTTTTCATCACCTAGAATTTCCATTAATTCCTTGTGAATTTCATCTTAAATGAAAGTCGCATAATCAAAATTTCTATTCAAATTGAACTGTGTTGTATATTTGCAACCATCACCAACAAGGCTATTGGTATATTCATTTTAGCATCCATTTTGAGGACTTGGCATACTGTAAACTAGGCCTTGATATATTAATATTCAAAATTATCATATTTAAAAGGCTCAAATTCATCATGAGTGAATCTTAGTAGCTTCCTATTTAAACCTCTTTTTTGTGATGAGGTGGCCATTTGATTATGAAACTTTCCCTATCCCTTGAATATTCTCTAGTGAATGATTTGAAGTCAATTGGGACATGTGCATTCTTTATTAAGTGGAAGACCTAAAAAATGTAGCTCCTATCCATAAATACATTTTATACCCTTATCATTTAAGATAGTCCTTGTATTGAGTTCATATATTTTTATAATAGCTTTGATTAATTTCACATTTATGAACACATTCGGGACTACCGGCCATCCCAAATCCAAACTTCATATGTTTGGTAGAGGCCTTGGTGATTAACACTTTTTGAATCCATATTTGAATAAATTCCACCCCTAGGCCGAAATAGTGATATCCCTAACATCATCTACCCTATCCACCAACCTATCAAAAATTATGCAAGGCCCCTAAGTATTCTTATCCCTCTTTGATGAACTAGGTAGTTTTGTAGTATATCCTCATCCAACCCCCTTTTGAACCTTCTTGATAGTCTAGCCATTTTGGAAACTAGGGTTTGTTTTACTAAATTAGGGTTTTATGGACAACTAGGGTTTATTGCTTCTCTAAAATTCATATAATTTAGAACATATTCATGATTTCTAAATGAAAACACAACCTAACCAAAGTGGAGGAAAAATTCAAGCCCAAAAATTGCATAATTGAGGTTTAGAAATTGAACTTACTTATTCACTACTTTGAGGAACCCTAATTTGATTCTTCAAATTCTCAAACAACTTGAATTCCAAAACTTATTCATAGAGGACACTTCACAAGGATTATAAGAATTTGAAAAAATTCAATTGCCCTTAAAATATAGAATGATTTGGTTGATATTAGTATAAGATTATATTAAAGATCATGCATGCAAACAAGGTGGTTGTAGGTAACCATTTTCCAATTTTGAATATTAGCCTTTGATTTGCATCCAACATGGAAAAATATATAGTTATCATGACCTTTGATTTATTTGAGAATATTTTTCTTTAATGCTATGAAAATCCCTACAAGTCATCTTGATGGAGCCACACAAGCTTAGGAAAGCTTGGATAGAATATGCTAACCTAACTTGAAATATAACATATTTTATAATTGCATATTATCATGGCTTGAAGTTGTCCCAGAATCAAGAACTCATGATATGAAATTAGCTCATGATATCACGACATGTGGACCTGGGGTTCCACCATGTGCATTAGCTTTAACTTCAGTGAAGAAACTCGGGCCTATGTTGAATAGGCTCCACATGCTAAATGGTCGCACTGTCATGAACTAAATAAATTTAGCTTCTTTTTAATCCCATGACAAGCTTGAGCTATGGATTTGTATTGTAGGAGATTGTATATCTTTACAATTCCACACTATGTTTGGGTCCCTAAACTTATTGGACTTAATTAAGCTTCTAATTTACCAAATTATGCATTCCAAAGCCTTATTCTTAAGATTTTTTGAAAGGGGAACCAACATTAAATAAATGTATTTAATATTTAAATTGCCTTGGATCATGTGTATCCTAGAGATATAGACCAAGACCCATTCTCCCATAGGCAAATGACTCCCATTTATGAGCTAGGACCTAAACTCAAATATGTTTTTGGAGGCAATTTAACATTCAAAATTCAAATTGTAAGTGTTGACTTTTGGAATCTAATTTTTTAGGAAATTAGATAAACACCTATAAATACCTAGTTATTTTATCATTTGAAAGGAAACAAGCTAGAAGTGAAGATCAATTGAGAAAATATTATTGTCACTTGAGCATTCTAGAGCAACATTATCAATCATTTGTAGTAGCAATCAAGATCCTAACATCATGCCAAAGTTTATGTGTGTCCATGTTGTCTTGTGAAGGCTAACAAGTGTTGTAGGTCTTCATGCATCCAATCATTCAAGAAAATCAAGCTATCAAGATCCAATTCCCTTGAAGTGATGTATATGTCTTTAGTCCTTCATGAAAGCTATTGAAGGGTGGTGAGTTACAACGATTGTTCATTCATCATTTCCTTCCTTTCCATTCAAGGTTTTTATCATTGACATTGCCATTGAAAGTGGAAACACTATTCATGGGGTTTGATTGAGTGAAGCCCCTAAAATGGCCTAACATTCTCATCCTTTGAATGTGTAGGTTATAGGATGAATAAGGATTGAAGAGGTATTGAAGAGAAATTTTGTATTGTTGCATTTGTTTTTATCAAATTTGTCAAGGCACGAAAATTTACAAAATTCATTTCCAACATTTCGATAAATTTGCAAGTGGAAAACATCTCAGATCCAACACTAGAGGAATATTGTAGTGATTGTTCATTCATCATTTCCTTCCTTTCCATTCAAGGTTTTTATCATTGACATTGCCATTGTGAAAGTGGAAACACTATTCATGGGGTTTGATTGAGTGAAGCCCCTAAAATGGCCTAACATTTTATCCTCCTTTCAATGTGTAGGTTACAGGTTGAAGAAGGATTGAAGAGGTCTTGAAGAGAAATTTTGCATTTTTGCATTTGTTTTCATCAAATTTGTCAAGGCACGAAAATTAAGTTACAAAATTCATTTATGACATTTCAATAAATTTGCAAGTGGAAAACAACATCTCAGATCCAACACTAGAGGACTGTAAAAATATTTTTGGAATCCCTAACAAGGACCCATTCACCTAGGGGTGAATCGATCCTTCTGCACATGCTTGAATGAGATTTTGGTGATAGGTACATACCCTCTGGTATCTCCTAGATCTGCATGCAGAGTGTTGTTACAGTCTACTAATCTAAATGAGAATCTGCATTTTACATATTATGCCATATAGTTCAATTGGTTTCATTAGTTTAATCACTTTAAATAATTCTTAATCATCCTAAGATCCCAAAGAATCAACCAACCCAGGTCTAAGTAAAATTGAAGGTTAATCTCTTGGCCTCATTGGTTTGCATTCTAATGAAATCTAGGGAGAGGCCCCTTGAATCTTAGGTTCTTTGTATTAAGGACCTAGAGTTACCCTTTTCCCCACCATTTTAAGATCTAATGAGAAAAGTCCATTTTTGATGATGCATTTATCATACCCATTGAAGGGTTAATGCTTCACTTTACACATGGTAACTGGTTGCATCTTCACAAGATGGAACTCAACCATTTTGAGCATGTGATAATAACTTTGAGAACAATGCAATTAAAACCCACCACCTATATACCACCAAGACAAATACCCGTAAGGTCAAATGGTTCTTAGAATAAAACTTGGTGATACTTTGAACATAGTTGTAGCTTCAGATGTGGGCCCTCATTGAGAAGTTGTGAAATGAGAGGATATTGTGATAAAGACAAAATTTGACACCATCAAGACAAATGCCACAATTTTGGAACCTCACGGATTTCTACCAAAAATAAAAAATGACCTCACAAAAAACAATTCAACATGATAAAATGTGGGCTAGACACATGGATCCAACATGGAAAGTGGTGGGGCCAAATTTTTAAAAGATTAGACAAAGCACTTAAGTGATCTAACAAAGCATGAGTGTTAAATGGGAGAGAAAGTCATTATAACAAAGGGGTTTATTAATGAATGAATATAAGGGTTTCATAGGGAAACTTAAGTGACTAGAAATGGGCTAAAGAAGTCACTTTCAAATTAAAACATAAAGTGATGGACTGGGGTTAAAGCCTCAGAGTTTTAAGCTTTAGGGCTTAACACTTAGGAAATTCATGGATTAACACTCTAGAATATTCAAGAATCCTAAGAGACTCTTTGGATCTTTCTTTTTTATGGGAATTTTTAGGGACTTGGTTGATTATGCGACCAATTTTGGAGTATGATTGATAGAAAATAAAAGATTTATCATAGATCACTTGAGTTGATTCCATTTTCTAATTTTGATTTGAGTGTGATGGAGGTGGGAAGCACTTTGCTTATCTCTAAATTAACAAAAAATCTAGTGAAGATGAAATGGGAATGAGCTTTAGTGACCTT
The DNA here is from genome assembly GCA_007115665.2 of Sequoiadendron giganteum. Lineage (NCBI taxonomy): Eukaryota > Viridiplantae > Streptophyta > Pinopsida > Cupressales > Cupressaceae > Sequoiadendron > Sequoiadendron giganteum. The sequence continues at coordinate 352,600,833 of CM021104.1, read as the reverse complement.
GTCCATATCAAGAAAGTAGCCAAAGGTGCTCCCTATGCTTGCAACAATATCATCCTAATACTCTAGAGGTAGACTTGCTAGACAAACCCATGTCAGTCCCATCATATAGAGGTTAACCAATAAGTTGAAGCTTGACCTCCACTTGTTGAGGAGAGGGTTAGTTTTTCCCAAAAACCAAGGTCCCTCAGCTAATATATTGAATAGATCTTCATTCAAAGAAAATCTAAAAAGAAAAAGGCCTTTAGGAAAGGCACTTAACGCAAGATTTCCTTTGACATTCCATTTTTTAGCAATCTAGTGATGCACAACATCAACGTTAGAGTGAGCATTGAAAAACTCCCACAAATAAACTACTCTTCTTTAAGGTTGTTTGATCAATGTACATATCATAAACCCTTAAACACCAATCCTCACTAGATTCTTAAGAAAGGAAATCACCTTGAATTTTCTTGTATGAAACACAAATTTAAAGCTTCTTTCTAGACAACATGTTGCCCATGGAAGGGACTCTGAAAGACAAATTAGGAATCCCAATGTTTGGGAAGGCAGAAGGGGAGCCCATGTGAGTCTCCCCCAAGATCCTCCTAGCAAAACTTAAAAAATTGACTATTAAAACACTCAATTATGATTTGAAGAAGCCCAATAAATGTTTATTGTATCCAACTAGTCACTAATAATCCAATGTTAGCTTGATATACCATAGAATACCAATAAAAAATTAACAAAATATTGAGGTTCCGGATTGTTCATATGCCTGCTCAAATCCTACCCTAAGTGAATAATTGTAATGCTAGGCAGTACCCACTTGCAATGAAAATTCTTCATTCCAATCATTTGGATGTTTCTTTCATCGAATCTTTACAGTCACTAGTTAAGAAAATATCATCCACATAATGTACTTAGTGACTATAATGTACACAAAATTTCGAAAGATTACAGTAGTCTGCACTTTCAGAGAATCTATTCCTTCTGAAACATTGTCCAACTTTTGAAGCCACTTGCCTTAATGATTACCTGCGTCCATATAATGTGTCCAGGATGTACCGCATCAACACTCCAACCTAAATTTGGCAGAGAGAAATTCTTGCATTTAAAGCAACAACTGTGGCAGCGAGTGTTTTAGTAGTGGACAAATTATAGTGAAGTATATAACAAATATAGAATCCAGGGAAGATGGTACAACTGAAAATGTCTTTTTTTGTAGAATGGAAAAAATGTATTTGATAACTTTGCTGGATCCCATTCTTTGGGAAAAGAAAAGGATACCGACAAGCTGAGTTGTTTTACAGTAGCTTCTTTGTTCAGAAGCTTGACTGTTTCCAAACAAATATGCACAGAAACTAACAGTTTTCTTCACGAGTAATCATGCAAATATGTACGAATGTTATCTTAAAGAGGATGTGCATTGAAGGGGCGCTTATAGAATCTCTTCTGTTTATATAAATGAATTGATTTTAAAAATAATGAATTTATTAAAGGGTTGTAGTTTAATTGATTTAATACAATTGATAAGAATGATATGTTTTTTCATTAAGTTATCTATTAAAGTTCAAATTCTCTGGAGATAATGGTCTCTTTGATTTCTGTTATCAACATACGGATGCAGTATCTTAACCGATATATACTTGATACCTTTATATAAAGTGTACATTCACCCTTTAAACAACTTTCAAAGATTAAAACTGTGAAAACTTCATACTTTTAATTTTCAAACCGATATATACTTGATACCTTTATATAAACTGTACATTCACCTTTTAAACAACTTTCAAAGATTAAAACTGTGAAAACTTCATACTTTTAATTTTCAAAGATTAAATCTCTTACTCGTGACCACTTAACTAAAAGACACTTTATAATTCGAATATATATTTTCTTATCATATTATACTCTACTTTAAAAAGAATAGAATATCAATATCTATATAACCCAATAAGAAAAATAATGAACTTGACTAACTTTTGAAGACATCTTCTAAAAAGAAGATTGTTGTTGTATCTAAACAGCTGTAGAGTGCAGAAGTCTTCTGTAAATAGTGAATTGCCACTTACTATCCTTAAATGAAGGAAGGAATAAGATTAAGTTGACCTTATCTGGATATAAGGAGCCACGTTGAACTGATTGTGATCTGACTGGACAAAACATTGATGACACCAATAAAACGCTCCATAATAATAATAATCTGTTAAGCCATTATGAAATGAGTAATTATTATTTGTGTAAGACCAGAGCTTAGCCATAGGTTTTATTGCGTTAATAGTTTGAATACAGTAATTCTACAGCAAGCAGTGATTCCCTTGTCTGGAGGCTCTTAATTTTCAACTTCCTCTGTAAGGCAATAAGTTGGCGCAGATTGATTTATTATGTGAAGTCCATAATTCCTTTTGCAAGTAGTTTAGCTATTCCCATGATTTACTCTCTTAAAGCCAATTTCAATTAGTTTCTAAATTTTAATTATTATTTTGAGTGTTGGATGGATTTTGTTTAGGATGATTTTTATTGTATAAATATACTATTTATTAATATTAGTTCTATTCAATTTTTCTTTTGTTTTCAAATTTAATAAGTGATAAATTTCTATTATTTTAGTATATATTGCTTTAATTTGAGTTAAATATGTTAGTAATAAGATGTTTTAGTTGAAAGAATAAGTGAGGAAAGCAATTCGAACTTGGTATTTTTTTTTTTTCAAAAGAGTATGACAAATTCAAGATTTTTCTTCTATTATCAAAGTTATAGTAGTCTCATTTTTTATGTAATTGTTTTCTAGCCATGATTTCATTGTTGCTACGTGCTTGTCCTATTATTCTAGTTTTTTAGCTTGTAAAAGATGTTAGTGTTGTAGACACCTAAATCTGACTAACATATTTCTACCAAAACATCATCATTAAGTATCATCAATCCATTTTCTACAATTAATTAAATTATTTATTTCATCACTTTTCCTCTATATTGATTCAATAATTAACATTATTTAATTAATTCATTTCTCATTTTCCACTTCTTAAATTAAATGATTATTTTTAATTATTTAATTTGTCCAAGTATTTCTCTCAACATTATCTTCTTCTAAAATAGATAAAATTAATTATTTTATTTATTCCCCTTTTGACCATTTAATTAACTATTTATTTATTTAATTATTTTTTAATTACCCATGCATTTCCACCCCATCAGCCGACTAAAACTTACTCTCGATCCACTCCTCAATTAAATTCACTTCATTCCCACTCACTTTGAGTTCATTGATCAGTCAAATGAGTTCACTGAACAATCAATTTTGTCTACTAGTTGTCACTCTCAATTATCAGTCTAATCAATCCTCTTAACGGGTCCATAGAATTAACTACTTACAATCAAGAGATCAATTAACTCCCCATGAATTTATCTCATCAATTCTAAGCCATTGATCTTTTTAGTATCTCCTTATATCTTGAACGTAGATCAGTGTCACTAGATATTAAATTCAACCCTCCTATCATCTATTTCTCTCTCCTAGATCATTGTGAATAAACTATACTCGTATTATTAGTTATCTATGCTATTGTGATACTTAAAATCTTAGAGAAAATACTTTAACACCATTCTCCAAGGTGAAGAGAGGAAAACAATGGAGCAAAGTGAAGGATTCATGTAGGTTTATGGCATTAGTTTTATGTGATTCTTTTATGCTTCATTGATATGATCTTTTTTTTAATATGATAGTGGATTTCAATTGTTTATTGTTTATACTTCAATTTCATAATAATTTTTTAGGTCATACATTTTCAAACACCTGGTGGGACAATTTAAGTCCCTGAAATTTAACATTTTTTGTGAGTTTTCCAAGTTTTGAGAAGTTATAGGTTAGTTCAATGCATCTACATCCAAATCAGTGCATCTCTCAAGTAGATTGGCACATTTGCATATGTTTTTCTCTATTTGTGGGTCAAATTTACCAAAAGTGTGCAATTTTTCATAGAATTACATAATTGCTCATAGAATTATGCAATTGTTCTAGAATTATGCAATTGTTCATAGAACTATGCAATTGTTCATTGAAAATTTATGCAACTTTTCATAGAATTGTGCACTTATTCTAGAATTGTGGAATTGTTCTAGAATTGTGTAATTGTTTCTAGAATTATGCAATTATTTTTAAGGCCAAAATTGTAGGTATAACTTATTGTTTGATAATTTCAGTCTAATTTAGTGTAATCATGCTATGCATTTTTCTAGGTTACTAATATTTTTCTGAGAAGTTTTGGCCTTAAGATCTTGTGCCTTAAGGTTCTCTAGAATTAATCATATTTCAATTTCTTAAGGTAAATGAATTGTATGTCATGTCTGATGAAGTATAGGGTATGTATGCTCTCCCCTCATGCTTAGTGTGAACTTGGGGATTATAAATACCTTAGAATTCATATTTTTATTTGTTTACCCTAGGAAGTGATTATCTACATATTCTCTCTCCTCATGTCTAGTGCCAATTTGGGGATTAAAAACACCAATTTCCTTTTTAATTTAGTAGGAGGCATGTTTTGGAATTTCATCACCCCAAGGGTGACCATTGTTGGAGTATGGACATACACTAAGAGGGGGGGTGAATCAGTGTCTAAACCTTTTTACACTTTGACCAAGACTTTTAATTCTGATATCCTTTTTATTGACAACAAAACAAAGTAATCCATTTGAGTGCATTCATGAAAAGGGGTAAATAAAGATATGACAACATTAACTCAGTCCTTTAGACAACTTATGCCAATATGATTTGAGTGAGATATCTTGCATTTTCCATAACAATTGTGACTGACATTGTTTAACAATCAAAGCATGATGACAGTACAGGTGCAACTCATAAAACTGTGCAAATGAAGACCCACATTATTGAATCACTTCTTAGCCAATTGATTTCAATGCAGCTTTATAAGACACTGCAACAATAGCACAACAAAGTGACACAAGATAGGTAATGAGACAATAAGAATCTTTAGCACATTATAACACTTCTTGAGAAATGAGTTAAATGAATGCATTTATGCTTTCTATTGAATCCAAATTTTCAACAATGATAGAACACTTGTGCAAACCATTTTGATATAACCATTTTCAGAGATGAAGAAACAACATTCAACAACGTTCAGACTAATAAGAACAATCACTCACAAAATCATCACAATCTAAATGCATTATGACATAAAAACAAAGAGACCATAAGACAAAGAATTTGTCGAGTGGAAAACCCTCCTGGGGTAGAAAAACCACTCCTAAACTGCCTCACTGGCTTAACTTCAAAAGCCACTGCTTACAATGCCTTACAGGCTAATTTTTTTGAGCACCCACTCAAGGAGCACCAATCCCTTACATATTTATGAACACCCATTCCAAGGAGAACCAACCCTTGTTAACACATAACAATTATAACATCCTATCAGAACCCTAGAAGTGTAGATTTTGCAACTCTAGAATTTCAATAGAAGACTATGTATATCCTCATTAAGCACATTGGAGAATGTTGTGCATCAACATCTTCCTTCAATACAATAATATGAGAATGATAAAATATTTTCAATCCAGTACTATTTTTACACAATATGACTGAAGCTTCATATTCCTCTCTCAGATTATAGAAAAATGCCTGAGAACCATCTTTTAAAGATACTGCGAATGATAACTTTTGTATGCAGTTTGAGTAATTGAGAAATCAACTCGGGTTAGGGTTCGAATGAAAAACCCTAAATAATCCTCCTTCAAAGTAAACTCTTTCAACAAATATCACCACATTGAAACAACTCAGTTACAATCTAACTGAAAAAATCAACTCAGGTTTGTGAAACCCTAATAGATTTCTATCTTCAACAACAACAATATTTTCTGCTAGAATCTCAGAAGACTTGAATTGAAAAATGCTTATGCCTTAAGCACCAAACTAAATATCCCAGAAGAATATTTTAAAAAACAAAACCACAAAGATCATTTTACCTGACCACGAAGGATGAAGGCAAAGAAACCACTAGAACCTGTCATGTAAACTAATAACGACCCAGCTGGAAGAAACTCCTCTAACTTCCAAAGTCAAAAACAAAATCCATTCATACAAAAACTGCCATCGAGCTTCTTGTTTTGGGCTTGCATTAGTTCTCATTGTTCTTTTAGAATTTCAGTTGAGATTTTGCATACTTCACATATGGCGACGGCTAGGATTCTAAACCCTTGCAATGAGAAGACAAAAATGATGTTGCCCTAACTTTTCTTCCATTTACATTCGATGCCTTTGTCAAAGTGAAATGAACTTTGAAGTTTGGAGGATACAAACATAATTATAATCAAATAATCATATCTCTTCTAAGTCTGTGGATTAGCACTTCAAAGAACTATCGACACAATAAACACCTTGAATACTACTTTCTAATATGTTGATCTATCATTATCACATGAAACATTATTCCATATCCTTAATTTTCACAATGCCGACAATGTAAGTAACAAATGATGACTTTCACTTGACCACTATAATCTGCCAATCACAATTATCCAAAAAGACATTACACAAGGACAATAAATCAAGTGCCCAGTAAGAGTTTCATCATCTCTATCAAATTCTTAAGGAAACCCGATAGGGTTTGCTTCATTTAAATGCCAACTTCTATATGATTAAAATGCCTTTTTTCTTTGAATAAGAGATGATCTCATATTACTTGCTTAGCATATTCAATATTCCTTAGGAGTATAGAGTAAATAAAACCTTATAACAAGAGATGTCGATCAAGTCAAACTTGGTATAAATACCTTTCCAAAGTATATGCCAATGGATACCAACCATGAACCTTAATGAAACCATACCAAATACTGATGAAATGAGATCAAATGTCAAACACAAATAATGTTGCTCAAGAACAAATCACTTTACAAAGTGATTGAATTTAATGAAACAAGGTCATAACTTTATGCTTTGAGAAGAACATAATATGTGCCACTCAAATATCTATAAATCTGTCAACCCAAGTTAAGAATGCATAGGTGTATAAACCCATGAATACCTGAAAAAGAATCTGCCAACATGTATGACATAGTGACTTGTCAATATGCTGAATATACTTGTGACTTTCAAGATAGAAAAGACACATATTTGAAGCTTATGCATGTCCTGACATAAAGAACACCATGTCAAATTTTAGTATCATCAAATAAAGAATTGAAATTGAAAGAGTATGCCATGAACCAAGAGTATCACCATATGATCCAATAGTAAACATCAAGAGCCAATATATCATGAAAATCCTGAATCACCATAAACAAGAGTACCAAAAACAAAGCCTCAGGACGATTATCTGAGATACCAAAGAGCATGCCAATAGATTTGTTCATCAAGGACAACCAAAGACAACTGAGAAGTCAAGAAACTCCCCCTTTGTCCTTGATTTGAAAACAAAAATTACTCTCCCCCTTTTTGCCTCAATGACAAAGAAATGCAATGTAACTACAACTAAGAAGCCAACAAAGAACTATATGAACCAGCTATAAGTAAAATAATAAGAGCAACAAACACAAATATATAAGAGAGATGGAAATGAGAACATATAGAAACAAGCTCCCCCTACAAAGAAGCTCCATACACAAATATATCAAAATTGGTACCATTACTCCTTTTCTCAAACAACAAGAGCACTGTCAAATAATCCAAATGGGTCATTGAAAATACTTTCAATTCATTGCAAGCACACTAGCAATTCACCACCCCATTTATAAACCATATTGTAGATGTGCAAAGCCTCGAATCTGGTCAATAACACATAGTAACAAAACACACTCATGAAGACTAAAAACCAAAAGTATCATTAAGGCATATCTCTATTCTTGTGAACTATCTCAATCATGAGAACAACTTCATCTTCTTTGATACCAAATAATATAAGGGAGATACCAAACTATTTCACCACTGACCTGCAAAACAATTCCTTAATGCAGAGATTCATTCACTGCCTTCCAAACTAGATGATTACCTTTGTCAACAATATCAAAAGGTTAAGGCATTTAGACCACAAAGCTTTAGCAACTATCAATGATTTTCAATATTAGAGACACAAACTATAACAAGTATTAATGTCACACTGTAATATAAATCCTCAAACAAATATTACTGTATTACCAAAAATGAAACCAAGGTCAAACCAAATATCCTTATCACTGCCAAACTGAATCATTAAACAACCATTACCTTTTGATCCATGATATTTCTGTTGTTATTGTTATAGTCAAAAAGTGTTGTCTCTTTCCAAGCTCAGTATAACATAGTCGATATAGATTCATCACCAAACACAGTGTCCACCATAGAAGAGTATGCAATTATAAACACAATGTTACCAGCACTTACACAAGAAAATCTCAAGATACTCTTACCAGTTAGCCTTGCTCCCCCTTTGTCACTTACTTGGAATGGGCATCATAAGCATAAACAAGATCATATCATTGTTGTAGCAACATATCAGCACCAAATGAAGCAGCAAACTGAGATATCAAAGTATTATATCATTGCTATCCAACCACTATTACTGCATCACACATATTTTCTCCACTGTAAAAGAAAACATTGCCACACTTCTCACTGTCATTAAGAAAATGTTCACCACGGACATAATTGATTGTAAAACAAATAACCAGAATGCATAAAAACTGAAGAATGATGAGCATAGTCCAAAGTACAAGTTCCATGATCAGAAAGCATCAAAATACAATTGTCACCACACACTGTCCAAGATATTTAGGTGCCAAAAAAGTAGATATTACTATACCAATACTATCATTAATCTGAAAATTCTTACATAAATAATCACCTTGGATTGTGATGTCAAATGTTCACAATGCATATCTACCGCACTTTCCATTAACCCTTAACATGTATCACACTTCAACAGTATAAGCTTGTCACAGTGGAAACGATTGTGTTGTCCACTATCCACTATTAGCAAACCCAGTAGTCATAACATTCAAAAATATGAACTGAACATGTACTTTCAAAGAAAAAACACAACACCACAGAATTATGTCAACATGAAAATGCATTGTAATATACTATCATCATTTAACCTTATAAATGCAGCTATTAACCCAACTCAAATCTAGGTTTGAACAACTTTAACAATTCTCAATCCTTCAAGCTATGTGAACATGTGAATCCAAGATTTATACATAGACATTTGATGTATAGACACAAAGGCTAGCAAACAGATGTACCAATGTCAAACTATAATGATATAAGGACTGAATTATCCCTGATCTGAAACACCATAGTAAGAAGTATCATATTTCTTAAATTAAATGTTGTCAACAAATAACATACCTTCTAAACTTCTAGGGGTAAGAGATAAAACATTTGACAACTCCCCCTTACTTCATGCTTCTTTTTATGCACTAGTAGAGGTCACTTGTGCAATATACACAAGACTTAATCCATCCTTCTCCTGGTTTTCATTTCTTCTCCAAACCTTCTTAACACCTATCTTCTTCTTGTCCAAGGTATCTTCCTGTTGTTGCTTGGTCAAGGTATTTGTCCTTGTGCTATGTCTAGATGAATTCAACAAATGATTTCTACAAGGCTAAGCTCTATGTCCAAAACAATTACATCTATAACACATGACATTTTGATTTGAACCAAAAGAATGATAACTTCTTTTAGGCATTCTATAAGAACTTTCATTACCAATCTTATCATTCCACCAACACTTAATTGCTACATGACCAACTTTGTGGTAGGTATAACATATAGTGTCATGATTCTGTTTTGAAAAACTATAAGTACTATTTCCCTTATTCCATCTATAGTTATTTTTGGCATAACTTTCACAATCTCTAGCCCTATGTCCATAAACATGACATAAATAGCAGTAACCATGGAATTGAGAATAATTGTACCTTATTGATTGACACTTCTTGGTAGATGAGAAACCTATAAATCTGTTAACAACCTTGCTATCTATCTCTGGAGCATGATAGTTCAAGTCTATTTTCTTCTTAGGAATCTACCTAGCCTTAAAAATTTTCCCATCAATTGTTGCAAACACAATTTCCTTGTTAGATTCATCTTTGACACCAGAATTTTGTCCAACCTCATATCCCACTCCTGTAGGATCCTTAGAATGCTTTTTCCTATCCAATATCTCATTCAATAGATTAGTACTATGATCAAATTTCTGATTTTTACCTAATTGAACCTTGATACTTTCAATCTCTTTCCTTAATGCAACTACTTCTCCTTCAAGTTTTAGATATTCAATCTTTTTAATCTCCAAATCAAACCTTACAAAATCTGCTATCCTCTTACATTCTTCAATTTCAATTTTTTGACTTACAATCATATCATATTTAAGAGCTAGTTCTTTTAACAAGGAATCATTATCTAAAAATTTGTTTAAAGAAGCAATCTCATTTTCTAGTTTATTGCACACTTCATCCTTGTCTTTTAACTTGAATTTCAATTCCTCTTCAGTTCTTTTTCTATCAACCATTTGAGCTTTCAAAAATTCAATAATCTTTTTATTCTCATTATGATTTTGTATTACAACTTTATTGACATCAACATTTTCTTGTAAGCGTACCTTGAGATCCTGATTTTCTTGTTTAAGACTTTTAAGTTCATCTAAGGAAGCAAGAAGATCTCCTTTCATATCAACCTCATACTCATCATCTTCATATTCTTTTTCACCAAATTCTTTTTCAAAGTCACTTACTAAGTGATCGTCTTCTTCACCAACAATAGGATCACTTTTAGTATCAACTGGCAGGGATTTAATGAAGGCTGGTTTATCAACATTTTGCTTGACACTAGGGGATTTCTTTTGAACTTTGATTCTCTTGCACTTACCCATGAAAAATGCTCCATGACTAGGAAACCCTAAGTTGGTTAGACTTATGTACAGGTATGGATAAACACTGAGAGGGTGGGAGGAATCAGTGTCTAAACCTTTTTACACTTTGACCAAGACTTTTAATAATGATATCCTTTTTATTGACAACAAAGAAAAGTAATCCCTTTGAGTGCATTCATGAAAAGGGGTAAATAAAGATATGACAACATTAAATCAGTCCTTTAGACAACTTATGCCAATATGATTTGAGTGAGATATCTTGCATTTTTCATAATAATTGTGACTGGCATTGTTTAACAATCAAAGCATGATGACATTACATGTGCAACTCATAAAACTATGCAAATGAAGACCAACATTATTGAATCACTTCTTAGCCAACTGATTTCAATGCAACTTTATAAGATACAACAACAATAGTGAAACAAAGTGACACAAAATAGATAATGAGACAACAAGAACCTTTAGCACATTATAACACTTCTTGAGCAATGATTTAAATGAATGCATTTATGCTTTCTATTGAATTAGAATTTTCAATAATGATAGAACACTTGTACAAACCATTTTGATATAACCATTTTCAGAGATGAAGAAATAACATTAAAAAATTTCAGACTGATAAGAACAATCACTCACAAAATCATCACAATCTAGAAGCATTATGACATCAAAACAAAGAGACCATAAGACAAATAATTTGTCGAGAAACCCTCTTGGGGTAGAAAAACCACTCCTAAACTGCCTCACTAGCTTAACTTCAAAAACCACTACTTACAATGCATTATAGGCTAATTTTTTTGAGCACCCACTCAAGGAGCACCAACCCCTTATAGATTTAGGAACACCCATTCCAAGGAGCACCAACCCCTATTAACACATAACAATTATAGCATCCTATTAGAACCCTAGAAGTGCAGATTTTGCAACTCTAGAATTTCAATAGAAGACCATGTATATCCTCATTAAGCAAATTGAAGAATGTTGTGCATCAACATCTTCCTTCAATATAATAATATGAGAATGATAAAATATTTTCAATCCAGTGTTATTTTTACACAATATGACTGAAGCTTCATATTCCTCTCTCAAATTATAGAAAAAATGCCTGAGAACCATCTTTTAAAGATACTGTGAATGATAACTTTTGTATGCAGTTTGAGTAACTAAAAAATCAACTCGAGTTAGGGTTCGAATGAAAAACCCTAAATAATCCTCCTTCAAAGTAAACTCTTTCAACAAATATCACCACATTGAAACAATTTAGTTACAATCTAACTGAAAAAAATCAACTCGGGTCTGTGAAACCCTAACAAATTTCTATCTTCAACAACAACAATATTTCTTGCTAGAATCTCAGAAGACTTGAATAGAAAATTTCTTATGCCTTAAGCACCAGACTGAATATTCTAGAAGAATATTAAAAAAAAAAAAACCACAAGATCATTTTACTTGATCACAAAGGATGAAGGCAAAGAAATCACCACAACCTGTCATGTAAAATAATAACGACCCAGCTGGAAGAAACTCCTCTAACTTCCACAGTCAAACACAAAATCCATTCATACAAAAACTGCCATTGAGCTTCCTATTTTGGGCTTGCATTAGTTCTCATTGTTTTTTTAGAATGTCGGCTGAGCTTTTACATACTTCACATATGGCGGCGGCTAGGATTCTAAACCCTTGCAATGAGAAGACAAAAATGATGTTGCCCTAACTTTTCTTCCATTTACATTCGATGCCTTTGTCAAAGTGAAATGAACTTTGAAGTTTGAAGGAAAAAAACATAATTATAATCAAATAATCATAGCTCTTCTAAGTTCACGGCTTAGAACTTCAAAGAACTGTCGACACAATAAACACCTTGAATACTGCTTTCTAATATGTTGATCTATCATTATCACATAAAATATTATTCCATATCCTTAATTTTCACAATGCGAACAATGTAAGTAACAAATGATGACTGTCGCTTAACCACTATAATATTCCAATCACAATTATCCAAAAGACATTACACAAGGACAATAAATCAAGTGCCCGATAAGAGTGTCATCATCTCTATCAAATGCTTAAGGAAACCCGATAGGGTTTTCTTCATTTAAATGCCAACTCCTATATGATTAACATGCCCGATTTCTTTGAATAAGAGATGATTTGATATTGTTTGCTTAGCATATTCGATATTCCTTAGGAGTATAGAGTAAATAAAACCTTATAACAAGATATGTTGACCAAGTCAAACTTGGTATAAATACCTTTCCAAAGTATATGCCAATGAATACCAACCATGAACTTTAATGAAACCATACCAAATACTGATGAAATGAGATCAAATGTCAAGCACAAATAATGTTTCTCAAGAACAAATCACTTTCCAAAGTGATTGACTATAATGAAACAAGGTCATAACTTTATGCTTTGAGAAGAAAATAAGATGTGCCACTCAAATATCTATAAATCTGTCAGCCCAAGTTAAGAATGCACATATGTATAAACACATGAATACCTGAAAAAGAATCTGCCAGTATGTATGACATAGTTACTTGTAAATATGTTGAATATACCTGTGACTATCAAGATAGAAAAGACACATATCTGAAGCTTATGTATGTCCTGACATAAAGAACACCATGTCAAATGTCAATATCATCAAATAAAGTATTGAAAATGAAAGAGTATGCCATGAACCAGGAGTATCGCCATATGATCTAGCAATAAACATCAAGAGCCAATATATCATGAAAATCCCGAATCACCATAAACAAGAGTACCAAAAACAAAGCCTCAGAATGATTATCTGAGATACCAAAAGCATGCCAACAAATTTTGTCATCAAGGACAACCAAAGACAACTGAGAAGTCAACAAACTCCAAAGACAACTGAGAAGTCAACAACGTTAACCATATTTTCAAGTAGGGGATAGAAAGGGGGGAGAATGAAACTTTTATACCAAGGTGTGGCCACTGTCATTCGAGCTAAGTCTCACAATCCTAGATCTACCAAGACATGTATAGGTGAAGAGAGAAGAAGAGACCCCTCCAATGTCATGAACTGTTGAAAATGAAGGTAAAAAAGTAGCTTAAAATTTGTAAATCCTGTGTAACTGTAAATTTAATTTTAGTATTCTTTGTCACAATATCTTGTGTATGATTAATCTTGAATTAGATCAATCTTAATGTTGTAGAAAGTAGACAAAATATTGTAGAAGAAATATAAGACAAAATAGAAAGGACATAGCATGTACATGGAGAAACCCTTTCGGGAAAAAAACTCCACCATAGTTGGTCTTGCTTGTATTATTTAACCTTTGATTAAGATTACAATAATAATGATTCAATTCTCCTTGATATGCTTCCTTTGTTCTTCAAGAAATCTTCTTTACAACCTGCAATATATTCTCACAAAACTCTCTCACACAATTGCTGCAATAATAGACAATATTCTTGCTTACAAACTCATAAGAGTTAACTTATATAATATCACAAAGCCTCTTGAGAAAATCCATGCCTAGGTTTTCCAAGTTGAGTTCTCATAGGCATGCAAAAGTCAAACAAAATTCTCCCTCAAAGTTGGCACCCAACACTGAAGTGTTAACCTCATAGTTGCCAAAAATATATTTTGCAAGATCATCCTCAAAGTAGGCACCCAAATTGGGTCCCACTTAATTGAACATTATAAATATCTTTTCCATGCAATAGTTGTAACTCAAAGATCTCAATTTGGGCACCCAAGGTGGGCCCAAGTTAATCTTTGTTAATTGAAACATATATGTCACCAATTCATGCAAAACAATATGCATGCATGATCTTCAATCTGTTAACTAAATGTATCAACCTATTATATGTCCATGCAACTCAAGTCAACTGAAATTAACTAACATGCAACTAAAACATAACTGAACTGAACCTTGTACACATCAATCCCTGTTTTATAGGTACTCAACATGCATAAATCAAAATCCCTATTTTGTAGGAACCTAGGATGCATTTATGAAGTGTACTCAATTCAACAACTAGTTAACTGAACCAAGGTGGATCCCACCTCCCATGTGGGCACCCATGTGCTCCTATTTTATAGGAGCTCTCCTAAGGTGTCCCCACATGCTCCTATTATTTAGGAATAACTACAAATTTCAAATTAAATGTTATTTCATTCCAAATTAATCTCTTCCTAATCCTAGTATTGTACAACACATTCCAAGGACTTAGGAGATACATGAAATATGTTTAAAATACAATTAAATGACATCCTATTCCCAACATAAACTACAAATGGGATCATTATTCCTTGATTCCACTATGAACCATTATATTTAGAATCCTTAAGACCTTTTGATTGTTACCACTAGTGGGGTATAGTGTACAATATCATGCACAAAGTTACCCAACATGTACCATCTAAAGGTGAGGTAGAATTATTTTGGAGGTCTAAAAACCTATAAAGGAAGGAGAAAGGTGAGCCCTTGTGTGAAGAGACTAATGATTATTGAGAATGAGGTTGAAGAAGATGAAGCATCTATAGATGAATCAAATATGGAGCTAAAGAGATATATTTTTAGGAAGAGGATTGTGTTGTACTATCTCCTTACATGTACTGAATGGAACAAAAAAAACACAAACACTTAAAGTTTTTAGTTATATAAAAAAGAGAAAGGTAATAGTGTCGAATGATATAGGTAACCTACACATAACTTTATTTATAAAATATTAGCTGATGATCTCAATTTTTTTGTATATCTAGTCTCTAACTTCCAAGTCATAGATAGAGAGGGAGGGAGAGAGGGAGAGAAATGGAGAGAAGGTAGAGGTTAAGTATGTTGGCCTTTTCGTTGCACCAAAAGATCGACTTGTCAATGCCTGATACAAGCCAGAGTTAAGATCCACGAGAGGCGGTTAAACCATGTCATGAATCCCAAGTGTCATGCTGAACAACCAAGGAGACCAAGGGTACACACCTTGCAACAATCCCCCCCATCGCAAGCGAGGGATTTGAACCTGTGACCAAATTTGATACCAATTGTTGGTCTTGTCATTGCACCAAAAGATTAACATGTCAATGCTTGATACAAGTCAGAGTTAAGATCCATAGGAGGTGATTAAACCATGTCACGAATCCCGAGCGCCACGCTGAAAAACTAAGGAGATCAAGGGTGCACACCTTGCAAAAAACTATATAAATATAGAAATAGAGAGAGAGAGAGAGAGGTGGAAAAATAGAGGGGGAGGAGATAGATATTGGGAGAGGTAAGGAGAGAGAGATAGGGGAGAGACATAGAGAGGAAGATAGATATGCAGATGGATATGGAGATGGAGTAGGTATTTCACATATTTTGTATACACATTTCCTAGTGAATGTGGCTGCCAGGGGGCATTATATTATGATCCAACAAAGGTATCAATGGAGAAGAGATAAATTCAAATAAACTATGCATAAATTACAATGATCCAAAGATGACTAAATAAAAAATTTGAACTAGGAAGATAATCAGGCTTCATTACTAATAGGATATTGTTATTTCTACAATAAAGAGAGAGGTAGAGAGAGGGATCTAGGTTGTTATATATATATATATATATATATATATATAGTGAGAGAGAGAGAGAGAAGGGGGGGGTTCACGAGATATATAAATAGTGAGGAAGATAGAGATAAATATGGAGATGGAGATGAAGATGAACATTTATTTGTTAAAAGAAAGTTGCCCCTAGATCCCATGATGCATTAAGTAGAAAAAAATTGACGAGCATAAAAATTTAGTGCATTTTGAAATAAGGATGAATGATTTTCAAAAGGCCAATAAACCCCATTGTATGTAATCATATTTTTTATATTTCATCATAAAGAGACCCTTCGAAAAGGTGTTGACTCCACTTTTACATGGTTGGGATTTGGAGTTATCTTTCCAACTGGGATTGATCTATCTTTCTTCTCATTCTTTCCTTGTCTTAATTAGTTTTTATTTAAATTATTTTTCAATCTATTTGTAATATTCAAAGATTTTTAAAAATTAGTTGTATTTAAATAGTGATAATGATGATCTTTTTATATATATTATTTATCAAAGTTTATTTTTTTTTGTTTGATTGATCTCTATTTGACCTCTAATAATTTTGATCCATTGGATCATTTATTTGTGATATTTTAACAAAATGACAACATCATATTTAGATATACACTCCCTCATAATATTTAATCTAACATATAAAAATAAAAATACATAATCCCAATATTTTGTTGCATAAATAAAATAAATTATATTTATCTATGTACGAGTATTTTTCCCTACATTATTTTAATTAAATTAAAATATTAATTTTATAAAATAAAAATACATAATTTTTTTTTTTAAATATACAATTATATTAGTATTAGAAAATAATAATACTTAAAAATTAAATAATTAAAAACACTTTAGAATCTAAAGAGACAATTTTTTTTGTAATGAAGGTAAAATTATGATTTATATTATAAGTTAGATGTCTATTAGTTGTTAAAAAAAATTATAATTGAAAAAAGAATGTAAGAGCATATGGATATTTGATCTTCAAAAGTAATTTTTTAAGTAGTGATTTTATATCTTGACCATCCTAGTGAAGTCATCATTTCTATCTTGATCATATACATGTTCTTGCATGAGATTCCATGGTCCATGAATTTTTTCTATGTACTAAGATTTATGCATTGATAATTAAAAAATAATAATATAATCAGATTGAATTATTTATAATTAATATAAATAGAAAATATAATACCCATAATATATTTCTTAATAATTAAAAATATATAGTTACATTGAACTATTTATTAATATAAATATAAAGTAGATATAATACCCATAATATATTTATTAATAATTAAAAATATATAATTATATAATTTTTTACTCTTAAAAATTAAACAATTGAAACAATCTTACAAAATAAAGAATTTCAATGAAAGTAAAACTATTATTTATAGATTTTTCTTTTTTAATCTTTTGACTCAATAAAAGAATGTAAGAATATGTGGAAATCTGATCTTATTTTCTTGATTTTATGCATGTTTTGCATAGGATCTTATGGACTCTCCTTTTTGTCATATTTATATATTAGTAATAGAAATAAAAATTTAGCAATACTCTCAAGTCAAAGATTCTATAATCAATTTAAATAGAAAGTAGATATAATGATTATAGTAATTTTTATATAATTTAAAATATATAACTATATCAATTTTAGGGAGATTTTTTTTTTAAATTGAACAATTAAAACAATATTTTAAACTAATTATTTTTAAATTATTTTTAATGAAAGTAAGTTCTGATTTGCACATGTTTATCCTTTATTTTATTAGTAAAACTATGATTTGCATTTTTTTTTAGCTTTTTATAGTGATATTATCTATTTGATTTATGAGAAAAAATATAATTTAAAAAAGAATGAGAAAGAATGTGGAGATTTAATTTCTAAAAATAACTTTTAAAAGTAGTATTAGTATGAATTGATATATTTTTTTTCTGTATTGTATCATTCTAACAAGTTTTAACTCTTGATAAACTATGATTTCTATTTTTTTTAGTTTTTTATAGTGATATTGTCTCTTTGATTTATGAGAAAAAATATAATCTAAAAAGAAATGAAAAAGAATGTGAAGATTTGATTTCTAAAACAAACTTTTTAAAGTAGTGATATTATGTATTGATATTATTTATTTCTACATTGTATCATTCTATGCAAAGAAGGCCTTCAATATAATTTTGAAAAAAAAAATTAAAAATTATAAACATTCTTACAAGATAATTTTTATTTTTTTTATCCTAAATTATTATATCTTTAAAAAAAATTAGTAACCAATATATACACAATAATTAGTATAATAATATATCAAATTTAAATAAAAGAATACATAATATTTTTATACTTATATGCACATTATATATGACTTAAAAATTTATATGTTTTTGATAAAATGTCTTTATTCATAATAAAATAGAAAAAGAATATGAAAAAATAAAAAAATAATTATTTTTTAAAATTTACATATTAAATAAATAACTTAAATTTATTATATATAAAAATATATTTTTTAAATTAATATATTTTACATTTAAATATTAATGAATAAAATATATTCTATATTTATTATTATCCAAAAAGTAATTTTTAAAACTATATATTTAAAATTAAAAATATTCAAGATATTATTTAAAAAATACAAATATTTTCCAAAAAAAATAACATTTATGCTCTAATTTATTTTAAGTTAATATATATCTTTATTTTACTTATGAATTATTTTATTTTATATTATAATTATTTTATGATTTTTTGTATTATTATAAAATGTTTCCCAATTTTGTTTGGAAGGCATTATAATAAAGTGTGTTCTTTTGACATTTAATTGTATATAACAAGTTCTTATTTTATGTTTTATTTAATTTTTATAAATAGTAATATTTGATTTTAATTATTTATATATTTTTTAGGATTAGACTTTTAAAAACTCTAAACAAAATATATGGAAAGATATCTCTCTATCTATTTTATAAAATAATATTTAAAATAAATATTTTAGTTTTAATGTTCACATAAAAAATATATCTTAAACTTATTACACATAAAATATTCTTTCTAACCTAATTTATTTTAAAATATATAAATAAATAGAAAAAATATCATTAAAATTGATTTTAAAATTAAATTTCTATATTAATATATTTAAAATTAAAAAAACTCTTTTGTAAAAATTAAAAAATCTCTTTAAGTCATTGTAAAATATCTTTTTGAATAGAAAAAAATAGAAAGAAAATTGTAAAAGAATTAAAATAGTAAAATTATTTTTAGAGATTACATACAAAACAAATATCTTAAATAATTATACACAATTTTTTTCTTCTAAATTATTATATTTATATTTCAAAAATTAAATAAAAATAAATATTCTCAAATTATTGTTACACAAAATTATGCTTTTCAATTAATATATCTAAAATTAAAAAATATTGAAGATTATATTCAACAATCAATTTTTTTGATATTGTAAAATGTCTTGTTAATAATTAAATAGAAATAAAACTATATATTTAAAAATAAACAATGATTATTTTTAAAGTTTTATTTGTAAAAACAATATCTTAAATTTATTACATATAAAATAAATTTCTAAATTAATGTATTTACGATAAAAAAATTTAAATATAAAGAAAATAGTTTAAATTTACTATTACATATAAATTAAATTTTAAATAGTATATTAAAAAGTTAAATATATTGAAAATCATGCAAAAGAAATTAAAACATTTTAAAAGAAAAAAATCCATCCTTTAAAAAAAAAAAAAAATTAAGATAGATCATTATAATTTTTTTATAAATATAATTTTAAAACAAATAAAATAAATTATATATCTTTATAAAATAATATATATTATTAATTAAAAAATTTATGACATTGTTGATGATGATTTCCACACAAAAATCTGAAAGTTATAATGAGACAGGTTTTTTAAAGGAATTGTAGTTATAAAAATCAATCCATCCATTAGCAAATCTATAAAAAGGAGCTTTGGTGTAGATATTCTCAAGAAAAAGAGTATATATGAGTAATGATGAATATGTCTTTCATGTGGCTTGTTTTGGTCATTTGCTTCTTGCAACTGTGTGCACGACAGATTGATGAATTTTTAGGCCCTCATAACGATGTGAGGGCTCAAGTGGTTGTTGGTCCTCTTGAGTGGGATGATACTCTTGCAGCCTACACTGAGAACTATGTTAATGAATGCAAAGGGGATTGTGCTTTGAAGCATTCTAGCAGTCCCTATGGAGAAAATATTTTTTGTGAGAGGTGGTAATAGATTCACACCCATAGATGTTGCGAAAGCATGGGTTGATAAAAAGTAATATTATAATTATAATTCCAATTCATATGCTCCAAGGCAGCAGTGCAACCATTATATGCAAGTAGTGTGGAGAAATACTCAAAAGTTGGGTGTGCTCATGTTATATGTGATAAAGGTGACACTTTCATGATTTGCAGTTACAACCCACCTGGGAACGTCCATGGGGAGAAACCTTGTAACACCCCATCGTGGAACCCAGGAAACGCTACGTCAATTATGTTAAACATCTAGATTTAAAAAATAATAATAATAATAAAAACATAAGATTAACAACCTAACATGAATGTTCTAGGATTCCATAATGATGCTACTAAAGTAAAAAAATAAACACAACACATCAAGGACTATATGCATCAAACCATGAGAATATTCATATCTAGATAACATTACATCAAGATTTATATTACAAGATCAAATAGAACAAGCGAGATTGTGACAAATCTCGATACATCAGAAGTAACAATACAATAAAACCTCATGTAACATCATGAGTGTGTACAATAAAGAATAAGATCAAGAACACCATATCCACGAACTCGTCGAATGAACAACTCCGTGAACGATGTGTATCCAAGATCCTGCCAAGAACAAGCATGTCTCAAACAATATCACCTGCAGGGGACCCAATGGAAGATGTGGCATGTTCCTCCCAACCATGTGGAACTCGAAAGCCCACCCCTCATGTTGGGAGATAGAACAGGTCCTCAAGTCAAACTAACAACAAGAAGAACATCACATAAAACATGGTTGACATACATGACATCATAGTGACAAAACAACTGACATACTCCTAGAGGCGACTATAAATCACAAGTAACTCAACACAAGAGAACTAACAAGTTTACAAGGACAAGAGTGTCATCACATAGACGTAATAGGTTACCCTGGATAGCCTTCCTAGGTTACCGGCCCTCTACTAGAGTTACCCTGGCAACCTCTAATGACTTTTGACCCCTAAATGAACTTATGTGGCTTCAAATCACTTCTTGAGAAGACGAAGTGTTTGAGTTGCCATTCCAAGCCTTCTCAACCCGCTTTAACCTAAAAAAAAGCATTAAATTCCAAGGTGAGGCAAACATTATCTGAATTAATTGTGAAATCCACCCAACTCCCAGTATATTAATTAATGTTTTCACTTATTTACCAACTTCTGAGAGGTTACCCCTGCAACCACTTCTGGGTCTGGCCCCTAACGAAAACCACTCCTCCTAGGTACAAATACTCAAACTGAAAAGACATTTAAGCCAACATGAATGCAAGAGGGGACATCATCCTAAAAGACCCAAAAATAGTCAGAATCACATCATGGTATAAATGGATAGTTCAATAACACCACAAAACATGCATGGCAAGTTTCTTCATGAACAAGCTCTTTTCTATGCCAAGGAAATCAAAGTGATCCAAAATAACATCACAAGAACATTTAACATGCATGGCTCACGTTTCGACATTAAAAACAAGAAAAAGAACCTTCATAATAAACAAGCCATATTTCCCCTCAAAAGAACAACAATTCCAAGCCTCTGGAAGACTTCGCAAAACAAAATTACACCAATAGAACTACAAGGCAATTTAAACCAAGATCAATATAATAACCCACAATTACTTTATATTCAATATTCAAGACTTATTTTTCCATCGAAATATACTAATCAATTACTTTCAACATAAACAACTTATTCACCAAATTTGAACTTATCGTTGAAGAATACAATATATATTGATTAACCAAAAGAATTATTGAGTTAATTGCTAATAAACTTCATTATCCTCTAATGACACATATTCATGAAGTCTCCAATACTCATTCTTATTAACGAATTAAATGTATAAAATACATTATTTCAACACCCTACTACATTTGTTAAAAGAAAATATAATAAAATGATTACTCTTAACATTCTAATTTTAACTGTGCACAAATACATATATTCTTTTCAATTAAATAAGATGGTTCATGATTCTAATTTTAAATGAATCATCAGTATTTATATTACTAAGCCATTAAAAAAAGGTCTTGAAAATCAATCACTTAAATACATCTATACAAGTGCCTTTATTTTAGGAATGATCAAGAACTAGTTAAAGACAATAATTCATTTTAATTAATAACAAACAACATATGTCGACTTTAAGTGATCCGGCGGATAACATAAGAACATAAGAAAACTAAAATAAACCAAGAGTATTAAGATCTCAGTTGACCAATGCGTGCTTATCTGCATGGCAACACGAACCTGGATAAACCAAAAATAATCCACAAAACTCATGTGTACGGCCATATCATAAAGTGGAAGAAACAAGACAATTTTGATCAACCAGGAAAGATTTTAGTTAAGAAAAGAAAAATCAGACATCTAGATTGCATGACGCTGAACCAGTGAAAAGACTTAAGTTTTAAGTAAACAAAATCATAGTTTACTACTATCGCCAAGTCATAGAGTTACAGGAAAACGTTAAGACTTCAAAGACAATGACAAGGAGGAGTTTCCAATGCAAAAGACCAATCAGCTATCTGAAAAACAAGAAATAATTTAAGGAAGGCTGCGAATGACTTAACCAGCCGCCAATCGAAGTCTATTAAAATTTCAGTTACCATAACTGCTAACGGTTGCAGGCACCCAATTTGCATCATCACACACACAAGGTAAATGAATAGGATAGTGTTGACCATGAGTAATATGTTGTAGAGGTGAAGAACCAAAAAAAACCGAAAGAAGCACAACAATACATGATCCCAGAGGAAATTAAAACAAAGAATAAGAAGTAAGAACTGTTGGCCAAACTAGATGGTTCAACGTCGACCAATGCATTCATTTGAACAGGATTCCGACAGAGAAGGAATAACAGTAAACTCGTGCATGAGTGGAGGGGAGAAGAATGGGTATACACACTCCATCATATGGTGAATAGAATCAGTTCGTGTATCTACACTTGACTACATAAAGGCAAACTATTTTAAGTAATACAAATAAGCATGCCTTGGCATGCAGATTATAAACACACAGATGTTCCTCCATGAGCATATCAAGATAAAAGAAGATTCAATCTATAACAACTATGAAAAGTGGAAGTGTCACCGCCGACCTGACTTAGAGATTCAACATCTACCATGCTTTCAAATAAAATGACAATAACTCACATTTGGAAAAATTGGTGATGATGAGAAAGAAATATGATGCAGGCGATCAGGAGAATGATCCGTAAAATAATCGATACCCTAAACCAATACAATTTCAGAGACTAGTGACATACCACCTATCACAAATCGATTAGCATCACAAGGCGCGTGGGTGGAAAGGAATCATCAAAGAAAGCTAGCATAAAAGTATATACTGATATTGAATCAGCAAAGAGAGATTAACCGCTCATCTTCATCAAGGAAATATCTAATTCTTCAAAGAGAGAGAGTAACTACAAGAAAACTAGTAAAAATGAAACAATGCCAAGATAAGATTTGTGCGTTATTTAGAAAGGAATTGAAAGGATAAAACACACATGGCATCGACATTGACTCCAAGGTTCGTTGGTTCGATGCAGAACCAATACTCTTAACCAAAACAAGGTTTCACAAGTAGAGGTTAAGACAAAAGAAGAACATGGTGGATTCAGTGATATAAATATAGTTTGACAACGGGTGCATGGCTATTTTTGGTTTACATGCAAGCTAAACTACTTAATAAACCAACACACCTGCAATATAAAAGGCATCAGAATTAAGGATGTGCAAGTTCCAAACCCACGGCTGCCATCAAATTAGGGATCTACAAACAAAGACTACAGACAAAGGGGATGATAGTTTTCAGGCATACAATGAAAAATTAGACATGGACACAAAAGATTCAAGAAAATACTCCAATGGCAGATATAAATCAATGATACCCATCAAAGAAATGACCAAAACACAAAGAGCACGGAAACAAACATTCGGTATAAGCAGGAAGTGACATATCATAAAATATAAACAACAATTATTCTTTGCAAGTCTAGATTTATGAACAAAGAGAAAATTTTAAAGGAAAAGAACCTGGTATCCCTTTGGAATTCGAAGATCGATGATGTCAAACAATAGTTTCAAACCACAAACGTTCTTTGTTCAAGAAAACCCTCCAAATTTACAATCTTCCCACTTTTAATCCAAGAACTCATAAAACTATCAAAAGAAAAACCTCTCCCAGCAAAAATTTTGCCGTGAAAGCATAATTTTTTCTTCAAAACCAATTGCCCTCCCTCAAAATTGATTGATTTTTTATTTATCTTATAACTCTTTTCCCAATTTACCATGTAACAATCATTTAACTCTTCGTCTTGAAGGCATAACAACCATCAGTTAAATTTTTGAACACCATTATCAAGAAAATATATTTTAAAATTAAGAAACACAACTGACTATTTTAATTTTTGAAAAATATTAAACTTGCACAAATAAATCAATTATAAATAATTAACCTTTTCCAAATAGTATATTTTAATATTTTACTCTTAATTCATCAATAATCTAAAAAAAACTTTTCAAATTTAAACATTTCAATTAATCATTAATCATAACATTACCATTAAATCTAAATCATTAAATTAATCTAAACATAGCATTATAAAACATGACAAATATAACATGAGGTGACAACAATGAACAATACGACAAAAAAAGAGCAACAAGATAGATGGGTAACAAAAGACACTCATTCTTTTCAGAACGATGGTTCATGATAGAGGACAACTCTATCTCCCTTCAACGATTCCATTGGGCCATGACATGCTCAGACCTAACAAGCAGGTGGAGTCGATGCCTGTACCTAAAAGACTTAAGTTTTAAGTAAACAAAATCACAGTTTACTACTATCGCCAAGTCATAGAGTTATAGGAAAACATTAGACTTCAAAGACAATGACAAGGAGGAGTTTCAGACACAAAAGACCAATCAACTGTCTGAAAAACAAGACTTAATTTAAGGAAGGCTGCGAATGACTTAACTAGCCGCCAACCGAAGTCTATTAAAATTTCAGTTACCATAATTGCTAATAGTTGCAGGGACCCAATTTGCACCGTCACACACACAAGGTAAATGAATAGGATAGTGTTGACCATGAGTAATATGTTGCAGAGGTGAAGTACAAAAAAAACTGAAAGAAGCACAACAATACATGATCTCAGAGGAAAGTAAAACAAAGAATAAGAAGTAAGAACCATTGGCCAAACTAGATGGTTCAATGTCGACCAATGCATTCATTTGAATAGGATTCCGACAGAGAAGGAATAACAATAAACTCGTGCATGAGTGGAGGGGAGAAGAATGGGTATACACACTCCATCATATGGCGAATAGAATCAGTTTGTGTATCTACACTTGACTACATAAAGGAAAACTATTTTAAGTAATACAAATAAGCATGCCTTGGCATGCAGATTATAAACACGGAGATGTTCCTCCATGAGCATATCAAGATAAAAGAAGATTCAATCCATAACAACTGTGAAAAGTGGAAGTGTCACCGCTGACCCGACTTAGAGATTCAACATCTACCATGCTATCTGTAGATACTGAAAATTGGTCTAGGCCTGCAAGTACACATTGGGCATAATTTTCTATAGTCTGTCGTCTTGATTAAATAATGTTAATTATTTAATTAACCTTTCTAACACATATTTCCTCTATTAATTAAATACCCCTTTTTAATTAATTCATTAATTCATAAATAATATTTATTCAACTTGTTTAATTAAATAAATCATATTTATCTAATTATGTTGCGAACTAATTAATTATTCCCCCTTTATCATACTTTTCCAACTATAATTAAATATATTTATTTAATTATTAATTTAACCCCCTTTATCTATAATTGAATATTTATTATTTAATTATTTATATTATCCTTTTCAAACAGTCAAATTAAATAAATTACTTTATTTATTTAATTAAAGTCTCTTATTTCGAATGTTGAATTAAATTAACATTTAATTCATATTTAATTATTTATATCACATTCTTTTGTCAATCAATTATCTAATCATTCACTCACCTTCTGACTCGAGATCTATTTTTAGTTCTCTAGTTATCTCCGGATTCAACACCTGTTTATTGCTGCGAGAAGACTCTCCGTTAAAACTAGTCAATTAACTAGTTCTAACTCTTGTTTGCTTTCGAATGCATTAGTCTTCGAGTTCCAACTTTGGCTTTTGCATACAAAGTCTGTTTCTTCTATTTTTGGAGATTAGGATCTTGAACTCGTGTTCTAACTCACGTTCTAACTTAGTCTCTATCTTTAGTCTTTCCTAAACTCGTGTTCTAACTCGCGTTCTAACTCATGTTCTATCTAAGACAGAACTCATATCGCATGGCATTCATCAATCTCATCCATCGATCTCTCTTTCAATCTGATCCGATCGTTTGGAAACCCAAAATCTATAAAATGGCCTGTCATAATCATTATTCCTCCTCCTGAAATCATACACTTTTGAGAAGAGACTATTCTTTGATATTTTTCTTAGACACTCGACGAAGTTATACTTGCATTCAAACACATAAATCTGAGGGCAAGAATACTAAAAAGGAAAAATGGAGAAGAAAAATCAAGATAATTCGAAGGGGTGAACGCATATTCGGTGAGAGCTTTCCATTAATTTGTTTAGTTTGTTTAGTTTATTTCCTCGTTCTTTGTTGTTAGATTTTAGATTATTGTTTAGATTAGGATTAACTTTGTTATTCTAGTTGCAGATTATTCATCATCATTCGAAGATACATCTACATTTTAATCTATCATGTTACATTTGGTGAACCTGACGTGAACACGCTTCAAAATCCGCACATATTTTCATCTTTCTATTTTTTCATTTTTTGTTCTTTTTTGCAAGTTTTCCATATGGTGCACCACATCTGTATCCACGAAATGCATATGTGAAAAATAACGATGCATCTGTCATCAAAATCCACATCTGTGAAGTCATGAATCGCATCCCCCTGTCAACAAATTCGTGAACTGCATCCGCCTGTCAACAAAATTCGTGAACCGCATCTGCCTGTCAACAGTCAAACCGTATATGTGGCTCCAAAAGCCACATCTGGCTGGTAAAAATTTTTCACTTTTTAATCGATTTTCGTGCATCCATATTTTCGTTTTCACTTTTTAGGTTTTTTGGATTTTCGCTAATATTTGATTCAATTGTGTTAAGGAGGAATAACATAGTGTTTGTAGGACAAAGCATAGAAGACATTTAAAAACCTAAGATAATTTTCTTCAAGACGAAAGCTGAAGAACAATGAACTACTGATGAATTTGCATGCAGGACCTAATGCCTTTGTGTTAATTTATTTATTTAAGCAAGCTTTTGTTTGGTAGATAGATAATTGCCATGTGGGATTAAAATGAATTTTCTGATTGATAGATAGAAAATTGTCGTTTGGATTAAAAAGAACCACTATCTTCTTTGTTTGGTGCTTTGCACGCATTTGTAACCCTTATGATTCAGTACACCGAAGTATCCTCTCCCCTTGTGCAGTCATGCGATCTTGAGTGTAAGGGAAATGGTTGCTGACTCTAGAACTTGGGCCTGTCTTGGTGGGAAAAAGTACCCACCCCAAGACGACTCAGACCGGTAGCACACTAAAGCCAAGTGACTTCCAGCTGGTATAGAAAAGTGGATTATTGGGGAAAGCCCATGAATCACGCACACTATTCTGACGAGATGGACAGAAATGGACTCTTGCTGATGTTGTATAGTGTCCCATGAATGGAATGCCCTTATTAAACACCTTGTTGTAGAGTTACCAAAATCCTATCTATTTGTTGGCGCAGCAGGGTCGGCCCTGTGAAGCTGTCTTACATTTTTACGGTGTATGTGTGGAAATGAAATCTATGCCATGGGAGTTTCATGGATATAGTAGCTTGGCTGCCCCGTATAAGTGAGTGTCGTGGAGGGGAGCTAGTGGGGTCAAGCTACTAGTGATTCGCCATAAATATGCATAGCTGGAGAAATCCAAGTAAGAATTCAACACGTATTGTCCTAAAATCCTAGATTGTAACTGCTTTTTGAGTCTTAACAGCCCTTCCATCACAAAAACTTAAAATACATTGATTGTTGTGTTTGCTCTTTGTTGTATTCATCAAAATCTTGATCAAACAAACAAAGTTAGTCAACAACTTTCAGGAAAAATTCAACTGTCAGAAAACTGAGTCACATTTGTCAGTTTAAATGCCGCATATGTATTAGCGAGTCACATCTGTTAGGGGAAAAGCTGCATCTGTCTATGAAAATTTTCACTTTTCATAGTTTGCATATCACGAGTCACAACTGTCACATTCTGAGTTGCATGTGTGCATGCAAACTGCATTTGTCAGTTTTTGAGCCGCATGTGTGTCGTAAACCGCATTTGTCATAGGAAAAACCACAACTATCAAAAACACCACAAGCATTGTCAAAAAATGCATCTGTCAAATTATGAACTGCAACCGTTAGGTGAACCGCATTTTCCTATCAACAGAAAACATCAAAAACCGCGAGCTAAGTCCGGAAACATCATTGTCATTATTTGCTTTAGGTTTTTAGGATCAACCTTGAATTAGAAAATTGGTTAATTTTGCTCAAAAACCTTGCATCATTAGGTGTCATATATGTCTTAGTTACCATCATTACGTGTCATATTCGTCTTAGTTATAGTAAACATCTTAGTCATAGTCATCCTAAGTTGCATGCATATAGATACTCCCTAGAAAATTGCATATCACATAATAGATAACTTTCCTCGTCATTGGAAACATTCATGTTACGGTTTGTCAAAATCATTGAACCTTGTCACTTTAGTCCCATCTAGTGAATCCTTTAAGCTCAATAGTCTAGTTTGAAAAAATTCACCTTGTTAACTGTCCTCGTCATATAATCAGGTTCCTTGGTCAAAAACAAGTCTTTGCATGCATTTATCCCATAGGTGGTAGGTTATACCGTCTTAGGCTCATTTATTGTCATAGTCTACTCCAAATTTTGCATATTGTCCATCCTATCATACGTCATCTTAGTATAGGTATTTTTAGAAACCATCTTAGCAACGTCATTTATCGTTAGAAAAATCCCAAAAACATAGACATAGGTCATATCAGTTTTAGACATAGTCTGCATTACCCATTTTGAGCAACTTTTTCATGGTCGAATTAAGGTCCCAAAAGAAACACAAAGCAATGATAAACCCCAATGAATTCATCAATCCATTCAGAAACCAACCGTCAGGAAGTAAAAGACCACACAAGCCTTTGCTAGAAAAACATGTCACTAGAGATACACATGGTCAGATTTACATAGAAGACATAGACGCAGCAGTACAAGATCCTGAATTTGCATCCTTTATGGATGAATGTTTGCTAAATGATCCCCAACGCTATCTAGCAAAGTTGCTAGCAGAAGGTGCCAAACTACCCATAGGATTTGATATTCGTACCTTGCAAACACAATCAACTCAACTGTCTCTATTCCCCAAATAACTGCAGCGATACCAACTGGTATACCAGCTCAAACATCATCAATTTTAGACACAACCCCTTTCAACATTACACAAGGTTTACAATTTACTGCAGGGGCAACTTCCTCCAACCCCTTTGGCACCAACACGACTAGTAACAGAACCAAAGTTGGTAGAAATATACCTATACCAAGTCAGATCATTCAGACAGGAAGCATTCCTATTCCAAATCAAACAATTCAAACAGGCAGAATTCCCATACCAACTCAAACCATTCAAATAGGGAATATCCCTATAACGAATCAAAATATTTTGACAGGATATATTTCCTCGCCCAATCACAACCCGTCACAGAACATGGCGTATCAAAACACCTACATTGATTCAAATATCACAAACACCATGTCCTTGACACAAGTCGATGTCCTTCAAAACCAAATGCAAATTCTCCAACAACAAATGGACAACATGTCAATGTCCAGAAAATGAACTATCTCAGCACAAGACCTATGTCCATGTCCATTTGACAAAGCGCTTTACATGAGACCTTTCCCCCATGGATACATTATACCGATTTTTCCTAAGTATAATGGGAGAAAGAATCCTTTAGAACACATTAGAGAGTTCTCAACAACATGCATGGACATATCATATGATCCCACATACTTGATGAGACTATTTCCATGAACCCTTGTCGGGATAAGACTAGAATGGTTCTCTAAATTACCATATGGTATACGATCTTGGGGCGAATTAGCTGAGAAGTTTATTGAACATTTCACCTTTAACATAGACAATGAGGTAACAATTGCAACCTTGTGCCACATGACACAAGAAGATGGTGAAACTTTCACCACTTTCTTCCAGAGATGGCGAAGTCTAGCTAGTAGATGTCTAGTTGAAATACCCGAAAAACAAAAGGTCACAATATTCCTAGAGAACATCAACCCAAAATTGTGAAGTGATCTAAGGGTACACTGTTGTACTTCATTCTCAAAGTTGGTACAAAAGGGCATCATCCTTGAGAAAGGCCTTATACACAAAGGAGACATAAAAGTACCAGGCAGAAATCTGGTTGTCCAACATTAGAACGTATCAAATGATAGAAACAAATTCTGGTCTAGAAATAAGAATGTTACAAATGACAACATTGTTGATGCTAAAAACATACATACAGGACCAATTATCACCCTTAGAGGTTACAATCCCAATCAAGACACAATGAATAGTCCAGATCAACAAGCTAACTATGTCCAAAATTCACAACAACAAAGACCACAACAAAGGAG
Source organism: Sequoiadendron giganteum (assembly GCA_007115665.2). NCBI lineage: Eukaryota > Viridiplantae > Streptophyta > Pinopsida > Cupressales > Cupressaceae > Sequoiadendron > Sequoiadendron giganteum. The sequence continues at coordinate 352,569,371 of CM021104.1, read as the reverse complement.
ATTTCCTACACATGAATCTACACCTTTAGGACAACCAATCGAGACTATTTTCAAAGAGTTGATTAAGAATAATCTCATCAAACCTTTGGAACCAAGAGAGTATGATCCTGGACAGTTCAAACCTTCATGGTGGGATGATAACTCTTTTTGTGACTATCATCGGATGAAAGGACACAACTTATAACAATGTCACCAACTCAAGAATATCATACAAGACTTTGTTGAAAATGGAACCATAGAGGTTGGTGGGCAGAAAAACACCAAGAAAAGTGATCATAAGGTCTTCACGGACCCATTACATGACCACACAAAAGGAAAAGCCTCTAGTTCAGGACCCCATAATAATCCATCGGCCAACTATAACAATACCAAGTATGACTATGGTAAAGGAAAGATCATAAATCACCTCCGAGCCGCAAACGAGAATGTCAATACCTTCACCATTAAGAAGCATCTAGAATATAATGTAAACACACGTAGAACTAAGATTACTATTCCTGGTCCTTCTTTCGAGCCATCTACACAAGCTTCCAAGTTCAAGTACAACCTTCTTGATCAATTAAGTAAAACCCCTGCGCAAATATCTATCTTGGAATTGTTGACCTTATCACTTGGACATCGAGCCATTCTTGACAAAGCTCTACAGAATACAACTGTTCCTATAGACTTAGATGTCAATCATTTCGAAGAAATGGTTGGATATTTGACCAACTCGCATCATGCCACATTTTCCCAACAAGATTACTCAATTGAAAAGTCTGATCATAATGACCCCTTACATCTTGAAGTCCTAGTCCATCGAAACAAAGTCTGACGAGTCTTGGTAGATGGAGGAGTAGGTTTGAACCTATGTACCCTTAAATTGGTTAAGGCATTAGGATTCTTGGAAGACTGCGTAGATACCTCTAAGAGTATAGTCATCAAGGCTTACGATGATGAGGAAAGATCATCCAAAGGAGTTGTCACACTCCCTATCCGAATTGGCCCAACAATCATGAACACCAGCTTCCAAGTCTTGGATCTCACCCTCCCGTACAACTTGTTGTTAGGTAGACCTTGGATACACGCAATGAAAATTGTACCTTCAACATATCACCAATGTCTCAAGTTCCCCTATAATGGCACAGAGATCACTATTGATGGTGATCTAGATCCTTTTTAGTATTGTACAAGCCTAAGGGAAATTCCACAATGACAAGTACTAGCTAACCAAGAAGCTTCATCATCCACTTTATCCCAATACATTGACCCATCACGTCTCACTAAGTCCATTTCATTCAAACCACCAAGTTCTACTCCTAAACTCGAGATCCAAGACATGGGCTGTGGTGAATATAATATAAAGGCATCATGCTGTGTCAGTCAAATGATTCCACCTAAGGCATATGGCCTACCCATGGCAGATAGAAGATAGTCAGTGGTCACATTTCATGTTCCCCCTACAATGACATTGACAAAATGGGGAGAGTTAAGTGAAGAAATTGTGGATCAAGGTGATTCTTGGCTGTATCAAGAAGAACATGAATAGCCCTCCCCGTCTATTCAAATAGCCAAGGACCAGTATGGAAAAGGCTTTAAGATAATGCAAAATGAAGGATATGACGGGCACAGTGGGTTAGGACTATATCAAAATGGAAGGACAAAATCGATCACTGTCTACCCATGACCGAAATACTTAGGGATAGGGTGTCAACCGCTTAGAATTGGGTTTCCTGGTACTTCATCATCAGTTCAAGAGGAAGTGAGTGCTTGCGCAGACATCGAGATATCTCATGAACCACTTCCCCCAGTTTATGAGAAACCCCCAGTTTACGATAAACCTCCAGTCTATGATGAATCCCCTTACTCAAGCGATGGTGAATGGGAGTCCTTCTCATCTACCAGTACTATGAACATAGATGCCCTATTTGGAGAATTGGACCTCAACGTGAAACATGAACCAAAACCATCTAGTCCTCGTCCTAAGAAGCACTTGTCCAAAAAAGAATGGCAAGAGAAATATTATTGGGAAACCCTTGATCATGCATCTTGGGCACTTGACAAACCATCTTTTGACGAATCGGCCCTTACTATAGTCCCACATCAGAGTATACCTACACCTAGGAAGAAGAATAAGAAGGAGTTAGTCCAAAAATTCTGCGATCATGTCAACCATTCCATATTCACCTTGTCAGCAGCTACCTTTGAAAACTCCGATGATGACATGCCCCTTATATATCCCGAACTTATCGACTGGGATCAACAAGGTACACCTATCATAGATACATTCGAGAATGACGAAGCAATCGCTGAGTTCATGGGACTTAGAGAAGGCATACCAAGAGGGGATCATAAAGCAGGTTTTACCATAGACTTGGATGATAAAGCATATTTTGGGGAGTCTATTTACACCTCTAGTCACAAAAATGAGAATGAAAAGAAAAAAGACAATAAAAAGAAAAATGATGAGTCCCTAGGTGAAAACTGAAAGGCGCCTTTGGATGAAGAAAAAGTCAAAATAAAGGATGTATCCGAGGGCGAAAACCTCTCAGAGGCACCCAAGGATAGAGGTTTAAATATTCTCCCTGTTGAACAGGTGAAGTAATTGATGCTAGTAGAAGAATCTGTTGAAGTTAACATAGGTACAAAAGAGAATCCTCAGAAAGTATATTTTGCAGCTTCTTTAACAAAGAAAGAAAAACTTAAGTTTAAGGAATTCTTCACAAAGAGACAAATAAACTTTGCATGGTCGTATGCTGACATGCCTGGGCTGGATCCAAACCTAACATTGCATCATTTACCACTACAGCCAGGTATTAAACCAATCAAACAAAAGTTGAGGAAAATGCATCTGCAAATTGCTCTATTAGTCAAGACAGAACTCAAGAAACTCTTGGATGGAGAATTCATAAGGACAAAAGACTATGCAGAGTGGATATCAAATCTTGTACCAGTAACTAAGCCAACTGGGGGCATTCGCATTTGCACTAACTTTAGAGACATTCTATAAGGCATGTCCTAAGGATGACTTCCCTTTGCCGAATATCAACATGATAGTTGACCTTACAGCAGGATATGAGATGCTATCCCTCATGGATGGTTTCTCTCGATATAACTAGATTAAGATAGCAGCAGAAGACCAACACAAGACAACTTTCACGTGTCCATGGGGCACATAATGTTGGAATCTTATGTCATTTGGCCATAAAAATGTGGGAGCTACCTACCAACGGGCAATGACTACGATTTTCCATGACTTTGTACATACTCTCATGGAAGATTATGTAGATGACATTATAGCCAAATCATAAACAAGGGAAGATCATTTAAAGGTTTTAGACAAGATATTCTAGAGGCTAGAGAATTACAATGTCAGGCTAAATCCGAAGAAGTGTGTCTTTGGAGTGAAATCAGGCAAACTGTTAGGATACATCATCTCTCGAAGAGGAATTGAAGTAGATCCAGAGAAGGTAAGAGCTATCATAGAAATGCCTCCTCCAGTTAGCATTGGTCAACTCAGAACCCTACAAGGGAGATTACAGTCCATTAGGCATTTCATAGTACAACTGGCGGATAAAATACACCCATTTCAGCATCTACTCAAGAAAGGAGTACCATTTGTGTGGACCCTTAAATGTCAAGAGGCCTTCCAGAAAATCAAGGACTATTTGCTTACTCCACTAGTCTTAATGCCACCTACAAAGGGAAAACCATTGATAATTTACATCTTAGCAACTCAGTCAGCATTAGGGGCTCTTCTCGCACAACACGATGATCAAGGTCATGAGAGAGCAGTCTATTATATCACTTGTACCTTAGTGGGCTATGAATTGAATTATAGCAACATAGAACGTGTCTGTCTTGTGGTAGTCTTTGCTACCCAAAAACTTTGGCACTATATGCTCAATCGACAAACAATGTTAATTGCAAAGATTGACCCACTTAAATACCTCCTAAGTAAGGCAACTTTAACAGGCTGATTGGCTAAATGGGTTATGATACTTAGGGAGTATGACATTAAGTATGTCGAAAGGAAGGCTATAAAAGGATAGGTGATTGTAGATCAACTAGCTGATGCACCTATGAAGGAAAACCATCCATTAGTGGCAGATTTTCCTGATGAATTCCCCTTCAACATTGACATTAAAACCAAATGGAAACTGTACTTTGATGGGTCACATACAAATCGTGGTTCAGGAGCTGGTATCTTATTTGTTACACCTCAAGGTGATACCATTCCCAAATCATTCAAGATTGCTTTCCCTTGTACCAAAAATATAGCAGAATATGAAGCTTTAGTGACAGGGTTAAAAATGGTAGCTTAATGGAAAATCAAGAGCCTACATGTTTTTGGTGACTCTCAATTGGTAATCCGACAGGTAAATGATGATTACGAGACTAAGGATGAAAAGCTTGCACCTTACAAGCGAATGGCTGATAGTTTCAAACAGTATTTCAATGACATAACTTTTCAACAAATACCATGTATCCAGAATAGAGCTGTAGATGCTATGGCAACCATGGGTTCCTTGTTGGATATTCTAAGTAATGTGCCTAAGTTCGAGTTTCTGGTTGAACAACTATTGGTCCCCACTTATGATGTCCCTGATACTGCGATAGTGTGTACCATTGTTGGTCCTACATCTCCTTGGTATAAAGACATATTTGATTACCTCACTAACCAAACCTTACCCCAAGACTTGTCCAATAACCAATGTTGAACCTTCATCCGAAAGTCAGCCAAGTACACCATCATCGGAGAAACCCTATATAGACGTACCTTAAATAATTCCCTAATGAGATGTCTCGATGCTGAAGAAGCACAAACAACTTTGCGAGTGGTACACGAGGGTATATGCGGATCTCATTCGAGTGGTCCTACTCTAGCCCACAAGATTATGAGACTAGGTTACTATTGGCCTACAATGGAGAAAGACTCATACGTCTTTGTAAAGAAATGTAGACAATGTCAAATACATGGAGACTTGATAAGAGTGCCAGTACAAGAGCTTCATCCAATTACTTCACCATGGCCCTTCGCCCAATGGGGACTTGACCTCATAGGTAAGATACACCCTCCATCATCTAATGGCCATAAATTCATCATCACCGCCACCGAATACTTCACCAAATGGATTGAAGCTATTCCCATGACATACATAACCGGCACACAAATATCTAAGTTTATCCTAAACTATATCATTTGTCAGTATGGTGTACCCCAATCCATAATCACAGACAATGGCCATCCATTCAAGAACCAAGAAGTACACCATTTATGTGAAGAATTCCACATCAAACACCATTTCTCCACCCTGTATTACCCACAAGGTAATGGCCAAGCTGAGGCATCTAATAAGACTATTATTAGAATCCTTAAGAAGACTGTTAATGATGTTGGTCGTGACTGGAACCTACATGTTAATCCTACCTTATGGGCTTATCGCACAAGCATCCGTACTCCCACTGACGCCACTCCATTTTCCCTTGTATTCGGTTATGAAGCTATCTTACTTATAGAGGTTGAAATACCTTCTCTAAGGGTATCCTTGAAGGGTCATATTGATGATGAAGAGTACCATGTTTCTAGGTTACAAGAGCTAGAATTGTTGGATGAACGAAGAAAAAAAGCATTAGATCATTTGCAAGCATATCAGAATCGTCTTTGTCATAGTTACAATAGGAAGGTTCTCAATAGACATTTTGACATTGGTGACCTGGTATTAATGGAGAATCCTAAGAACCAAGCTAAAAGAGAGAAACTAGGTAAGTTCGAGCCTAACTAGTTAGGGCCCTATATTGTCACAAAAGCCTTTGGATTAGGAGCGTACCAACTCTCTACTCCTGAAGGAGATTCGCTTTTATCCCCTATCAACAGTCTGCATCTAAAGAGGTTTTATGCTTAATCTCTGAGAATCCGTGTCTTAATCTAGAAAAATACAAAAAAATGAAAAAACAAAAAAATGGTTATCTTGATGAAAACCTGGCAAACAGGTGTCTTTGTAACACCAAAAAAATTGAGAAAATAAAAAAAGTAAAGAGAAATAAATCTGTCCAATAGTGAAAACCACTTCAGTGGTGCTGTGGATAAGTACCATGGTGAAAGCCTGGCAAACAGGCGACATGTGTAGTCAAGCTCACTCTTCTATCTACCATCATTCTAATTAGACTTTTTCACCATCTCTCATAATAAATGGTTGTCTTATCCATTACTTGGAATGATTGACATCTAGCGTCCATTTCGTCACATTACCCACTCCATCTTCCAAATCTTATTCCCGACTAGGGGAAAATACTTGTTCTATGCCCTAACACCTTGTACATAATGTCAGACCATCAAAAATATCCTAAAAAATCCCAAAAACATTAGAAAACTTCAAAAATCCAAAAAAATCAAAAAATATCAGAAAATACCAAAAACAGAGTCAAGTCAGTCATGTCAAGTTAGTCATGTTAAAGTTAGTCATAGACATAGTCGAACTATGTTGCCTTTGCGACTGGGACATAGGCAAGGCCATCAATTGATGTGCCCCCGAGGCATTAGGCTGTCAGTCTAGGTTTGTCATTTATCATAGGCTTTTAAATCATGATGCTTTGTATATTCAAATTCATTGGTCATGTCGAACTACGAGGTCTCTATGTATACAATGTAGGCAAGGCTAATCAATTGACGAGCTCCCGAGACCACACTAGGTCAGTCCAATAGGGTTCATTCACAATCACTATCACACAAGTTGCATATCATAGTTTAGGGTATCATTTCATGTCATACACTGTCTACACACACACTTTTTATCAGTCAGGGAATCAAAAAAAGTCATGCATCAACAAGGAAAAACATCTCAAAGTCATCAAGTCAATATCAAACACATTGTCAAAGCGATCAACCTATGTCTTAAACAAGATATGTCTTTCTTGTCAACAAACGTCATCAAATTGTCATAGTCTCATGTGGCTTGTCACTTTAATGTCATCAGACTCCAACGTCTTATATGACACATGTCTTTTATGAAACCAGGCTTTGCCATGCCTTATACAGAAGTCACCTAGTCGAAACCAGACTCAACCTCTTATGCAGTATGTGTCATTCTCTCACATTACGCTATGTCAAACATCAACATCAAACAATCCAACAAGATCAAGTTTTGGCGAATACATTTATTTGGCTTTATGACTTTATATCTTATTTTTGTCTTATCTTATTATCGATTTGTGAATTAGTCCGGTTACTAGCTTTCTCGAGGATGTCCCTTGAAGGATTTAGAGAAGCAAGGATGTCTCATGACTCTTTTTCTTTGACTACTGTCTGTCAATTGTCTTTTTAAACATTGGTTTTTGAGTCATGCTACTAGTTTCCTCAAGGATGTCCTATCAAGGATTTAGAGGAGTGATGACATCTCATGACCCATCTTTTATTTGTCTGTTGTTTGTGGTTTGTCTCAACAAAACGATTGGGGCAATACTATCCTTAGTATGAGTTAAGACACTCCTTGTCTATGACTGTCTGTTTTTCGCAGATGGATGACTTTGTACACTATGGTTTATCTCATATCATAGTGTGTACTATCCATCTATGTCATGTCTTGCCCAATGATGATAACAAGCCAGTATAGTGTATTTGGCAATATATCAAAGATTATGTCTTTTTCTCAATCAATCAACCTTCATTATATCATGCTCTCAAATCAATCAACTTTAATTATTTCTTACTAACATTCTGAATTCATTTCATCCTAACATTTCTCTTCTTTTACATAAAGATAAAGTCCTGTGACACAATAAAAACATTAGATCATTTCATTTCATTTATAAGTAACATATAGATCATTTCATTCATTATCATAAGTAAATTAAGACATCCCTAACATTATTATTAAATGCATAACTCATAACATATAGAAACATTCATTCATAACACATGTATACACATCATGTAGAAATAAAGCATCATCCATAACATAGAACTGCATATCATATAGAAGCTGCCAAAATCATATATATATATATATATATATATATATATATCTCAAAATAGTGTCATAGTACAATGTCTGAATGTAACCATAAATAAAACATGAGCTCGTAGGCTCTCTGATCAAAATATCATGTCTACAAAAGTAACCCTGTCATTGTGTCCTGCTACCACTGCTGTCACGTGGTGATGGTGGTGGGAAAAGACTCGAAGGTTCTCTCTGTGAGGTGGAAGGCCTCTCATATGGACCTGTCCTCGATGGTCCTACCACCCCCTCTGTACTCTGTGTCCTCTGACTCCTACCCTGTGACCTCTGACTCCGCACCTCTAAAACTGTAGGAGCCCGTCTCTCTACTAGCACTGCTGCCTCATATAGATCCCTGTAATAAGTGGCTCTCTCCACTGATCTAACCAACTCTCGTACCATACCATCATATGAGGACCCACTCCAAAGGCGTCTAACCTCTGTGAACTACTGCTCTATCTCATGCCTCTGAGCTATCGCCTGGTCTCTCTCCATAAGAGCACTATCCCTCTCTGAGTGAGCGCTGTCCCTCTCTGCATATGCACTATCTCTCTTTGTATAGGCACTATCTCTCTCTAGCCTCATCACATCAAACTCTGTTGTCATGAGTCTAAGTCTCTCCTCTAAATCCTCCCTATCACCATCTCTAGGAGCATCCTCCTCCCATCTCCCCTCCATGATCTGATCTCTGAGCTCTCTCTCCTGCTCCTCCATCGGTGCATCCTCCTCAACATCATCCTCATCGTCATCCTCTACATCATCCTCTCTGTATCCTACCAAAACACCTAGAGGGTCTATAGCCATGTCCACATATAACTCCTTTGCAACATCCTTTACATCTACATCTACCTCTGCGCGCTCCTCAACCACTACCTCTACTATAGCATGCTCACCCCTAGCCTGTACATCCACTCCCCCTCCGATGTCCAACATCGGTACATCTTGAACTACTACCTCATGGTTAGGTGATAGTGCACCTGCCCAACCCCCTCTCCGTCCTCTCCGACCTTGTCTACCACCTCTACCATCACCATCTCTCCCTCCAACTCTCCCTACTCTAGCACCTTGACCTCTCTGCCATCCTCTAGGCCCTATGCCTCGTCTCTCTATAGGTGCCAACTGATCTGGATTCGTGTACGAAATAGGTTGATGCTCAACCCACCATGCGTGATACACAGCTATCGTACCTAGGTTTGCTAATCCATCTCTCCATCCCCACTGTACTGGCTGTAACGCCTGTATCTCTGCCTCCGCTATAGCTACTGGTATCATAGGTCCCCAATACGGAACCTCTCTGGACTAACGTGCAAACTCTACTCTACTTTGAGGCTCATCTTGAACCTCGCCGAACTGTCTCAGAACTCTATTTGGCAAGTGTCGCTCAATAATGTGTACACTAGAAACAGTCCTCCCAATGAGACACTATGTTTGTTTGCAAAATGGCAAATGTATATCCTCATCCACCCACTCCTCACAATCCATGTAATGTCTCCATGTGAACTGATCTAGAATATCCAATGCATGTCTCCAATACCCTGTGTCTCCCACATGTGTCTACATAATATGTCTTATATATCGGAACACATATGGATGGCTCTCTGGTCTCTCTACAGTAACTAGCGGATGAAAGACAACTATCCTCTCCCAACCCCATACCATCAGCAGTGTAGTCCCACAGCTCAGTGACTATGCATCTCTATAGGCAATGTCATGTAAATGGAAGTATAACATCCCGAGTATACATGGACCCCATGCATACCTTGTCTCTCTCTCTCTAACATGCCGACCAACATAGCTCCCCATCCCACTGGAAATCCATGACCCCGTCTGTCTGGTACAACTATACCCCCAATCAATGTACATAGAATACAATTTATCCTCTCGTATCTGTCTGCTAACACTGGCCATCTAATCTCATAGTGCTCAATCCCGAGCCTACTAATGTCATCGACCTGATAAAACCGTGCCAACTCAGTCAATCCTTGCTGGGTATCATACATAACCCACTCTCCTCTAATAGGTAATCTCAAAATCCTGTACACATCCTCTAATGTGATAGTGGCCTCCCCAGTCGGTAAGTGAAATGACGATGTCTCTAAATGCTATCGCTCGCATAACGCAGTTAGCATACCCCTGTTCACCTGAATAGTGGGCATCGACAAGCAGTGGTGTAGACCTAGTCTCCATAGTAGTCGAATCTCTGCAGAAGTCAAACGATCTCTGAGATAGAATGTATCTGGTCGTGACTCCTGCATATAAATAGGATCCAGAACCACCTGCATTTAAACCATAATGTCAAGAATTTTCAAATTTTCCTTAGAAATTTTTTTCGAAAATTTTACCAGTCAAATGCAGCTCACTTTAGCAAATGAGGTGCATTTTTGCAAATGCGTTGCACTAAGCCTCACATGCGGTGCATATTACATATGCGTCGCATATTTTCCACAACCCCTATCACCCTACTACACATCCGGTTCACTAAACCACATGCGGTGCATTTTAACAAATGCTGTGCATTTTTCATCAACTTGCCTGACCACAACATAAGCGTTTCATCAATGCATATGTGGTTCACAACTACACTTGCGTTTATCCCTAATGCAAATGCGTTGCATAACTACACATGCGGTGCATTAAGATTCACATGCGATCATTCCCTAAATAGCCTAATCTAGCCTAAACATGTTTTTGCAAATGCGTCATTTCGCAGTCAGATGCAGCGAATACGATGACATATGCGTCATTTACGACGCACCACATTTGCTTAATTGATTTTCTAATGCCTAAAAATACGTGCAAAAATAAATTTGACAAGTTCATTTTCGGGTACATATCAGTGGTCCTATGTTGACTGGCCTCCTGAATGTCTGGATCCGATAACCTCTATGCACAGCATATGGAATGGGTGCCATTTCGTCAGCTGGTTAGAGCAAAATCTCCTCTTTTTCTAACTACTTCAGGTGGAAATGAATTAAGTTTAGCCCTAATTTCTATTTATAGGTGGGTTTGAAATGGAATTTCTTCTGACCTAATCTATTGGCCACGTAATCTTTTGACTTCAAACAACCCGTATTCGTCCGTATCAACTCCAAATTCAATTCCGTCAACTCCATAGCATTTTTGACTATCAAATTGACTTATCGGGAATATTTCCTGATTTGTTTTTAAACTTTCAAAAATTTGTCAATTTTCCCGAGGGGGCATACCTTAACCTGTTTCATGCTGGGGCACGATCAGGGCATATTTTCTTTGACACAACATTGAAACAACATTGTATCAAAGAGGGGCAAACTGTAGATACCAAAAATTGGTCTAGGCCTGCGAGTACACATTCGGCATAATTTTCTATAGTCTGTCATCTTGATTAAATAATGTTAATTATTTAATTAACCTTTCTAACACATATTTCCTCTATTAATTAAATACCCCTTTTTAATTAATTCATTAATTCATAAATAATCTTTATTCAACCTGTTTAATTAAATAAATCATATTTATTTATTATGTTGCGGACTAATTAATTATTCCCCCTTTATCATACTTTTCCAACTATAATTAAATATATTTATTTAATTATTCATTTAACCACCTTTATCTATAATTAAATATTTATTATTTAATTATTTATATTATCCTTTTCAAACAGTCAAATTAAATAAATCACTTTATTTATTTAATTAAAGTCTCTTATTTTTGAATGTTGAATTAAATTAGCATTTAATTCATATTTAATTATTTATGTCACATTCTTCTGTCAATCAATTATCTAATCATTCACTCACCTTTTGACTCGAGATCTATTTTTAGTTCTCTAGTTATCTCCGGATTCAACACCTGTTTATATCTGCAAGAAGACTCTCCATTACAACTAGTCGATTAACTAGTTCTAACTCCTGTTTGCATTCGAATGCATTAGTCTTCGAGTTCCAACTTTGAATTTTGCATATAAAGTCTGTTTCTTCTATTTTTGGAGATTAAGATCCTGAACTCGTGTTCTAACTCACGTTCTAACTTAGTCTCTATCTTCAATCTTTCCTGAACTCGTGTTCTAACTCATGTTCTATCTGAGACAGAACTCATATCGCATGGCATTCATCAATCTCATCCATCAATCTCTCTTTCAATTTGAGTCGATCGTTCGAAAACCCAAAATCTATAAAATGGCCTGTCATAATCATTATTCCTCCTCCTGAAATCAGACTTTTGAGAAGAGACTATTCTTCAATATTTTTCTTAGACACTCAACAAAGTTATACTTGCATTCAAACACATAAATCTGAGAGCAAGAATACTAAAAAGGAAAAATGGAGAAGAATAATCAAGATAATTCGAAGGGGTGAATGCATATTTGGTGAGGGATTTCCATTAATTTGTTTAGTTTGTTTAGTTTATTTCCTCGTTCTTTGTTGTTAGATTTTAGATTATTGTTTAGATTAGGATTAACTTTGTTATTCTAGCTACAGATTATTCATCATCTTTCGAAGATACATCTACATTTTAATCTATCATGTTACACTATCAAATAAAATGACAATAACTCACATTTGGAGAAATTGGTGATGATGAGAAAGAAATATGATGTAGGCGATCAAGAGAATGATCTGTAAAATAATCAAAACCCTAAACCAATGCAATCTTAGAGACTAGTGACATAGCACCTATCACAAATTGATTAGCATCACAAGGAATGAAGGTGGAAAGGAATCATCAAAGAAAGCTAGCCTAAAATTATATACTGATATCGAATCAGCAAAGAGAGATTAACCGCTCATCTTCATCAAAGAAAGATCTAATTCTTCAAAGAGCGAGAGTAACTACAAGAAAACTAGTAAAAATGAAACAATGCCAAGATATTTAGAAAGGAATTGAAAGTATAAAACACACATGGCATCAACATTGACCCCAAGGTTCGTTGGTTCGATGGAGAACTAATACTCTTAACCAAAACAAGGTTTCACACGTAGAGGTTAAGACAAAAGAAGAACATGGTGGATTCAGTGATATAAATATAGTTTGACAATGGGTGCATGGCTATATTTGCTTTGCATACAAGTTAAACTACATAATAAACCAACACACCTGCAATATAAAAGGCATTAGAATTAAGGATGTGCAAGTTCCAAACCCACGACTGCCATCAAATTAAGGATCTACAAACAAAGACTACAGACAAAGGGGATGATAGTTTTCAGGCACACAATGAAAAATCAGACATGGACACAAAAGATTCAAGAAAATACTCCAATGGCAGATATAAATCGATGATACCCATCAAAGAAATGACCAAAACATAAAGAGCACAGAAACAAACATTCGGTATAAGTAGGAAGTGACATATCATAAAATATAAACAACAATTATTCTTTGCAAGTCTAGATTTATGAACAAAGAGAAAATTTTAAAAGAAAAGAACCTGGTATCCCTTTGGAATTCGAAGATCGATGATGTCAAAACAATAGTTTCAAACCACAAACATTCTTTGTTCAAGAAAACCCTCCAAATTTACAATCTTCCCACTTTTAATCCAAGAACTCATAAAACTATCAAAAGAAAAACCTCTCCCAACAAAATTTTTTCCATGAAAGCATAATTTTTTCTCCAAAACCAATTGCCCTCCCCCAAAATTGATTGATTTTTTATTTATCTTATAACTCTTTTCCCAATTTACCATGTAACAATCATTTAACTCTTCGTCTTGCATGCATAACAACCATCAGTTAAATTTTTGAGCACCATTATCAAGAAAATATATTTTAAAATTAAGAAACACAACTCACTGTTTTAATTTTTGAAAAATATTAAACTTGCACAAATAAATCAATTACAAATAATTAACCTTTTTAAAATAGTATATTTTAATATTTCACTTTTAATTCATCAATAATCTAAAAATAACTTTTCAAATTTAAACATTTCAATTAATCATTAATCATAACATTACCATTAAATCTAAATCATTAAATTAATCTAAACATAGCATTATAAAACATGACAGATATAACATGACGTGACAACAATGAACAATACGACAAAAAAATAGCAACAAGACAGATGGGTAACAAAAGACACTTATTCTTTTTAGAACGATGGTTCATGATAGAGGACAACTCTATCTCCCTTCAACGATTCCATTGGGCCATGGCATGCTCAGACCTAACAAGCAGGTGGAGTCGATGCCTGTACCTAAAAGACTTAAGTTTTAAGTAAACAAAATCATAGTTTACTACTATCGCCAAGTCATAGAGTTACAGGAAAACGTTAGACTTCAAAGACAATGACAAGGAGGAGTTTCAAACATAAAAGACCAATCAACTATCTGAAAAACAAGACTTAATTTAAGGAAGGTTGTGAATGACTTAACCAGCCGCCAACCAAAGTCTATTAAAATTTCAATTACCATAACTGCTAACGGTTGCAGGCACCCAATTTGCACCATCACACACACAAGGTAAATGAATAGGATAGTGTTGACCATGAGTAATATGTTGCAGAGGTGAAGAACAAAAAAAAAATGAAAGAAGCACAACAATACATGATCTCAGAGGAAAGTAAAACAAAGAATAAGAAGTAAGAACCACTGGCCAAACTAGATGGTTCAATGTCAACCAATGCATTCATTTGAATAGGATTTCGACAGAGAAGGAATAACAGTAAACTTGTGCGTGAGTGGAGGGGAGAAGAATGGGTATACACACTCCATCATATGGTGAATAGAATTAGTTTGTGTATCTACACTTGAGTACATAAAGGAAAATTCTTGTAAGTAATACAAATAAGCATGCCTTGGCATGCAGATGTTCCTCCATGAGCATATCAAGATAAAAGAAGATTCAATTCATAACAACTGTGAAAAGTGGAAGTGTCACCGCCGACCTGACTTAGAGATTCAACATCTACCATGCTATCAAATAAAATGACAATAACTCACATTTGGACAAATTGGTGATGATGAGAAAGAAATATGATGCAGGCGATCATGAGAATGATCTATAAAATAATTGATACCCTAAACCAACACAATCTTAGAGACTATTGACATACCACCTATCACAAATCGATTAGCATCACAAGGCGCATGGGTGGAAAGGAATCATCAAATAAATCTAGCATAAAAGTATATACTGATATTGAATCAGCAAAGAGAGATTAACCGCTCATCTTGATCAAAGAAACGTCTAATTCTTGAAAGAGCGAGAGTAACTACAAGAAAACTAGTAAAAATGAAACAATGCCAAGATAAGATTTGTGCATTATTTAGAAAGGAATTGAAAGGATAAAACACACATGGCATCGACATTGACCCCAAGGTTTGTTGGTTCGATGCAGAACCAATACTCTTAACCAAAACAAGGTTTCACAGGTAGAGGTTAAGACAAAAGAAGAACATGGTGGATTTAGTGATATAAATATAGTTTGACAATGGGTGCATGGCTATATTTGGTTTGCATGCAAGTTAAACTACTTAATAAACTGACACACCTGTAATATAAATGGCATCAAAATTAAGGATGTGCAAGTTCCAAACCCACAGTTTCCATCAAATTAGGGATCTGCAAACAAAGACTTCAGACAAAGGGGATGATATTTTTTTGGCATACAATGAAAAATCAGACATGGACACAACAGATTCAAGAAAATACTCCAATGACAGATATAAATCGATGATACCCATCAAAGAAATGACCAAAACACAAAGAGCACGGAAACAAACATTCGGTATAAGCAAAAAGTGACATATCATAAAATATAAACAACAATTATTCTTTGCAAGTCTAGATTTATGAACAAAGAGAAAATTTTAAAAGAAAAGAACCTGGTATCCCTTTGGAATTTGAAGATCGATGATGTCAAAACAATAGTTTCAAACCACAAACGTTCTTTGTTCAAGAAAACCCTCCAAATTTACAATCTTCCCACTTTTAATCCAAGAACTCATAAAACTATCAAAAGAAAAACCTCTCCCAGCCAAATTTTTTCCATGAAAGCATAAATTTTTCTCTAAAACCAATTGCCCTCCCCCAAAATTGATTGATTTTTTATTTATCTTATAACTCTTTTCCCAATTTACCATGTAACAATCATTCAACTCTTTGTCTTGCATACATAACAACCATCAGTTAAATTTTTGAACACCATTATCAAGAAAATATATTTTAAAATTAAGAAATACAACTAATTGTTTTAATTTTTCGAAAATATTAAACTTGCACAAATAAATCAATTATAAATAATTAACCTTTTTCAAACAGTATATTTTAATATTTCACTTTTAATTCATAAATAATCTAAAAATAACTTTTCAAATTTAAACATTTCAATTAATCATTAATCATAACATTACCATTAAATCTAAATAATTAAATTAATCTAAACATAGCATTATAAAACATGACAGATATAACATGACGTGACAACAACAAACAATACGACAAAAAAATAGCAGCAAGACAGATGGTTAACAAAAGACACTCATTATTTTCAGAACGATGGTTCATGACATAGGACAAGTCTATCTCGCTTCAATGATTCCATTGGGCCATGGCACGCTCAGACCTAACAAGCAAGTGGAGTCGATGCCTGTACCTAAAAGCTGTATCACACTACATCAACCATAACATCTAACATCAACCACATCATAGTATCATCATAAACATCATAGAGCATCATAGGTCATCATAATAATGTCATCTCATGAAAGTAACATAGTATCGAAAGGTAAAGTGTATCATCAAATGAGTTTCACAACTGGTCATGTAAACCATGACATAAAGCATCAAGGTAACATATTCTCAAACATCTAATTGCTAACAGAAACTCAAAATAGCTGAAATAGAAATGTCATCAGGAGGGTCACTACATCCTCCCCCCTAGGGTGAGGCTTACTCCTGGAAGCCTTTGAATAGATAGGGATACAACTCCCTCATATGCACTGCATACTCTCAAGTAGTAGAAGCCTCATCACTGGGGTCCCACTGACCCTCACCTGATCAACGTCTCGACCCCTAAGGGTGAGTCTCCTGCGCTGTAGAACACCCACGGAATCCAAAGCCAGCTATCCATCCACTACCAGAAGCCTCCCAAGCTACACCCTAATACCCAATTTGGTGGTTATCTACCATGATAAATGCTCGATGAGACTTGCCGGTATCACCTAACATTGGCTCAGAAACTACTAGCCCCTGATCGAGTCCAATGGTGTTTCTCTACGGACAATTCCTCGCAATGTAGCTCTGTTGACCTCTTGAGAAACAACTAGAGTTATGTCCAAACCCTCTATCACCTATAGGTACATTGGACTACTGGACACTACCCTAGTTAGCCGCAGACTACAAACTCTGGATCGACTGATCCTGATGGTTGCGCTTATTGTGCATCTAGTTCCCGTTCTTCCTGGATTGAGAACCGCCATCACTACGAGAAGGTGGTGAATCCTTACATTGTGACTCAGAATGTTGCTATTTTAAACCCTTGGAGGGTTCCTGTTGATTTCGAGAGGAACCATCTATTTGAGTTTAACCATCTCACATACTGAACCCTACATAGAAGCATTGCCAATCAAAACACCTATGTGTCCTCCCAATGCCATGGACAGATTATCCTCCACAATCTCAGCTTTCTCAACTGCTACCTCCATTATCTTGAATGAAGAGACAATAATTATTTTACTTCATTAAAGTTTGTCAAGTATATGAGTATTGGGTTAATTTATCATTAATTAAATGCCAATAGGGAAATTAAGTTATTTAGTATTAATTTGTCTCTTAATTGGAAGGATGAATTTAATTCAATTTATTTAAATGCAATAAATTGTTAAATGATAATGTGGAAAATGGATTTAGTGAATCCAAAGTAGATTTGATTCTTTCCTTGTTTTCGAGTTGTTCATATGGCCATTCAGGAAATGTGGGTCTTAGCATTTGACAAGTCTTCCAGTTGGGATTTCAAGTTTGTGGGTTGTCGTACTGTGTAGTCAACCTTTAGATGGCCTTGGGTAGTGCATAACTAGTTTATTTCCCGGTTAACACGAATGGGAGTGTGTGGACTGTATGTCATGGTTAGGGATGTGGTATCCTTATGTTGCACTTGTGTAGCCTTGGGTTGTGGAGTTGTTCCACATGTCGTCTTAGAGGAGTGGCTTGTAATGAGGGCCGACACACGAAGTGGTGCTAGGATAACTTGTTGTAAGTTAGTTAATCTAGTGATAAATTAATTAACTGATTAGAGTATCACGTAGTATAAAACACTTAATTAGATAATTATGCCTCTCTCATGAACACAAGGGCTTGTAAAGACTTGGGTTGAGACGAGAAGGCCTAGAACGGCAAGATCATTATCTTGTCTCTACGAAAGATAACTGATTCCGCATTGGTTTACATGAGGGGCCGGAAGTCATTAGAGGTTACCAGGATAACCTGAGATGGGGGCCGGGGCCTAGGAAGACTCACCAGGATAACCCATGTAACATTGTGATGACACTTCTCCTAGGTCGACAGTATGTTCGCATCAGTGATGCAACTGATTATGTAATTTCTGGAAGCATTGTAACCTTGTGTTAGTGATGTCTCTGTATTTATTTCAGTATGGTTATGTTAGCCTATGCCTAGAGGTAGACGTTGTTGGATAGAAATTCTTGTTACTATCTCCTGGGATGGGGGGTGGAACGTGCACCTTTCTCCGTTGGGTTTTTCTCCTTGTACGCGTGGACGAGAATTCCAATTGGAGAGCTTGTGGTTTCAGTTGCAGTTCATGCTTGTTGTCATTTCATTTATTGTTGTAATTATTACCCCTCTTTGCTATCGAGGTGGAATTTGTAATTGTAATCTTATTTATTGGACTTGCCTCATTCAGGGAATGAGTGTTGTAACCTTATTGTTTAATGAATGGATTAATGCATTTGAAAGTTAATTATTATGTTTGTTGTAAATTATCTTACTTGGAATGAATGTGTTATTTTATTAATTAAATAATTGACATGGCTTTTATTTATGTTTGTGTTGAGGTTCTATATAACCTTTGTCTCGTAACCTTAGAGGTTGTTGGCATTAGTTAGTGAACTTACTTATTAATTGTACTTAGAAAAAAAAAAATAGCCTGTTTAAGTAGTTATTGCAACTTCCTCTAGGGTTGTGTGGCGGGGCGTTACATAAATAATTAAAAAATATATAGTTACATTGAATTGTTTATTAATATAATTATAAAACAGATATAATACGCGTAAAATATTTTTTAATAATTAAAAATTCTATAATTATATATTTTTTTTAGTTCTTAAAAATTTAAAAATCAAAACAGTCTTACAAAACAATCCTAGAAAATAAAGAATTTCAATGAAAGTAAAATTATGATTTATCTTAGTCTAGTCTTCTTTCTGAATTTGATCTAAATGAAGCTTTGGCTAATTATAAGTTTGATGCAGGTTCTTTTCCTATTGGTGGTTTTATTAGTCACAATGATTTGGCTTCTAATAGTTTTTGTGGAGATCTTTTGCATGTCCTCAGGGCAGGTATCACGTGTGATGACTTTGAAAGGACCATCCTTGATTGTAATGATCTACATGGCAAGGTTGAAACCGACACTCTTGTTGCTGGTGTTGATGTCTTTCTGACATTGTATTTTGTATTTGATGTGGCTGCAAGATCAGAGATGCGAAGGAACTTCATGTTTATAATTTCATGCCTCTTTCTCATTATGAGGCCAGTTCATCCTCCAGGGGTGAAGATTCGTAATTGTGATATTAGTTTTTTTCTTGCATTCATTTTTCTTCTATGAGCTCTGCATACTCGTCTAGCATAAATGCTAGACTGGGGGTCGGTGGGTGGATTAAGAATTTTTCTCTTGGATTTGAACTCTTTGGTTGGGACTTTAGTATGCATTTACAAATACTCTGATCTAAACATTGGCTTTCCTTCAGTGGATTGAGTTTCATCTGACATTTTGTATCTTCTTCCTTTTTTTCAATAAAGTTTAGTGGCTCACAAAAAAATAAAAAAATAATGATCTATAATTTTTTATTTATTTTTAATCTTTTGATTCTTTAAAAGTAATTATAATTTAAGAAAAGAATGTAAGAATATGTAGAAATTTGGTTTTATTTTCTTGATCTTCTTCATGCTTTGCATATGATCTTATGGATTTTTCTTTTTGTCATATTTATGTATTAGTAATAGAAATAAAAGTTTAGCAATAATATCAAATTAAACACTCTGTAATCAATTTAAATAGAAAGTACATATAATGATTATAGATATTTTTTATATAATTTAAAATATATGATTATATCAATTTTAAAGAGAAATTTTTAAAACATTGAACAATTAAAACAATATTTTAATATAAATATTTTTAAATTATTTATAATGAAATTAATGATTTATACATGTTTATCCTTTAATTTATTAGTAACACTATGATTTCTAATTTTTTTAGTTTTGTATAATGATATTATCTCTTTGATTTGTGAGGAAAAAATATAATCTAAAAAGGAATGGGAAAGAATGTGGAGATTCGATTTCTAAAAAGAAAATTGTAAAGTAGTGATATTATGTATTGATATTTCTTTTCTATATTGAATCATTCTAACATATTCTCACTATTATCACATAAATAAAATTAAAAACATTCTTAACAAAAAAAATATTTAAAATTTATTTTATCCTAAATTATTATATCTTTAAAAAATTTAGTAATCAACATATACACTATAATTAGTATAGTAATATATCAAATTTATATAAAAAAATAAATAAGATTTTTATATTTATATGCATATTATATATGACTTATAAATTATATATAAATTACACATTTATATAAAATAACATGAATTAATAAAAAATAGAACTAAACATAACTATAATGGTTTTCAATTATATATTCATCATACTTATGTTTCTTTACAATAGTAATTGAAGTCATATAGATGATACTAGTATATTCTTTAGGCGATAATTGTTTTATTTTTATGTACACATTAACCCTAAAAAGTTTCTTAATGTTTTGATAAAATAAAAATAAAATTATGAAAAATAAAAAAATAATTAATTTTTAAAATTTACATATTAAAATAAACATCTTAAATTTATTATATATAAAAATAAATTTTTAAATTAATTTACTTTACATTTAAAAATTAAATGAACAAAATATATTCTATATTTATTATTATTCAAAAAGTAAGTTTTTAAACAATATATTTAAAATTAAAAATACTCAACATATTCTTTAAAAAATACAAATATTTTCTAAAAAATATATCATTTATCTTTTAATTTATTATAAATTAATGTTAATCTTCACTTTACTTATGAATTATTTTATTTTATATTATATTTTTTTTATAATTTCTGGTGTTCTTATAAAATTGTTCTATTCATGATAAAATAGAAATAAAATTATAGAATAATGAACAAAAATAATTATTATACAAGAAGAATTATATAGTAGGAAGGAAATATAATATAAGTGTGTTGTTTTGATATTTAATTGTATATAATAAGTTTTAATTTAATTTTTATAAATATAAATATTTGATTTTAATTATTTATATAATTTTTAAGGTTATAATTTTAAAGAATCTAAACTAAATATATAGAAAGTTATCTCTTTATCTATTTTATAAAAAAATATTTAAAATAAATATGTTAGTTTTAATGTTTACATTAAAAAAATATATCTTAAACTTATTACACATAAAATATTCTTTCTAATCTAATTTATTTTAAAATATATAAATAAATAGAACATATCATTAAAATTGACTTTAAAAGTAAATTTCTATATTAATATAGTTAAAATTAAAAATTCTTTTTTAAAAATTAAGAAATTTGTTTAAGTCATTGTAAAAGATTTTTTGAATAGTAAAATAGAAAGAAAATTGTCAAAGAATTAAAATAGTAATTATTTTTAAAGATTACATATAAAAAAATATTTTAAATTATTATACACAGTTTTTTCTTCTAAATTATTATATTTATATTTCAAAAATTAGATAAAAATTAATATTCTCAAATTATTGTTACACAAAAGTATATTTTTCAATTAATATATCTAAAATTAAAAAATATTGAAAATTATCTTTAAATTTTTTTTTTTCTTTGATATTGTAAAATATCTTATTAATAAGAAAATAAAAAATAAAACTATATATTGAAAAAAAAAAAATTGATTATTTTAAAATTTTACTTATAAAACAAATATCTTAAATTTATTACATATAAAATAAATTTCTAAATTAATGTATTTACAATAAAAAAATTAAATATAAAGAAAATAGTTTAAATTTACTACTACATATAAAGTAAATTTTAAATAGTATATTAAAAAAGTTAAAAATATAAAAAATCATGTAAAAAGATTAAATTATTTTAAAAGAAAAAAAAAAACTTTTATTTTATTTTGTTTTAAATTAATACAAATCATTATATAATTTTTTATAAATATAAAGATTTTTAAAAACAATTAAACTATAAATCTTTATAAAATAATATATATTATTAATTAAAAAATTTGTGACATTGTTGATAATGATTTCTACATAAAAATCGAAAATTTATAATGAGGTGGATTTTTTAAAGGAATTGCAGTTATAAAAATCAATCCATCTATTAGCACATCTATAAAAAAGAGTTTTGGTGTAGATATTTTCAAGAAAAAGAGCATCTATGAGTAATGATGAAGATCTCTTTCATGTGGCTTGTTTTGGTCATTTGCTTCTCGCAACTATTTGTAGGGTAGAACGATGAGTTTTTAGGGCCTCAAAATGATGCGAGGGCTCAAGTGGGTGTTGGTCCTCTTGAGTGGGATGATACTTTTGCAGCCTACATTGAGAACTATGCTAATCAACACAAAGGGGACTGTGCTTTGAAGCATTCTAGTGGTCCCTATGGATAAAATATTTTTGTGGGAGGTGGTAACGGATTCATGCCCATAAATGCTATGAAAGCATGGGTTGATGAAAATCAATATTATGATTATAATTCTAATTCATGTGCTTCAGGGCAACAGTGCAGACATTATACACAAGCAGTGTGGAGAAATACTCAGAAGGTTGGATTTGCTTGTGTTATATGTGATACAAGTGACACTTTCATGATCTGCAGTTATAACCCACCTGGGAACGTCCGTGGGGACTAGCCCTATTAACTCCATCCCTTCCCTTCCATGCATTTATTATGTATTCGACCGTTGTCTTTCATTAAATAGTGTGTCTCCAATATTTTTCATCCATTTATGATTCCTCTAAATAATCCAAGATATCGGCCTCTTACATTGGTCACTAAATGAAGTTTATCCATGTCCAGATATCTTATTGGATTAAAATATTACCAAGCATTATGCTTTTCTTAATTATATCTGTCACTCTCTTTATATTTTTTGACATGTGTTTTCTATTTTAGTTTAAGTGTAAAAGTAGATCTTGTTAAATCATATATAACAAGGGAAAATGTCTTAAAATTTGAAAATCATTCTTGTTAATCTATATATATAATTATGTGCATGATGAATAATTTTTACCCAAATATGAGAACTCTTTTCCATTTTGAATGTGAGGGAGGTGTAAAATCACCATTGACAGTTTGATTAATATTTAAGTAGAGTGCTCTGACAATTTACCAACATAATTTTCAACCATGATAGAGGAGTGGGGACAAGTATAGTGTGAAACCAACAATTTATAATAAAACTATAAATACTAGAGCATAATTCATGTCTTGGTAGAAAATCGATTGTAATCAAGACAATACAATCAATTAACATTTGGCATTACCTCTCATAAAGCTCACCACCACACCACATTAAAGGTTGTTATTTTTACGGACTAAACTGACTCATTATTTAGTAACCTAATTAAGACTGCAATACTTTCAAGGTAAGCTAGGAATTCAACCTTGAACTTTCATTGCATCTCTAGTCTCTGTTTATATGTGCACTTTTAGGGAATTTCCTTGTTAATCAAAATTAAATGCATTAGGGCAAGGTTTTTTAGTGTTATAGTCTCTAAGAGATCTTGATTATTCATAAACTATTATTTATAAATATCATAAAATATATAGATCTATAAAGACTTGTTCGAAAAAAAATTGTTGAATCCTCATAAATCATCACGTAACCTCAAGCACTTAAATGAAAGCTATAATAATGTTTTGAACTCTATCTGAATGTATTACTTTTTGGATAATAAAATAAAAAACATGCATAAACTCACATATGAACTTGATGCATTGCAAACATGAATCTTGACTCACAATACGTGTTGAAAATTCTACTTATTCTACTCTTGACTGATTTTTAGGATGCTCAATTTCTCAAATCATTTCCTTTAGATTTCAAATGGTGAAAAAGAAATGTATTTATATGCATTTTTTATTTTTACAAAATTAATTATACAAAAACAACAAATGAAATTGGAAGTATAAATTTTAAATTACTTGCAATAACATATTTAAATTTGGGAAATAATAGGTTGCATGATGGTGGTACCCATATTGTCCAAACTAATTTTGGGGATTTTTTTAGTCATTAAATTAATATTTAGTTTTATTTCACAATTTTATTCTAATTTTCCAATTTAAATGACCACAAAATGGCAAATTGAAGAGAATAACTAGGTCTAGGAACATAGGGGGAGTCAAACCTACTGTGAAATTTTTGGGGGTGATAATTTATGACACTACAATGAGAAGAGAGAGAGAGAGAGAGAGAGAGAGAGAGAGGGAGGGAGATGGATAGAGAAGGAGGAGAGATATAGATATAAGGATAGATATAGGGAGGAAGAAACATGGAGTCTATGTATGTGTGTGCGAGAGAGAGAGATATTTAGAGATAGATATAAGGATGAAGAAATAGGGAGTGTGTGTGAGAGAGTTAGGTATATGGATATGGAGATAGAGAGCAAGAGATATATATAAATAGATATAGAGGGAGGGAGAGAGGGAGAGAAATAGAGATAAGTGGGAAAGATGGAGGGGGAAGAGAGAGATATTGGGAGAGGTAATGAGATAGAGATAGGGGAGAGACATAGAGAGGAAGATAGAGATAGAGATAGAGATAGAGATAGAGATGGAGATGGAGATGGAGATGGAGATGGAGTAGGTATTTCACATCTTTTGTATACACATTTCATAGTAAATGTTGCTGCTTGGGGGAATTATATTATGCTCCAACAATGGTGTCAATGAAGAAGAAACAAATTCAAATTAACTATGTATGAAATTACAATGATCTATAGATGGCTAAAATAAAACATTTAAACTAGGAAGACAATCGGGCTTCATTACCAATATGATCTTGTTATTTTTGCAATAAATAGAGAGGTACAAAGAGGGATAGGTTGTGATATAAAGAGAGAGAGGGGGTTAAGGAGATATAAATAGTGAAGAATATAGAGATAAATATGGAGATGGAGATGAAGATGAACATGTATTTGTTAAAGTAGATCTTGTTAATCCACATAACAAGGAAAAATATCTTAAAAGTTAAAAATTGTTCTTGTTGATCCCTATATAATTATGTGTATGATGAGTAATTTTTTTAGCCAAATACGAGAACTCTTTGCCATTTTGAATGTGAGGGAGGTGTAAAATCACCATTGATAGTTTGATTAATATTTAAGTAGAATGCTTTGAGACTTTTCTGACAGAATTTTCAACCTTGACAAGGGCATGGGGACACGTATAGTGTGAAATCAACAATTTTTAATAAATCTGTAAATACCAAGTATAGTTTCGAGCCATTTCTAAACATTTTGAGAAGACCATGTCTAGAATTCCTCGGATATTGTCTTCATTTATTGGGGGAGAGGCTAAGTTTAGCCCAGGAAATGATGTTCTCATTGTGAGGCTCGATTTTTAATGTTTTTTTTATGGATTATCTTTCTTGTTATTTATTTTGTATTTATAAAATTGATGATGATCGATATTCATATTTGATGTCAAGTTCTTCTTCACTATAATAAGTTTTAATTTTTTTCAGTATTTGATTCTACATTGTTCGTTTGAATGGTGTGCATTCATTTGAAAGATGATCATGTTTTAAATTTATGTACTTATATCATATATTAAGGATAGTATGTTGGCATCTATTTTAAATTCTTTGTACTATGGGTTATGTTTGATTTTATATTGAAGAGAAAAGATGACACACATAGAATTTAGCAATAATAATTCTCGTCTTATATCTATAGTTATCTACCTATTAAAATAATTAAATCTTGAAATATATGTAGGAGGGTGTTTGTTATTTTTGTAATATCTCGGGAAGAATTTATTGTGTAATTTTTTTATTTTTATTGAATTTTATAAGAATGTGTTACTTTTTGGACTCTAACTACTCATGCTATAGTAATCTCATCTATATATGTGAGCATCTTACTACTTGTTTATCTAGGTGTAAATTGTTAGATGTAAATAATGGAAAGATTTTTTTCCTAAAAATAGTCACATATATATACAAATAGAAAAGAGGAAATTATAATCTTAAATATATTTTGAAATAATAATTGAAAATATCATGCTTATGTTATATCATAGCATTTTTATATTATAATATGAATGTCATAGAGATCAATTATCTTATAAATGCAAGAACATAACAATTGTCTTAAAATTAAAAAAAAGTTAAGAACTACCTATTTTTAATTTATTTTATTCATTAGTATAAATACATGATAATAGAATAGTGAAACCATATTTCTAAGCTAAATTCAATCCATATCCACCATGTCAGTAATACCTCGACATGGAAAATGTAATTTATATCATATTTTTGATAATTTTTCATTAATAGTAAATTACATCTTCTTAAATTTTCATTTTCAATTAATTCAAATCTTTCTCTACCTAAAAACCTTCCACTTGATGAAGTGCATGATGAAAATGAGGTAAAAAACATGACCTATAAAACCTCCCCTCAAAATTTTATTGAAATTGTCATCAAGAAAATATTTTAGAGAAAATTAAAAATAATAAAATTGAGTTTTAAGTGTTGTACAAATGCTATAAATCCTAACTTGATAAGAATACACGAAGTATATCTTCAAACATAGTTATAATCTCTAATATCTCACATTAACATTTTCATTAGCGAAATAAAAACATGGGCAAGGCATAGAGAAAATTATCATGTTTTTTATTAAAAGATTATCTTATGATATGGTAAAGGATAAAACCTTAGAAAATATTTTTTGTACATTTTTCAACAACTAGAAACTAATCCATGCTTAGAAATTTTTTTAAAAATATTTCAATCCATCATTTTGAGCATGAAAAAATAAAGTAAGTTTTGACTAGTAGTGGATGGTTTTTTGCCAACCCCATGTAATAACCATGGAGTCACCTAATATTTCTTGATAAAAGTGTAATATAGATTTTTCCTCAATAATATCCTAACCTATTTTGATATTTTTGAGTTCCCGGGAGGAAAGGCTCTACACAAGATAGGAAGTGAGAAAATTACATTTAAGACTAACCAATGAAACCTCTTAATCAACTCAATTCATTATATTAGTTCCTTTAGATGTAAATGAGACTACAAAGGCTTAGGAATTGCATCCTATTAGTTCACTCACACTATCTTTGGTTAATTATAAAATCTATCTATCCAAAGGCGATGAGGGCAAGAATTTGACACATGATCTATCACATTTTTTTTATTTTTTTTGTGAGACTATGCATAGTCATGAGAAAGATGAATTTATGATGAGATCTAAATAATAAGGAATATACACTACTTAGGCTTTCGCAAAATTTAAGGGTCATGTTCTTGGAGTGATGGGAGAACTCATTGGTAGAATATTCTAAAAAAATCAAAAAATATCCCACAAGAGTGATACATTTCAAATTAATTGATATATTGCTAGTAAATAATGAATTCTCTAATTATGTATTAGTATAAGATTACCTTGCTATAAAGGAAAGGATAAAACCTTGGTTGAAACCCTATGGCAAACTTGTTGGAAGTATGTCATATATTTTCATTGATGTCACCATGTTGGTTCGGTTCCTTGTACTAGTGTGCAAATCACGCGTTTCTCATCCAGTATTTGATCCAGTATCTCTAGTATTTTGGTCTACATATTCCCTCCGGTAATAAGTTTGATTTAAGATTTTGGAAAAAGGCTTATAATGGTTGGAAGCATGTATGTATGTATTCTTAGATGTTCATATGTTTGGGCAATGTGTTGGCATCAAATTTTGAGATTGCATTTTAATATTATGTTAATCCTAGTCATTATGATGTTGCATGAAATAGGTGAATTACTTTCGAGAAGCTTTATATGAAGCCGACAAGCTATCATCTTGAAAATATGATTTGCATCAATTAGGTTGACTTAATTAATGCATACAGATATATCAAGTATATATGCAAGATAGTTAGAAGATGAGAAGTGTGGAAGGAATGTGAATTTAAAGAGAAGAAGAAGTGTGTATGTACATGTGTATAAGCGAAGTGTGTAAACAAATGGTTGAGGAATAGTCTATTGTCATGCGAGTGAATACTCTGGGCATCACGAAACTAAATTTTCACATGTGGTGTAACTCCTCAGTTCAACTCTAGCGGTTAGCAATTTTTGTAGGCAGTGAGCCTCCATATTTGGACAATAAGTCCTTGTAAGCAGTGAGATTTTTGTATCTAGTAGTGAGCCTCTTTGTTACTGGTATTGATATAACTTTATATATATTATGAGTTAATCCTCACCATGGTTTTTCCCTCATTAGTTTTTCCATGCAAAATCTAGTGTTCTTGTGTTGAGGAGTTTCATATTCTATTTTTCTCTTATCTATCTTTTGTTGCAAGATAATTAAAGGTGTTTATTCAATAAGTTTTAGTGGATACTGATTCACCCTCCTCCTAGTATTCATTTTATTCAACAATTGATATCAAAGCTTTGGTGCCTCTAAAAATTCTAACAGCTTGAGGAGATCCTGAAGTTTGAACAAATGGATAAATAAGAGGTCAGGACTGCCCTTGAAGATCTTGACAAGGCTGAAATTCAAAAAAGAGACCTAAAGGAGAATATTGATGAAGCAAATGAATGTGTTTGAAAATTAAAAGAGAAGTTAAAGAAATTCAAGGAAAGATACAAAGAAGTGATTGAGGAATTGAAACAAGAAAATGATGAGAATACTAGACTAAAGTTGAAGAATGCTTGAAAACTGCAATACAAAGAAAAGTTGATGTTTTTGGTAGGCTTGAACAAGAAGTGATGAATCTGAAAACAAAACTTGAGAAAGAAAAACTTTGGGAAGAGGGATTCAAGACAAGATCCGCCAAGCTTGCCAAATTGATAGCAGGACAAAAACCTTGTAAAGACAAAAGTGGATTAGATAATGAAGTTGAAGAAAAAATGCAGAGCTTAAATCCAGTAATCAATTAAAAGAATCAAGAAAAAGGGAAGCACAAAAGATACTCTAGAAGGAAACCACCTATAAGACAACCAAATGCACAAAGGTACTCATCATTCAATGGTGTTTGTTTTTCATGTAATAAATTTGGTCATAAGGCAATAGAGTGTAGGAGTAGGTTGAATCAGTCTTCTGGTCGCTTCTCCAGACAATGTTATATATGCAAGAAGATAGGACATAAAGATATTGAGCGCAAACCTTCAGTAAAGATGATAATGAATAAGTTCAATGGGAAAAGGATAAATCAACCATTTAATGGCTACTGCTATACCTACAAAATGTTTGGACATAAATTGAATCAATGCAAAACTAGGACTAATGGAAATCAAACAAGTCAAAGAAATATAGTATGTTACTATTGCAAGAAACCATGACATATCTCAAAGGTGTGCAAAAATAGAAAGGAAAAGTAGTTTGCTCTGGTGGAAGATAATAAGCTGGTGGAAAAGATTGATAAGGAAGAAGTTAAGAAGGAAATGAGTAAAATATGGAAAAAGAAAGAAGAATCAAAAACTATTGATGTGTTTGTACCCTCATTCAGTGCAGATGAATCCTCTAGGAACTAGACCTAGCTTGGTCTTAGGGGGAGCTTTTTCATAAAATCAACTAAACCCCTATAAGAATAGAGTGTCAAGTGTTGGCACGTAGATATGTTGTAAGGAATGATAGGACATAAGTAATGCAAAAGAAACCAAAAGAAAAAGTGTAAGGATGTTCTTTTGAAGAGTAAATTAGAGTTTCTTAGCAGAATAGAAGAGAGTTTTGTCAGCTTTTTGCAATTAATGTGAGTTAGGGAAAAATGATGAAGTATAAAGGGAATTTCACAAATAATTTTGATCATAAAATGCATTTGAAGGATTTTTAGAGCGACTTGGAGCATTTCTAAAGCGATTTGAAGACCTTTGAAGAAATCATTGTGGATATTCAAAAATAGGTGATGAAAGTTTCGCTATCTCGTGGCTGTAGAAGAAGGTAACAAAAAAAATTTCTTGTTAAATTTTGAGAGCTATAATGGAAATCTCTAAAAGAGGATCAAGAGGGAATATCCCTCTAAAGCTGAAAGGAGTTGAGATGGATGAATTCAATCATTGAAAAATAAAGAAGTTGGAATTAGGGTTGGAACCAAGTGATTTACAGAAAATACAAACCCTAGGTTTGGATTTATGGGGAGAATTCCCTTGGTTTGCTAATAAATAATTTATCTTGTTCCTTTTGAGAAAATTCAAGGACGACAACATTGTATTGGATAAATCCTATCCCATTTTGAAGGAAGTAATCGAAGCAGTTATTGGACTATGCAGCGTTGGAGAACTTCCTGGATGGAAAACTATAAAATACAAGGAAGTAAAGGAAATGATGGGAGTTGAAAAATATCCCCGAGCACTGTTGATTGATACTATTGATGATTCCTTGATTAGGTATGTTTTTGATTAGGAAAAATAGGTTTTGAAGGGACCCTAAAACCCTTTACAAGGAAAAACACTACAAAAAAGATAGAACCATAAGAACCCACAACACAAGGAAACCCAAAAGCTAACGATAGAAAGAAAGCATGAAACCTGTCAGCAAACCCGAAGCAAAACATCAGTAAAAATGCAGCCCAATCAAACAACACAACAAAGCTACAAAATTTTATCCAGTTCATTAGTCGAGGCCAAATTCTCCTCATTGACCCCCTCATGCATATCCATAACTTCCTTTAGCTCCTCAAAAGAGATGACAACCCATTTCTTAGTTTTACTCCTCATCCTTAGGCATAGATTCGCATCAACAACCTTTTGCATAGTAGGAGCAAACCCATCTTTCTTATCCAGCAGATTCTTAGGACAAACCTCTTCCAGAGTTGTCACAATATCACCCAACTCGAGGGGTTTCCCAGTCCATTTCACAACCATCTAATTCAACATAGATCAACCCTTAGCAGTCATCTTCATAGAGTTATTGTTGATATTGACCACTATCTTTAGATCCTTAGACATCCTAGAAATTTTATGCTCCATATTATCAAACCTCTCTTCATAGGTCTTCTGCATAACCACTTGCAAAGAGGTAATCCTCTCCTCATGGGAAGAACTAATGTGATCAAAGTTCACAACCAGCTTATCAAGCATAATATTCATAGATTTTACTTTACCTTTAATAACCCACTCCTTCTGATTGTTGTGCACCAATGCCACACAAATATCCTGCCAATTCTTAAGCTACACATTGAGCTCCTTAACCTTCGAGAAGAGCCATTTAACAAGAGACAATAGGTTGTGAGTACCATCCTCAACCATCCTAAAAAACTATATTCATATTAATCTCATCCCAATTAACAAGGGGAATCTCTTGAGAGCCCAGATTATCAGTGAGAGTCTCTCAAACCTCATCTTCATCCTTCATAACATACTCCACAAGGGAATCCTCCGCTTTGATAGAATCCACCTTGACACGGTTCTTATCAGACAAGTTCACAAGATTGGCCAAAAT
This sequence comes from Sequoiadendron giganteum, assembly GCA_007115665.2. Taxonomy (NCBI): domain Eukaryota; kingdom Viridiplantae; phylum Streptophyta; class Pinopsida; order Cupressales; family Cupressaceae; genus Sequoiadendron; species Sequoiadendron giganteum. The sequence continues at coordinate 352,537,522 of CM021104.1, read as the reverse complement.
TTCCAGCCGCTCCACCTTCACAACACTCCCTTTAACCAGCTCTGAACATGGAGGAGAGCCATGGGTATCCAAAACTGGGTCCGTCTCCTTGGAAAACAAACCCTCTGACTCATGCACGATACCCTCCATTAGTTGATCAACCCTAGAGAAAAATTTAACACCCTCCATGCCATCCTTGAGAACAGGGGATTCCAAAATACCCACATTGCTAGCATCGGACAATTGATTGAATTCAGAATAAAGAGCTTCCTCCAAAGGCCTCGACTCCTCAACCTTCTTCTTGTCCTATTTCTTCCCTTTTCTAAATCTCTTACTCTTACCCTTCACACATTTCTTCCTAGACATCTTACCAACTTCTTTCTACTCAACATCCATTTCATAACCCTTCGACCAAAACTCAAAGGTTTTAAAACCCTCAACAAAGTCACTAATTTCTTCTGGCTACTTCTCAAAGTTAGAATCATGCTCATCATTTCCATTCCACTCCTCCACCAAATCACCAGTCTCGTACCCAAAATTATTACCAGCATTTTTATAGGATTGAGGCTTAGGAGAGGCTAGGATTACCTTCAACTTTAAATGTTCAACAATCAAATTCATGAGTCCTTCATGGAGAATGACCTTCTTAGGGTTCTTGTGGTGATCTTCAATGCTATGCTCCATAGAAGACAATAGATAAAAGGGAAATGACACCAGAGAATTATGCCGGAAATGGTTTAGCAACATAAAATGGTAATAATAGATCACAAAGAACCTACCCTCGAGAGTGAAGAAATGCATAATTTCCAACACAATATCCCTCCACAACGGCTTGAGTGATTTTCGAGAATACCCACCACTCCTGACTGATCTTAGTTTCTTTCTTTCATCATGTTTGAAGAAATTAGCTAGGGATTTCTTAGCAGCTCCTCTATCACGATAGAATTTCCTACCAGAGATAGGATGACCAGTAACCTCCACCAAAAATTCCTCATTGATGTTAAATTCCACAACTTTGAACTAAAAAATTCTCCCATTCCACCCCTTAACAAAGACCTCTATTTCCTCAGGGTTCGACCCTTGAAGATTGAGAAAATATGGGAAGACCCCACCTTTCTCCAAGTGATCCCACACAATCCCATTCATCTGAAACTCCTCACAAGATCTTGGCTCCACTCTATAATAGGAATCACCCATAGCAACAAGCAAGAAAAAAAACCTCCAACATTTTAACCTTCAGCACATAAAAGATTAGACAAGCATAACATAGAGGACTACAAAAATTACCCAGAAAGCGTGTAAGTTTTCTGAACAAAGTACCATCATAGCTACTCTACTAGATCATCATAACACAAATTACAAGGAGGTAATTATGAAAAGAACAAGTCCAAACCACAACATACAAGATCCAAATCAAAGCAAAATAATCGAGCTAACCTCCCAACTTCATAAACTTAATGACACGACATATGGTCATTATTAGAGATAGTCTTAAGATTAAGAGGCAAGGTTTCAAAGACATCCCAATAATTATGAGAAACAACACCAATATTAGCCACCCCATCAGCCAATGAGTTGGATTCCTTAAAGACATGCAAAATTTTAATCTCAAAAGAATTAATGAGAGACAACGAGTCATTAATAAAATGAGCAATCAACCATGAAGGGGGACTAGTAAGTTGAAGGCATTTAATAATATTAAGAGAGTCCCCTTCAAGCCACAATTTGGAGACCCCAAAGTTTTTAGCCAAAAGAAGACCATGATAGGCCGCAACAACCTTTGCAAAGTGGTTAGTCTAGGTTCCCAAAGGGAGTTCCACCATAGAGAGAAACCTACCATTCCCATCTCGTAACACTCCCCCACAACCAACAGGTCTAGTATTCCCTTTAGAATCACCATCAAAGTTGACTTTAAACCAAGCACAAGAGGGAGCCCGCCAATGAACCGCATCCCTAGAAGATTTTATCTTCTTCACTGGAATGGAAAGGTCACAAGAGAGATTACAATTTTCACTCTCCAACACATCATAAGGAGAGACAACCACCTTAGGATATCTAGAGGGGAGCTCCATTAACACAAAAATAAATTTTTCCTTAATCGCATCACAAATTTTAAAAGCCAACCTTGAAGGTGACAGTTCCAGCTGACGGAAAACATGATTTTTATGTTCCTTCCACAAATCCCAAGCCAAATATAGAAGGATGAGATACCACAAAATAAAGAGAGTCAGATTAATATTAGAATCCACCCACTGAAACCATAAGTCAAGAAAAGAGGCAAGAAACACCCAAGAAAGATCCCACCTCTGAAGAATATATGCCCAAACCTCCCAAGAATATTTATAGCTAACCATGAGATGAAAATAGTCCTCTACCACTTCTTTACAAAGAAAACATCTATTTGGAAATGAGATACCCCTCTTCACAAGGTTATTAAGAGTTAAAATCTTATCTTGAAAGAGAATCCAAAAGAAAATATTGATCTTAGGTAGCACCTTAGCATTCCAAATTCTACCCCAAAAAGGAGGAGGGCCAAACACTCCTTGTCTAGAGCAAGAAGGCAGAAGAGACAAAAAACTTTCCATCATATGTCAACTACCAAACCACAGAGTCTACAGGAGAATCAACAAGAATATGAATCTAAGAAAGGAATGATTAGAGAAGCTCCAAGTCCCTATTCACCAAATCCAGCCTAATCCAACTACCATAACAGATATAATAAAAAATCATCTCACCTCATTCTCTGATGAAGAAATATTTAAAGGGGGGTGCCCAAGGTTCATCCTTCAAGGGGCAATGACCCATCCACCAATCATCCCAAAACAAGATCCTCCTGCCATTCCCAAAAACCCAGTGCATACCAACCATCAAGGTAAAATGAGCACGAAGCAAAGAGTTCCAGATAACAGACCCCCGAGGAGGAGAAAATTTCTCCCTACCTAAATTTCTTATAATTTCAACTCCTCTCAAGTACTTTGAAGAGACAATAGCAGACCATTCTTTGTCAGAATCAAGCACATACCAGAGTTGTTTAGCCATAAGAGCCACATTAAAATATTTAAGCTTGCAAAAACCTAAGCCACCATAGACTTTCAATCTATACACCTCCTCCCAAGATAGCAAGTGAAATATTTTCTTCTCCTCCACCCCAGATGACAAAGATCTCTTTTGAATGCTTTCAATTTTTTCCCAAAACCTTCTAGGGATATGAAATAATCTTAAAGCATAAACATGCAAATTTTGTAAAGTTGACTTGATAAGTTGAATTTTACTAGCTTAGCTTAGCAAAGCACCCTTCCAACTAGCCAATTTAGAATGAAAATTGTCAATAATACCATTTCAAAAAGAATCGGGGACACCACTAGAACAAAGAGAAAGCCCCAAGTAAGTTGAAGGAAGCTCCCCAATGCCACATTCAAGAATACTAGCAATCTTTAATTGACGATGCTTCAGCGTGTTAAGAAAATAAATCGTACTCTTAGGAAAAATGACCTTCTGCCCCAAAGCCTCTTCATATTGATGAAGAATCAGATGAATAGATTTAGCCACAACCACACAAGCCTCCACAAGAATAATCGTGTCATCGAAAAATTGTTGATGGGAGCAACAAAACTGATTTGAAGATGGAAAGAGACCTTTAAAGGCCCCATTAGACACCGCCTAAATACTATATCTGCCCAAAGATTCCACCATTATAATAAAAATAAAAGGAGAAATAGGATCCCCTCGCCACAACCCATGAGATCTTCTAAAGAAGGTAGAAGTTGAGCCATTGATAAGAACTGAGAAAGAAGGAGAGGAAATTGATTGCCACACCAACTGCATAACCCGTTATGAGAAACCAAATGCCTTGATAATACTAATAAGGAAGTGCCAATTCACCCGATCATAAGCTTTAACCAAATCCAGCTTCAAAATAACCCTAGGCTTCTTATTCACTTTAAGAGAATGAATATTCTCATGCACCATAAGAATAGAGTCCAAAATCTACCTACCTGGAAAAAACCCATTCTGTTGAGGTGAAATGATCTTAGAAAGCACACATTACAATTGAGAAGCAAGCACCTTAGAGAAGATTTTTTACAAGGAGTTACATAAACTTATAGGTCTGAAATCACCAAAATAGTCAGCCCTAGGCTTCTTTCGGATCAAAACAAGAAACGTCGATTTTAGCTGCTTAAGAAGTTGCCTACTTCCAAATAACTCTTTAGTGGCATTACAAAAATCCTTAGAAATAATAACCCAAAATGTTTGAAAGAACAACATAGGAAACCCATCAAGTCCTAGATATTTATTACCTTCAAAAGAAAAGACATCCTTTTTGATCTCCTCATCTGATGAAATACTAGCCAACATCCTATTTTCCTCCTTAGTGACTAGGCTAAGAATGACATTAAGGAAACCTTGTTGGCAATTAGGATCAATAGGTCCATCCTCCGAGAGAATATCCTCAAATAAAGAATGAGCATTAGATCTGATATCATCATCCTCTTCAAAAGATGCATTATTCACAAGAATCTTAGAAATCCTATTAGAAGGTATGTGCTTCATAGCAGTGAGATGGAAAAAATAGGCATTCTTATCCCCAATCTGAAACCAAATAGCTCTCGACCTTTGCTTCCAAAACTCCTCTTCCTTAGCAAAAATATTGTGCAACTTATCCAAAAGAACACTTTCCTCTTGAAGGAGTAAGGAATCAGCCCCCAAAGTCTAAATATGATGTTGCATAGAATCCAATTTCTCCTTGAACTCTGACTTCATCTTGAAAATATTTCCAAAGGACTCCTTATTCCACTTAATCAAAATTTTCTTAAGAAAAGAAATCTTCTTTGTCATCTTATACATAGCTGAACCATCCACATTCTAGCTCCACCACTCATCGATTTTGGATAACAAATCCGGGTGGCTACTCCACATTTTCTCAAACCTGAACGAGAAGGTGTTTTTACGACCAAAGAGATCAGCCATGAATGAAATAGGAAATTGATATGCACCAATTCTAGTCAAGGAAGAAAGAGAACATGCATAAGAATGCAACCAACCATGAGAAATCAGAGCCTAATCCAACTTAACCTAAATGAGAGCATCACCAACATGCCTATTGGACCAAGTGTAAGACGCTCCACCCAAGTCCAAGTCCATTAACTAATTATCATTAATAAAACTCATGAGATCCTAACAACTATCATCCACCACCTGAGAGCCCCCAAAATTATCTGCATCATTAGGAGGAGTATTAAAGTCCCCCATCACCAACTAGTTTTGTAACAAAAAATATGCCTTGAAGGAGATCAAATGCCCCCAAAAATACTTCCGAGAGCTTTTGGAGTTAGAAGCATAAATGTTGGAGAAAACCCATGAATACTTATCTCTGGCACAAGAAAAGGACAACACCACATGATTCTCAAAAGAAAATAGAGCTGAGCTAGCAACCACCTTAGGATTCCAAAAAGTAGCCACCCCTCTAGAAGCACAATCAGAGTCAAAAGCCTGACACACACAATCCTTGAAAAACCTATTCTTAATTCTTTCCACCTTCTCCGTTGACATTTTAGTTTCCTGAATCAAAATAATGTGAGGATGATGATCTCTCACAATATTAGCAAGAAGATCTTGCTTATGAGGATTATTCAATCCTATTATATTCCATGAGAGAATATTCATCAATGATTTTGTGAAGGATCATTCAAGCCCATCTCAAACAGAGTAACCTATGAACCATCAGCGATTTCGCATTTACTTGCCCTCTCCCAAAATTTCTTCAAAGAAGGCCTTCCTCTACCCCTAGGATTTGAACCATAATCAATCTTAAGGCAGTTCCTAGTAGCCATCCCCCCACAAAGGGGTTCACTATCTTCTTATTACAAGACTTAGAAATCAGAGTAAAAACCTCCTCACTCACATGAAAGCAGGAAGGACCCTCAGTGACAAAAGAGGTGAGCACCAACTCAGCAAAAACAAGCAATTCAACCATGAGTTGAACAACCACCATCACTAGATCCACCTAAGAATCAACCTTGGAAGATAAAAAAAAATCCTCAGGAACCATCTTAAGAGGAGTAATTGTCTCCGGATCAGCCACCACTAGCACCAAAGACTTAGAACTGTCCAATGGAGCCCCACCAAGCACATCAACATTTGGGGCCAAGAACTCACCCTCCTCATAGGATATTTTTGTAGGACAAGGATAGACCAAGGAAATAGTTTGATCAAGCATAATAGAAACTCTCAAAGTAGTCTCCACTCGAGCCTGATCAAGCTCGTCAACATTTGAGGCCTTACACTCACCCTCCTCAAAAGAGACAACTATCACAAGGTAGGGATAGACCAAGGCACCAATCTCATCCAACACACCAGAACCACCAATAGGTGGTTCCTCAGACAACTCCATATCAACAGACTCAAAATCTACTCCCGAACTAAGGTGTTTCCCAACCTCCTTCCAAACTTTGGCCTCATTTTTAGAGGGATCCAAAACCTTCTGAGCATGCACTTTAGGCTTCAGAGGACACTTTTTCACCCAATGACCCACCTTCTTGCAATGGAAATAGGAAAATGGGATAGATTCAAACTCAACATCATGTTCCCAAACTCCCAATTTAGAGTTAATCTTGACTATCGAAGGAAGATCCATCGCCTGGTCCAAAGTAACACAAAGCTGAGTATAAACAAGCCTATGCCTAGAAGTCGTAAGATTGTCAATAAAAAGAAAGCACCCAAATGTAGCAACAATTCCTTTAAAGAATTTCCCATCCCAAAATTCCAAAGGAAGTCCAGGCAAGTGAACCCACATAGGTGCTGAGTCAAAAGAATAAGAACTCGGTTAAAAACTAGCCTCCCATGTTTTCAACACCAGGGTCAATTTACCAATGGTCCAGGGTCCTCCCACAAGAACCTTCAACAAATATTCATCGCATGAAAAAGAGAATGAGAAGAATCTCTTAGCAAGGGCCACAAATACCACTTGGCCCTTAAGATGCCATCTATTCTTAGCCAGGTTATGAACCATCTCAATATAAGGCTTTGAAAAAGAGAATGAGAAGAATCCCTTAGCAAGGGCTGCAAATACCACCTAGCCCTTAAGATGCCATCTATTCTTAGCCAAGTTATGAACCATCTCAATATTAGGCTTAGGCCCCAAAAAATTACCAACAAGGGATTACTCCATATAATGAATACCCTTGTCAATAATATAGTCTGGAATAGAAACCAAGTAATCACCCTCAGATAGGTTAGCAGAATAATCCACCGGGGGTTAAGAACCCTTCTCCTTAAGCTTAGACTCAAGAATGTTTGACCAAAATTTACCTTCCACCGAGGTGACAACCTGTTGAACAATATCAATTACTTTGGGAGCCACATAAAGAGACCCCATTTTGTCCAAAGGTGTGCCATTTGGTCCCATACCAGCAGAGGAAAGGACATACAAAATGCCTGAAGGGAAGGATCCACAAGATGTCCCATCAGCAAGACAACCATCAATCTACCTCCTCATGTCAGCCTGAGCACCACCGTTACCACCAACACCTGGAGCAGATTTTCCCGCCTTACCAATATTTGAAAAATCCTTACCTTCCGAAAACACCACAACAAAACCACTCGACGATGCACCCATCACTGAAAATTTTGGTTAGGTATGTTACATATGACATTTCTTATAAAATTTATTTCAGAATTTGAGAAAGATCTACTTTAGCCATTGCACTATATTTGGTACATAAAATGGTAAAAGAGAACAATCAATTTGGTTTATTTAAGCTAATTATTGAAAATCTCATCGAGAACATATGGATGACACTGGGATAAGGATACCCGTTATGTTTTGGGTCCTTGCTTACATTTTTGGTACTTTTTTTTTTGAAATCGCTATTGGGAAAGAAAGATGTTGAATGTGAATCTAGGATTCATATTGCAAGATATATATATAGGCACTTGGAAAGTTTAGAGGATAAAGAAAGCATGTGTAAAAACATTTTCTTATCCTTGCAAAATGTAATAAGCTCTGGTGAAGTTATAGTGAGTTGATTTGAGGAAGGTTATTCCCCTGAGAAAATAATTAGAAGTAGTCACTAGTGATTCCCCTCTGGAATCAAAGAAAATAAAAGCTCTCTCTAAAAATGTCATTGTTATCCCTCAAGAGAAGAAAGAAGAAAAGAATCTTTGGCTAGATCAAAATCTTCCAATCTAGATGACATCTAGACCATGTTAATAAAAGGGAAAATGAATAATATTGGTGAGTGTGGAGTACGGCCTCACTTGTTGACAAACTTAAAATTTATGATGCTTTAGTTGAATATCTACTTTGTAAAGGTATTGATGTATCTATTGTTTCTTATTCCTTACCTGAAAACTTAGTTGAAATAGTTGAAGAGAGAATGTTGCTTGAAGGTTCAGAAGGACGTAAGTTGGAAGCTTTAGTTGAAAATAGATGTTCTAAAGCAAAAAAAAGATTATTTGATCTAATCATAGAGAAAAAGAAGTGCATAAAATAAATGTCAGACATATACAAGTATTGTCTCTAGTGGCCTGCTGTAGTAGATAATTTCCAAAGCAGAATTAGAGCAATAGAATCTAAAGTGAACAACATTGGAAAGACATTTGATATTTTTGAAGACAAAGAAGGAAAGAAAAGGCTAAGAGTTGGTGAGATTCAAGCTGAAATGATCATTATGCAGAGAAAAAGGGATGATGTAGTGAAGACCTTCTGGCTTCTTAAGGAAATTGTTGAGGTCTGGTTAGACCATCTTTCTGGAATACTCTTTGATGCAAAATACTATGAAAAATAATGTTCATCCACAAGTTGGTCATCCTCCTTCACACTTTTGGTTGTATTGGATAGTATGTGTACAAGAATAGACACTGAAGTACTTGAATGGAAGAAATTACATCCTGCTATCAAGGAAAGGTACAAAAAGGCATTTCAAGTGAAAAGTGTCATTCTGGTTTGAAGGATTGGTTGCTTGAAAGTTTTGAAATTTTGAATTAGGAATTTCTGAATATCAGATGTCACTACATTTACATATTTTTGGCACCCTTTGCCATTGATGTCAAAGGGGGGGAGTTTTGGAAAGGGGGAGAGTTTTTGGAAGAGAAGTTTTAGAGAGAGTGAAGGGAATTTTGAATCAGAATTTTTGCACATGTTGCCATCAATGCTAAAGGGGGAGATTGTTGGAAGTATGTCATATATTGTCATTGATGTCACCATGGTTGTCTAGTACCTTGTATCGGTGTGCAGATCACACTTATCTCATCCGGTATTTGATTTGGTATCTCTAGTATTTTTGTCCACATATTCCCTCTAGTAATTAGTGTGATCTAAGGTTTTGGAAAAAGGCTTATAATGGTTGGAAGTGTGTATGTATGTATTCTCAGATGTTCATATGTTTGGGTGATGTGTTGGCATCGGTTTTTGAGACTACATTTCAGTATTATGTTAATCCTAGTTGTCATGATGCTGCATGACACAGGTGAATTACTTTCGAGAAGCTTTATACGAAGCCAACAAGCTATCATCTTGAAAATATGATTTGCATCAATTAGGCCAACCTAATTAATGCATAAGGAAATATAAGGTATATATGCAAGATAGTTAGAAGATGATAAGTGTGGAAGGAATGGGAATGAAAATAGAAGAAGAAGCGTGTATGTACATGTGTATAAGCAAACTGTGCAGAAAGATGGTTGAGGAATAGTATATCATCATGCAAGTGAATACTCTAGGCATCACAAAACTGAATCTACACATGTGGTGTAACCTCCTTAGTTCAACTCTGGTGGTTAGCCATTTTTGTTTACTTAAATTTGTAGGTAGTGAGCCTCCATATTTGGATAGTAAGTCCTTGTAAGCAGTGAGCTTTTTGTATTTGGTAGTGAGCCTCTTTGTTACCAGTATTGATATAACTTTACATATTGTGAGTTAATCCTCACCATGGTTTTTCCCTCATTGGTTTTTCCACATAAAATATGGTGTTCTTGTGTTGAGGAATTTTATATTTTGTTTTTCTCTTATCTGTCTTTTGCTGCAAGGTAATTAAAGGTGTTTTCTCAATAAGTTTTAGTGGATACTGATTCACCCCCCCTCTCAATATCCAGTTTATTCAACAAAAATAAGATCATGCAAAAATTCTTAATCTTTTGATATGAGACGCGAAATTTAATAACTTAAGTAAGCTTAATTAATTAGATGTGAATAGATCTTAAAGTGACATTGCCAAGATAATATACCTTTTTAATACCAAAACCCCCATTAGGTGTAAACTAGAGAGGTATAAAATAATTTATGAAAAGGATAGAAGGTTATTAAGAATAATTCCTAGTGGCATACCATGATATAATAAGTATAGAGTAAAGGAGAGAACCACATGGGGGAAAAATCCACCTAAAATAGAGAAAAATATGAAAAATGAAGGAGGACCCAACATGATCCCCTAAGGACATCTTCCAACACCAATTCATATAGATTTAATTATGATAGGAGGTAAAACATGAGGACTAAACAACCTCTAAAATTTATCCTAGAAAGAGGGGAATTCAATAACATCACTAAAGCACAAAGAAGCTATAATCAACTATTAAGAATAATTACCATAGTGGTGAAAGTGAAGAACCTCCTCTAAAATTAGGATGATGGTATAGATCGAAGAGGCACAATTCTACATGGGTGACCCTAATAACACTACTCGGCCAATGCACATATGGTGTATTTACTCTAAAATATTATAAGAAGAAACTAGTCTAGTAGTAGGAAAAAAGGTGTCAATACTCTCAATAGTACTCATGAACTTAATATTGAGGGTCTCCATAAAATATAATTTGTAGAAGTGTTTATATCATCAAAAGATCATTGCTAGTGATTTGGAAGCGGTTGATATATTGAAGAACCTATAGGTGTTTGTTCTTTTTGTCCCTCTTTTTGGCTAGTTAGTGGTTTGTTTTTTGCTTATGGTTGGCTGATTCATCTAGTTTTGATTATATTTTAAGAAGTGGTTCTTTATGTAAAGGGTTTTAGGGCCCCATCAAAACCTATTTTACCTATAATCAAAAACATCACCACTAACACATATTATTATCTCCCATAGGATTGAAATAATACTTAAGAAAGGTCTGATGGTCTAGTGGCACAACTAAATTTTATAGAAGCACGAGATCTGAAAACTCAAAATTCAAAAGAACTTCAAGAGATCATTAAAAAAAAAAAAAAAAAAATTATGGAACTTAAGGGTCTACATCCAATTTTTACCATGATCATGTCATTGAGTCAATACTTGGAATTATTCCTTCTAATATTAGACCGTATCATTATCCTTTTGAATAAAAGATGAAAATTGGAAAAATTTCAAAGAAATTTTGCATTCAATAATTATTCATCCTAGTAAAATCCCCTACTCATATCTAGTGGTTAGGGTTGAAAGTAAGGATGAGCCATGGAGAATTTTGCATGATAATAGGGAACTCGATTAGCTCACACTTAAGGATAATTTTGCTATTCCTACTATTGATGAATTAATAAATGAACTAAATGGTGTAATTTTCTTTACTAAGTTAGATTTACATTTTCATTTTCAATAAGTTCATATAAAAGAAGAGGATATACATAAAATTTCCTTTAGAACATGAGGGAAATTATGAATTCTAGTAATTTCATTTGGTGTAAGTTGTGTATATGGAAAATGTGTATCCTACAATGTTATCACAACACACCTTCATGGAATGCATTACTTAAAAGGAAATCAAAAGCAACAATAAATGAAACTATAACCTATACTTTTAACTCATCCCATGGCTCTCTAATCCCAAGGAATCCTGCAAGTTATGCTCTTAGATCTTGTTATTATTTCATAATAACCTGCAAAGATTGACAACTCAAGAAACGAGATGCTTAAAATGAAATTTACATGCCTATATTTTTGGATTTTTTCAATAACTTGATACATAAAGCTGAATGATTCTAGGATGAAAATGATGCTCAAATATAAGTGTTGAGATGATGATGAAGATACAATGAAAATGCTAAATTAAAAGTAATGAAAACTAAACTATCAAAATGAAAATTCCATTATAACCTTAAAATTGAACTACAAATGCAAACTACACTGGAATGCTCTCTAATTCTCTCTAATTTGCACTAGAATTCAACAACATAAACTTGTCTAATCTTCATGTTCTCAAAATGTTGTAGCAAAGGTTCTATTTATAGATTTTTCAAGCTTCCAGGTGATGTCGCAACAACAGACGGTCTGGATTGTGATCCTGCGACATCAACGACAAAGCATCAGGAGGTTAGAAGGAATCAGGGAGATGGTTCCCTTCCATAAGAAAAATTGCCAAGTGTGGAAAGGAATCAAAGAGCCAGAGAAGCCATGTGTCTCAGGTTGTTCAAAATTGGTTAAAAATTTGTTTAGGATAATCCACATTTTTCAATTTTAAAAAAATCCATTTGTGAGACACATGATGAGGTGGCAGGTGAGTTGGAGGAGGTTAGAAGAAAGTTGTAGAAATGTGCTTAAATTGGATTTAAAAATTCAATTTAATAAGAGAGGGGTAAATTATTAAAATGACACATAAATTATTTGTGCATTTTAACTAATTTTGGAAGAATATTCTAAATTCGAATTCAAAAATCTAAATTTAAAAAAGAAGAGGGGAAAATTAATTATGTAACAAATTGATTTCTTCATCCTTTTAATTAATTTTAGAAAGAAGGTGAATTATGAAAAGGGGAAATAGACTATGAACTATATAAATAAATTTCATAATTTATTTATAATAGTAGAGGAATTTAGAATATTAATCAAATAGCTAGTATTTAATTAATGCGATGCTCAGACCATTTTTGCGTGTATACATTTTTCCCCTCTTTGAAGTGATGTACGCAGCCGCATTGCTTCAAAGAATAACTTTCCAACCATGATGATAAAAAAACAAATTCGACATGCCCCGAACTTCAATTTTGCAGCAATGATGAAAGGATGACTAGTTATGGGGACCTTGGTCATGTGCGACATTGAGGAGCATGGAGGCACAACTGCCATTTATCAGATATTTCATGATGATCAGTTTCTTGGTTATGAGGTTTCATGGCAAGCATTGATTACCACCGAGTGGGCCCTACCTTGCGTGCTTGCTGGGTTTATTGGAGGATTTTTCTGCTCCAACTGTAGGTCGAAGGGCTTCTCAGTGGGTTGGGGTCGATTGCTCATGGGACAATGTATGCTTGGGGTACATGCATGTTGTCTCACTTGTACCATGATTTGTACTAGGTAGTATACTTACGAGCAGGCAGTTTATCAGCAAGGTGTACACTTCTTCAGCTCTGCGCCTGGGAGCACATAACGATTACGCGATTGGTTGGTGATAGGGTGCGGGCAACAGGATGCCCATATGTTTTTGGATATTCAGGGCCACTTGTCCAACATAAGCTAGGCAAGTTAGAGTACTGGAGGCGGGTCCTAGATGACCTGGATACTTTGATCTGGAGACCATATTTGGATTGGGAGGCATGGCCTTTGGATGCTGGAGAGCTTCCTTTCATGTTTTGCAGCATATAGCTGATAGAGAGGACACCATATATTTTAGAGAGATTCATGTTCAGGAGAGTCCAAAGGAAGTACGACCGTATTCAGGGGATGCCACAGGGGGTAACTCATTATGCACATCCGTGACAAGATATCCTAGAGGGGACCAACAATTGATTATGATGTAGTGTGCACTGAGTTTGTCAGTTTACAACCCACTTTCTAGCAGTATCTTCCCCAGGTTCTAGATGCTCATATGATGACCGACTATGCAGAGTATTTTCATACTCATCCATTTCAATGGATATCTAGTCCAGATGAGCTAACACCGACCTTAGATGCAGGGAGGGGAGCAAGACCACTGACATAGCCCAAGGGTGGAGGAGGAGGTGGTGGAGATGTGGTTGTGCCAGACTTTGGTGTTATCCCCAAGAGGCGGTGGTCAGGACCAACTGGGTAGCGATCACTAATTGTATGGATGCCATCCCAAAGATAGTAGGCATGGATTTCCGGTCTTCAGGGGTAGGTTCAAAGTTTACAGACTCAGATATAGGAATTACAAGGTCAGCTCGTCTAGGCCCAGACATAGGTGCAAGCACAAGTTCTAGTTCAGGTACAGATGCAAGGGAAGATGGTACAGTTGCAGGCCCAAGTAGCTTCCAAGAGGAAGATAGAGCAGGCCAAGGTTGTGGCTGGAAAGGTACAGACTCTAGCATAGGGTATAGATACAACTGATTTATTTAGAGAGCTTAGAGCATCTGCCAAGGAGGTGAAGTACTACAAGAGAAGATATTATGATGTTGTACCAGCCAAGTAGTGGGTCAGTTATGCGAGGTCCAGATCAGGGCGGACACACTCACACACCACAAGCAGAGGGGTGACTCAGCCACTTCCACCAGGCACACTTCTACCACTAGGTACAATACCATCAAGCGTAGGACCATCAAGGATAGGGCCAAGACCAGCCACATCAGGTGGTAGTACCACATGATCTCCTAGGTAGACATGATTCTCATTGTGATTTATAGAGTCGACCATTGTGCAACATTTTTGATGTATTGTATTCCTAGATTTATCATTATATACTTGACACAGTTTCATGAGTTTATGTGATATGCAGTGATGGTTGATGCTCCTATGTATTGATTTTTTATTATGGATGCATTTAATTTACATTTTATGTGATTATGCTATGTTTTAATATGTTTTTGAAATGTTAATCAACATTTTCAGGGCACTGTACCCTTCACATAAAGGGACAAGGGCCAAAAAAAGAGAAAGACTAAAAAGAAAACATTAAGTAAATAGAAAATAGAGACAACCCATAGATAGCACAAAGACCACAGAGAGGCAGCCAAAAGATAGGACACCAACACAAGCAGCAGCTAATTGGCATTGTCCCAGTTTTTGAGTAGAAGGTCCACGACCTCATCACCAACCCAGTCTTTGTTCTCTTGACTGTTATTTCCCTCCAGCTCCTCCTTGATAGAATTTGATAGGGTGCTAGTAACAAAATGTCACAACTTCATGGTGAAGTGAGTCAACCCTTAGAACCTTTTCTCGAGTGTGTCCATTCTCTTTTTAAAATCACAGGGCTCCTCCCCAATGTCCATGGCCCTGGGGACCTCTCCAGGCTCTTTGACTAGGGGATGCAAAGAGTGAGAGGCAGAGCCATCTTTAGGAACCTTTTTGTCCTCAGGAGTAAACTGGCGCCCCTCCACAATCTCGTCCTCATCATCTTCAGTTTCCTCTTCCTTGTACTCTTTGTTGTCAGACTGCTCCTCCTCTGCATCCTCAATAATCTGCCTCTTTTTGTTGTTCTTTGCAAGCCTCCCGGATCTCCTTCTGGAATTTTCCCCACCAGTCATCACAGTAGTCCCCACAGCGGTGTCTCCTTTGGAGTCTTTCCCTATTATGTTTTAATATGTGATGGATGTTGATGTTTTTATTATGAATGGATGATATGATATGAAATGTGATTCTTTTATTATTTTTCATGTATATGGATGTATGGATGCAAATGAGAAAATGGATGATTATGGATGGAAAATGGATGCAAATGTGAAATGAATTTATTATGGATGTATGATTCTTATGCTATGAGATGAATGTTATGATGTGAATATGTGATGCAATTTTCTATGTTTTTGGTATTTTCTATGCAAAAAATGGTAATTTTATGAATGCAAATGTAATGATATGCAAATATTATGTGATGAATAATGATGTTATTATGAATGTGATTGTGAAATGGATAATGATTTTATTATGAATGCAAATATGAGATGATGATGATGAATGCAATTGTGATGAGATGGATTTATTATGATCTAGATGTGATGGTAGTATGCTTTATTTTGCAGATTTTCAAATGTAAATGAATGTACGTTATGGAATGCAAATGCAAATAAATGATATTTTTGTGATGTCAAGTATACTCAAATCTTGTAGAAAGAAATAACATGAACCTTGAGGACGACAAGCTTAGAGAATCCATAGTGCAAATGAAAACTAATATGAAATGCAATACTATCCATGCAATATTGTCAATCTTATTCGTTGTGAATATTATCATCATTGAGTGTTTTGTTATGTTAAAAGTTAGTACAAACATCGATGGCATAAAATAGACCATGATGACTTGAGTACAACTTTCATACAACTTCTGTTGAGATTTGATAATGCAAGATAACACAAGCACCTAGGTATAATGAGACCAAGATGACCTGAGTATCACTTGTGTAAACAAATAAGAGTTGATCATGTTCCTATGCAAATTCGAAATGTCATCAATGATACTTTGTAGAGCATGTCCCGTGACAAATTGCATAGTACTAATAATCAGCTTACAAGCAACAGACAAAGAAAATATCATTCTTGATCACAGTGCCTCTAGTTATGACATCATCGAGGTACTCCCGAGAGATGATAACAACAATCACAATACCCTATTTGAACATTTTTGTTAAGGTGATCCAACCATGATTCAAAAGATGATCCTTTAGAGCTGATCCAATTTGATGGTGATGTTCGATGTTTAGATTTTTGTGATGGTTGTTGCAATTTTTGTTTTGATGTTATAGTTTTGCTGATTGTTTGCTTGTTTACTTATGCTCAAAGGTGATTTTCCTCCAATGAGATCAGGATTTTTCCCCTAGTGAGAACAAACCAAATTTATTATGAATATGTACAATGAAAACCAAGCCAGAGTGTGACGATCGCATTAGATGGATATGGGCATGAAGATTGCTATGAGATATGTATGAATGCGCAAAGATGGCAGAAGTGGATGGTCAACACAAGTTCGAAAAGATGGAAAAATTGACTTATCACAAATAGCACCTGTTTACCAGGTTTTCACCATTTTTATATTGTAATTTTTAGATTTTTCATTTTTTTTTAAAGGAGTTTTTCTGCTTTTTAGGATTTTTTCAAGAGTTTTTCTGCTTTTTAGGATTTTTCAGGACTTTTTCTACCTTTTTAGGATTTTTTTAGGACTTTTAACATGCACTAGATGCATCAAGTCTAGAAATTTGTCAAGTGAAGGTTGTTCATTGGTTCTTCAAATAGATCTCCCTTAGGTGTAGATAACTGATATGCTCCTGATCCAAAGACTGAAACCACAACAAAAGGGCCTAATCAATTTGGTTCAAATTTTCCTTTGTTTTCTCAATCCTACTGATTACGAGGATTCTCTTTGAGTACCAGATCACTGACTTGGAATGTCCTAGGTTTGACTTTGTGATTGTAGCTTCAGGACATTCTCTGCTGATAGACCTTCAGGTGATTCACTGCTAGCTGACGACAATCATCTAATAACTCAAGCTCCCGCAATTGAGACACACAGTAATCCTCATCTGAAATGAGACCTTTCAGGGATACTCAGAGTGAGGGTATCTCAACTTTGATTGGAAATACTGCTTCAGATCCATAGACAAGTGTATAGGGTGTAGCTCTCATAGGTGTTCAGAGGCTTGTATGGTAAGCCCAAAAAGTAGGGTCCAATTGAACATGCCAGTCACATCCAACATCGTTGATGGTTTTCTTTAAGAATTTCAGGATTGTTTTGTTGGAGGCCTCATCTTGGCCATTCCCTTGAGGGTAATAGGGTGTAGAAAACCAATGCTGGATCGAAATTTCTCACAAAGTTCTTGTACGTCCTAATTTTTGAAAGGTCTCCCATTATCAATGACAATGGATTGAGGGATACAATATCTGCAAATGATGTAGTTTAGGATGAATGATGAGATCTACTTCCCTATGATGGTGATCAATGACACAACTTCAACCCACTTTGTGAAGAATTATGCAGCTGTGATGATGAACTTGTGTCTATTGGATGAAGGTGGGTGAATTTTACCCACAAGATCCAACCCCCATTGAAAAAATGGCCATGTTAATGGAATGGGTTGCAATTCTTGTGTCGGTGCATGGATGAGATAACCGTGGATCTGGCATTTTTGACATGTCTTGATAAATTGAAAGGCTTCTCTCTCCAGGGTCATCCAATAATATCCCAAGCAGAGGAGTTTCTTGGCAAGGGTTAAACCACTTGAATGAGTTCCAAAAATACCCTCATGGACATTTGTAAATTTGTTTTAAACTCATCATTTTCTAGACATTGTAAAAGAGTTCTATATAGACCTTGATGGTAAAGGACATCTGCTATTATGGTATGATAGGCAGATTGGTGGATGAAATTTCATTTTTTGATTATGAGAAATATCGGGAGGGAGGATATTATCTTTTAAGTAGGCATAAATCTTTCCATATAGGGAGGTATTAGCATCGTCAAGGTGGAAAATAAATTGGAATTTAGAGTCATCATATGTAGGGGTATACAGTTGCTCCACCATAAACTTATAGCGACCACTTTTTTCTAGGATTTGTAGAAAAGAAGCAATAGTAGCCATAGCATCGGCAACCTTGTTGTCACTCCTTGGAATTTGGAAAAAATTTATGTTGACAAAATATTTCTTGAAGTCATCAATCATTCTCTTATAAGGCGTTATCTTGTTGTCTTTGGTTTGATAATAATTGTTGACCTAGTTGATGACTAGTTATGAATCCCCATAAACCTGGAGCTCTGTTATTTTCCATTCCATGGCTATCTTGATCCCAATAATGAGTGCTTCATATTTAGATGTATTGTTGGTGCAAGGAAACATCAAGCGATAGGATCTTGGAATGGTATTCCCTAGATGAGTGATGAATAGGATTCCTTCTCTTGATCCATGTTGAGTGAAAGAACCATCAAAATACAATACCCATTGTTTTGTTGTTATTGTTAGGAAATCTGCGTCTAGAAATTCAATATGAAGTGGATGATCATCATAAAGTGGTGTCTTAGCTAGTTGATTAACAATGGCCTATCCTTTGATAGCTTTTTTGTCAACATATTAGATGTCGAATTCACTAAGTACCATTACCCACTTGGCTAGTCTTCTTGTCAAGTTTACTTTGATTAAGAGATATTTTAGTGGATGAATCTTGGCGATGAGCTTAACTGTGTGAGTCAGCATATAGTGTCACAATTGTTGGGTATAAAACACTACAACTAGACAAGATTTCTCAATGAAAGTGTAATTGATCTCATATCCATTCAAGGTTCTACTGATATAATAAATTTCTCTTTCTTTCCCCGTTGAATCTTCTTGTGCCAACAAGGCTCCCGGTGATCGGTCAATAGTGATGATGTACAATAAAAGAGGCTTCCCTTCTACTGGAGGTGTTAGGACTGGTGGACTCATCAGTTATTGTTTTAGTTGGTTGAAGGATGCTTCACACTTTTCATCCCATCAGAAAGAAAAGTTCTTATGTAGGAGATGAGTGAAAGGATGAGTCTTATCAACTAGTTGCGAGATAAATCTTCTGATTGATTGGAATCTACCTTGGAGGGATCTTAGCTGAGTGATGTTTTTCGGGGGAGGCATCTCCATTATAGATTTTACCTTTGCGGGGTCCACTTCAATACCCTTCTCTAACACTATATACCCCAATAGTTTTTCTGATGTTACCCCAAATACACATTTCTTTGGATTGAGATGAACATTTAATTTCTCTAGGAGAGTGAATAATTTGTCTAATATCTCCAAGTGTCCTTCTCTAGTGTGGGATTTTTCCAAGAGATCGTCCACATAGTCTTCCATGAAGGTATGCATCATATCATGGAAGATGGTTGTCATAGCTCTATGATATGTGGCCCCTGCATTCTTCAACCCAAAAGGCATAACATTCCAGTAGAAAGTTCCCCAAAAGCAAGTGAAAGTTGTCTTATCCTGATCTTTAAGAGCTATTTTGATTTGGTTATATCCAAAAAATCCATCCATCAGTGATAAAATGTCATGTCTTATTGTCAAGTCCACAATGATGTCTATATTAGGCAAGGGGAAGTCATATTTTGGGAAAGCCTTGTTGAGATCTCTAAAGTCAGTGCAAATACTTATATTGTTATCAGGTTTTGAGATAGGTACAATATTTGATATCCATTCTGCATAGTCAATAGGCTTGATGAATCCAACATCCAAAAAAATTTTTAGTTCAACTTTCACCAATAGGGAAATGTGTGGATGCCTTTTTCTCAACTTCTGTTTGATTGGTTTGATTCCTGAAGGAAGGGATGGGTTGTGCATTATGAGGTCTAGATCTATCCCTGGCATATCTGGATACAACCAGGCGAAGTTGATTTGTCTCTCTTCAAAGAATTTGATGAAGCTGTGCTTTTCTTGTTCTGTCAGTGATTTTTCCAGATGAAGAATTCTTGCTGCTTATGTATTGCCAACATTCATAGCCTGTGTTCATTCAATCAAAAATTTCAATCTCTTCTGGAAGTGTTCAGGTAGAGTGTCAAATTTCCCATCCTTTGGTGCCTCAAAAAGGTTTTCACCATCGAATTCGCTCTTTGTTTTTACTATTTCTAGATCTGATACTACCATGGAATGGTTTTCACCATCAGATCCTTCTTTTGTTTCATTCATTTTGCAGCTGGGAAACTTGACACTCTCATGTTGTGAATTCTTGCTCTAATGTTCAATGGTGGATACTATTTTGGGATCTAAAACAAAGAGGAAGTTTACGATGGCCTCATCATTCCAAAAGGTGAGGATATTGATAGGTTCAATTTGGTCCCAATCTATTAGTTTAGGATGCAGTAATGGTAGGGGGTCATTGGGTGGATTCAGGTCAAATTTCGTAAGTGTCCTAATAACAGTGTTGTCATCGAACAAGACTAGGGCCAAGTCAAGGTCTATAATGTCACTCTCTTCTAAGGGGTCCATCTCACTATGATTTTGTTCATCCTCACTCGAGCCATCGATATTGTGTGATTCTAATTAAAGTGGTCTAATTCTTGAACCTTGTCCCTCCTCAAGCATGGGAGTATACTTATGGATCACATCAATGTCTTTTTCGTGGCATGATTCTTTTGAGAATGAATCCCACTTGTATCTATTTGAACTAGACTCATATTGGTTACCGACTTGAAGTTGTAAGATCCGTTCAACAACTTTTTGCTTCAAGTCTTCTTGTGTTTCTTCATGTTCTTTGTATCCTAACCCTATTTTGTCCCTTTGATTGGTTATGACGGGCTGGATAGGTTCTATGATACCCTCTTTTCTTTTTCCAATAGGTCCTTATCCTTCATACCCCATATTTTCTAGGATCGAGAATCCTTTTCCATACTGAGTATTTTGGACATTTTCCATTGCTGCTTGGGAATTAGGTTCATCTTTGTAGAGCCAATTCAAAACATCTTTGTCATCAGATTCCTCCTCTTGAGTACTTCATTTTATGAACCGACCATCAAAAAGGGTGACTGGTTGGGAGGATGTTGAGGTTGATGGTTGACCATATGATTTAGGTGAAATTAGTTGCAAGAGGCAGAGGGATTTTTCAATGGAGTATTCACCGACACCTTTATATTTAATTTAGACTTTCTCTTTAAATTGCTTGGCCAGGGTATTGACCCGGGCTTCAAAATTGGTGGAGGCAGAAGGGCTAGACTCTTCCTTTTTCTCTAATTGTTTGGATGATGAGCTGGGTTGACCTCCTCAATGGGAGGATGTAGCCAAAGGGTTACCTTGACCAGAATTTCTAGAGATATCAGGAATGAAATTAGGAGCTTCATGGTTATGAGGTACACATACATCCTAGATGCCCTAAAGGGAATCACATTGTTGAGGGCTATTTGAATTAGTAGGAATAGTGATTTCTTGGCCATTATAGGGAAACTTCAAACATTGATGGTATGTCGAGGGTACAACCTACATTTCATGGATCCATAGATGAACCAAGAGTATGTTATATGTTAAATCCTTATCTAGAACTTGACAAACCACATTTTTCATGATTGGCCCCACTTGAATGGGAAATATAATCAGACCTTTTGATGCCCTCTCTTCATCATCATATGCTTTAATTGTGATCTTCTTTCTTGGATCTATTGCATTTTTAGAGAGCCCTAGTGCCCGAACAAGTTTCAAAGTACAAATATTAAGTCCAGCTCCTCTATCTATAAGGATGTTCTTGACATGACTTTTATGGATTAAAACTTTGATATGAAGGTCGCGTTATGAGGATGGGTGGGTGGTAGATCATCATTTTCCAAAAAGGATAAGTAGTGGGGTGAGACTAGGTGTCCCACCATGGCTTGGAAAGCATAGACTTCTAGATTATTTGGTATTGTCGTGTCGACTAGAGCATTTTCCAAAATTTCCTTGTGAGTTGGAGAGATTTTGAGAAGATCTAGTATTGATATTTGTGCAGGGATTTTATGAAGTTAGTCAACAATGTTGTACTTCTGGGAGGGGGTGTTGGATGCTTTAGCGGTGCTACCTTTTAACACATATTTTGTTTGAGCCCTTGTGGTCACATTTCCAATTTGGATGTTGTGTTTACCTTTGATCTTGATGACATTTATTTGATTACCCATCACATTTGTGTCTTGCTGGGGATTGTTGATTTGATGAGAGGAGATGGTAGTATCATTGATCAAAAGATTGAGTGTGATGGGTTCTGAGGTGTTATTGATACCAAGGTCATTGGCATGGTCTTCAACAACAATAATATTAAGGATGACGGTGTCCTAAATATAGTTTACATTCTTCCCCTTGTCGTTTGTGTTGGAAGATTCTCCTTTATCATAGTTTGGCAAAGGGTTTTTAAACACCCCATGATCAGTGTTGGTTTGGGGTTCCTCAATGTGTATGATCTGGTTGTCAATCAAGTCCTATATTTTATGTTTCAGTTGCTTGGAACTATTTGTCAAGTGACCCTTGCATCGATGAAATTCACAAAAATGTGCCTCATTCCACTGGGATGACTTTACTTTTGGTTTGAATCCATGAGTGTTTGGGAGAGTGATACAGTTTTCTGCTAGTTCTTTCAATGCAGATTCGTAGGATTGACCCAAGGGTGTGAATTTCCTATGGTTATTTTATGTTTGATATGATAGCCTAGTGGAAGGATTGTTGTTGCTCTGATTATTGTTCTAGTTTGTGTTCTGATTGGTATTGTTCAGAGTTGTGTTTGGATTGGGGGTTGGGTTGGTTTTGGGTGTTACTCCTAACAAGTTGAAAACTAGTTTAACATTGTGGTTTTCTAGTGGATTATCATTTCCATTGTTCTTGGATTTTTTCCAAAACTTTGGTTTATCATTGTTAGAATCGTTATGAATTTTCAAGATACCCCTCTTGACTAAGGCTTCTTCAATTTTAATCTCATTTTTGATCAGTTTTTCAAAAGTGGGGGGACATTGTAATTCAAACCTATATGACATATCATCATTTAGGATATCGATGAATACCTCCATCTTTTCCTTTTCAGGGATGGGATGGGGATATCTTGCAAAGAGTCTTCTCCACCTTTGCAGAAACACTAGGAATGATTCTCCTTTCTTTTGTTTAGTATTGCAAAGTTCTTTCATCATTATTTCTTGTTGGATATTATACGAATACTAAGTGATAAAATTGTTAACCAATTCTTCAACAAAATTAATTCTCGAGAGAATTTTTGAAAACCATTGCATACACTGTCCTCCCAAGTTGTGTGGGAATAGTCTCATTAGATAGGTGTCTTCATGAGAAAAATCTAAGCTCATGGTTCTGAATTCCCTCACATGATCAATCGGATCTATTTTTCCATTGTACTTGTCATACTTGGGAAACTCGCAATGTTTAGGAAATGGGATAATTTTTACACTTGGATCGAAGGAATAAGGACATATATCCTGAATGGAATACCTCTTAGTGGTCCCTGTTTGCATATTTTGCATTTTTTTTTCAGGGGCTTGTATTTGTTGGGTTAAGGCATCCACTAGTTCATTGGTCTTTGTTTCCTTTCTTGTTTCGGTGGGTATCTCTATTTCTATTTTCTTGGAGGAGTCAGTTTCAATTTTCTTAGGATACTTTTGTAACGTTGTGATATCAAAATCATCAAGCAATTTGACTCCCTTACTTGCCAACATCAAGAGGTATTTCTCTCCTTTCTCAAAAATCTTTTCCATGAACTTATAGAAATTTGGGTCTTGTTGGGCTTGCTCTATTGTTTCTTCTATTATCTCTTCAATCTCCTTTGCATGAATTCCAACAAAGGGATTTTCCTCTCTATCTGCCATGGTTCCCTGAATTTTGGTTTCTTGATTCTCAATTTCCTTTTCATCTAGTTTTTTCTTTTGCAACCTTGTTAAGACGGGCATACAAGTGATTAATTTTTTTCTAGATGTTAGACCAATAGTTGGGAAAATTCCAAAAGGGGTTGGTTGAAATATGATTAGGCAACCTTTATTTTGGGATAGAGGATGATGAATCTTGTTGAAGGATGATAAATCTTGATGGTGAAATGCAGCTGCTAAATTAGAAGATAGGGGTGAGAAGGCACCTTGAGATTTTTGATCAAAAATTTAGATGAAGCATGTTCACTTGACAATGTTTTTTTTGACAATATTAGGATCTATTGTAGAAATTGGTTTGGGTGATTTGAATATTGAATGGCTAGTTGAGGAATGTGAGAATAAAAAATTGGCTGACTATGATTATTCCTTTGGGATAGAGCTCTTCATAGATAATAAGCTTGTGAGGATAAAGGATCTAAAGAAAAATCATCAGTATATCATCTATCAAAGTCGTGATACCGATGGATAAAGGGTCGATAGTTGAGCAAGACCTTCCTACTTTGGTACAAGAAATGTCTCTTTCTCAAAATTTTCTTAAAGCTAAGATGTTTCTTGAGTTTCTTGATCCTCTTGGTGATGGATTTCTTTTCAAATTTGGTTGATTTCCAATCCCTCAACATAAAATTTAGGATGATGAAAAGATGTTGTCAACGGGGGAAAATCTGGACTGAATGTTGATTAACAAAAAAATGATCAAATTCGGGTTTTTGTTTGTAAATTTTCCAGATGTGCTAAAACTCAGATGCGCTATAGAATGGCTCAGATGCGCTATGTAAAGCTCTAGATGCGCCAGATTAGGGTATGGATGCACTGGAAAATAGACTGAAAGCACCGAAACAGGCACCAGATGCATCGAAAGAGCATATGTTGGGAATGTATAAGTAGAATGTGGTGGAGCAGAAAATGAATGCACTGAGGGATGGTATGAATGTGTTGGAATAGGCACCAGATGGACTGAACTGCAAAGTGTTTTCAATTTTTGACAGTTTGACATATTTTTCAAGTTTTTGACAGTGAATTTGGACAACTTAATTTGGATTTTTTTCTAAATCAATCATTGAATATGTTGGTGTGATGTTTTTTTTTGAAATTGGTTTGAAAACACATTGGTAAAATAAATCAAACAAGCACTTTCCCTAGGCTGTGTAAGACTGTATTCTTTTGGATCCCATGTAGATTTTACTCGAATCGCATATTTTTAGTGAATGAATTTAGAAGTTTGGCTGCACGAGCTCCCCCTTACAATCCAATCACTTCTCAGGAAAACCAAGCTTCCAACTCCCATGAATCTCCCATGGCAAGTTGATCATTTCTACTAAAAATTGCGAAGATGTGGGTGCCTTCACAATGACTGTTGCTGCACCAAAGAATAGATAATGTAAATTTTGGCAAACTACAACAAAGGGGTTTTAGTAAGGACTTTCCATTTGTGGGGCACCATCCATTCAGCAAGAGACCATTGTTGCCTTCTTGTTGGAATAGTGATCGTGATACTCAAAATTTCCTTGAGCACCCACATTTATATCCCGACTGGAAGTCACTCGGCTTAGAGTGTGTTATCAGTTGGGTCGTTCCCTCCTTTCAAAGTGGGGAGGCAGGCCCTCTAAGGTTAAAAATGGAAAGAAAGTGAATGGGTCTAGTTTTTTGATCACCCAGTTAAGGGGAGAGAATACTCACCTACCATTCCAAACACAACAAACATGGTTGTAAATTAACCCTCCTAGTTATGCTAGATTCCTATTTTAACCAAAGGAAAATAACAACTAGATTTAACCCTGCAGAAAAACGTTCATAGTTTTAGTCTGCCTTTCTTTGACAATGTTCTCTTAAGTGTTTCTGCAAAGTCTTTGACTGCGAAAAAGGTACCTAAAAATAGAAAAACATAGAATCAATTTCGAGAATCTGGAAATTTGACAGTCAAAATCGAATGTGCCATTACATAGACTGAATGCGCTAAACTACTGAATGCACTAAAATAACAACCCAATGCACCATACTATGAACCAAATGTGTTGAAACTAAACATTGACAGAATTTGAATTTTAAACCCCCTGAAGCACTAAAATAGAGTTTGAATGCACTACAGAAAAGGCCAGATGCGCTAGAATAGGAGCCAAATGCATTGAAAGAACTGCTAGACACACTAAAATAGGTAACTGAATGCGTCGAAATAGGAGCCAGATGCATCGTAGAAAAAATTGTATGTGTTGTTTCAGATATTTTGACGGAACCTGCAAGATGAAACTCAATAGGAAATTGATTAAATCATGGGGCTAGGCCCCACGGTGGGTGCCAATTTATGTGTGTATGGAAAATGTGTATCCTGCAATGTTATCACAACACTCCTTCATGGAATGCATTACTTAAAAGGAAATCAAAAGCAACAATAAATGAAATCGCACCCTATCCTTTCAACTCATCCCATGGCTCTCTAATCCCAAGGAATCTTGCAAATTATGCTCTTAGATATTCTTATTATTGCACAATAACCTGCAAATATTGAAAACTGAAGAAACGCGATGCTTAAAATGAAATTTACATGCCTATGTTTTTGGATTTTTTCAATAACTTGATGCATAAAGCTGAATGATTCTAGGATGAAAATGATGCTAGAATCTAAGTGCTGAGATGATGATGAATATAAAATGAAAATGCTAAATGGAAAGTAATGAAAACTAAATTATCAAAATGAAAATGCCATTATAACCTTAAAATTGAACTACAAATGAAAACTAAACTAGAATGCTCTCTAATTCTCTCAAATTTGCACTAGAATTCAATAGCATAAACTTGTCTAATCTTCATGTTCTCAAAAATTTATAACAAAGGTTATATTTATAGATTTTTCAAGCCTCCAAGTGATGTGGGAACAATAGACGGTCTAGATTGTGATCTCATGGCATCAACGACAAAGCATCTAGAGGTTAGAGGGAATCAGGGAGATGGTTCCCTTCCATAAGATGAATTGCAAAGTGTAGAAAGGAATCAAAGAGCCAGAGAAGCCATGTGTCTTAGGTTGTTCAAAATTGGTTACAAATTTGTTGAGGATAATCTACTTTTTTCAATTTTAAAAAAAAAATCCATTTGTGAGACACATGATGAGGTGGCAGGTGAGTTGGAGGAGGTTAGAAGAAAGTTGTAGAAATGTGCTTAAATTGGATTTAAAAATTCAATTTAATAGGCGAGGGGTAAATTATTAAAATGACACATAAATTCTTTGTGCATCTTAACTAATTTTGGAAGAATATTCTAAATTTGAATTCAAAAATCCAAATTTAAAAAAGAAGAGGGGAAAATTAATTAAGTAACAGATTGATTTATTCGTCCTTTTAATTAATTTTAGAAAGAAGGTGAATTGTGAAAAGGGTATATAGACTATGAACTATATAAATAAATCTCACAATTTATTTATAATAGTAGAGGAATTTAGAATATTAATCAAATAGCTAGTATTTAATTAATGCGATGCACAAACCATTTTTGCATGTATACATAAGTAATGCTCCATTAACTTTTCAAAGCCTCATGAACTTAGTACTTTTCCTATTTATTGATAATATTTTTATCTATGGTAGATCATGGGAAGAACATTTACATGTAGATAAGATATTACAATTATTGGAAGATAATCAACTCTATGTCATAAAATTAAAATGTTTCTTTTAGGTTAAATAAATAGAATACTTAGGACATGGTGTGTCACATGAAGGTGTTAAGGTAGACCCCAAGAAGACTTTTTTAGTAAAAGAATGGCCAAAACCTAAAACTGTCAAAGTATTGAGAGTATTTTCAGTCTAACAAGATATTACAGAATATTTATTCTAATTTTTCTCATATTATAGGACCCTTAACAATATTATTAATTAATATTCCTTTCCATGGTAAGATCTAGCCACTAAGGCCTTCCAGCAACTAAAAGAAGCTCTCACTTCAAACCAAATATTGGCTACCCCAAAATTCTATAAAACATTTTTGGTAGAATTTGATGCTTTTGGATACAAAATTGGGGTAGTAATAATGCAAGAACGGAATCCATTAGCATTTGAGATTCAACAAATCACAAGAAAAATCTTGCTAATGCCCACACATGAGAAGGAAATATTAGCCATTATTCATGAAATTAAAAAATGGCACCATTTTTTAATGGGAAGAAATTGCAAAGTCAAGAAAGATCAAGAAAGTCTAAAATATTCTTTTGGACCAACAACTATCCTCAATAGAACAAAAAATGGGTTACCAAGATTCTAGGATATGACTTTGAAATCATTTATAAAAAGGGTAAAGAAAATATTGTAGTTGATGCCCTTTCTCGAAAAAATAAGTAGAGGAATTAAATATTTGTGGCATTTCCTTAATATAACTAAAATAGTTATAAGTTACATGAAAAGAGTGGCAACATGATCCTTAAATACATAATCTCATTCTAAACTTTCAACATGACCCATCTTCTTTCGATAAGTATGTTTGGAAATAAGATTTGTTATGATAAAAAGATAGATTATTTTTATGTAAAAAAAAATATTTTAAAGAAGACATTATCTGAAATGCATGATTTAGAATCAGACATTCAAGATTTTTAAAGACCTATCATCATATAAAGAGATTTTTTTGGGAAGGTCTAAAAGGAGATATAAAAAAATTATGGTTGAATTTTTTTATATACCAAAGAAATAAAGGTGAAACAATAAATACTTCAATCCTCTTACAAATATTATGAATTCCAACACAATGTTGGGAGAAAATATCGATAGACTTCATTACAAGTCTACGAAAATATAATAATCTTGATTTAATTCTAGTTGTTGTGGATAGGCTCACCAAGTATGTACATTTTATGGACTCTCTCATCCATTTTTTTCTAGTACCATGGTAAAATATTTATATAAAATATACAAAAACTTCATGGAATTCCCAAAAAATCATAGTGAGTGATTGTGACCCTATCTTCACTATCATTTTTTGGAAAAACAATTTAGAGCATGGGGTATAAAACGAGCACATGGTTCCTCCTATATCCATAATTAGATGGCCAAATAGAAATTATGGGTGAATGTTTAGAATTATATTTATATTTTTTCCTTTGATAAAAAAACACAATGGTCTAAATGGCTACCATTAGTAGAGTGGTGGTACAACACATCATTTCACACATCCACTAAAGTGACTCCATCTTAGGCTCTTTATGGCTACCATCAACCATTTTATACTTGTTATTTACAATCTCATTCTAAAGCTCATGTAATAGAGGACCATATTCAACACCAACAAGAAATACTACAAATATTAAAGGATAATTTAGTTATCACTCAAAATTGAATGAAACAACAAGATGATCAACATCATAATGAGAGGAATTTTGAAGGGGGAGGCTGGGTATTGATGAGTTCAGTCATTAGATAGTTTTCTTATGTTTTTATACAATTTCATGGACTTTCTCAAACAATTATCGTATACATATTCCTACACTATGCTATCTTTTATGCTTATTATGCAACCTTGAACCTAATTTAAAGTATGTGGAAATATTGTTATGATGTGATGGTTATTGCATAATTTATGTGTAGATATGTATGAATTGTGATGGATATCTATGATTAGATATGATTGTTAGTATTATGTACATGTTTTATGAAATAACTCTTTGCAGACCAGAGAAGGTAGACTGTAGCCTGCACCAACTACAATGTGCAGGCCACAACCAAAGGAGTTCCCAGACAAGAGAGCAGGGGAGTTTCCAAAAAAAATTAAGCACAACAGCTAAAACATGGAGGCACTTAATGAAGATGATTAAGATGATTTTGAATCATTATGATGTCCAATAAATATGTTGAAGGAAAATAACCCTATTACAATCAGGAGTCTAATGTGACTGATTCAAATAGTCCATGTTCCAGTTCTGTTATAGTAGAGTCTCATCTCTACTTGGACTCTTCTTCCTTTTTCAATTATTGATTGCTAAGTCTTTATCACACTCTAATATATAGGGAGTGGTGATTTATGATTTTATTTTAGAGTCCTTGTTTCAATAAACTTCCTTTGTGCCTATATATGTAGCTCGGTCATTGAGGTATTAGGAGTAAGTTAATTTTTTCAAGAGCAGATATAGCTACCAGATATTTTTAAATTGGTTGTTGTTCTTACCCAGACAATGTTTATTGTTCAATCATTATTTCATGAATAATATATCCTAGAAGAATCTTATGTGGTATTCTAGAGTTGTGTAATGAATGATTTTGAGTTATTATGATTACGTTAATCTAAAAAGATAGATTTCGGTTAGACCAATGGAGGTAGTCACTTGAGAAAGTGTCACTCAAGGTAATTTTCCCTCACTTCATTTTCTTATAGTTACTTCTATTGTACAATAGTTATTCCATAAATGTGTGCTAATTAGATTTCTTATGTTATTCATGAGAAATTCTTGTTTCACATTTATGAATTATTTTGTGTAAGTTTTTTGTACTATGGAGTGTAGGTTTAGTCATCAGTATCAATTAAATACTAGCATTCATTTCTTGATAGTAATTAGTTACAGTCTTATAATGTAGGTACCTATAGCAATAGTGCTAGCATTACTTCTTTCACTATTATGCATTTTTATGATTTCTTAGCAAGTGTAACACTTGTACTAGGATGATTTAGGGAGTATTAAAGTCTTTGAAAGAAAATATAGTGCTAGTACCATCACAAGCTTACTAGTCATGGTCACTAATTCAATGAAGGTATTTCCAAATGTTCGAGTGGATTGTTCAATTAGGTTTTCCCTCTAAATTATGTGATTGTCACCAATTTTACTAGACATTAGTATGGAATCTACATTTTGGTGCCATTGTTGGGGATGGTGCTTATTTCAAAGATTAGTTTCTAATTTTTCCAAGCTTTCCTAGTTTAGAATTTTCTTCAATATTAGGACAATTAGGTTTTATCCTTTCAAATAAAAAAATATTTCACTAACATTATGTAGGATTCGTTGTTATACAAAGTCATATCTATTGTATGTAGAGATAGAGAGACACTTTGGGAAGATTTCTCCCCTCAAACCAACAGGCTAGAGTAGATATTGGTCCATAGTGATAAGAGTGAGGGTATTCCTGAAGAACGTTTACTTTCACCAACATCTACTGCAAAAATAGAGGAGACTTTCCAAACCATAGCTGATGTAGTAGTGGATGATCCACTAGAATATGTTACTTTTGAATTTTCAATTACCAACCAAGAGAATGCTATTGTCATGAAGAATATACCTCCTTCAACATTGCAAGTCTTCTATGGTTTGGTAATTGAGAATCCACACGCATTCTTGTTTGAGTTTAATGTCCTATGGAGGAGCTATGACTACACAACTGATGCTCATAGGCTCAAGCTATTTCCTACAACTTTGAAGGATGCTACCATGAGATGGTTTATGGTACTAGGTAGATATGTTCAAGATTAGAACACCATGAAAATAAAATTCTTGGAAAAATACCAAGACTATTGTGGAGGATTTGATAGGAGAAGTGATGAAATTTTTATAATGACCCAAAAAGAGGATGGACCATTGAAGGATAATGTAGAAAGGTTCTAATTTTTCTTGAATAAAAACCCACATAATAGACTCTCAGAAGAATCCCTAGAGCTTGTGTTTTTAAGAGGATTCAAAGATGATTTCATGGATGCCCTTAATCTTATTGGGGGAGGGGATGTTTCACAATTACCCTTTGAAGTTATTTGAAAAGTTTGTAGAAATTATTCAAGGACCTTTACCAAAAGGTCAAGGGGGGAAAGAACATCTACCATTGGAAAGACATCTAATGGGGTTTCAAGAGTGGAGTTAAGTAACCTACTATCCAACATGAAGGAAGATATTATAAGTCATCTAGATACTCAGTTGGACACTCTACATGTGAAAAAGAAGCAAGAGGAGGCTCAAGCAATACTTACTAAATATTTCCCCAATTGCAGACAAAGAAAAGCTAATTGCAAGTGTAAAAGGGTGGTAAGTATTACATAAGACAAATCAAAGAATCTAGATTTTCAACCACTAGAAGATGAATATGGATATTTGTTATACATTATGCAAAGAAGGTCATGGAATCCAAGACAAGGTTTTCCACAAGACTCTCTAAATTTCAATACATCATTTCCATTTGGTACTTAAAATTTCTCTATTTGGAATTCTCAGCCTTGGCCAAATAACCAAAACCAATGAAAAAACCGTCAGCAATGGTGAAACCATCAACAAAATTGGAAGCAGTAATAACCAAATGTATGGCAATAAAAAAAATTCCAAGGTGCTAATTATAACCCTCAATAACTAGTGTAGTAAAATTAATGGTAGCCATAATGACAAAAGGGCCAGCAATGGAAAGACCAAAATATGAATTACCAACAGCCTTTATCACCTTCTCAACCATAACATTAGGCCATCAAACCCAACATCTCATCCACCAAGAGCACCACAATTACCTTCCCAACGTACACCTAACTGGGCAATAACAAGATGATCTAATAGCCATATACTAACGAGGCTATACATACCCCACTTATTAGGTAGAGATGAGTGATGTCTACCTCAGGTCAGGGAAAACACTAGTTGGATCCTCATCCCTTCAAATCACTGAGATGATAGATGAGGAACTCACAGATGAAGCTTTAGATAATTCACATCTAGAGCTTGGGTCAAATCAAGTAACCTAGACTATCTCAAGTCCAAAGCATCCTTTCCCTAAGCATTTATCCATTTAAAGACATCATACCCAAGCTAAGATAGACCTATTGGGTCAACTTAGGATATCAATATTTTTGGGTGAATATTTTACAATTCCTTTAACAATTAAAAATGGTAGTTTTAGCCATAGCTATGATGAGAAATTAATCTCTCCTCTCATTAAGGGGAGGATCCCTTCTTATTGCGCGCTAAATCAACTATTAATTAAGCTATGCTTATCTACACTACAACTATCCATAGGGGTGTTTCCACCCTCCTATTCTCTTCTTCCAGAATAGATGTTTTCTCTTACAAAGTTACAATGATATTTCCTTGATGTTTAAAACATGTAAAAAACTACAAAACACTAGTTGGAGCAGTAATGACCGATATCCATTTCAATTAGATGTAAGAATAACTAGAATGATACTAGAAAATGATAGTAACAAGAAAACCCATGGAAGCATAAAGTTTTCTATTACTTTCCATTATGATTCTAAAGGTAACTAGTATGACAAGTTGTATCTCAAAGACTATCAATTAACAACAAAGATCCACAAGAATGTAGCCAATAATCACAACACAAATATCTTGAGTTATTAACTAAATTCATACCAAACACATATATCTCCAAATACAATATTGAATCTCAAATTCTATTAATACCAAATATGAATTCCCTTCAACAATGAGATATTATGCCACTTTAGAAACCAACTTAAAGATAACATAATAAGAGATACATAAGAACAATCTTACATACAAAAAATATGCTCCAAAATAAAGGTTGGAGGAAAATATGCTTCTTGTATTGATCAATTTTGATATGCACATTCAACACAAAGATTCAAGTAAGCTTTCTCAAAATGGGAAAAAAAATTCTTCAAAATATCAAAGCTCCATTACAAAAGAAACTCTCTCATATTTATAGAGGAGATTTGAGAGCTAATCTAGGAAAGCAATAACTAATTTGACTTATTCAACAATAGAGTCCAATTTGATTTAGGACTTCTCTATTTTTACATGTAATTACATTTCAAAAAAGACATGTAAAATATCAAAAAACTAATTGCATAAATCATGAAAAATACTAAAAAGTAAAATAAGGAATGTTCAAATTTCTCTGCCATATTTCTCCAATAAATCCTCATACTTCTACATGATTTCTTGAACTTCTTCATTATTTTGACCTGAAGTATTCTTGGAGATAGAAAGGACTCTTATGATATCCTTCATAGTGTTGCAAGCTTTCTCATGCCTTTCTAAATACACCTTGAGCTTATCTAGGGTTAATTAAATATCCATCAATCTATTAATAGAAGGCACTAAATGCTTTGATCTTCAAATTCTTTCTAGATCATGGATGCAAAATCTTGAACAACTTCATTTGAGGAAAGGAATTTTTTATTATCATCAAGAATTTTACAAGGTAGCTCCTCAATTTTTTTGACAAAATGCAAATAATTATCTTCACTGACTTATCGAGCACCCTACAATTCTTTGATCAATTCTTTGATGATATTGATCTTGTGTATCATTGTTTCCTTTACCTCAAAAAATATCTCTCTATTGGGAATTATCCCAATGTCCACCAATGTATCAAGCTTTAGTTTATTCATCTTGATCTAAGCTTCTAAATTGTTCTCTATTTCTTGCTACTCCTAGGAAAATGTATTAGTAGTTTTATCCAACTTTGATCTTATTCTTTCCATGTTTCAAATTCTTTCTATAGAATATCTTACAAGTTGTGTTCCCCATGCTATCATTTTGTCCAAAAAAACACTGAATACTTTACCTCTTGAATGCACTTTTCCAGCTTTTTGAATAATTGGTTCTTCAATACTTATGGCTATAGGATCTATTGACTTTGAAGATTGGGTAATATTTTGGAGTACCAAACTTAACTACTCTACTTTTCCCTTATATTGATCTTTACTCTTCTTTACTTCATCACATTTCTCAATGAGAGACTTTAAAGTAGACTATAAATTTTCCTTGACACTTTCATGAGTTACCTTACCCAACTCAACCCTTGTAATGGAATATTTAGAAATATCCACTACCTCAATAGACTGATATGAAGGAGGTTGTGCTACCTCTACATACATGTTTCATGCTTTATCCACTAATAACTTGGAAAGAGTATTTTCCTTCTTCTTGGATTTTGTCCTTATAGGTGCCAAATGTGCAAAGTCAAAATCTTCTAGAGAAATGGCTTGTTTCTTCATTTCTCATGTTTGGGTTGAAATCCAAGGAGGAAGTGGAGAATAGCTT
Organism: Sequoiadendron giganteum; assembly: GCA_007115665.2. NCBI lineage: Eukaryota > Viridiplantae > Streptophyta > Pinopsida > Cupressales > Cupressaceae > Sequoiadendron > Sequoiadendron giganteum. The sequence continues at coordinate 352,502,397 of CM021104.1, read as the reverse complement.
CCTTCTAGCATAGTACTCTTGTTGGAACCTTATAAGATTATTTTTTTCTTATCCATGTAGTGCATCATATCAAGTTGACGTAGATCTATAGAAAACACAAAGCATATTTAACCTTCTTAGTGCATATCATGCATTGGGTCGGCCAGAGTTGGGACATAATCATAAAAATTCCAAACCAATACACACTTCTCAAAGAAAACACATTCTGGATCTGATATTGCTTTGGTTTCTCATCATATTGAAATTGGAGAAAATACAATTAGAATTGCAACACAGAAATATTCTTCATATGAAAATGCAGAGTCTCCCACACTGTCGCATTGAACAGAGGAACAACTGCAATGTACGAAGATGGACTCTATCAATGATAACTTCCTATTATCAACACAAAAATTCTAAGGATCTCAGATATAATTATTTGTATGAGTCATAATAATAATATTAAGAGCACAAAATCGAATCTCTTCTTCTAGGGAATTCTAGACTCAAAAACCAACACACTGTTTCTTTAGTAAAGAACACTTCCAGTAGAGAATAGCTTCTGATAAAACAAATAAACTTCTCATACTATTGTCACCATGTTCACATCAATGAAAACCTCTTAATTTCCAAAAATATTCCCCTTTATCATTGATGTCTACACAAGGTGTAAAAACCATCAAAGCACCTTTTCCAAAATCTTTAATTTCAAAAAGGAATTTCATCTAGCCAAAATATTCTTGTTTTCATGTAATACTTCTTACTCTCTTCTAGGTATCTCTCTCTCCCCCTTTGACATCAATGGCAAAGGATTTTTTTTTATCAAATCCTTTGCATACTTGAACACTCTTCCTAAGGAGTATATTCGAAATAGAGATGATGACCAGAGGTAGTGGTCTCTTGAATTTTCTTAAGAATCCTTGTCCATGAGGATCTCCCTTCATCCCAAAGTCTTTTTGCTTCTGCCAATACACTACATAGATAGTTTAGGTCACTTAAGATGTCCTTTCCTTCAGCCACAATTCTATGAGTAGTATTAGACTTCAAAGTCCTATTAGCTACATAGAGGGTATAGAAGATAGGAGTGTATTTGTTCTTTATTATGTCTCTAAGCTCCCCATATAGTTCAATATTTTCACCTTTCTTCTTATGTGATGCAATATATTTCTCATGAAGTTCTATCAATTTAAACCATTTTTAACTATCTAAATCAAGAGCAAGATCAAATGTACCAGAGTCATACTTGATCTAAATTTCAATCAATCTCTCATTATCCTTGAGTCTTTGAATTTCATTAGGCCAAGACCAATAGAATATGAATAAATTCTTAGCCTCATTCTCACATTCTTGAACAATTCTTAGTCTATCAAGTGTAGTACTATGAGTAGACTCACATTTCTCTTTAATTTTCAACCCAACTAACCATGTTACTTGTTTCTTTACAATTTAATTCATAAAATCTATCCATTAATATGCTTGTCAAATCTATCTATTAATAGGCTTGTTCTTACCAAAGTAGGCTGAGATGAACTAGAACCGACACTGGGAATCAACTAAAATTGTCCTCTATTCCTTGCTAGTTGCTTGAGTCTTGATCTTCTGGGAGTAGGTTCACCATGTGAAACTAATGCAATATATTTTTCAACTCTTCTCTTTTCTCCAGAGGTAGGCATTAATTTTCTTGAGGTTAATTCAATCTTCTCAAGAGCTTTGGCCGATTCTGAGTAAGTTCCAAACTAAGTTTTGTTGGGGTTTCAGGGGTTATTAATTAATAATTCAATACAACCAGCATCATAGTCCCTCTCAATATCATATCCAAGCTTAGGTATCCATGAGTTCCTAGGTTCAACTACCTTGATGATGCAACTATCAGTGGTTACCAAAATTTTTATGTCATCCTTGTACTTTATAACCAATTCTCTAGGAATTCTACTTCTTTTATTCATTTTCCTTTGAAAATTTCCAAAGTATGTAGCAAGAGAATCTTCTTGTGCATCCAAATCCCCAATATTCCTCATGAGTTTCCTCATTTTATGAGAGATTGGTCTTGTATGCTCCCAATAAAATTCACAAATTTAAGGAATCTCCTTCATAAAGTAGAAAATTAAGCATACAACCAGTGTACCATATCTAAATGTACCTTTTCTTTTCTTAATATCTCTCAAATTTTTCAACAATTGTTGTCAGAGAAACTCACATAGATCATACTGCTTTCTATTTTCAACCATACCCAATGTAAGGTTAATTGCAACTCTAGAAATATCATTGTCACCAAAAATAAACTATGAAATGACTATACTTGCATACTGTACTACCAAATTATCAATCCTAGCACAAGTATTCCTGATTAAACCTTTTCTTCTATTATAATTACATTCAGGAGATGCTCCAAAGGATGGTAAGCAAGTTATATCCCTGATCACATCTTTGGTTATTGCATATGATTCATCGAGCCACACATATTCATCATGGAATCTGCTAAGAGCCATTATGATGCACCTTTCCTCATTGCTAAAGTTTAGAAAGTAATTCCATATGACCAACTTAATTTCCATAAGCACATTGTAATAGGATTTTAGGGTAAGATCACTTTTAGTAAATTATTCAAACCATATCATTCTAGCTTTTCTAGAGGAGGGTTCTTTTGATTTATAATGAATATATGTTCCAACATTCTCAATTTGCACAACACCAAGAGGAATTTTTGAGAATGCACCCAAAGGATCAATTTCTAAAGTTTTGACAACATATATTTTGAGCTCTGGTTCTAGCTTTACTAAATTCTCTATAATTTTAGGAATGTACATTTCTTTTAACAAAATTCAACATGCACCAACTTACCTCTTTCCTACTTGCCGAACCCAAATCCTATATTTTTTTCATATGTAGTAGCTTTGGTTTCCTCAATATTATTTTGCACACAACTTTCCTTCCACAAATGTTATTCATCCAATGATTTTTCAATAAATTTCTTGAATTTATTTCTCTCATTCCAAATAATTTTGCAATTAATGTTTTAGATCACAAGATCATCTTGAAATCTATGTAAACTTTCATCCTTTCAAATTATGTTCAATTCATTCTTCATGCATGTGTGCCTGCAAATTCCTTCTGCATGAAATATTGAGTTTGTTACTTCATTAAATGTAATTATGTAATGATGTGACATCTAGTATCAACAATGGGTTTATTAAATATTCTAATTATTTTTCCCATTTAGAAATTCCTTAATTAATTTTTGATGGACATGTCTACACCGAAAGATGGTACAAATGACACTAATGATTTCAATTCAACTTGCTTAGATTATCCTTCCTTTATCCATATTATTTGTATTTCTCTTCTTCTTTCTTCTAGATCAGTTTTAATTCATGGTCCATGTCTCTTTACTAGATTGTCACTTTTCAAAAAATGTTTTGAATTACTACAGTTATAGCAAACATAAATTTTCCATCCAAAAATTATTTTATCTAATATATTTTCACTAATTAGTCTTGTTTCCAAATATGTTGTAGTGATAACAATACCCACTAAATGGATAGGATGCCTTGTTTAACTTCTTTCATCTACAATTCATAACTTCATATCCTATTTTGTTTCATTCAAACCATTGGTCGGAGAATGATAGAGTATCATTCATTCTACGTTTTCAATATTTTTCCCTATGACCAAATTTATTGCAAGAATAACAAGTGTCATTAAAAGATAAATACCTTTGAGAATTAGGTTGTCTGATGGGAATCCTTCTAGTACTCTTGAATTTTTCATGATTGCATTGAATCTTTAGATCAAGAGACTAATTTTCCTTTGAAAACCATCCTTGTTCAAATCCTATACCTCTTTTATCCATAGAGAATTTTTGTCCTGCAATCAATTTATCTAGCACTGTAGAACTTTTAAAAAATTTATCCTAATTTCTTTTTGCCTTTTTCATATCTAACTTCAGAGTAGCCACTTCTTGATCAATATTTGTGCATTCATCCATCTTCCTTTGAATTTCAATTTTCTTATGGTCTCCAATCCTTTTCTTTTCTTCCAATTTCTATAGTAGGCTAGTGACATATTCATTTTCCTTGTCCAATATATCACATGCTTCTTCACATTTAATTTGCATTTTTTCAATATACTCCTTTGCTTTCATCAACTTATCCTTTAGATCTTCATTTTCCTCTGTATGATTAGTAGAGATTACTTCCGAAGGAAGAAGAATTTGTTTCTCCTAAGAAATAAAATTCTAGAACCTTCCCCAAGATGTTAGGCTTCTTTAGAGGAAACAAGCTTTGATACCAATTGTTGAACATCCAAAATACTAAGAGGGGGGGGCTGAATTAGTATTCCATAAAACCATTGACATATAATCCATCTAAAAATTATCATAAATATGACTAGATTATCAAAAGAAGACATGGAATCAAGAAATAACATCAACACACATGAAAACCAAAGTTTTTATGTGGAAAACCAAAATTTGGAAAAACCGTGGTGAGGATTAGCTCACAATATAACATATCCATATATAGAATATTACAGGGCTCACTGCTAGGACTCACTATCCTTGAAAGGCTCATTTCCTGGATACAAAAGGAGGTGGCTCACCACCAAGATAAAAAATCTATGGCTCACTACGAAAAGTATGAATTGATGGAATACACCTTTTGTGTGTAGGTTTCAGTTCCAATGAATCTATGAATAAGAAACATTGCATTCATAGTAGTCGCTTAACAATTCTACTCTATCTATGCCATACTCAACTGATAAATCATTTAGGATTGCTTACATATTTCTCAACCTTCTTCATACAATCATCTTTGCTTATATCTCTTTTCTTCTCCACACATGCCTTCACACATCCTCATCTCATCCTTCTTCAAAAGGTCTTATATATATTCAAGTATATCTCATTCATCAATTAGGTTGACCTAATTAGATGAAAATAAAACCAAGAAAAGTACTCTTATTGGCACCTTCTAAGATTTGTTTTTATCTATGTCGTGCATCATATCAAGTCAACGTAGATCTATAGAAAACATTCACAAAGTATATTTAACCTTCTTAGTGCATATCATGTATTGGGTCGGCCAGAGCTAGGACCTAATCACAAAAATTCTAAACCAATACACACTTCTCAAAGAAAACACCTTCTAAATCCAATATTGCTTTGGTTTCTCATCATATTGACATCAGAGAAACTAACATTAGAACCATAACACAAAAATATTCTTCATATGAAAATGTGGAGTCTCCCACACTGACACATTGAATAGCGGAACAACTGCAATGTACATAGATAAACTCTATCAATGATAACTTCTTGCTCTCAATGCAAAACTTCTCAGGATCTTAGATATAGCTATCTATAAGAGTCATAATAATAATATTAAGAGTGTAGAGTAGAATCTCTTCTTATTGTGAATTCCAGACTCAGAAACCAACACACTAGTTCTTTAGTAAAGAACACTTCCATTAGAGAATATCTTTCAGTAAACCAAATAAACTTCTCATACTATTTTCACCATGTTAACATCATGTTGACATCAATGAAAAACTTTTAATTTCCAAAAGTCATAGCTTGCATTGATGGAGATGCACTCATGAAATTTTATATTACAATTTGGTGGAGTATTAGTCAAAATTGTAATATGAATTTCTACACTTTTAACTTGAACAGTCTCAAACATATATTTTTATAAATATGACTAAGAGGTTATATCAAAGAAGGTGATGAAAAACTTGACAAAAAAGTAGGAGAATCCAAAAAAATCAAAATCATGTTTAGGACTTTTAAATATTGAATTGATAGATATGGTAGGAGCAACCGTAACAATAGGAATGACCATAGCAATGAGTGGTAAGGACTGTTTAGTAGAGACAAGGAGAGGAGTGGGAGTAGACATAGTAGTAGCAATGAGAGAAGAAGAGACAAGTGATTTATTTAGGATATTCTAATGGGGAGATTCTCATTCTTCCTCATTTTCTTCTTCTTTATCTTCCTCTTGGGTTGATGCCTCTTCTTCCATAGTAGATGATCCTTCAATCACTTGACCCTTATTCCCTTTTACAACAAACTTGATTTTTGGCCTGCAGGTCTTGCTAGAACTAGGTATATCATCCTTGATCTTTTTTCTCAACTCGTATTTCCTACCTATCAGACCTTTAGGTTCTTCCTCCTATGATCCAATAACATAGAGTTTTAAACTAATCCCCTTCTCCTCTAACCATATATTTGTGTTAGCTAGGATTAGTTCAAACCTTTCTCTAATCAATGTTACTTCCTCCTTTGACCACTAGATAGCTAGTAGAGGAGATCTTGCAATATTATTCCTCATAGGCAGGGTCCAAGATGTTTCTATCATCCTCCATACCTTCAAGAATATCCTCCAAATTCATATTTTCAATTTTTTCCAAAGTTAGTTGGTAGTAGTCCATTCTTATCTCCTCCTTTGTTATGTGATCTTCCCAAACATATTCATTTCTATGCGCATGGGTGTGGGATTTCTTGATCTTTTCCTTCATCCCACGATAGTCAAAATCATACCTCCTTTTGAAAGTCTTTAAGGTAGCCCACTGGATTTCAGATTGTATGGCCTTATCCCTTGGAGATGTTTGGATGGAATACCTACCAATCATGAGGGGGAACCTAAATTCTGGTTTATGTGATTCCATTTTCTTGTTATGGATGACCATTATCTGCCTATAAATATCTATTGGTGTAATTAATTTTTTAATTACACTACCATAATTTTACTTAGGTATTTTATTTATTTAATTAAGTCCTAGGTTTCATCATTATAATATCATTAATAATGGGGTCATTACCCTTTCCATGTATTTAGGAGATAATATTCCTTCTAAAATATCATCTAGAACTTATCTCAATCAGTTTATCATTCCCTAGGTAGGTATTTGGGGTTTACATGTCACATGTTGTTAGATCAAGACAAATGGAAAAATATTATTGCATCTTGTATCTCAACCGTTCCTATATAACCAAGGAATATGTACATTTGTAATCATATATTCTAGATCAATAAGATAATCTCTATTTGAATGCCATTGTTCCAACACTTTTTGTGTGGGTGAATACTTTATTGGAAAAGGTCCTCCATTGAAGACTATAGCTTCATTAGGGACATTGTGAATCCATAATTTCAACATGGTATCAAAGCTTTTCCAGAGAAAATTTATCCCAAGATCAAAGAAGTTGGCTTGTGAGATTCTTTGAAAGCTTGGAGGTTTTTTCTTTGTAGGCTAGTTGGTTCTACTCGAGGACCAAGCTGATTTCTGGTGTAGATCAGGTTCTCTATGACCTCACCATTGTGCTCATAAGGCCTCAAAACCTATAGATCACCTGCCTATTCATAAAAATAGAGACATATTATCGAGAGCCATTAGAGGTATTATCTAGGGTTTGCAATTTTTTTTGTTTTATCCATATAAATCTCAAGTAAAAAATCTACCCGTTCAGTCATCCTCCATGAATTTTTTTTTAGATCAACGGGCTTTTTTTATTTCATCATTTGGGATAATTTTCCTAATGTTTGCAAAAAATTTAAAATATCAATCAAGCGACAAGAAATTAAAATCATTGTCGGCATAAGGGCTTAATATTTATTTTTTGACAGTCTATAGTTTTCTTTGAAATATTTCATTGGTTGGAATCATAATATATTTCTACAGATTTAAATAATTTATTGGCATTTTATTTAAATTTTGAATTGAAATATTCAAAATTTTCTTTTTGTCGGCATCTTTTTACAGTCTATAGAACTCTATTGGTTGGCACCCATCACATCAACTAACATCATTGGCTTGTCACATCGGCTGACATCATTGGCTCCGACCCTCACTCACTACCCTCGACCGTTGTTTCATTGTCGAAGTTTGTTCTTGACCACCCATCGACCATCGTTCTTGGCTCTCCATTGTTGGCATTTTTTTCCCAACATCTGTCCACCAAGAGCACCAAAGACTTCGCTAAGCCCCTACCAACAATCATGTGAAGATTCAAGGATGTCGCTAGCTTCTGAGTGGCCCCACCCTCAAACTTGGCTGCATCACCTGATCTTTGTTGTATCTCAACTCCACCACCGCCTATCCAGTGGTGCCCTTGTTTTCTACCTAGTATGCCCATGGTCACATTAGAGACCAAGGGACATAGTTTTTTTTAGCCCCCGAGGCTTAATTCTTGCTCTTGGTTAGCATGTTCTCTCTCATTATAGTAGTGATCTTTCGAGGGCTGTATCTTTTCCATACGATATCAAAATCTAGCAAATGAAATACCATTGGAAAGGTGTTGAAGTATAGTTTGTAGTGGTGCTCTATGATTTTCATGATTCTGATATAATCAAAAGTTCCAGTCAGTTGAAGTGAAAACCCTAGTTTGGACCTGAAAGGTGATATCTCCTCATCATTTTTCCAAAAATCTATCATTCCAGCACCATCAGGGAGGTATTCTAATATATTTTTCATTAGTCCTTTCATTTCTTTCAAAATTAGGACTAGGTGATTTGTTTTAGTAGTTTATCACTTTGGGCATCTTTTATCATCACTTGGATATCCTACTTTTTAGAGGAAGTTTGTTTGCATCAAGGGGCTTCATTTTAGCTACATATCATCTTTGGAAGTTTCTATTTACTATTGAAGTTTAATATATTTGTTTTATTAGAGATTTGTCATAATTTGTTATGGGGTTTTTAAATCATCCTTCACTAATCATGTTGGGAAAGGGAAATTATCAGCAATGGAGAGATTTCATCATCAATCATCTTCAATCCCTTCAATTGTCACATTTGTATGGTTAGGTTCCCCCTCCTGATGATTGTATCCAAAAATTTGATTAGAATTGTCGAAGGTATGATGTTCTAAGGATTATTGCCATGCATGTTGCTGATGATGTTTTGAAAGCTATTGGTCATCGTAACTGTCCTCATATTCTTTGGATTATGATTTGGGAACTATATGGAGATCCTCATACTCCACCATTCCTTGATAATCATGTTTTAGAATGTCATTCTTCAGATATGGTACCCCATGATGATATTATTGTGCAAGAGGTTGTTTTTTTGGAATGCCTTGAATCTTTTGAAGAGGTTGACAAGGCTTCTTCAGATATTCCTTCATATCCATCAGAGACTATTGGTATCCATTCACATTCAGTGATTCCTTGTCCAGAGTCATTGATTGAGGCTTCCATCATCTCCATTCATTAGGACACATTCAGTTTTGCAAATGACATCTTAGGATGGATTTGTTTTAGGGATTGCAAACTTGGCTATTTCTATAGGTTTGGAGGAAATTCTTGAGGGTATATCACTCCTCTATTCAAATCCTACTTTGGAGAGTTTTCTTGAGTCTCCACATTTTTTTGGTTGGACCTTGATTAGGGATCCTAATATTGGTGAGCCCATCTTGGAGACACTTGTTTTCTCTTTAGATATTTCATATATCGGACTTCTTCCCTCCCATTCCATTCGAGAGTTGGAATTTATTCAAAATCTTCCATTAGATTTTCTTCTTCCTAGTGGGAAACATGTGGTTTGGATACCTTTGTTGCTTCAAAATTCTTTCAGTGGTTTTGAGGACACTTCATTTAGGGTGTGCAATATAGTCTCCATATATTCCTTCAATGAAAGGATCATTGCATTACAATCTTTGGATCTTTTTCAACATCATTTTCTGCATTGTCCTAGTTTTTCACCTTCTTCATTGATTGGGTATGTACCTGAGTTGATTGTGGCATCTTCATGTTTAGTGACAAAGGAGACACATAAGAATTTTTTAGAGACATCATCATCCATATTCGTCCTACCTTCCTTCAATTCCTATCTCGAATGGGAAGCATATTTTCACTTGCACTTGGTTTTATTTCTTACGAAAGGGAGACAAGTTGTTTGTCGACATTGGATCATATTTTTTCTTCAGACACTTACCATTTTTGCAGGTGATCAAATGTTATGGGGGGCCTATATAGTGCCTCTATTTCCCTCCTATTGAGGGGGCTATTGATTTTATTGTATGCATGTGATGGATGGTGTCCTTGGGGGGTATTATGGAGCCCTCCATGCTTCCCATCCTTTCTCACTTTTCTGCATTTCATCTCCTTTTTGGAGAGGGGTATTCTTCCCATCAAGTTTTCCCCTTTTTATCCTTTTGTGGGAGATTAGTTGCATCTCATTCTCATTTTTAAATGGGTACCTAAAATTTCCATCATGTAGTTGGGACCCATCATCATCATCATCATCATCATCATCATTGCATATTCATTGCATCTTTTAGTTCCTCCATAAGTTACACTTATGGGGGGGTGTTGGTGTAGTTAATTATTTAATTACACTAGCTTAGTTTACTTAGGTCTTTTATTTATTTAATTAATTCCTAGGTTGCATCATTAGAAAATCATTAATAATGAGGTCATTACCCTTTCCATGTATTTAGGAGATAATTTTCCTTCTAGAATATCATCTAGATCTTATCTCAATCAGTTTACCATTCCCTAGGTAGGTAGTTAGGGTTTACATTTTGTCACATGTTAGATCAAGACACATGGAAACATATTAACACATCGTGTATCTCAACCATTCCTATATAACTAGGGTATATGTACATTTGTAATCATATATTTTAGATCAATCAGGTAATCTCAATTCCACTTTTGCAACACTTTCTATGTGGGTGAATATTTTCTTGGCAAAGGTCCTCCATTGAAGTCTGCAGCTTCATTGGGGATATTGTGAATCCATCATTTCAACAATCTCCATTAGGAAAATCTTGTCACTAGCACTGTATCTCAAGAGCATGTATGGATAACCCACAAAGCAACCAACTCTCATGTAGGTGAATGTATGGAACTATAGATATAAGCAACCATAACCACGATCCATTCCTCATCAACAACCCTTTTCTTCTCTAATTCAAGATCAAACACACATAAGAAAGGAGAAAATAAAGAATCATTAACTCTTCTGAAATGATGAATGATTTCATCAAGATTTATTTGAGGAAAGTATTTGTACACTAGAGTTACTCTTTTGTCTTCTGTTGTCAACCCAAGAAAATTTCTCATTGTCGCAACAACATACACAAAAAAAGATGTCATGTAGAACTTAAGTGAAGTATGCACTTTGATCAATTGATCGTGAATTGTGTAACCGATCAATTGACTCCCCCAAAAAAAAAATCCCCGTAATATGATCTTGATGTATACATACATCCAATATTAAAAGGTGGATGAAGTAGGTAACCCTTTCACTCTATTGAGAAGAGTGATCAAATCAATAACTTCTTCAATAAAGTCACTACATGGAAATATTTTAGGCAGCCTTGAAATAATTTTTCGGTGGTTTTTCAACCATTTACTATCAATCACCTTCTTACAATTACATTTACATTTCTCATATTCCTCTTGTGCATATTCCTTAGTGATATATACATATGAATCAATACTAGGACACAAGAAATCTTTGTTAAAGAATTTAGGATCTAGCCTTATAACCACATTTCCATTTGCATCCCTAAAACTTTGGTCATCCTTATTGTAATGTATCGTAACTTGGAGAATAAATCTAGGATTATGTGCAGCTACAAGGAAAGTTGCTACCATTTGTATGTTTCTCTAAACTATATGCCTCATACCAATATCCAGTGGCTACTTCTGAGTCCTTTCCATAAATTCAACCATATTAACATGTCCAATCTCATTATCCTATATCTTATCAATGTTTGAAGACACTAAAGTTGGTGAGAAAACACCTTAGTATTTGTAATTCATGGCTTTGGATTTTCTCATAGAAGGATCTGAAATCTAAAGCTCAATTAGCAAAGATTGTATCCTTTTGGGAATGAAGATAGACAATATTGAAATGCATGCACAAATAGCTACTTTACAAAGTCTCTAGTGTTAGAAAAATGTGTGGGGTTGGAAATATAGTAGTGGAAATATTCTAAGAAATTGCATGAGCTTGGAGAGCTTAGGCATGATGGTGGTTGGTTGTCACCCACAAAAGGATATAAAAGTCACGACAAATCCTAACCTAGGAATTGGACATTCTAGCAGGTGACTAACATCTTCTTATGGTTGTTCATTTACTTTTTCAAACTAGGGAATGTATAATTGAAATGGAGTGGCACTGTATGTGCACTAAGAACTGATTTTAGCCATAATTTACTAGAAATAAATGCATGAAAGGAATTCTACTTCTGATGCAGGAACATAAGGCAAAGTCTTATCAACTTTAGCATAACTTATTAAAGTAGAAATCATGAAAACTATTACTGAGAAACAAACCATGAACTGGTCTTATGCTGCAAGAACAGACACAGGGATGGATTCCTTATGCTATAGGAACAATATAAGACTGAGTTTGCGCTGAAACTTCCTGGAATGAAATTCTAACTGATATACAATAGGAAATAAACAACTACATATACTTACTAAGTGGGCCCCCTTAGCAAGCATCAACCAAACTATGTAAGAATTGAACTCAAAACTTCATCAGCTTTTATTCATAAACTCAGAATCATATACATGGTTGTTCTGCTTGTAAGAAAACTAACACAAAACTATGTTTATCATTATAATACTAACTTGAACATACTCTGTTTTGTTCTCTTATTTCTAATCCAGACTTTTTCTCTTCTCTACTTGCTCACTCACATAGGAGGAACATTTATTTATAGAAAAATAACTAACTAACTTAATAGAGAAATATGCGGACATAGATGCTTCCTAATTCCAAGGATCAGACTTCCATAAATGAAAGCATATCTATTCAACTGATTCAGAGAGAATCTAGCATTCCACTCTTCCTAGATTGATGACCATTTAGATCTCCTCCCAACAACCCAGACAAAGAGTCTTTGCTGGAACAACTTCCTTGATGCCGTGGTGGAAATGGTCTTCATTGTAGGACTGAGGTTTGCTGCGCATTGACTCATTCATGGAAAATTCAACAACCTGTGAAACACATGGCAACAAAGGAAAAAGAAGGCATGCATATAATAACATAATACTCATTCATTAATCACACACATTAAATTCATCTCATTTATCCAAAAACCACATGTATCCTATCAGTCAATTGGGAGGTCAAACAGGGCCATGAATATAGACATACAAAGATATTAGGCTGCAGGAATTTAGGAATGCTTGCCATAGGATACTACCCATTTTTAGATAAATTTTTTATAATCATAGAGTTTAAAACAACCATTAAAAAGAGTAAGGGTATTTAAAAATACATTATGATATTCAAATTATGATCATATTTTGGGCTCATCATTTGCCCCCTACTTATCCTAATGCTGGTCCTCCAACATTAACCTTCCTGGTTGTTTCCCTGAAATTGGTAAAAGTAGCATGGCCTTGCATTGAAGTCCCAAAATTGTAGTAGAAGCTTCTGACATTCTTCCATCTCTCATACTTGCGAGCTTCATTAGTTTCATTAATATTTGTGGTCAGATAAGGATACAGTGGCCACATCAAAATAGGGGGTTGAAATGTTAATGGCAACCACAATTCAAACTTTCCTGGACACCCAGTTGTATATACCTTTCTGACCTTCCGATGGCTGGTCTGAAATTCAAAGGACTATGAGGCTAATATTTTCTTAGGTCAACTGTCAATTTCTCCCATCTTGTTTTGATTCTAGAAGATGAAAGCTTCCAAAACAAATATGGCTGGCCTTTAAATTCATCAAATACCTGTTTTCTGAGATCAAATATTTTTATTCTTGCTGCAAGATCACAAAATCCATATGTAACAAAAAACCAAGTTCTAAGAACTGTTTGAGGATCTGAGCTTTCTAGTCTCAGGGGAATTGGTTCTTTCCTTTCAGCTTCCACATAATCCTCTAATTGCTTTCCATAATTAATCTCATTAGCCACCCAAGACATAAGTGACCTTAAATGAATGTCACCAATGTAAAGGAGCAGATTCCACTCTGTTTCAAAAGGTATTAACAAACCATACAAATAAAATTCACACAAAAAATTTCTTAACCAATTGGGTGTTATCTGATAGGCATCATAAAACTCTTTAGCAGAATGAATGACAGGGTTGAAATTTTTGGAAATTCTCATTAATTGGAACCACAAAAACTGCTCCTTCAGGCACATTGCATACACCCTAGGAGGTGGTCTACATTCCATGATTTGTCTAGCTACTTTCATCATTTCATTCATTTTCTCCTTTATTTCCTGGATTTCCTATTTTTGGTTTTCAATTTCTTTCTTTAATTTCTTCTTCTCCTCTTCCCACAAACTTTGTTGCATTTCAGTTTTAGCCAGATGGTGGAAACTCAAATTTTGAAGTGTCACAGGCCTCCAGGCAATTTTAAGATATTCTAAATACTCAATCAGTAATGTTCTTTTGTACACAACCAATGCACGACAAGGTTTTGAGGGCAATGGTCTTTCGTTGAATATCTCAGTTTGTTCAGGTTCTTCTTCTTGCTACTTAGGTGGAGATTGTGCTTCTCCTGAAATTCTCTCAACTGCATCAGCCAAATCATTAAGACTTGGCATCCTCTTTTCATTACTGCAACCATGTTGTACTTCCTCAACTTCCTCTATTTCTGTTTTCAATTCCTTGGGAACAACAGAGGAACTATGTGGAACATTCTCATATACACTCTGAGAATCCTCATGACCAAGCCCCTTAGACTCCTCTGAAATGATTATAATTTTTGGTTGGATGAGTGTTGAGGTAGTTTTAGCCTATTTTATTGTTGAATCTCTTCTAGGCAATGTAGTAGATGCAGGAGGTTCTTTTGTAGCTTTCCTCTTTCTAACTTGCCTAGGGGATTCAGATTCAGTAGGAGAGGATGATGATGAAACTATGGTGACAACAAGTGTCGCTACAGGAAAATGCAAGGTAGTACATTTTCCCTTTTGTGTTTGAGGGTTTTCTTCTGGGGTATGCTCAACACTGGATGGTTCGCCTAATTTTGTTTTCCCCTTTTCTTTTCTTGTAGCAGACCTAGTTTTTATCTGGGTAAAAGGCTCAGGTGTGGAGGCTGCAAGACTAGGTGCCAAAAGAGTAGATGATTCTTGGTCAGCTTCCCTACTCATAGACTCAACTCTCTTTCTCTTTTTCTTGGGCTGAGCAGGGAGTATTCTAAGGTTCTGGAGGTTGCAGTCCTTTCTAGGCAGCAAATTCTTTCCAAGAAAGGGGTGATACATCCCTCAAAGAATGCTCAATCAAGAATTTAATAAGGGCATGATGGGTGATGGAATTATCTTTACCCTTCTGAGTTTCATAGGAACTATGCTCCAAAAGATTTAACAAGAAATTTGGGGCGTTGAAACCTAACCCGTGCCTCATATGACTTAACAGTTTAAAATGGTAGAAAAGAAAATAAGAAAAACATCCTTCACAAGTCAAATACCTGATTATGAAGGAGGCGTATTTTGTATATGGATAAGGCAGTGAGACACGTTTGCATCCTTGCTTTGAAACTTCTAAGGGTCCATCCGTTGGCAATGTGAATTCTACCCTGGAAGAGACAACATCCCTTCCTGAAGGGAAGTTCTCTCCTACTGCTGGAAGCCTAGTTACTTCAGCAATTCGTTCCTTTGTTATGGTAACTGTTAAACCCCATACTATAGCCTCTCCTTCTGAAAGAGTTCTTAAAAATTCACCCGCAGCTTCCTCATTGAAAGAATCTATCCTTAGAAAATAGTTCAACCATCCGCAAATACTGAATGCCTAAACCACCTGAGGATCTTGTGTCAAGGCCTCATGAGCTGTTGGCTCATGTCTTACTAGCTGACCACCCATATTCAAAAATTGACTCTGCTAAAATCCCTGAAACTTAACCTCTTCTGAGAATTTGAAAAACACTTTTTCTTTGCTCTATTTCTTTTCTTTCCAGCTTGTTTACCTTTATTTTCTTTCCAAAAATGATATAAAAGACAATTGCATGCAATGATTTTTAGAAACTACTTAATTAAGCAGTTAACTTGCTGATCAAGGAAAAAACATGCATTCATTCTTGGGAAGTACAATCTAAAAATTATTTTTAACAAACGTGGCATTGGCAAAAGAAAAAGTTTTGAAATAAATTATCCCCGCCCCCTACTTAAGATTTGACATGTATCCTCACATGTGCGAAAGGATAGGCGAAGAATGAGTAGTAATGACTGATAGACACTTGTAATAAATGAATAAATTAAATAAATGAATGATGTGACAAATAAAAAAAATATCGTGTACCTTATATTAAATGCTCGCAGATGTTGGGAGATATCATAGCACAACATGAAATGATTGCTTGAAAAATAAATCATAAATGGGGGTGGTACGGTAGGATGGGTGACGTGGATGGGTGACGTAGAAAAGAAAGATGAAATGAATGATGGTGATGGATGGTGATGGAGAAAGTGGTTTCCGTAAAAAGAAAACTTTTATTATGGACAAACAACATAGTTTTCAAAGAGATACTGTAGGAAGAAGACTGAAGCCTTTCGTTCCATGAAGATCAGTGGTTGCATCTGAAACAAACTCCTTCATAAAAATTTATTTGGATGCAGGCTTATGATACAACCGAAGATGGTGTCCATTAACCAGTAGTTTGAAGTGGACAAGATCGATTGTAGCCAACTAAACTGAACCATTATCAAATACATTTTCAATTTCATACGGACCAAGCCATCTTGTTGTAAGGTTACCTTGATTCTCTTTATACCTAGAGTCATAGAGTAGTGCCCAATCACCAACAGAGAAATGCCTAGTTCAGATATTATGGTCATGCCATTTCTTCCTTTGCTACTGGATGGCTTCAGTGTGCTACATGTCAGCTTTCCTCATCTCATCCAATGCATTCATCTATAGGAGGCATTCCTTTTGGGCTTCTGAAAGATCAATTTTAAGCTGAAGAGCAGTCCTTAAGGTCTTATGCTCAAACTCTATTGGCAACATGGGAGTTTTTCCATAAAGTAACTCAAAAGGGGTAAACCCTGTAGTTGTTTTCCATGTTGTCCTATAGGCCCAGACTGCTTCTAGAAGATGACTGCTCCAATATTGCTTATGTAACTGTATTGTTTTTGTAAGGATTGCCTCCAATTCTCTATTAGTAACCTCTACCTAACCATTGGCTTGAGGGTGATATGGGCTTGACTTCCTGTGCCTGATCTTGTAGTCATTCATCAATGTAGTGATCAGGTTTGAAGTAAACTGAGCTCCTTGATCAGTAACAAGCTCTCTTGGGACTCCAAACCGAGTATGTGTCATTACTTTCACTTCCACCCACTTGGTTACATAATCAGTGCAAACAAAAATGTAGGATTTCCCATTGGATGGAGGATCAATAGGCCCAACAAAATCCATTCCCCACTTATCAAAGGGACTAACTATCACTTGTGGATACAGGAGAATTTCATCAGACCTTGTTGGTCTCCCCATTCTTTGACATCTTTCACATTTTCTGGTGTAAGCCACAACATCCTTGTGTAGTGTGGGCCAATAGTACCCTATATTAAGCACTTTCATTGATGTTCTTTTAGATGCAAAGTTCTCACTGTACACATCTAAAAATGGTCACGGTTAACCAAACTTGTTAATTAATTAAATATGAATTATTTAATTAATATTCTTAAGTCATCTACATATAAAAAAAATTAATTATTTATTTATATTGTTCATTTTTCCAATTCTTCTAGTTTAATTAAATAAATAAGTTTATTTAATTAATGCTATTTTCCTCTTAATTAATTAAATAGATTTCACAATTTATTTATATTAATTATCACAAGTTTAAATTCTAAATTTAAATGATATTCTTCATTTCACATTTAATTAAATATTTTCAATATTTAATTAAAAGCTTTTCATCTCTTCTCACATAATTAAATATTTTCAAATATTTAATTAAGAAGCTTCTCATTTTCCACACATAATTAAATATTACCTATTTTTAATTATGGGCACATCTTTCATTTGTCTCTTCACTTTCCATCTGTCTTTTGAAATTTCATCTTCTTTTCGAATTCTCAATCTCTCACCATTCATTTTAATAGGTTTGAACTCAACCATTGATCTTGGCCAATTGAATTCCTGCCTTCAAAAAAATCTATATATACAGCCCTTTTGTGAGTTGGAAAGGACCTCGAATTCTAGATTTTCATACGTAGTTATTATAGTCGCATTTTAGTTTTATCAAGCATTTCTAGCATTTAATTAGCATTTCAATTTCATAGCTTAAAGCATATTAGAAATGCACATGTATTTTTTATTAATCTCATTCTCTCAAGCTGCCATTCTACAAGCTACTATTTAAAACAACTAAGAGCCAGCATCTTGAAACGAATCCTTGGAGATAGAGGACAATGGGACAAATTTGAAGAAGCTGCCTATGTTTAGAGTTTGTGTTTTGCTTTCTTTAATTTAGTTTCTTTAATCTAATGTTTCATTGGTGTATTAGATTAGATTCATTTTGAATTACACATTCTAACCTACACATTTTTGGTGCCCACCGTGGGGCCAAGCCCTACATTTAATATTTCTTTTTGCAGATTTTTTTGGCAGGTGACAGACTAAAATCGCATTTTGGCGCATACGAGTCTCGGTTTGGCGTATACGAAGACTATTTCGATGCATTGATGAAATATTTTGGCGCATATCGTAACTGTTTCGGCGCATCCAAGCTTTCTTTCAGTGCATAGACACTCTATTTCGATGCATCCATGGCCTGTTTTAGTGCATAGATGACCTATTCCAGCGCATACAGTTGTAAAAATTTAAAATTCTGATTCCGACGCCATCCGCGGACAAGATTTTTTAAATTTTAGTTTAATGGAATGAAGCAACCCTAGGGTAGACATTTAAATCTGAATTAACCAATCCTAGGATAGTCACCAAACATAATTTTCTTTTGGTTAAAAATGAATCCCATGTTTTTGGTGAAGCAACATCTTCACTTAGTGTAGAGAATTATCAATTGGGGATTTAAAATTGAACCATTATTATTTACTGTGATTGTGGGTAATAGGTTTATGCTCTCCCCTTAACTGGGTGATTAGAATGCCAGACTTACCTTTTATTTTCTGCAATTTAATGCTTTATTACATGCTTTAGAAGGCCTGCTCTTGTGGGAAAAAGTACTCACCCAAGAGGAATGACCTAAGTGGGAACACCTAAAGCCAAGGTTTCCAACCCACTTTAATCAAAAGCAAGTTGTTGATGAAAATCCAAATTGACAATAGTGTGCAGGATAACCATCCCCAAAACCTTTGTTCTAAAGGTTGGGAGGTCTCTCGAGGGAGTCTATCTATTTGCCACACTGAACGGATATCCTTACTAAAAACCATAGTGTAGAAAGCCAGCCGTGTCAGTATCCAAACATCATCTTAATCACGGTGCAAGGGGAGGGAAGAATCTACCCCCAAGAAACTCACCATATAGTCGCCACAGATTGTTTGCTCAAGGGATTCGGTATCCACTTCCATCACTTTGAGTACGCACCTGGAAAAGACAAAAACACGGGCGCCCTCTAGGGGGTGACATGGCTATGTGAGTCGACGCGATTTTAAGTTGTGGGTTGTGGTTACTATGATGACCTATTTGACAAATTAAGAGTGAGTCTGACTGAATTGCTTATCTTGTTCAAAACCTGTGAAAATCTCAAGAACATACACTCTTTGTTTAGATTTTAGGATTAACAAAACAACTGTCTGCTTCTCTATGCTGTGTTTTTCACATTTCAATTAGATTAAGATCATCCAAAATATCAAAACTGTCTAAACATGTCTATCTCAGAGGTCTAGCCGATAATCTACCATATCCCGTGCTCTATTTTGGCACATTGCTGCTCTGTTTTGGCGCATTGCTACTCTGTTTCGGTGCATTGCTGCTCTGTTTCAGCGCATTGCTGCTCTATTTCGATGCATCTATGCTCTGTTTTGATGCATCTGTGCTCTATTTCAGCGCATCCATGTTCTGTTTCATGCATCTATGCTCTGTTTCGGTGCATCTATGCTCTATTTTAGCGCATCAATGCTCTGTTTTGGCGCATTCGGTCTCTATTTTGGCGCATCTATTTTCCGAGCCTAGGTAATTTTTTGAAATTCAGAAATCAGGTCTTATCGGTCTAGTCTTTCCCATGCTCATAGTGTGGAAGTCTACAACCTTTGCTAAGAAGTCCCGAGAAAGAAAGATTAGAAAGCCCAAGAAGTCTCTTAGTTATAAGAAGATATTGAAGAAGAGGAAATTTCTATATCAAAGTTGAAAGGTTCTGCTTGAACACAGAACCTTTATTCATCAATATCATGACTATATTAGAGGTTTCACTGACGATTATGTGGTACAACCTTTATACTCATGAGCTTTCTTTCAAAGAGGAGCCCTTTCTCAAAGGCACAACCACAGTCAGCGTATTCGTTCTTCTTATATTCCCCAACCTGCAATCACATACGCTACTCATCCAAATCAAATTCTGTAGTAGAGAACTCAAACACATTAGGCATTCATTAAATTCATCTTTCTACAAAGCTAAGATCAAACTTCCCAAAGTGCAAAATGATCTTTATTTTTTATCTTTGGTTTAAATTCCCGCAAGTAGGATTTTTATCCTTTCAATTAGGGAATCACGAGCTAAAGATTAAAAATATTTTAAGTCATAGAATCTTCATTCTATCCTGACTTTCATGTCCACCACCATTGCACTATTTCATTCCTTTGATCAAAGCTAGTAATATTTGAGTAAAGCTTATGCCTGTTATCACGAGATCTCAAAAACATATAAAAAAGATGAAGGTACAGTGAGCAAAATGGGTGATAATAGTGAGAGGGAGGAAAACCTCTTTAGCAATTCAAATATTGAAGAGTTAACGAAAAAAAAAATTCAAGAAGCGGAGCAAGATCCTCAATTCCATACTCTTATGGAAAGGATTTTAGAATGGAACAAGGAAAGATACTTTCTTTCTTTAGCTAATCAAGGAGCTAAGTTACTTGCCGATTTTGACACAGAAGGGATTAAAGAAAATCCTGAAACCCCTCTTAATGTTTTTAGTGCCCTTACTCAATAGATTAAGGAATTACAAGGGCAAATAAAAGAAATGCAAGGGGGAGCAACAAAGAAGTATGTTTTGGATGAAATATGTCCTTATCCATTCGATAGGAGTCTTCGAATGATTCCTTTTCTAAAACATTGTGAAACCCCTAAGTTTGATAGGTATAATGGGAAAACTGACCCCATTGAGCGTGTAAGGGATTTCCAAAATATGAGCTTAGAATTTTCTCATAACGATACCTACTTAATGTGGTTGTTTCCACGAAGTCTGGGTGGACAATCCATGGAGTGGCTTTCAAAAATCACTCCCCCCATCAAAAATTTTGAGGAGTTAATAAACAAATTTATATCACAATACTCCTACAACATTCAACACCAGATAACCATGCTTGATCTTTGTAAGGTAAAACAAAAAGTAGGGGAATATTTCACTACATTTTTGCAAAGGTGGAGAAGGGTGTTTGGTAAATACTCTCATCCTATCCTTGAAAAATAAAAGATGGAGATCTTCATCGATAGTCTTAATCAAGAAATGAGTTACAGACTAAACCTTCACTGTCGTCAATCATTTGAAAAATTGATTGAAAACGCAATTACTATTGAAGGTGCGTTGATCAAGCATGGAGTTCTAAAAATCGATAAAGAGGGTTCAAATTCGTACAACAAGAACAACAACCATAATAACAACAATGACAAGTAAACAACAATGACCCGAAATAAAAATTGTTGTGAATGATGGGGTAGTAGGTGCTAACAACGTGAATACAAAGCCTACCATCCTTAATGTGCCAGGTGTTCAACGTAGCAACAATGCTAAAAATTCTAATAACCAAGGCAATGTTTCCAATCAAAGAAATGTGACTAATAATCATGGAAATAATTTTGGCAATAATCAGAATTCAAATGTGCCTAGATCGTCATATTTTTTGAATTGACGGAGTTTCACTCCCTTGGGCCAATCTTTGGAATCCATTCTCAAAGAATTATTGAATCAAAATGCTATTACATTGCCACCACAAAGAGACTATGAGCCTCGAGTTAAACCACCATCATGGAATGACTCACAATTCTGTGATTATCATAGGTGCAAAGGTCATAAGACAAACAATTGCCAAGGGTTAAAGAATATTGTTCAAGATTTGATTGATAACCATACCATCACGGTTGAGGGACATAATATTAATAATGACCATCAAGCATTCAAGAATCCGCTCCCTAATTATCAAAAAGGGGAATCTTTGGGTGATAAGGGCAAGAATGTTAATAACATCCAAGATGTCATTATCAATCATATTTATACTGATGATCCTCAAATCAACATTATCCGAATAAAAGGTAAGCAAGAATATCAAGAGGTCAATGCTACAACAAGGGGACAAGCCAAAATCATTATCAAAGGAAGCTCATCTAAAGCAGCAATTCCCCCTCCAGGTCAATACAATTTGGTTGATCAACTATGAAAAACAGCAGCCCAAATTTCTATCTTGGAGCTTTTAAAGTTATCACCTGCCCATAAGGACATTCTGGAAAAGGCACTTGTTGATACAACTGTATCCCCTGATCTAGATATTAATAAATTTCAAGCCATGGTGGGACACTTGTCCTCCTACACATGTTTATCATTTTCTGAAAAAGATGATTCATCCATAACCCATCCACATAATTCATCACTCTATTTAGAAGTCATGGTTCATAAAGCCCGCATTAGACGTGTCCTCATAGATGGGGGAGCCAGATTAAACATTTGTACTTTGAAATTGGTCCTAGCTTTGGGATATTCAGCAGACTCTATAGATCCCTGGAGGAAAATTACAATCAAGGAATATGATGATGAGGAAAGGACTTCAAAAGGTCTCATCATGTTACCAATCAGAGTGGGACCTGTTGTGAAGAATACCTTTTGTCAGGTTCTTGATCAGGATCTAACCTATAACATACTATTGGGTCACCCATGGATCCATGACATGCAAGCTGTTCTGTCTACTTATCATCAATGTTTGAAATTTCCATAGGATGGACAAGAAGTAACAATACCTGCTGATCATATTAGCAGTCAAACTTGTTCTAACCTTAGAGCAACTCAGGACACGCTCATCCCACACAATAGAGAGGCTTTGGCCATCTCTACCTTCAAGTACCATGAACAAGCAAGTGAAATGATAAGTAATTTTGGCACCAAGCTAAAATTGAAAGATAATGGAGTAGGAGAGTATTCTTTATCTCTCTCTAATTTACCCATATCCCCAAGATCCCATGGTCAACCCTCAACGTCCATACAATAGGAAACAATAGCTTTAGCCTCAACTTCAGCCCCCATCACCAAGTTTAATGGGATATTTATCAAAGAAAATGAAATGGAAGATAGAGCTATCCTTGATTGGCTCTATAAAGATGAAAAAGAATTCGTACAACATATCAAGTTACCCACTGAACAATATGGAAAAGGTTATGCTATCATGCAACAAATGGGTTATGAAGGAAATGGCCCTATAGGTAAAAGGAAAGAGGGTATTGTTGAACCTGTCCAATTAAAAGCAATGCACCCAAAAGATAAGACTGGGTTAGGATATGGTGAAGATACTAAAGAAGAAGTAGCACAAAGGCCATCAAATGAGGAGTTAGCTAAAACAATTCTAAAACTGACTCCAACGAATATGAATGGGATGATTTCTCTTATGATACTTTCATTTCAGAGAAGGAGGTGGATGTCATACACAAGTTCTCACTTGCATTATTACAAGGGGAAAGCTCAAGGCCTCCATTTGATTATTTCTTACAAAGCAATCATAACTCAAGTGAAACCGATTTGATTCAAAGTGAAACAGATTATCTACTAGAGGATACCATCTTAGATCTCCCCTATAATGATGTTAACGATCACATCTTGACCCTTATGGCTAGTGACCTTACTCATCCTAATTATCCATTTCCTTTGGTACAACCCAAACTCATCGATTGGGAACAAATAACACCCATTGATGTTCCAATTTTTCCAAATGATGAAACCATATTACACTTTCTTTGTTCATCCCATCCCGAAACAAGTTCCACTAGGGAATCACAAGATCAGAGTTTTCGATAGGAAAGTGCCAAGTTTCTCAGCTATGAAATAAATAATATAAAAGAAAGATCTAATGGTGAAAACCTAACAAAGGCAGTATTAGATCAAGAAAAGAGAAAAATAAAAGGAAGATCTATTGGTGAAAACCTAACAAAGGCAGTATTAGATCAAGAAAAGAGAAAAATAAAAAGCGTATCCAATGGTGAAAACCTTTCAAAGGTGCCAGAGGATGGGAAACTTGACACTCTTCCAGAGCATTATCAGGAAAGGTCTTCCATTCTAATTGAACCAACAGAGGCACTCAATATAGGTACTACAGAAAAGCCCAAAGTTTTGCAATTGGCTACATCTCTAACAGACAAAGAAGTACCTAGATTCACAGAATTTCTCAAAGATAATCAAATCAATTTTGCATGGTCCTATGTAGATATGCTTGGATTGGATCCAGATCTCATCATGCATCATCTATCTATTACACCGGGGGCAAAACCTGTAAAACAGAAACTCAGAAAAATGCATCCACATGTTGCATTATTGGTTAAAGAGGAATTAAAAAAGCTTTTAGATGTTGGATTCATCCGGTCCATGGATTATGCGGAATGGATCTCCAATATCATGCCTATTTCAAAGCCAGACGAAAGGATTATAATTTGTATAGATTTTAGGGATTTGAATAAAGCATGTCCTAAAGATGACTTTCCCTTACCAAACATAGATATGATTGTTGATTTAACCGTTGGACATGCAATGTACTCATTAATGGATGGATTTTCAGGATACAACCAGATGAAGATTGCACCAAAAGATCAGGATAAAACAACATTCACATGTCCTTGGGGTACCTATTGCTAGAACGTAATGCCTTTTGGGTTGAAAAATGTAGGAGCTACATACCAATGTGCAATGACAATGATTTTTCATGATATGATGCATACATTCATGGAAGATTATGTTGATGAACTCCTTGCCAAATCTAACACCAGAGAAGGACACATAGATATCTTATCAAAAATCTTCAAAAGAATGGAAAAATTCATAGTGAGACTTAACCCTAAGAAATGCATTTTTGGAGTAAAATCTGGGAAGCTATTGGGTTACATTGTATCAGAAAAGGGAATTGAAGTGGATCCGGCTAAGGTACAAGCAATTCTTGATATGCCACCACCAAGGAACATTAGTCAAATACGCTCTTTACAGGGACGGTTACAATCCATTCAAAAATTCATTGCTCAACTGGCAGATAAAAGTTTACCATTTACACATCTCTTACACAAGAATGTTCCATTCAAGTGGGAGTACAAATGCGAAGCAACATTTGATCAGATAAAGCAGTATCTCATGAATCCACCAGTATTGATTCCACCAGTACAAGGTGCGCCTCTCATATTATATATTGCTGCCACAAAAGTATCTTTAGGAGCATTATTGGCACAAGAAGACACCTTAGGAAAAGAACGAGCTATTTATTACATCAGTCGAACCCTAACAAGTCACGAACTAAATTGTACCTTCATTGAAAAAGCTTGTTTAGCAGTGGTGTTCACTTCTCAAAAGTTACGACACTACATGCTAACTCATACAATAAAGCTTGTGGCTAAGATTGACCCACTCAAATATCTTCTAAGTAAGGCAACCTTAACTGGCAGGTTGGCTAAATGGGTTATGATCCTAAGTAAATTTGATATTCATTATGTGGATTGAAAAGCTATAAAGGGACAAGTAATTGCAGATCAATTAGCAGAAGCACCAATACCAGCAGAACACCCAATACATGTTGATTTTCCTGATGCCGACGTGTTCACAACAGATATCCAACAGTCATGGTCACTCTACTTTGATGGTTCTTACACTCAACATGGTTCAGGAGAGGGAATTCTTTTTATTACACCTCAAGGACATACAATCCCAAAATATTATTGGCTAATGTTTCCTTGCACAAACAACATAGCTGAGTATGAAGCATTGATAATTGGCATAAAAATTGCAGTAGACTGGAAAATCGCAGAACTTCAAGTTTTTGGTGATTCACAACTTGTTATAAATCAAATCAATGACGAATATCACACTAAAGATGACAAGTTGATACCTTACAAAAGAATGGTGGAAGATCTCAAGAAATACTTTGTTAATATCAAGTTCATACAGATTCCGCGCATTGATAATAAAGCAACAAACACTATGGCAACAATCGCCTCTCTACTCCAATTGACAGAGAATAAAAACCGGTACGATTTCTTAGTGGAACAATTGTTTTCTCCTGCCCATGACAATCTTGAAACTCAAATCATTTGCCATTTGACGAGTTTTGACTCTCCCTTATATGGCCAAATTTACACTTACCTAAAAGATACTACTTTACCCTTAGACTTGTCTAGGAATCATAAAAGAAATTTCATTCGTCAATCATCCCGTTACACCTTAATTGCTTACGTCTTATATCGATGTGGTCTGGATGGTACCCTCCTTAGATGTCTTGAACGCAATGAATCAGAAAAGGCCTTACAAGAGGTCCATGGTGGAATTTGTGGGACACATTCAAGTGGACTAACCTTAGCAAAGAAACTTGTAAGATTGGGTTATTACTGGCCAACCATGGAAAAGGAATCCTT
Source organism: Sequoiadendron giganteum (assembly GCA_007115665.2). Taxonomy (NCBI): domain Eukaryota; kingdom Viridiplantae; phylum Streptophyta; class Pinopsida; order Cupressales; family Cupressaceae; genus Sequoiadendron; species Sequoiadendron giganteum. The sequence goes on along the minus strand of CM021104.1, from coordinate 352,475,746 downwards.
CATCTTTGTGAAGAAATGTGCAAAATGTTAGATTCATGGGAATCTCATTCACACTCCTGCTCAAGAATTACAACCCTTCACCACCACATGGCCTTTCGCTCAATGGGGATTGGACTTGGTTGGTAAGATACACCCATCATCTTCAAATGGACATAAATTTATCATTACAGCCACTAAGTATTTCACTAAATGGATTGAAGCTATACCCCTAACAACTATTACTGGTAAACAAATTTCTTCATTCATTTTGAACTATATCATCTGCAGATATGGTATTCCCAACTCCATTATCACAGACAATGGAAGACCCTTTAAAAATCAGGATGTTGATGAACTATGTGAAAGATTTCACATCCAACACAAGTTCTCTACACCTTACTATCCACAAGGGAATGGTCAAGCCGAAGCTTCAAACAAAACAATTTTGAAGATTTTGAAGAAAACAGTGAATGAAGCAGGTCGTGATTGGCATGTCCAATTAAATCCAGTATTATGGGCTTACAGAACAAGCATTCGCACACCAATGGGTGCTACTCCTTATGCTTTGGTTTATGGAGCAGAAGCTATTTTACCACTGGAAGTTGAGATTCCTTCACTTCGAGTATCACTTAAAGGGTTAATCAATGATGAAGACTACAGAGTATCAAGGTTACAAGAGCTGGAACTGCTTGATGAACGGTGTCAAAATGCAGTTAATCATTTGAAGGGATATCAACAGATTATGTCCCATAGCTACAATCATAGATTCAAACCATGAACTTTTCAAGTGGGTGACTTGGTTCTCAAAGAAAACCCTTGAAATCAACAGGATCAGGAAAACAAAGGCAAATTCGAACCTAATTGGTTGGGCCTATTCATTATCGTTGTGGCATACAGATTGAGGGCATATCAGTTGTTAACAGCAGAAGGGGACCTATTTGAAGATTCAACCAACAACATTCATTTGAAGAGGTACTACGCCCAAGAAAAAAAAAATCAAAAACAATACAAAAAGTCTTGAAAAAAAATAAAAAAAATTGTCTTGATGGAAACCTGGCAAATAGGCGTCTTGGTAATACCAAAAAAATCATAAAATTAGGAAAAAGTGCAATAAAAACAAATGATGAAAACTTAGCAAACAGGCATTGTTTGTGATTTTATTTGGCTCTCTCATCTATTAGGATTCATTCTGCATATTATTTTTTTCATCAGCATCATCATCACATTCGCATCACATCATCTCCTTGAAATGACAAGGATCCCATCATGGCTTGATGATTTGAGGGTTATCCTTAGTAGTAGTTGTGTCTAGTAGGAGTCAGAGTACAAGGTCACTAGGGGGTAGTTTGCTTCTTGGAGCTTTTCTAGTAGGCAAAACGGTAGCATGTGTCTAGAATCAGAATATCGGAAACAACAGTCTTGTCCAATTTCACTGAGTCTACATGACTATTTTGGCAGATACTTGAAACAAATTGGATGATCTTAATCTGAATAAAATGAATGATAAACTTAACACAATAAGTTGCAATTTTTGTTTTGATATTTGATGACATCATATCTTTGGAGTGGTTCAATTATGTATTGAACTAGAATCACAAGGATGAAGTATGATTTTTCTTTGCTAGTTGTCTATAAGTTAATCCTTAGTATGATGCAAATTAGTCATGGGACATGCTCTACAACGTATCATTGATGACATTTCAAAATTTGCATAGGAAAATGGTTGACTTTTGTCTGTTTATGCAAGCAATACTCAGGTCATCTTGGTTCAATTATACCTTGATGCTTGTATTAACTTGCTACATCAAACATTATGAAAGCAATACTCAGGTCATCATTGGTGCTAACATACCCTTTGATGCTTGTACTAACTTTCAACATATCAAAAGGCTCAATGATGACAACTAAACACAGCAGGAAATGGCAACAAGGAGAATGGTTCATTACTTCATTTAGGATTGCATAATTCATTTTAGGACTGCACAATGCATTTGCATTTCGAGGGCCTTTTAAAATAGATTTTTGAGGGTTGACCACATTCTAGAATATCTTTTTTTTAGACAATGGTGGAGTATGACTAGACATTTGTTACATCTCATTTTCATAATCATTCATATTCATTTCACATCATTTTCCATTATCAATTATCATTGCACTCGCATACTTACATCATCATTTCATTTCATTTATCATGATCAGTATCCATCATCACATATCATATACATGTTCATTATTTTAAAATCATTCATTAACATATACATTTGCATTTTTCACACACAAATCATAAATAAAATTGCATCCATTTCATTCTTTTCACATCATCACTTAGGTTATCATGTTCATTTACATCATATATCATAATTTTATTACATAAGTGCATTTCCATTGCATCATCATTATCATTTATATTACATCATACATCATATCACGTACATATCATTCATTACATATTCCATCTTCATAAATCATATCATCTCATTTTCATCAAAGCATTTACATCTTACATCATACATTCATTACATTCATCATGAAGAAAAAATCATTCAGATTACATCATATCATTATAGCATCATCATACACGACATGGCATATAATTAAAAAATAATAAAAATGCATCCATAACATGTGTATAAATCATCCATAACGCATGCATAATCAAAACATCACTACATATCATAGATCTCATCAAAATAAATGTCAAGAAATACAAGGATATCAAATGTTTTAAAAAGATATATCGAATACAATGGAAAAAAAATGTGTGTACAAAATGCTCATCACTGAGGGGCATCTGGTCGTGGAACATGGCTGCTGCTACCTCCTGAGGTAGCAGGTCTCATTGGATCTCTGCTGCCGAAAGTGCCAATCTCTCGTCTGACCGGCTGACCCACACTCCTGGTAGCGCTCCTAGAATGACTGTGTGAGTGGGTCCGAGTCTGAGTACTTGACTGTGTAAATGCTATCCGCCGCTCAGGTGGCATTGCCTCAAAATACCTCATCCTATAGTACTCGGCCTCCCGAGCAGTCTCTAGCCCCTCTACTACAACCTCTCCAATAGAGGTGCTCTCAACTGATCTCAACAGTCTCTCGGCTACCCCCTCAGCTTGTATGCACCTCTCTCTAAAACTGTCTCTCTCGGCTGTGAGCTGAGCTATCTATGGGTCGGGAGGTAGTGGTTGTGCGATCTATGCCTAAAGCTGACTAATGGTCACCTATGCCTATGCTAACTGACTCCGAAGAGTCTGAACCTCCACCTGCAAAGCATCTACCTATCCCTGTGATGAAGCCCTGATCGTAATCCATGGAGCCGAAGTACTCGGCTGACCCACTGCTCTAGATGTCCGTGGCCTGGTGCTAAAACACACATCAAGGGAAAATCATTGTCTCCCACCACCCCCATCATCCCCATCACTATCCCCAGAGTCATCTAAATCTGTCTCCTCATCCTCTGACTCCTCCTCATCCACATCCATAGCCAACCCACCGATATCCTCGGCCTGCTCTGCCTGTACCTGTTCCTATGGCTGCCCTACTACTGGATGTCCCTGTGGTTATTGTCGTCGTGTCCGAATAATTGGACCTCTCATCAATGGGGCAGGCTCCTCTAGACTGGTAAACCTAGGAAAGGGATGTGTGTAGAAGTGTGCAGCATAGTCATCAGTCATCCCTGCATCTGTGACCTTTGGCTGTAACTCAACATACTCCTCTCTGGCTGCCTCAATAGTCAAAATGGGACCCCACTGTGATATATCCTCTCGACGCCTGGCATAGTGTTTCACCCCCTGTGGCATCATCTATACCCATGCAAACTGCCTCAGAACCCTCTTACCAAGAAATCGCTCAATAATAAATGGGGTGCGTCCAATCAAGTATCTGGACCTCGTCACATATGGGCAACTCTATGTCATCTGCTTGCCAAGGATCGCAATCTATATACGACCTCCAAATGACCGTATCCAAATCATCAAGTACCCATCGCCAATACTCTAACTTGCCCAACCTCGGCTGGACAAGAGGCCCTATGTATGCATAGACATATGGGAACCCTAAGGGATGATCCCTGCGAACAATGGGACGTGTGATGGCAAAATGCTCCCACACAAAAATCTGAAGAAGAGTGACTCCGCAGGAGAGACTCTTCCCATTTGTGCATACGACCTAATGAAGATCATGGTACAGATGGGCAAGCATGCATGAGCCCCATGCATATCTGGTCCCTTGGAGAAGCATATCCTCCAGAATCCTCCCCTAACCAACTGATAGTCCCTTTTCCCTACGATCAGGACAAAGGAAACCGCCGATCATACCTGCTAGAACTGACGGCAGTGGGGCATATCTCAATATCATATCCTTCTAGGCAATCTCATACCCACGGGCATGGGGATCCTAGAAGACCCGTCTCAATGCATCTATCCCCCCAATCTCCTTGTGATCATAGATCACAAGCTCTCCAACCACAGGGATACCTAGAATCCTGTAAACATCCTCAGGAGACCGTGATCTCTCCTGTCGGAAAGTGAAACGTGTTATGCTCACTATGCCATCTCTCAGCTAATGCAGTCAATAGTGCCCTATTGACTCGATATTCCGGCATCGCCAGCAATGGACCTAGCCCACATTGATGAATGATCCCTAAATCATCTTGGGAGAACTATGGAATCATCTACCAGGTCTGAGGGAATTTCTCCCTAAACTGGAGGAGTTTAAATTCTTCCTTTACAATCATACCAAGCACATCAAGATCCAATCAATCAACAAGGATTATCAAAAGCAAAACATCAAGAAAATCATGTCAAATCAACTGAATCATATCAAAATCATCAATCTATCTATCTCTTTATTTTTCTTATCGCAAGGAAAGCATGTCCATCAAGCAATCAATCAAGCACTCAGATCTATCATCTATCATTTGTTTTCAAATCACAAAAGCAAATTAATCTATCAACGTTTCTTTGTTTTTCATATCGCATGGAAGCAAATTTAACCAGTCAAATCTATCAAGCCTTTCAATCAGGAAAGCAAATCTATCAAGCCTTTCAATCAGGAAAGCAAATCTATCAGCCTTTCAATCAGGAAAGAAAATCGATCATCTCTACTATTTGTTTTCAAGAACGAAGATAAATTTATCATATCTCATCTTGATGTATTCAAAAAGCATAAAATCAGTTGTCTAATTTAACAACAATCATCAAACACATGTCAATTTTTCTTCAAAACTTGAAATTCAGCAAAAATCCCTGGATGCGCTAATACAGGTCATCAATGCACTAAATCATGTATGCGCAACTTTACTCCCTGTATGTGCTAAATCAGGTCATCAATGCACTCATTCATATATGTGATGTTTTATCTAACCTATGCGCTAAGACAGTTATCCTATGCGCTAATTTACCCAATGTGCTAAACTAGCATCTGACCCGACCTCGGCTAGTTGGATGCGCTAAAATAGTGATCCTATGCGTGATTTCATCCTATGCACTAATTTGCAACCCTATGCACGATTATTTTCAATCTATGCATGAGTTTGTATGCACTAAACAATTTCATCTATGCGCTAAAGTTTGACTCGTATGCGCTAAACTAAATTTTCTATGCGCCAAAACAAAAAATTAAAAATCAAAAAATTGCAAAATATCATCAAAATTTCATTCAAAATTCAAAAAAGAGGATTGGATTCACTCACCGAAGGTCCATATGCTGTTGGTCTCTAATATTGGTGGGCTCGCTGGAATCGGTGGCGCTCATAATGGATGGGCATCTTGTTTTAATCTCTCAAAAGCTCTGCAAATCTTCACAAGTTACTGTTCAAATGAATGACTTTTCACCTTTTTCTCCTTTTAAAGGGGTAAAAGTGGCAAATTGTTTTTATTTTTACTATGCAAAGTGTTATTTCAAGAGCTAAATCGACAAGTTTCTCCAAAATCATCTGAAAATCTTCCAAATCGTCTTCGTCATCATTCTCATTACGCGATTTATCTCTCGAGGGGGCATATAGCATCATCAATTAAATTTTTCAAACTCAGGGGCAAATTCTTTGAAGCAATGCATAAAACACATCACTTCAGAGAGGGGAAAAATGTACACATCTAAAAATGGTCACGGTTAAACAAACCTGTTAATTAATTAAATATGAATTATTTAACTAATATTCTTAAGTCATCTACATATAAATAAATTTAATTATTTATTTATATTGTTTATTTTCCAATTCTTCTAGTTTATTTAAATAAATAAATTTTATTTAATTACTACTACCTTCCTATTAATTAATTAAATAAATTTGACAATTTATTTATATTAATTATTACAAGTTTAAATTATAAATTTAAATGATATTCTTCATTCCACATTTAATTAAATATTTTTAATATTTAATTAAAGCACTTTCTGAAATTCTTCACTCTTCTCACATAATTAAATATTTTCAATATTTAATTAAAAAGCTTTTTCTCTTCTCACATAATTAAATATTTTCAATATTTAATTAAAAGCTTTTTCTCTTCTCCATAATTAAATATTTTCAAATATTTAATTATGAGGCTTTTTCATTTTCCACACATATTTAAATATTCATTTATTTAAATCATAGAGACACCTTCCATTTTGTCTCTTCATTTTCCATCTACTTCTTACAATTCCATCTTCTTTTCGAATTCTCGATCTCTCACCGTTCATTTTAACAGGTTTGAACTCAACCGTTGATTGTGGCCAATTGAATTCCTACCTTCAAAAATCTATAAATACAGCCTTCGTGTGAGGTAAAAAGGATCTCGAATTCTAGATTTTCATGCGTAGTTATTATAGTCACATTTCAGCATTTTAGCATCATAGCATTTCAATTTCATAGCTTAATTCTTTAGTCATGCACATGCATTTACATTAATCTCATTCTCTCAAGCTGTTGTTTAAAACAACTGAGAGAAAGCATCTTGAAATGAATCCTTGGAGATAGAGGACAATGGGATGAATTTGAAGAAGCTGTTGTTTTAGAGTTTGTGTTTATGCTTTCTAGATTAGTTTTCTTTAATATAATGTCCCCTTGGTGTGTTAATTTGTTATTTAATTAGTCCACATTCTCTAACACACATATACATGTATTGTGCCACTGTTATTAAAAAAATGAGTGGTTGTTGAATATGTGTCTATACAAAAGATCTACAAGTATTCATGTATATCTACATCTGGCTGCAAAAATGATATACAAAAATGAGGATCCTATCTATGTGGCATCTAGCTCCCCAAGCCCTTTGGCTCTGGTGGCTACTCTGGCGTTTTGGGAGGTGGTTGCACGGTGGTCTATGATTGGGATCGATGTGAGTGCGATACATATAGGCCCACTTGTATCCCTCTGAGCTCCCCTTGCAGTGAGAAGATATCCATCCTCGCCTGTATTAGCTCATGTTGCAGCCATTGAACATTTGTCGGGATCGCAACGGCCACCTATGCATCGAGCTCATCAATGCGGCTCTAAAGGGCATCGTGTGCCACCTTGACGAAATGAGCCCTCGTCACGGCTGCATCTCGCTCGACAAGCATCATCCGCAATTCCCCTGAAAGCTGATCTCGCTGACCCTTGGTGACAATCAGTTGCACTACCTCCACACACTGCTCCTCATATGCGGTCCGTAGACGTGCAACTAGCTCAAAAGTGGGAGCATGCCTCCTCATTGAAACATGTCGATACACATCTAAGACCATCCCCTGGATTGGTACAACAGGGGCTACCTCTGAAACACACTAAGCTATGAGCCAAGTCCATCCTTGTGCATCCTCTGCAACCACAAAGGAGAGAAGAGGATTAGTATCACATGACATGTATATGTATTAAAAGAGTAAGTAGAAATATGAAAAGCAGGAAAGTAACAATAATACATAATATATACCTTGATCCCCTAGCTTCCAGGTGGGATTGGGGTGTGGATCAACATTGGGGCCTACGCTGCCGGTATCGATAGCCACCCGAAAAGATGTTATTATTGTTGTAGGAATGGTGATAGTTGGCGGAACCGATGAGATAGGATTAGTTGGTGGGAGAGCTGACCTCCTTCGTCATCGTGGCCTCACAAGCGTCGCCTCCTCCTCCTCCTCCTCCTCTGCTCCACCCTATTGGTGGGATCTCCTCATGCCCTGTGCTGGTTGTTGAGGCTCCTCCTCTTGTGGGCTTGGGTCTCTTCCTAGAGCCCCCTCGGTGAAGACGAGCGCAGGATGATGCCTCTCCCACCATCGGGTGAAATTTAATGCCTCCTTGACATTATCCACCACCGCCATAGCCGATAGATCATGGTCGATCTCATTATCATCTGAAAAGATGATCTCTTTGATGGAAGGGTGAGGGTGATCACCAACCCTTGCTGCACTACGGTGTGCCCTGGTGTATGTGGACACGTCAAGTGGTATGGTTTGCACACGGCCATGCTGCCACATGACCCGAATCCAATAGCATGGTACAGTGATGTACTCGTGGCGACCCACTAAAAAATGGTCCCGCTGTAGGTTCCTGAGGATCCTACTATTATCCACCCACCTGAAATAATGGTGAGGCCTCTTACGCACCTCTCCTGCAGCGATAGTATCAAACTATAGCCTCCAAAATTGTAAATCCCCGAAGCGCCATTGGCTTGCCATATCATACCAGTGGGCCATCGGGACATCACACAATCATCGCTAAGGGAAACTAACTGGTCGGGTACACATAATGTGGGTGAATGCCCACACCTACAATAGTGTGCACGTTGTAAGGCTACGATAATCATAGTGCACATATCACCCCAGCTCCTTGTAGAGATGCACTAACATGCTATGCCCCCAGGCATACACTGTCTGGTGCTCCACCATATATTTGACAATTGAAATGAGGCCCCCATGCAGGTGTGAGCCTCGCTCGTCTATGGTAATCTGAAATGAAATGGTCACCGCCATCACCCGGTATAGTAGTGGTGATGTAGTTCTCACATGGTCATACCAATGCGCATAGATGTGACCAGTGTCATCACCATTGTTGATCTGCCCTGTGAAGTAGCGAACTCTCTCACTGCACTCCCACATTGACTGAGTGTCATCTAGAACCAACACTCATCCACGGATGGGAAGCTCGAGGATC
>CM021104.1:352407580-352466567 GCA_007115665.2 Sequoiadendron giganteum | reverse complement strand
TATCTATTGGTGTAATTAATTTTTTAATTACACTACCATAATTTTACTTAGGTATTTTATTTATTTAATTAAGTCCTAGGTTTCATCATTATAATATCATTAATAATGGGGTCATTACCCTTTCCATGTATTTAGGAGATAATATTCCTTCTAAAATATCATCTAGAACTTATCTCAATCAGTTTATCATTCCCTAGGTAGGTATTTGGGGTTTACATGTCACATGTTGTTAGATCAAGACAAATGGAAAAATATTATTGCATCTTGTATCTCAACCGTTCCTATATAACCAAGGAATATGTACATTTGTAATCATATATTCTAGATCAATAAGATAATCTCTATTTGAATGCCATTGTTCCAACACTTTTTGTGTGGGTGAATACTTTATTGGAAAAGGTCCTCCATTGAAGACTATAGCTTCATTAGGGACATTGTGAATCCATAATTTCAACATGGTATCAAAGCTTTTCCAGAGAAAATTTATCCCAAGATCAAAGAAGTTGGCTTGTGAGATTCTTTGAAAGCTTGGAGGTTTTTTCTTTGTAGGCTAGTTGGTTCTACTCGAGGACCAAGCTGATTTCTGGTGTAGATCAGGTTCTCTATGACCTCACCATTGTGCTCATAAGGCCTCAAAACCTATAGATCACCTGCCTATTCATAAAAATAGAGACATATTATCGAGAGCCATTAGAGGTATTATCTAGGGTTTGCAATTTTTTTTGTTTTATCCATATAAATCTCAAGTAAAAAATCTACCCGTTCAGTCATCCTCCATGAATTTTTTTTTAGATCAACGGGCTTTTTTTATTTCATCATTTGGGATAATTTTCCTAATGTTTGCAAAAAATTTAAAATATCAATCAAGCGACAAGAAATTAAAATCATTGTCGGCATAAGGGCTTAATATTTATTTTTTGACAGTCTATAGTTTTCTTTGAAATATTTCATTGGTTGGAATCATAATATATTTCTACAGATTTAAATAATTTATTGGCATTTTATTTAAATTTTGAATTGAAATATTCAAAATTTTCTTTTTGTCGGCATCTTTTTACAGTCTATAGAACTCTATTGGTTGGCACCCATCACATCAACTAACATCATTGGCTTGTCACATCGGCTGACATCATTGGCTCCGACCCTCACTCACTACCCTCGACCGTTGTTTCATTGTCGAAGTTTGTTCTTGACCACCCATCGACCATCGTTCTTGGCTCTCCATTGTTGGCATTTTTTTCCCAACATCTGTCCACCAAGAGCACCAAAGACTTCGCTAAGCCCCTACCAACAATCATGTGAAGATTCAAGGATGTCGCTAGCTTCTGAGTGGCCCCACCCTCAAACTTGGCTGCATCACCTGATCTTTGTTGTATCTCAACTCCACCACCGCCTATCCAGTGGTGCCCTTGTTTTCTACCTAGTATGCCCATGGTCACATTAGAGACCAAGGGACATAGTTTTTTTTAGCCCCCGAGGCTTAATTCTTGCTCTTGGTTAGCATGTTCTCTCTCATTATAGTAGTGATCTTTCGAGGGCTGTATCTTTTCCATACGATATCAAAATCTAGCAAATGAAATACCATTGGAAAGGTGTTGAAGTATAGTTTGTAGTGGTGCTCTATGATTTTCATGATTCTGATATAATCAAAAGTTCCAGTCAGTTGAAGTGAAAACCCTAGTTTGGACCTGAAAGGTGATATCTCCTCATCATTTTTCCAAAAATCTATCATTCCAGCACCATCAGGGAGGTATTCTAATATATTTTTCATTAGTCCTTTCATTTCTTTCAAAATTAGGACTAGGTGATTTGTTTTAGTAGTTTATCACTTTGGGCATCTTTTATCATCACTTGGATATCCTACTTTTTAGAGGAAGTTTGTTTGCATCAAGGGGCTTCATTTTAGCTACATATCATCTTTGGAAGTTTCTATTTACTATTGAAGTTTAATATATTTGTTTTATTAGAGATTTGTCATAATTTGTTATGGGGTTTTTAAATCATCCTTCACTAATCATGTTGGGAAAGGGAAATTATCAGCAATGGAGAGATTTCATCATCAATCATCTTCAATCCCTTCAATTGTCACATTTGTATGGTTAGGTTCCCCCTCCTGATGATTGTATCCAAAAATTTGATTAGAATTGTCGAAGGTATGATGTTCTAAGGATTATTGCCATGCATGTTGCTGATGATGTTTTGAAAGCTATTGGTCATCGTAACTGTCCTCATATTCTTTGGATTATGATTTGGGAACTATATGGAGATCCTCATACTCCACCATTCCTTGATAATCATGTTTTAGAATGTCATTCTTCAGATATGGTACCCCATGATGATATTATTGTGCAAGAGGTTGTTTTTTTGGAATGCCTTGAATCTTTTGAAGAGGTTGACAAGGCTTCTTCAGATATTCCTTCATATCCATCAGAGACTATTGGTATCCATTCACATTCAGTGATTCCTTGTCCAGAGTCATTGATTGAGGCTTCCATCATCTCCATTCATTAGGACACATTCAGTTTTGCAAATGACATCTTAGGATGGATTTGTTTTAGGGATTGCAAACTTGGCTATTTCTATAGGTTTGGAGGAAATTCTTGAGGGTATATCACTCCTCTATTCAAATCCTACTTTGGAGAGTTTTCTTGAGTCTCCACATTTTTTTGGTTGGACCTTGATTAGGGATCCTAATATTGGTGAGCCCATCTTGGAGACACTTGTTTTCTCTTTAGATATTTCATATATCGGACTTCTTCCCTCCCATTCCATTCGAGAGTTGGAATTTATTCAAAATCTTCCATTAGATTTTCTTCTTCCTAGTGGGAAACATGTGGTTTGGATACCTTTGTTGCTTCAAAATTCTTTCAGTGGTTTTGAGGACACTTCATTTAGGGTGTGCAATATAGTCTCCATATATTCCTTCAATGAAAGGATCATTGCATTACAATCTTTGGATCTTTTTCAACATCATTTTCTGCATTGTCCTAGTTTTTCACCTTCTTCATTGATTGGGTATGTACCTGAGTTGATTGTGGCATCTTCATGTTTAGTGACAAAGGAGACACATAAGAATTTTTTAGAGACATCATCATCCATATTCGTCCTACCTTCCTTCAATTCCTATCTCGAATGGGAAGCATATTTTCACTTGCACTTGGTTTTATTTCTTACGAAAGGGAGACAAGTTGTTTGTCGACATTGGATCATATTTTTTCTTCAGACACTTACCATTTTTGCAGGTGATCAAATGTTATGGGGGGCCTATATAGTGCCTCTATTTCCCTCCTATTGAGGGGGCTATTGATTTTATTGTATGCATGTGATGGATGGTGTCCTTGGGGGGTATTATGGAGCCCTCCATGCTTCCCATCCTTTCTCACTTTTCTGCATTTCATCTCCTTTTTGGAGAGGGGTATTCTTCCCATCAAGTTTTCCCCTTTTTATCCTTTTGTGGGAGATTAGTTGCATCTCATTCTCATTTTTAAATGGGTACCTAAAATTTCCATCATGTAGTTGGGACCCATCATCATCATCATCATCATCATCATCATTGCATATTCATTGCATCTTTTAGTTCCTCCATAAGTTACACTTATGGGGGGGTGTTGGTGTAGTTAATTATTTAATTACACTAGCTTAGTTTACTTAGGTCTTTTATTTATTTAATTAATTCCTAGGTTGCATCATTAGAAAATCATTAATAATGAGGTCATTACCCTTTCCATGTATTTAGGAGATAATTTTCCTTCTAGAATATCATCTAGATCTTATCTCAATCAGTTTACCATTCCCTAGGTAGGTAGTTAGGGTTTACATTTTGTCACATGTTAGATCAAGACACATGGAAACATATTAACACATCGTGTATCTCAACCATTCCTATATAACTAGGGTATATGTACATTTGTAATCATATATTTTAGATCAATCAGGTAATCTCAATTCCACTTTTGCAACACTTTCTATGTGGGTGAATATTTTCTTGGCAAAGGTCCTCCATTGAAGTCTGCAGCTTCATTGGGGATATTGTGAATCCATCATTTCAACAATCTCCATTAGGAAAATCTTGTCACTAGCACTGTATCTCAAGAGCATGTATGGATAACCCACAAAGCAACCAACTCTCATGTAGGTGAATGTATGGAACTATAGATATAAGCAACCATAACCACGATCCATTCCTCATCAACAACCCTTTTCTTCTCTAATTCAAGATCAAACACACATAAGAAAGGAGAAAATAAAGAATCATTAACTCTTCTGAAATGATGAATGATTTCATCAAGATTTATTTGAGGAAAGTATTTGTACACTAGAGTTACTCTTTTGTCTTCTGTTGTCAACCCAAGAAAATTTCTCATTGTCGCAACAACATACACAAAAAAAGATGTCATGTAGAACTTAAGTGAAGTATGCACTTTGATCAATTGATCGTGAATTGTGTAACCGATCAATTGACTCCCCCAAAAAAAAAATCCCCGTAATATGATCTTGATGTATACATACATCCAATATTAAAAGGTGGATGAAGTAGGTAACCCTTTCACTCTATTGAGAAGAGTGATCAAATCAATAACTTCTTCAATAAAGTCACTACATGGAAATATTTTAGGCAGCCTTGAAATAATTTTTCGGTGGTTTTTCAACCATTTACTATCAATCACCTTCTTACAATTACATTTACATTTCTCATATTCCTCTTGTGCATATTCCTTAGTGATATATACATATGAATCAATACTAGGACACAAGAAATCTTTGTTAAAGAATTTAGGATCTAGCCTTATAACCACATTTCCATTTGCATCCCTAAAACTTTGGTCATCCTTATTGTAATGTATCGTAACTTGGAGAATAAATCTAGGATTATGTGCAGCTACAAGGAAAGTTGCTACCATTTGTATGTTTCTCTAAACTATATGCCTCATACCAATATCCAGTGGCTACTTCTGAGTCCTTTCCATAAATTCAACCATATTAACATGTCCAATCTCATTATCCTATATCTTATCAATGTTTGAAGACACTAAAGTTGGTGAGAAAACACCTTAGTATTTGTAATTCATGGCTTTGGATTTTCTCATAGAAGGATCTGAAATCTAAAGCTCAATTAGCAAAGATTGTATCCTTTTGGGAATGAAGATAGACAATATTGAAATGCATGCACAAATAGCTACTTTACAAAGTCTCTAGTGTTAGAAAAATGTGTGGGGTTGGAAATATAGTAGTGGAAATATTCTAAGAAATTGCATGAGCTTGGAGAGCTTAGGCATGATGGTGGTTGGTTGTCACCCACAAAAGGATATAAAAGTCACGACAAATCCTAACCTAGGAATTGGACATTCTAGCAGGTGACTAACATCTTCTTATGGTTGTTCATTTACTTTTTCAAACTAGGGAATGTATAATTGAAATGGAGTGGCACTGTATGTGCACTAAGAACTGATTTTAGCCATAATTTACTAGAAATAAATGCATGAAAGGAATTCTACTTCTGATGCAGGAACATAAGGCAAAGTCTTATCAACTTTAGCATAACTTATTAAAGTAGAAATCATGAAAACTATTACTGAGAAACAAACCATGAACTGGTCTTATGCTGCAAGAACAGACACAGGGATGGATTCCTTATGCTATAGGAACAATATAAGACTGAGTTTGCGCTGAAACTTCCTGGAATGAAATTCTAACTGATATACAATAGGAAATAAACAACTACATATACTTACTAAGTGGGCCCCCTTAGCAAGCATCAACCAAACTATGTAAGAATTGAACTCAAAACTTCATCAGCTTTTATTCATAAACTCAGAATCATATACATGGTTGTTCTGCTTGTAAGAAAACTAACACAAAACTATGTTTATCATTATAATACTAACTTGAACATACTCTGTTTTGTTCTCTTATTTCTAATCCAGACTTTTTCTCTTCTCTACTTGCTCACTCACATAGGAGGAACATTTATTTATAGAAAAATAACTAACTAACTTAATAGAGAAATATGCGGACATAGATGCTTCCTAATTCCAAGGATCAGACTTCCATAAATGAAAGCATATCTATTCAACTGATTCAGAGAGAATCTAGCATTCCACTCTTCCTAGATTGATGACCATTTAGATCTCCTCCCAACAACCCAGACAAAGAGTCTTTGCTGGAACAACTTCCTTGATGCCGTGGTGGAAATGGTCTTCATTGTAGGACTGAGGTTTGCTGCGCATTGACTCATTCATGGAAAATTCAACAACCTGTGAAACACATGGCAACAAAGGAAAAAGAAGGCATGCATATAATAACATAATACTCATTCATTAATCACACACATTAAATTCATCTCATTTATCCAAAAACCACATGTATCCTATCAGTCAATTGGGAGGTCAAACAGGGCCATGAATATAGACATACAAAGATATTAGGCTGCAGGAATTTAGGAATGCTTGCCATAGGATACTACCCATTTTTAGATAAATTTTTTATAATCATAGAGTTTAAAACAACCATTAAAAAGAGTAAGGGTATTTAAAAATACATTATGATATTCAAATTATGATCATATTTTGGGCTCATCATTTGCCCCCTACTTATCCTAATGCTGGTCCTCCAACATTAACCTTCCTGGTTGTTTCCCTGAAATTGGTAAAAGTAGCATGGCCTTGCATTGAAGTCCCAAAATTGTAGTAGAAGCTTCTGACATTCTTCCATCTCTCATACTTGCGAGCTTCATTAGTTTCATTAATATTTGTGGTCAGATAAGGATACAGTGGCCACATCAAAATAGGGGGTTGAAATGTTAATGGCAACCACAATTCAAACTTTCCTGGACACCCAGTTGTATATACCTTTCTGACCTTCCGATGGCTGGTCTGAAATTCAAAGGACTATGAGGCTAATATTTTCTTAGGTCAACTGTCAATTTCTCCCATCTTGTTTTGATTCTAGAAGATGAAAGCTTCCAAAACAAATATGGCTGGCCTTTAAATTCATCAAATACCTGTTTTCTGAGATCAAATATTTTTATTCTTGCTGCAAGATCACAAAATCCATATGTAACAAAAAACCAAGTTCTAAGAACTGTTTGAGGATCTGAGCTTTCTAGTCTCAGGGGAATTGGTTCTTTCCTTTCAGCTTCCACATAATCCTCTAATTGCTTTCCATAATTAATCTCATTAGCCACCCAAGACATAAGTGACCTTAAATGAATGTCACCAATGTAAAGGAGCAGATTCCACTCTGTTTCAAAAGGTATTAACAAACCATACAAATAAAATTCACACAAAAAATTTCTTAACCAATTGGGTGTTATCTGATAGGCATCATAAAACTCTTTAGCAGAATGAATGACAGGGTTGAAATTTTTGGAAATTCTCATTAATTGGAACCACAAAAACTGCTCCTTCAGGCACATTGCATACACCCTAGGAGGTGGTCTACATTCCATGATTTGTCTAGCTACTTTCATCATTTCATTCATTTTCTCCTTTATTTCCTGGATTTCCTATTTTTGGTTTTCAATTTCTTTCTTTAATTTCTTCTTCTCCTCTTCCCACAAACTTTGTTGCATTTCAGTTTTAGCCAGATGGTGGAAACTCAAATTTTGAAGTGTCACAGGCCTCCAGGCAATTTTAAGATATTCTAAATACTCAATCAGTAATGTTCTTTTGTACACAACCAATGCACGACAAGGTTTTGAGGGCAATGGTCTTTCGTTGAATATCTCAGTTTGTTCAGGTTCTTCTTCTTGCTACTTAGGTGGAGATTGTGCTTCTCCTGAAATTCTCTCAACTGCATCAGCCAAATCATTAAGACTTGGCATCCTCTTTTCATTACTGCAACCATGTTGTACTTCCTCAACTTCCTCTATTTCTGTTTTCAATTCCTTGGGAACAACAGAGGAACTATGTGGAACATTCTCATATACACTCTGAGAATCCTCATGACCAAGCCCCTTAGACTCCTCTGAAATGATTATAATTTTTGGTTGGATGAGTGTTGAGGTAGTTTTAGCCTATTTTATTGTTGAATCTCTTCTAGGCAATGTAGTAGATGCAGGAGGTTCTTTTGTAGCTTTCCTCTTTCTAACTTGCCTAGGGGATTCAGATTCAGTAGGAGAGGATGATGATGAAACTATGGTGACAACAAGTGTCGCTACAGGAAAATGCAAGGTAGTACATTTTCCCTTTTGTGTTTGAGGGTTTTCTTCTGGGGTATGCTCAACACTGGATGGTTCGCCTAATTTTGTTTTCCCCTTTTCTTTTCTTGTAGCAGACCTAGTTTTTATCTGGGTAAAAGGCTCAGGTGTGGAGGCTGCAAGACTAGGTGCCAAAAGAGTAGATGATTCTTGGTCAGCTTCCCTACTCATAGACTCAACTCTCTTTCTCTTTTTCTTGGGCTGAGCAGGGAGTATTCTAAGGTTCTGGAGGTTGCAGTCCTTTCTAGGCAGCAAATTCTTTCCAAGAAAGGGGTGATACATCCCTCAAAGAATGCTCAATCAAGAATTTAATAAGGGCATGATGGGTGATGGAATTATCTTTACCCTTCTGAGTTTCATAGGAACTATGCTCCAAAAGATTTAACAAGAAATTTGGGGCGTTGAAACCTAACCCGTGCCTCATATGACTTAACAGTTTAAAATGGTAGAAAAGAAAATAAGAAAAACATCCTTCACAAGTCAAATACCTGATTATGAAGGAGGCGTATTTTGTATATGGATAAGGCAGTGAGACACGTTTGCATCCTTGCTTTGAAACTTCTAAGGGTCCATCCGTTGGCAATGTGAATTCTACCCTGGAAGAGACAACATCCCTTCCTGAAGGGAAGTTCTCTCCTACTGCTGGAAGCCTAGTTACTTCAGCAATTCGTTCCTTTGTTATGGTAACTGTTAAACCCCATACTATAGCCTCTCCTTCTGAAAGAGTTCTTAAAAATTCACCCGCAGCTTCCTCATTGAAAGAATCTATCCTTAGAAAATAGTTCAACCATCCGCAAATACTGAATGCCTAAACCACCTGAGGATCTTGTGTCAAGGCCTCATGAGCTGTTGGCTCATGTCTTACTAGCTGACCACCCATATTCAAAAATTGACTCTGCTAAAATCCCTGAAACTTAACCTCTTCTGAGAATTTGAAAAACACTTTTTCTTTGCTCTATTTCTTTTCTTTCCAGCTTGTTTACCTTTATTTTCTTTCCAAAAATGATATAAAAGACAATTGCATGCAATGATTTTTAGAAACTACTTAATTAAGCAGTTAACTTGCTGATCAAGGAAAAAACATGCATTCATTCTTGGGAAGTACAATCTAAAAATTATTTTTAACAAACGTGGCATTGGCAAAAGAAAAAGTTTTGAAATAAATTATCCCCGCCCCCTACTTAAGATTTGACATGTATCCTCACATGTGCGAAAGGATAGGCGAAGAATGAGTAGTAATGACTGATAGACACTTGTAATAAATGAATAAATTAAATAAATGAATGATGTGACAAATAAAAAAAATATCGTGTACCTTATATTAAATGCTCGCAGATGTTGGGAGATATCATAGCACAACATGAAATGATTGCTTGAAAAATAAATCATAAATGGGGGTGGTACGGTAGGATGGGTGACGTGGATGGGTGACGTAGAAAAGAAAGATGAAATGAATGATGGTGATGGATGGTGATGGAGAAAGTGGTTTCCGTAAAAAGAAAACTTTTATTATGGACAAACAACATAGTTTTCAAAGAGATACTGTAGGAAGAAGACTGAAGCCTTTCGTTCCATGAAGATCAGTGGTTGCATCTGAAACAAACTCCTTCATAAAAATTTATTTGGATGCAGGCTTATGATACAACCGAAGATGGTGTCCATTAACCAGTAGTTTGAAGTGGACAAGATCGATTGTAGCCAACTAAACTGAACCATTATCAAATACATTTTCAATTTCATACGGACCAAGCCATCTTGTTGTAAGGTTACCTTGATTCTCTTTATACCTAGAGTCATAGAGTAGTGCCCAATCACCAACAGAGAAATGCCTAGTTCAGATATTATGGTCATGCCATTTCTTCCTTTGCTACTGGATGGCTTCAGTGTGCTACATGTCAGCTTTCCTCATCTCATCCAATGCATTCATCTATAGGAGGCATTCCTTTTGGGCTTCTGAAAGATCAATTTTAAGCTGAAGAGCAGTCCTTAAGGTCTTATGCTCAAACTCTATTGGCAACATGGGAGTTTTTCCATAAAGTAACTCAAAAGGGGTAAACCCTGTAGTTGTTTTCCATGTTGTCCTATAGGCCCAGACTGCTTCTAGAAGATGACTGCTCCAATATTGCTTATGTAACTGTATTGTTTTTGTAAGGATTGCCTCCAATTCTCTATTAGTAACCTCTACCTAACCATTGGCTTGAGGGTGATATGGGCTTGACTTCCTGTGCCTGATCTTGTAGTCATTCATCAATGTAGTGATCAGGTTTGAAGTAAACTGAGCTCCTTGATCAGTAACAAGCTCTCTTGGGACTCCAAACCGAGTATGTGTCATTACTTTCACTTCCACCCACTTGGTTACATAATCAGTGCAAACAAAAATGTAGGATTTCCCATTGGATGGAGGATCAATAGGCCCAACAAAATCCATTCCCCACTTATCAAAGGGACTAACTATCACTTGTGGATACAGGAGAATTTCATCAGACCTTGTTGGTCTCCCCATTCTTTGACATCTTTCACATTTTCTGGTGTAAGCCACAACATCCTTGTGTAGTGTGGGCCAATAGTACCCTATATTAAGCACTTTCATTGATGTTCTTTTAGATGCAAAGTTCTCACTGTACACATCTAAAAATGGTCACGGTTAACCAAACTTGTTAATTAATTAAATATGAATTATTTAATTAATATTCTTAAGTCATCTACATATAAAAAAAATTAATTATTTATTTATATTGTTCATTTTTCCAATTCTTCTAGTTTAATTAAATAAATAAGTTTATTTAATTAATGCTATTTTCCTCTTAATTAATTAAATAGATTTCACAATTTATTTATATTAATTATCACAAGTTTAAATTCTAAATTTAAATGATATTCTTCATTTCACATTTAATTAAATATTTTCAATATTTAATTAAAAGCTTTTCATCTCTTCTCACATAATTAAATATTTTCAAATATTTAATTAAGAAGCTTCTCATTTTCCACACATAATTAAATATTACCTATTTTTAATTATGGGCACATCTTTCATTTGTCTCTTCACTTTCCATCTGTCTTTTGAAATTTCATCTTCTTTTCGAATTCTCAATCTCTCACCATTCATTTTAATAGGTTTGAACTCAACCATTGATCTTGGCCAATTGAATTCCTGCCTTCAAAAAAATCTATATATACAGCCCTTTTGTGAGTTGGAAAGGACCTCGAATTCTAGATTTTCATACGTAGTTATTATAGTCGCATTTTAGTTTTATCAAGCATTTCTAGCATTTAATTAGCATTTCAATTTCATAGCTTAAAGCATATTAGAAATGCACATGTATTTTTTATTAATCTCATTCTCTCAAGCTGCCATTCTACAAGCTACTATTTAAAACAACTAAGAGCCAGCATCTTGAAACGAATCCTTGGAGATAGAGGACAATGGGACAAATTTGAAGAAGCTGCCTATGTTTAGAGTTTGTGTTTTGCTTTCTTTAATTTAGTTTCTTTAATCTAATGTTTCATTGGTGTATTAGATTAGATTCATTTTGAATTACACATTCTAACCTACACATTTTTGGTGCCCACCGTGGGGCCAAGCCCTACATTTAATATTTCTTTTTGCAGATTTTTTTGGCAGGTGACAGACTAAAATCGCATTTTGGCGCATACGAGTCTCGGTTTGGCGTATACGAAGACTATTTCGATGCATTGATGAAATATTTTGGCGCATATCGTAACTGTTTCGGCGCATCCAAGCTTTCTTTCAGTGCATAGACACTCTATTTCGATGCATCCATGGCCTGTTTTAGTGCATAGATGACCTATTCCAGCGCATACAGTTGTAAAAATTTAAAATTCTGATTCCGACGCCATCCGCGGACAAGATTTTTTAAATTTTAGTTTAATGGAATGAAGCAACCCTAGGGTAGACATTTAAATCTGAATTAACCAATCCTAGGATAGTCACCAAACATAATTTTCTTTTGGTTAAAAATGAATCCCATGTTTTTGGTGAAGCAACATCTTCACTTAGTGTAGAGAATTATCAATTGGGGATTTAAAATTGAACCATTATTATTTACTGTGATTGTGGGTAATAGGTTTATGCTCTCCCCTTAACTGGGTGATTAGAATGCCAGACTTACCTTTTATTTTCTGCAATTTAATGCTTTATTACATGCTTTAGAAGGCCTGCTCTTGTGGGAAAAAGTACTCACCCAAGAGGAATGACCTAAGTGGGAACACCTAAAGCCAAGGTTTCCAACCCACTTTAATCAAAAGCAAGTTGTTGATGAAAATCCAAATTGACAATAGTGTGCAGGATAACCATCCCCAAAACCTTTGTTCTAAAGGTTGGGAGGTCTCTCGAGGGAGTCTATCTATTTGCCACACTGAACGGATATCCTTACTAAAAACCATAGTGTAGAAAGCCAGCCGTGTCAGTATCCAAACATCATCTTAATCACGGTGCAAGGGGAGGGAAGAATCTACCCCCAAGAAACTCACCATATAGTCGCCACAGATTGTTTGCTCAAGGGATTCGGTATCCACTTCCATCACTTTGAGTACGCACCTGGAAAAGACAAAAACACGGGCGCCCTCTAGGGGGTGACATGGCTATGTGAGTCGACGCGATTTTAAGTTGTGGGTTGTGGTTACTATGATGACCTATTTGACAAATTAAGAGTGAGTCTGACTGAATTGCTTATCTTGTTCAAAACCTGTGAAAATCTCAAGAACATACACTCTTTGTTTAGATTTTAGGATTAACAAAACAACTGTCTGCTTCTCTATGCTGTGTTTTTCACATTTCAATTAGATTAAGATCATCCAAAATATCAAAACTGTCTAAACATGTCTATCTCAGAGGTCTAGCCGATAATCTACCATATCCCGTGCTCTATTTTGGCACATTGCTGCTCTGTTTTGGCGCATTGCTACTCTGTTTCGGTGCATTGCTGCTCTGTTTCAGCGCATTGCTGCTCTATTTCGATGCATCTATGCTCTGTTTTGATGCATCTGTGCTCTATTTCAGCGCATCCATGTTCTGTTTCATGCATCTATGCTCTGTTTCGGTGCATCTATGCTCTATTTTAGCGCATCAATGCTCTGTTTTGGCGCATTCGGTCTCTATTTTGGCGCATCTATTTTCCGAGCCTAGGTAATTTTTTGAAATTCAGAAATCAGGTCTTATCGGTCTAGTCTTTCCCATGCTCATAGTGTGGAAGTCTACAACCTTTGCTAAGAAGTCCCGAGAAAGAAAGATTAGAAAGCCCAAGAAGTCTCTTAGTTATAAGAAGATATTGAAGAAGAGGAAATTTCTATATCAAAGTTGAAAGGTTCTGCTTGAACACAGAACCTTTATTCATCAATATCATGACTATATTAGAGGTTTCACTGACGATTATGTGGTACAACCTTTATACTCATGAGCTTTCTTTCAAAGAGGAGCCCTTTCTCAAAGGCACAACCACAGTCAGCGTATTCGTTCTTCTTATATTCCCCAACCTGCAATCACATACGCTACTCATCCAAATCAAATTCTGTAGTAGAGAACTCAAACACATTAGGCATTCATTAAATTCATCTTTCTACAAAGCTAAGATCAAACTTCCCAAAGTGCAAAATGATCTTTATTTTTTATCTTTGGTTTAAATTCCCGCAAGTAGGATTTTTATCCTTTCAATTAGGGAATCACGAGCTAAAGATTAAAAATATTTTAAGTCATAGAATCTTCATTCTATCCTGACTTTCATGTCCACCACCATTGCACTATTTCATTCCTTTGATCAAAGCTAGTAATATTTGAGTAAAGCTTATGCCTGTTATCACGAGATCTCAAAAACATATAAAAAAGATGAAGGTACAGTGAGCAAAATGGGTGATAATAGTGAGAGGGAGGAAAACCTCTTTAGCAATTCAAATATTGAAGAGTTAACGAAAAAAAAAATTCAAGAAGCGGAGCAAGATCCTCAATTCCATACTCTTATGGAAAGGATTTTAGAATGGAACAAGGAAAGATACTTTCTTTCTTTAGCTAATCAAGGAGCTAAGTTACTTGCCGATTTTGACACAGAAGGGATTAAAGAAAATCCTGAAACCCCTCTTAATGTTTTTAGTGCCCTTACTCAATAGATTAAGGAATTACAAGGGCAAATAAAAGAAATGCAAGGGGGAGCAACAAAGAAGTATGTTTTGGATGAAATATGTCCTTATCCATTCGATAGGAGTCTTCGAATGATTCCTTTTCTAAAACATTGTGAAACCCCTAAGTTTGATAGGTATAATGGGAAAACTGACCCCATTGAGCGTGTAAGGGATTTCCAAAATATGAGCTTAGAATTTTCTCATAACGATACCTACTTAATGTGGTTGTTTCCACGAAGTCTGGGTGGACAATCCATGGAGTGGCTTTCAAAAATCACTCCCCCCATCAAAAATTTTGAGGAGTTAATAAACAAATTTATATCACAATACTCCTACAACATTCAACACCAGATAACCATGCTTGATCTTTGTAAGGTAAAACAAAAAGTAGGGGAATATTTCACTACATTTTTGCAAAGGTGGAGAAGGGTGTTTGGTAAATACTCTCATCCTATCCTTGAAAAATAAAAGATGGAGATCTTCATCGATAGTCTTAATCAAGAAATGAGTTACAGACTAAACCTTCACTGTCGTCAATCATTTGAAAAATTGATTGAAAACGCAATTACTATTGAAGGTGCGTTGATCAAGCATGGAGTTCTAAAAATCGATAAAGAGGGTTCAAATTCGTACAACAAGAACAACAACCATAATAACAACAATGACAAGTAAACAACAATGACCCGAAATAAAAATTGTTGTGAATGATGGGGTAGTAGGTGCTAACAACGTGAATACAAAGCCTACCATCCTTAATGTGCCAGGTGTTCAACGTAGCAACAATGCTAAAAATTCTAATAACCAAGGCAATGTTTCCAATCAAAGAAATGTGACTAATAATCATGGAAATAATTTTGGCAATAATCAGAATTCAAATGTGCCTAGATCGTCATATTTTTTGAATTGACGGAGTTTCACTCCCTTGGGCCAATCTTTGGAATCCATTCTCAAAGAATTATTGAATCAAAATGCTATTACATTGCCACCACAAAGAGACTATGAGCCTCGAGTTAAACCACCATCATGGAATGACTCACAATTCTGTGATTATCATAGGTGCAAAGGTCATAAGACAAACAATTGCCAAGGGTTAAAGAATATTGTTCAAGATTTGATTGATAACCATACCATCACGGTTGAGGGACATAATATTAATAATGACCATCAAGCATTCAAGAATCCGCTCCCTAATTATCAAAAAGGGGAATCTTTGGGTGATAAGGGCAAGAATGTTAATAACATCCAAGATGTCATTATCAATCATATTTATACTGATGATCCTCAAATCAACATTATCCGAATAAAAGGTAAGCAAGAATATCAAGAGGTCAATGCTACAACAAGGGGACAAGCCAAAATCATTATCAAAGGAAGCTCATCTAAAGCAGCAATTCCCCCTCCAGGTCAATACAATTTGGTTGATCAACTATGAAAAACAGCAGCCCAAATTTCTATCTTGGAGCTTTTAAAGTTATCACCTGCCCATAAGGACATTCTGGAAAAGGCACTTGTTGATACAACTGTATCCCCTGATCTAGATATTAATAAATTTCAAGCCATGGTGGGACACTTGTCCTCCTACACATGTTTATCATTTTCTGAAAAAGATGATTCATCCATAACCCATCCACATAATTCATCACTCTATTTAGAAGTCATGGTTCATAAAGCCCGCATTAGACGTGTCCTCATAGATGGGGGAGCCAGATTAAACATTTGTACTTTGAAATTGGTCCTAGCTTTGGGATATTCAGCAGACTCTATAGATCCCTGGAGGAAAATTACAATCAAGGAATATGATGATGAGGAAAGGACTTCAAAAGGTCTCATCATGTTACCAATCAGAGTGGGACCTGTTGTGAAGAATACCTTTTGTCAGGTTCTTGATCAGGATCTAACCTATAACATACTATTGGGTCACCCATGGATCCATGACATGCAAGCTGTTCTGTCTACTTATCATCAATGTTTGAAATTTCCATAGGATGGACAAGAAGTAACAATACCTGCTGATCATATTAGCAGTCAAACTTGTTCTAACCTTAGAGCAACTCAGGACACGCTCATCCCACACAATAGAGAGGCTTTGGCCATCTCTACCTTCAAGTACCATGAACAAGCAAGTGAAATGATAAGTAATTTTGGCACCAAGCTAAAATTGAAAGATAATGGAGTAGGAGAGTATTCTTTATCTCTCTCTAATTTACCCATATCCCCAAGATCCCATGGTCAACCCTCAACGTCCATAC
This sequence comes from Sequoiadendron giganteum, assembly GCA_007115665.2. Lineage (NCBI taxonomy): Eukaryota > Viridiplantae > Streptophyta > Pinopsida > Cupressales > Cupressaceae > Sequoiadendron > Sequoiadendron giganteum. The sequence continues at coordinate 352,449,986 of CM021104.1, read as the reverse complement.
AATAGGAAACAATAGCTTTAGCCTCAACTTCAGCCCCCATCACCAAGTTTAATGGGATATTTATCAAAGAAAATGAAATGGAAGATAGAGCTATCCTTGATTGGCTCTATAAAGATGAAAAAGAATTCGTACAACATATCAAGTTACCCACTGAACAATATGGAAAAGGTTATGCTATCATGCAACAAATGGGTTATGAAGGAAATGGCCCTATAGGTAAAAGGAAAGAGGGTATTGTTGAACCTGTCCAATTAAAAGCAATGCACCCAAAAGATAAGACTGGGTTAGGATATGGTGAAGATACTAAAGAAGAAGTAGCACAAAGGCCATCAAATGAGGAGTTAGCTAAAACAATTCTAAAACTGACTCCAACGAATATGAATGGGATGATTTCTCTTATGATACTTTCATTTCAGAGAAGGAGGTGGATGTCATACACAAGTTCTCACTTGCATTATTACAAGGGGAAAGCTCAAGGCCTCCATTTGATTATTTCTTACAAAGCAATCATAACTCAAGTGAAACCGATTTGATTCAAAGTGAAACAGATTATCTACTAGAGGATACCATCTTAGATCTCCCCTATAATGATGTTAACGATCACATCTTGACCCTTATGGCTAGTGACCTTACTCATCCTAATTATCCATTTCCTTTGGTACAACCCAAACTCATCGATTGGGAACAAATAACACCCATTGATGTTCCAATTTTTCCAAATGATGAAACCATATTACACTTTCTTTGTTCATCCCATCCCGAAACAAGTTCCACTAGGGAATCACAAGATCAGAGTTTTCGATAGGAAAGTGCCAAGTTTCTCAGCTATGAAATAAATAATATAAAAGAAAGATCTAATGGTGAAAACCTAACAAAGGCAGTATTAGATCAAGAAAAAAGAAAAATGAAAGAAAGATCTAATGGTGAAAACCTAACAAAGGCAGTATTAGATCAAGAAAAGAGAAAAATAAAAAGTGTATCCAATGGTGAAAACCTTTCAAAGGCGCTAGAGGATGGGAAACTTGACACTCTTCTAGAGCATTATCAGGAAAGGTCTTCCATTCTAATCGAACCAACAGAGGCACTCAATATAGGTACTATAGAAAAGCCCAAAGTTTTGCAATTGGTTGCATCTCTAACAGACGAAGAAGTACCTAGGTTCACATAATTTCTCAAAGATAATCAAATCAATTTTGCATGGTCCTATGCAGATATTCTTGGATTGGATCCATATCTCATTATGCATCATCTATCTATTACACCAAGGGCAAAACGTGTAAAACAAAAACTCAGAAAAATAGATCCACATGTTGCATTGTTGGTTAAAGAGGAATTAAAAAAGCTTTTAGATGTTGGATTCATCCAGTCCATGGATTATGCGGAATGGATCTCCAATATCATGCTCATTTCAAAGCTAGATGAAAGGATTAGAATTTGTATAGATTTTAGGGATTTGAATAAAGCATGTCCTGAAGATGACTTTCCCTTACCAAACATAGATATGATTGTTGATTTAACCGCTGGACATGCAATGTACTCATTAATGGATGGATTTTTAGGATACAACTAGATCAAGATAAAATAGCATTCACATGTCCTTGGGGTACTTATTGCTGGAACGTAATGCCTTTCGGGTTGAAAAATGCAGGAGCTACATAACAACGTGCAATGACAATTATTTCTCATGATATGATGCATACATTCATGGAGGATTGTGTTGATGATCTCCTCGCCAAATCTAACACCAGAGAAGGACACATCGATATCTTATCAAAAATCTTCAAAAGAATGGAAAAATTCAAATTGAGACTTAACCCTAAGAAATGCATTTTTGGAGTAAAATTTGGAAAGCTATTAGGTTACATTGTATCAGAAAAGGGAATTGAAGTGGATTTGGCTAAGGTACAAGCAATTCTTGATATGCCACCACCAAGGAACATTAGTCAACTACACTCTTTACAGGGATGGTTACAATCTATTCGAAGATTCATTGCTCAACTAGTGGACAAAAGTTTACCATTTACACATCTCTTACACAAGAATGTTCCATTTAAGTGGGAGTACAAATGTGAAGCAGAATTTGATTAGATAAAGCAGTATCTCATGAATCCACCAGTACAAGGTGCGCCTCTCATATTATATATTGTTGCCACAAAAGTATCTTTAGGAGCATTATTGGCACAAGAAGACAACTCAGGAAAAGAATGAGCTATTTATTACATCAGCGAAACCCTAACAAGTCACAAGCTAAATTATACCTTCATTGAAAAAGCTTTTTTAGTAGTGGTGTTTACTTCTCAAAAGTTACGACACTACATGCTAACTCATACAGTAAAGCTTGTGGCTAAAATTGACTCACTCAAATACCTTCTAAGTAAGGCAACCTTAACTGGCAGGTTGGCTAAATGGGTTATGATCCTAAGCAAATTTGATATTCATTATGTGGATCGAAAAGCTATAAAAGGACAAGTAATTGCAGATCAATTAGCAGAAGCACCAATACCAGCAGAACACCCAATACATGTTGATTTTCCTAATGCCGACATATTCATAGCAGATATCCAGCAGTCATGGTCACTCTACTTTGATGGTTCTTACACTCAACATGGTTCAGGAGTAGGAATTCTTTTTACTACACCTCAAGGACATACAATCCCAAAATCTTATCGGCTAATGTTTCCTTGCACAAACAACATAGCTGAGTATGAGGCATTGATAATCGGCATAAGAATCACAATAGACTGGAAAATTGCAGAACTTCAAGTTTTTGGTGATTCACAACTTGTTATAAATCAAATCAATGACGAATATCACACTAAAGATGACAAGTTGATACCTTACAAAAGAATGGTGGAAGATCTCAAGAAATATTTTGTTAATATCAAGTTCATACAAATTTTGCACATTGATAATAAAGCAATAGATGCTATGGCTACAATCGCCTCTACTCCAGTTGACAGAGAATCAAAAACGGTACAATTTCCTATTGGAACAATTGTTTTCTCCCACCCATGACAATCTTGAAACTCAAATCATTTTCCATCTGATGAGTTCTGACTCTCCCTTATATGGCCAAATTTACACTTACCTAAAAGATACTACTTTACCTTTAGGCTTGTGTCTGAATCAGAAAAGAAATTTCATTCGTCAATCATCCCGTTACACCTTAATTGTTGATGTCTTATATCGGCGTGGTCTGGATGGTACCCTACTTAGATGTCTTGAACATGATGAATTGGAAAAGGCATTACAAGAGGTCCATGGTGGAATTTGTGGGACACATTCAAGTGGACTAACCTTAGCAAAGAAACTTGTAAGATTAGGGTACTACTGGCCAACTGTGGAGAAGGAATCATTCATCTTTGTGAAGAAATGTGCAAAATTTTAGATTCATGGGAATCTCATTCATGCTTCTGCTCAGGAATTACAACCCTTTACCACAACATGGCCTTTCGCTCAGTGGCGATTGGACTTGGTTGGCAAGATACACCCATCGTCTTCAAATGGACATAAATTTATCATTACAGCCACTGAGTATTTTACTAAATGGATTGAAGTTGTTCCCTTGACAACTGTTACTGGTAAACAAATCTCTTCATTCATTCTAAACTATATCATCTGCTGATATGGTATTCCCAACTCCATTATTACAGATAATGGAAGACCCTTTAAAAATCAGGATGTAGACGAACTATGTGAAAGATTTCGCATCCAAAACAGGTTCTCTACACCTTACTATCCACAAGGGAATGGTCAAGCTGAAGCTTCAAACAAAACAATTCTAAAGATTTTGAAGAAAATAGTGAATGAAGCCGATCATGATTGGCATGTCTAATTGAATCCAGCATTATGGGCCTACAGAACAAGCATTCACACACCAATGGGTGCTACTCCTTATGCTTTGTTTTATGGAGTAGAAGCTATTCTACCATTGGAAGTTGAGATTCCTTCACTTCGAGTATCACTTAAGGGGCTAATCAATGATGAAGACTACAGAGTATCAAGGTTGCAAGAACTGAAACTACTTGATGAACGACGTAAAACTGCAATTAATCATTTGAAGGGGTATCAACAGATTATGTCCCGCAGCTACAATCATAGAGTCAAACCATGAACTTTTCAAGTGGGTGACTTGGTTCTCAAAGAAAACCCTTGGAATCAGCAGGATCTAGAAAAGAAAGGCAAATTTGAACCAAATTGGTTGGGCCCGTTCGTAATCATTGCAGCATATGGATCGGGGGCATATCAGTTATCTACAGTGGAAGGGGACCTATTTGAAGATCCAACCAACAACATTCATTTGAAGAATTTCTACGCATGAGAAAATATCAAAAACAATATAAAAAGTCCTAAAAAAAATTTTAAAAAAATAAAAATTGCCTTGATGAAAACTTAGCAAACAGGCATCTTGGTAACAGCAAAAAAATAATAAAATCAGGAAAAAGTACAATAAAAACAAATGATGAAAACCTGGAAAACAGACATTGTTTGTGATTTTATTTGGCTCTCTCATCTATTAGGATTCATTTTGCATATCCATCTTTTCATCAGCATCATCATCGCATTCGCATCACATCATCTCCTTGAAACGACAAGGATCTCATCATGGCTTGATGATTTGAGGGTTATCCTTAGTAGTAGTTGTGTCTAACAGGAGTCAGAGTACAAGGTCACTAGGGGGTAGTTTGCTTCTTGGAGCTTTTCTAGCAAGCAAAACGGCAGCATGTTTCTAGAATCAGAATATCAAAAACAACAATCTTGTCCAATTAAATTGAGCTTACATGACTATTTTGACAGAAACAAAAATTGGATGATTTTAATTTGAATAAAATGAATGAAAAACTTAAAGAATTAGTTGCAATTGTTGTTTTGATATTTGATGACATCATATCTTTGGAGTGGTTCAATGATGTATTGAACTAGAATCACAAGGAAGAAGTATGATTTTTTTTTGCTTGCTGTCTATAAATTAATCATTAGTATTGTGCAAATTTTTTATGGAACATGCTCTACAATGTATCATTGATGACATTTCAAAATTTGCATAAGAAAATGGTTAGTTTTTGTCTATTTATGCAAACAATACTCAGGTCATCTTGGTTCAATTATACCTCGATGCTTGTATTAATTTGCTATATCAAACATCATGAAAGTAGTACTCAGGTCATCATTGGTGCTAACATACCCTTTGATGCTTGTACTAAATTTCAACATATCAAAAGGCTCAATGATGAAAATTAAGCACAACATGGAATGACAAAAGAGAGAATGATTCATTACTGCATTCTAGGACTGCATGATTTCATTTAGGATTGTGTTTTTAAGGCTGTATGAGGTAGAATATTTTAAGGTTGGTAAGTATTTCATATATATTTTCAAAACAAACAATTGAGTAAATTTGGACATTTGTAACATCATTTTCATGATCATTCATTTCACATCATTTTCCATTATCATTATCATTGCACTTGCATACTTACATCATTAGTTCATTGCATTATCATATTCATTATCATCTCATTTCATTCATCATGATCAGTATCCATGCATGGTTGTTATTTTAATCATTTATTAATCATTCATTAACATTTAAATTTGCATATTTCACACACATTCATAAATAAAATTGCATCCATTTCATTCTTTTCACATCATCACTTAGGTTATCATGTTCATTTACATCATATATCATAAGTTCATTATATAAGTGCATTTCCATTACATCATCATTATCATTCATATTACATCATAAAACATGTCACGTGCATATCATTCATTAAATATTACATCTTCATAAATCATATCCTCTCATTTCATCAAAAGCATTTACATCTTACATCATACATTCATTACATACATCATGAAGGAAAAATCATTCAGATCGCATCATATCATTATGGCATCATCATACATGACATAACATATAAAAATAAAAAAATGCATCCATAACATGTGCATAAATCATCCATCACATGAGCATAAATCACCCATAACATGTGCATAATCAAATCACCACTGCATCTCATAAATCTCATCAAAACAAATGTCCAAAAATACAAGGATATCAAATGTTTCAAAAAGATATATCGAATACAATGGCATAAATGTGTACAACATGTCCATCACTAAGGGGCATCTGATCGTGGAATATGACTGCTGCTGCCTTTAGAGGTAGTAGGTCTTGATGGATCTCTGCTCCTAGAAGGTCTGATCTCTCGTCTGATCGGTTGACCCACACTCATGGGCGCACTCCTAGAATGACTACGTGAATGGGTCCGAGTCCGAGTACCTGATTGTGTGAACGTTATCCTCCACTCAGGTGGCATTGCCTCAAAATACCTCATCCTATAGTACTCAACCTCCTGAGCAATCTCTAGCCCCTCTGCTACAACCTCTCCAATAGAGGTGCTCTCCACTGATCTCAGCAATCTCTTGGCTACCCCCTCAGCCTGTATGCATCTCTCTTTGAAAGTGTCTCTCTCAACTGTAAGCTAAGCTATCTATGGTTTAGGAGGTGGCAGTTGTGTGATTTTTTCCTGCAATTGAATAATGGTCACTTGTGCTTGTGCTAACTGACTTCGAAGAGTTTGAACCTTTTCCTGCAAAGTATCCACCTGTACCTATGACGGAGCCCTGATAGTAATCCGTGGAGCCGAATTACTCGACTGACCCACTACTCTGGATGTCTGTGGCCTCATGTTGAAGGGAACATCGAAGAAAAATATCTATCTCCCACCACCTCCATCATCCCCATCATCCCCACTATCTGAGTCATCTCACTCCTCATCCATCTCCTCATCCTCTGAGCTCTCATCGTCCACATCCATAACCACCCCATCGATATCCTCGGCCTACTCTACTTGTATCCCTCCCTGTGCTGGTACCTATGCCTGACCCTATGGCTACCCTGCTACTGGAGGTCCCTGAGGCTGTTGTCACCTCACCCATGTAATTGACCCTCCCATTAATGGGGCAGGCTCCTCTGGACTGGTAAATCTTAGGAAGGGATGTGTGTAAAAATGGGCTACATAATCATCTGTCATCCCTACATCGGTAACCTCTAGATACATCACCCACTTCACTGGCTGCAACTCCATGCACTCTGCCCTCGTTGCCTCAATGGTCACAAATGGAACCCACTCTGGTACATCCTCTCATCGCCTCGTATAGTGTGCCACACCCTGTGTCATCATCTATACCAATCCTAGCTATCTCAACACCCTCATAACCAAAAACCTCTCAATGATAAAAGGTGTCCGCCCAATCAGATATCTAGATCTGGTCACATATGGTAGCTCTATATCATTGGCCTCCCATGGGTCATAGTCCACATACGGTCGCCAGATGACAATATCCAAATCATCAAGTACATGCCGCCAGTACTCTAACTTGCCCAACCTCGACTGGACAAGGGGCCTTGTATATGCATAAACATATGGAAATCCAAGGGGGCGATCTCTCCAGACGATGGGGCGTGTATCCGCAAAGTGCTCCCATACGAATATCTGTAATAAAGTCACCCTGCAGGAGAGACTCTTCCCATCTATGTACACGACCTGATGAAGATCATGGTACAACTAGGAAACCATGCATGACCCCCATGCATATCTTACCCCACCCAACTGATAGTCCCTTTGCCCTACAATCAGGACAAAGGAAACCACCGATGAATCCTGCTAAAACTAAAGGCAGTGGGGCATAGCTCTCAATCATCTCATATCTACAGACATGAGGATCTTGGAAGACCCATCTCAGTGCATCTATCCCCCCAATCTCCTTGTGATCATAGATCATAAGCTCTCCAACCACAGGAATACCTAGAATCCTATAAACATCCTCTGGAGTCACCGTGATCTCTCTTATCGGCAAATGGAAGGTGTTGTGCTCGTTGTGCCACCTCTCCGCTAAAGCAGTCAACAATGCCCTGTTGACCCGATACTACAGCATTGCCAATAAAGGACCCAATCCACACTAATGTATGATCCATAAATCATCCTCAGATAACCATAGAATCATCTCCCAGGTACAAGGTAATCTCTCTTTAAACTAGAGGAGGTTAAATTCCTCCTTTATCAGATCAATCAAGCAATCAAATCAGTTCAATCAAGTAATCAGATCAAATCTATCATCTATCATTTTTTTTCAAGCACGAAAGAAAATTAATCTATCTATTTGTTTTTCATATTGCATGGAAGCAAATCTATCAGCCTTTCAATCAGGAAAGAAAATCAATCATTTTGACTATTTTTTCTTCAAGCACGAAGGCAAATTTATCAAATCACAAATCTAATCTTGATGTTTTTTCAAAAGCATAAAATTAGTTGTCTAATCTAGCAACAATCATCAAGCACGCATCAATTTTTCTTCAAAAATTGAAATTCAGTAAAGATCCATGGATGCGCCAAAATAGTCAATCGATGCGCCAAAACACGGATGCACAACTTTACTCCATGGATGCGCTAAAATAGATTATGGATGCGTGATTTCATGAATGCGCTATTTTATCAAAAAATTGTGCTAAAATAGTCCACCTATGTGCTAATCTATCCTATGCGCTAATCTACCATCCTACACAGGCAAGTTTCATGGATGCGCCATTTGATCTATCCTATGTGCTAATTCACCTATGCGCGACTGTTTTGCACCTATGTGCCACTTTGGATGCGTCGATTTATCTAATTTATGCACTAGACTAAAGCTCGTATGTGTCAAAACAAAATTCTATGCGCTAAAACAAAATTTAAAAAATAAAAAAAAATCAAAAAAGCATTCGAAAATCATTAAAAATTTGACAAAGAGGTTTTGATCGACTTACCGGAGGTCCATAGGCTATAGGTCTCTGATGACGGTGGCCTCACTCGACTCTGTGGTGCTCATAAGGGATCGACATTGCTAAATATCTCTCTTAAAGCTCAAAAATTCTCAAAGGTTACCGTTCAAATGAAAATGACTTTTCACCGTTTTCACCTTTTAAAGGGATAAAAGTGGAAAATTATTTTTATTTTTACTATGCAAAGTGCTATTTCGAGAGCTAAATCACCAAATTTTCTCTGAAATCATCTGAAAATATTTCAAATCATCCTCATCATCCTTCTCATCACTTGATTTACCTCTTGAGGGGGCATATAGCATCATCAGTTAAATTTTTCAAAATCAGGGGCAAATTCTTTGAAGCAATGCATAAAACACATCACTTCAAAGAGGGGCAAAATGTACACATCTAAAAATGGTCACCATTAACCAAACCTGTTAATTAATTAAATATGAATTATTTAATTAATATTCTTAAGTCATCTACATATAAATAAATTTAATTATTTATTTATATTGTTCATTTTTCCAACTCTTCTAGTTTAATTAAATAAATAAGTTTATTTAATTAATGTTATTTTCCTCTTAATTAATTAAATAGATTTCATAATTTATTTATATTAATTATCACAAGTTTAAATTCTAAATTTAAATGATATTCTTCATTTCACATTTAATTAAATATTTCCAATATTTAATTAAAAGCTTTTCATCTCTTCTCACATAATTAAATATTTTCAAATATTTAATTAAGAAGCTTTTCATTTTCCACACATAATTAAATATTACCTATTTTTAATTATGGGCACATCTTTCATTTGTCTCTTCATTTTCCATCTGTCTTTTGAAATTTCATCTTCTTTTCGAATTCTCAATCTCTCACCATTCATTTTAACAGGTTTGAACTCAACCATTGATCTTGGCCAATTGAATTCATGCCTTCAAAAAATCTATAAATACAGCCCTTTTGTGAGTTGGAAAGGACCTCGAATTCTAGATTTTCATACGTAGTTATTATAGTCGCCTTTTTTTTTTATCAAGCATTTCTAGCATTTAATTAGCATTTCAATTTCATAGCTTAAAACATATTAGCAATGCACATGCATTTTTTATTAATCTCATTCTCTCAAGCTGCCATTCTACAAGCTGCTGTTTAAAACAACTAAGAGCCAACATCTTGAAATGAATCCTTGGAGATAGAGGACAATGGGATGAATTTGAAGAAGCTTCTTGTGTTTAGAGTTTGTGTTTTACTTTCTTTAATTTAGTTTCTTTAATCTAATGTTTCATCGGTGTATTAGATTAGATTCATTTTGAATTACACATTCTAATGTACACACCCACCACATGGCTCATTATGACAAGCATGCAAAATGTCATATGTCTCATCTTCTCTAACACACCTTCGCATGACTTGGTCAGATCTTGTGTAAAACAAACAGTCTACAATCCATGAAAAGTTAACTTTTCTCAATCAATAGCTTCATGTCCTTTGGTGAGAAGTGAGCTGGAATTTTGTTGGCTGCTAAATAATTTGCAATATCTGCATACCATGGGGTTTGAACAACAATAGAAAACAGATGTTTATCAGGAAAGCTATCATCAATTGCCTCTGAGGTGGTAGGTGTAGGTGTTTCAAGTCTTGACAAGAAATCAACCGCCACATTTGCCCTGTCTGGCTTGTCAATAACTGTGATATCAAATTCCTACAACAATAGAAGCCACCTTGCTAATCTACCAGATATGGAAAGCTTATTCATGAGGTACCTTATTGCTGCATGATTTGTATGAACAAATATTTGGTAACTAGTGACATAATAATGAAACTTGTTCAGAGCATACACAACTGCTAGCAATTCTTTCTCTGTGATAGTATAGTTTAATTCTGGGCCTTGAAGGTTTTTGCTAATGAAATAGATGGCATGTTCTATGGAATTCTTGTTTTATCCTAACACTGCCCCTATGGCATAATCAAAAGCATCTATTTGTATATGAAAGGGAAGACTCCACTTGGGTCCTTTAAGAACAAGTGCTTTAGTAAGTAAGTTCTTAAGCTGCAGTAAATATTTGTCATAGGCCTCAGTCCAGTTAAATTCACAATCCTTAGTCAATAAGGCATACAAAGGACTGGCTATTTTGCTAAAATCTTTAATAAATCTTTTATAATATCCAGCATGTCCTAAGAAGCTTCTAACATCCTTTTGTTTCATAGGTGTTTGCAAAGTTAGAATGACTTCTATTTTTGCAAGATCAACTTGAATTCCTATTGGAGAGATATGATGGCCTAAAACAATTCCTTCTTGCATCATCATAAAACACTTCTCACTATTTAAAGACAAATTGTGCTCCTGACATATTTTCAACACTTTCTCCAAATTTGCTAATACTTCTTCATAAGTAACTCCATAAATGGTGAAGTCATCCATATAGATTTCCATAGAATCATGAAAAATGTCAGCAAAAATACTAATTACTTCCCTTTGAAATGTTGCAGGTGCATTACACAGGCCAAAAGGTAGGACAGAGTAAGCAAAAGTCCCCCATGGATAGGTAAAGGTTGTTTTGTCTTGATTCTCAGGGACAATTGTAATTTGATTATACCCACTATATCCATCCAAAAATGAGAAATAATTTTTACCAGACAATAAGTCTAGTGCTTGATCAACATATGGCAGTGGAAAGTGATCATTTTTAGTTGTTGTATTCAACTCTCTATAGTCTACACAAACTCTCCATTTTCCACCTTTTTTAGGAACGATCACCAATGGAGATACCCATTGACTATCTGAAATGGGGTAGATAAAACTAGCATCAAGCAATTTTTGGAGCTCATTTTAAACTATTTCTTTGAGTGCTAGGTTTATCCTTCTTTGAGGCTACCTAATAGGTGAACAATCTTCCTTAATGTAGATCCTATGGGTACAAAGTTGAGGATCTATTCCCTTCATATCCCCATAGTCCCATGCAAAAGCTTTGTGTTGATCTTACAGCATTGTGACTAGGGTAGTTTGTTGAGATTGAGGTAGCTTATTATTGATATTCAAATAGTGGCCTGGCGATAGCTCAATTTTCTTGGTAAGATCATTCATGGAGTCTACTAATAAAGGTGGTGTTTTTATTTCTTGTGGAAGCAAATGTTGATAGACTACAAGAATTTTAAATGGCAGGCTCTTAGGATTTAGTTGTTGGAGGAAGCACTACTGAGGATAGTTATCTAAAACAGATGGGCTACTCATGTTAGAGTTGGATTGCAGAATCATTAAGTGAGCCAATGAGCCAACTTCTTCAATTTCCTCACCTAAATCTGGCCAAATTGGTTGAGACAAGTCTGGCTAAGGCTGGGCAGGTGGGTATAAGGCCAATTTCTTTGTTGACTGACCATTAGAAATTGTCATGTCTCCTAAACGACATCCTATGAAAGCATCAGATGTGGCTAACCATGGTCTACCTAGGATGATAGGATATCCTTCCAAGGTTGCTTTAGTGGACAATATGGTGAAATCTGCTAGGTATTCCCAAGACTCAAGGTTGACAATTATATCTTCTACCATGCCATCAGGTGTTACTGTGGAACTATTAGCAAGCTGCAGGATGGTAGGTGTAGACCTAATAGTTAGGATATTCAAATACTCCATAGTATTCTTGGTCATTACATTAATGGTTGCACCAAGGTCAACCAAAACATTCTTTACCATCTGACCATTAATATTTATTTATACCACAGGACTCCCAGGGTCAGCATATTTTGGTATGACTACTTTCCCTAATATAATATATGCCAAATGTCCTAAAACATGGATAGTTTGGGGATCCTTTTTCTTCCTTCCAGGTTTCTTCAAACAAGCCTCCTTAATGGCTTTCCCATAGATTGGAACATCTTTAATGGCTTGAAAAAGAGGGATTTGAATGTGTACATTTTTTAGCTGATCCAAAATATCAAAGGTAGGCTCTTCTATAGACTTGGGGGTATTGACTTGCAATATCTGAGGAAAAGGTGGTTTTGTTGGATGTTGCAGGACAGGCTCCTTAGAGATAATATATGATATAGGTATTCGTTCTGCAGGACCAGTCAGTTGTTCAGAGGGAGGATCTGGAAATTCAATAATTATTGGTGGCTATGGAGCAGGTAGGGTGGTTCCAAACCTGAGATGGATATCATTAATATTTAGAGCATAGGATGGATACTGATTGGCTTCTGCAAAATACATAGGTTGTTTTTGCTGCTATTTATTATTAGGATTTGGGAATGGTTGAGCAGGCATAGGCGTTTGTTTTGGAGGGCCACTATTTTCTGCAGGTGCCACAGGAGGTGGCATGAGGGCCTGAGTTTGTGGTTGCTGAAGCTGCAAAAAGCCAGGGGATTGGTTCTGCCATTGCTGAGAACCTCTCCATTGAGGATTTTGCTACCAGTTACCTTGGGGTGGAGCCCATTGTCCTTGTGGTTGTTGCCAACCTCCTTGAGGAGATTGCCATTGTGGACTTTGATAGTTAGGCCATTGTGGTTGAGAGGTATTCTATGGTTGTGATGGGCCATATGTAGGTTGCCATTGGTTACTATAATTAGAGTAAGGATTACTAGAAGTCAAAGGGTTTTGAGGCATACCTTGTCTTTGAGCCCATGGACGCCTTTGTGCAACGTAAAATACTTGGTCATCATCACCTTCTATTGCATTAAAGTCAGTAGGTAATTGCTTAGCCTCTAGGTTAGCCACCATCTTACATCTACAGTCACGCTTCTTCTGTCGATAATGTGGACATAACTCGGCCAAGATTACTTCAGCTTCCTCATGTTTCTTTTGAGCTTGCATAGTATCCAACTGTGTAGCCATATTTTTTATGATATCTTGCTTGAAATCAGACAACAAATTTGAAATCTCCATCCGTGAAACTCCATTAGTAGAATACTTTCCCACTGTGGCCTGATGACCTCTTCCCTTCTTGACATTTTCTCGAGAGTAGTTGTGGCATATGGACTTAATATCATCCCAAGGAACTTGGGTTATATCTCCTCCTCCCATCAGATCCAGAGCATCAATACAGGAATGATTGATTCCCCTCAGAAAAAGTAATTTATGAGACTCTTCATTGAGAGTATGGTCTGAATTCTTTTTCAAGGAAAACAAAAACCTTGAAATATAGTCTTCCAGGCTTTCATCCTCCTTCTGCTAAATTCGGAATATATCATCACCCTTACTACCACTCTTGCAATATTCCTTATATTTCTCAAGAAACTTTGTTTGCATCACTGCCCAACTATCGACAGCATTCCTCCCCAAACTAATGAACCATCTTAGAGATCCCTCATTCAAATTAGAAGGAAACAACTTCATCTTGTGAGCTATGGTGTAATCATAGCTTCGACAGAGGATGTCGAACTCAAACAAGAAAGTTTATGGGTCCTCTGTAACTAGTCCATATAACTTGGGAAGTAATGAAGAAGGAATATTTTTGAGGTTATCATTATCTTGCTGGGGTATGATAGGGAATTCAAAAGAAGGAGGTCGATTAGGTGGATTTTGTGCCATATCTGCCTGATGAAGTATCAAAGCAAATGGATTTTCCTAAGGTTCTTTGTCAGCTAGGTCAAAGGGAAATTCAGTGAGTGGGTCTTCAACAAATGGATTGATATCTTGGTTTCCTCCTTCCTCAAATAGATTATAAGTTGGTTCAAAATCGTTATCAGTGAAGGACGGGTTTGGGAGGAATCTTCCTAGAGCATTTCTTCTTCTAAGCATGTAACAGACTTAACTAAAAATTGAAGGATTTAAATTTTTTTGAATATGCACACTAAGCTACTGCTAACAATGACTATGATAGGTTCTTAGCTTGACACCATCCCCAGCAGTGGCGCCAAAAATGGTTGTCACCCACAAAAGGATATAAAAGTCATGGAAAATCCTAACCTATGAATTGGACATTCTAGTAGGTGACTAACATCTTCTTAGGGTCGTTCATTTACTTTGTCAAAATAGGGAACACATAATTGAAATGGAGCAGCACTGTATGTGCACTAAGAACCGATTTTAGCCACAATTTACTAGAAATAAATGCATGAAAGGAATTCTACTTCTGATGCAGGAACATAAGGCAAAGTCTGATTAACTTAAGCATAACTTAGTTAAAGCAGAAATCATGAAAACTATTACTGAGAAACAAACCATGAACTGGTCTTATGCTACAGGAACAATATAAGACTGAGTTTGCATTGAAACTTCCTAGAATGAAATTCTAACTAATATACAACAAGAAATAAAATACTAACTACAGATACTTACTAAGTGGGCCCCCTTAGTAAGCATCAACCAAACTATGCAAGAATTGAACCCAATACTTCATCAACTTTTATTCATAAACTTAGAATCATATACATGGTTGTTCTGCTTGTGAGAAAACTAACACAAAACTCTATTTGTCATTATAATACTAACTCAAACATACTTTGTTTTGTTCTCTTATTTCTAATATAGTCTTTTTCTCTTCTCTACTTGCTCACTCATGTAGGAGGAACATTTATTTATAGAAAAATAACTAACTAACTAACTTAACAGAGAAAGATGTGGACATAGATGCTTTCTAATTCCGAGGATCAGACTTCCATAAATGAAAGCATATCTATTCAACTGATTCAGAGAGAATCTAGCATTCCACTCTTCCTAGATTGATGACCATTTAGATATCCTCCCAATGACCTGGACAAAGAGTCTTCGCTAGGACAACTTCCTCGATGTCATGGTGGAAATGGTCTTCACTGCAGGACCAAGGTGTTATGTGCATTGACTCGTTCATGGAAACTTCAACAACCTGTGAAACACATGGCAGTAGAGGTGAAAGAAGGCATCCATATAATAACACGATACTCATTCATTAATCACACACATTAAATTCATCTCATTTATCCAAAAACCACATGTATCCTATCAGTCAATTGGGAGGTCAAACAGGGCCATGAATATAGACATACAAAGATATTAGGCTACATGAATATAGGAATGCTTTCCATAGGATACTACCCATTTTTAAATAAAAAGTTTATAATCACAGAGTTTAAAACAACCATTAAAAATAGTAAGGGTATTTAAAAATACATTATGATATTCAAATTATGAGCATGTTTTGGGCTCATGAGTGGTGGAAAACAGAGTGAATGTGAGCAATCTGGCAAGTAGAATGTAAAATGAAAATTTTCTTGAGTGTTAGCAAAAAATTACAATTTGGATGTAAGGGCACAAAATTTTAACACCTCTATAGGTGGGTGTTTTCATTTTGTGGAAAGGAAATGAAAAATAACACATCTACAAGTTGGTAGTGTAAAAGGTTTCCAAGGTCGACAAAATTCGCCGACCCTGCATGTGGGAAAAACTCTTGAGTGCAATGTCACAAAATTTTAATGACCTTGTATATGGAAGAACTTGCTAAGTGCAACATCGACGAATTTCACCGAACCCGCATGGGTAAATTTTCATGAAGTTTAAACATGCTAAAATTCATTGTGTTTACATTTTGGACTAAAAACATTAATGTCAGGTTGGTGAAATTCATCGATCCTACATCTTGTAACATATATTTTCATGCACTAGTGGTGAAAAACACCGCTTGTGCATATGTGATGGGTCGAGTCTTTTCATGTTCAAGCAGTAAAAATTACCACATTTACATGTGGACTTGGATTAGTTAAATTTTGCATCAGAGAAAATACCAAATCAACACTTTAAGCAAAAACACCTTCACATGCAATGTTGGGAAAATCACCAACGTTGCTTGTCATTGACTAAAAGGGGTAGTGCAAATGGCCAAATTCGCCAATCTTTTGGTAAACCAAAACTTGTATGAATTGGTGGTGATTTTAATCATAGTTACATACAAGTTTGATAGGCTTTATAAATATCACATATAGGTGAAAACCTCGAAGGTATATCCATAGCTAGACTATTTAAACATCAGAAGTTTTAATACCTGCAATGCACATAGGTGTAGAATTATGTTTGCAAAGAACAATATGACATTATAACCATTGGAAAAACTTGGACAACTCATGTCTTGAATGGGATGAAATTTACATGGGTTTCATTAACAAACAAATGACAATCAGACTTAAACAAGGAAACAACCATAACAGTTTGAAACTGAAAACTAGGGCACAAAACATGGGAAGGAATGAATCACCGATCATAAAAAAGAATAACGTAAAAACAAAACAAAGTGAAAAATATAAAATGTAGACAAAACATAACCCTATTATCCAATTAAAATAAGTGAAATGAAAACAAAGAAATCAGTGAAATGATACATACCCATGAAAGAGTGGAAAAACGATAGAACCCTAATTGAACGAATGAAAAATCTTGTTAAAATCTGCACATGAAGGAATCCAAAAACCTGGAGCACAGGGAAGATTAATGTGATTAGGAGGAGACACTAAAATGGAATTAGAATGGGGATAACATGATTTAAAAATTGATTAATAATGACATTAAAGCCTGTATTAATGACACTCATGTGAAGTCGAGTTGCCAAGTCATCAAAATTTTCTACGTATGCAACTTTTAATAAGTTGGTAGATGATATGTAGGGTTTGTGAAATTCACCAACCTTGCAATTTTATTTTTTTGTTAGGCATGCAAGGGCACTAAAATCTAGCACTCTTGCATGAGAAAGAAAATTTCTAACTCTGAAAATAAAATTTTGCAACTTTGACCAATTTGCAAATTTTGAAAAACTAAAAGAGGTTAATGCTCAAAATGACATTTCAAGGCTAGGGACCATGCACAAAGGAAAGTATGTTCTACCTCATTGTGCATACTTAGAGTATGTGGGTTAGGAAACATACAAGTTTTATAGGGGTTATCCCATGAATCGAGCCCATCTAAATTCAACCATAATAGTTGGCTCTAACTGGGGAGCTTCCTTCAATCATTCTTTAAAATGATCAAAGGGAGAAGAATTCTAGTCTCTAAGTGCCTTCATCCATCCATTGGGATATAGAGTTAGGCATCACAACAAAAAGACATAAAAAGACCCAAAATAAAAAGATGCAAAAACTATACAAGTATTTACAAACTCATATGTCACCTCACTAAGTGACGAGCTTCAGATGTTGTCCCCTATGAGGAAACAAAAAAGGAGTCTCATCTTGGTATGCTAGTAAGAAACTATTTTTACCAAAAATTTGGCGAATCTTGAAAGGTCCTCTCCACAATGAATCAAAATTTCCATGCATACCCTTGGGCTCTCTTCTTTTGTAAAGAAGAGGGCTTGATCTCCAACTTGGAAATCATGAAACTTCACTTTTTTGTCAAAAGGCCTTTTGACCTAGCCTTGGTGTTGTGTAATGTGATCCACCACTTGAACACGCTTCTCCTCCAATTAAATGAGGAACATGATGTGCTTATCCACATAACTTTCAAAAGCCTCATCTTCTATGGCCTTGGCCAATTTTAGAGCAGACAATTCCAAAGTGATCAAAATTTTTGCATTCAACCCATAGGGATAGTGTAGGATCATGGGGTCCAAACTAGGCCCCTAAGTGGCAATGAAAATTAAAAAAAATAGAGTTAGGAAACTTGACATAAATTTTTGAATAGATTATTAATATAATTTGAAAAATATGCAAGAAAAAAATTTGTAGAAAAGTGAATTTAGTTTCTAAGATACTAGTCCTCTTTTGGAAAAAAATAAATCTATTTGGTGAAATTTTGAAATTTCAATATAGTAGTACTAAATTTTTTAGGAAAAAGAAAGCAAGTGTATGTCTGACCAACCTAAGTACAAGTAAAAAATAATATACTTTTTTGAAACTTTCAATATAAGTAGACGAAACATTCCTAGATGTGTCACACTTTTCTTCATAATTTTTTTGCAAGTAAATAATTAGTTATGAATTTTTTATTAGAAATTTTAAGAAAATATTAAAACTTGTTTGTCTGACCACCATAACCTGGTCAAAATTTTATGAAAAACATTTTTTTTTTTCTATCCTATAGTATGGGAAGTATAGAATGTGATGCATCTTTTAGATTCAAAAAATGTGAAATCATTTAAGAATTATAGATTTTTTTATATCAACCTATCAATTAGGACTTTAATCAAAATGCACGTAGAAAATCAATAATAATTATTTATTTAATTCCAAACAAGTCTTATCTTATATTGGTGGAAAGCCAAAAAAATTATCAATAAACCCTTTTCATTTCATCAAATTTGAATAAAAAAAATGTCGTCAACCACTTTTGAGTCATATCACCACTTTTTGGAGACCCATGATCCTGTACTCACCCCATACAAGAGTTAAAACAGTGGCATACCTATTTCCCATTTTGGGGTAATTCGATATGCCCATAACACATCAAAAAACTATTTTGTTGCAAGTATGAAGGTGTTGTCATTGACGTCAATAGTAAATCTACAGGCTATTGTTGTCATTGATGCCAACTATGTATTGATGAAGGTTATTGCATGATGAAGATGTCAAGGATATTTAGAAAATTGTGAAAAGGAGGAAAACTGGTTGTTGTAGGTTATGCATGTGTAGTTGAGATATTGAGGAAGTTTTGTGAGTACATGGAGCTATCCTTTGTTGTAGTGTTTGAAGATGAGTTGGATTGAAGTAATGAGCTGAGATGATGTCTCTTATACTTGGTTTCCAAGTGCTTTTAAGAAAAAAATGATAAACAGAGAAAATAGTGTTGTGCAAGTATTCAGAATGTGATCTGGGTTGTGCTCCACATTTCACCTATGTTGATACTATGCCTATGTAGATCTGATATGTTGTTCAAGGTTGTTAGAGGTTGCTATAATCATAATTTTGGTTTTTGGATTGTTATATAGAATGAGATATTTTCACTACTGTAAGAACTAGTCTTTAAGTAATGTTTTATGTGGTTTGGTAGAAGTGTATTTACTCCACATTTGTCTATAGTTTGGCTTTAAGTTGTACAAATTTGGAAAGTTGCTTATAATGTTTATATCTTTCATATTTCAAGGTTTCACTTCATTTGGCACAATACAGTGTGTGTTTCATGCATCAATGTGTGAATAAGGTTTACCAGTTATTTTGAGATGAATTATTTATATGATACGAGCTTGGATGAAGTATTTGAGGAATCTTAGGTTGTACAAAGATTATTCTAGATCATTTTCAAGTGAATTTGGTTGTCTGGAAGTTTCCAATTGATTTAAGGAAGTGTGTACTTAATATTTATGGTGTTTAGCATGGGTATCAGAAAACCTTGTGTTAACACTACATGTGAGGCTTAAGAAAGCATGTTGAGATGTGTTGGGATATAATTGGGTCCTAATTAAGTATTTATATGGGTAGCATTCATTTCTATCCATCGCGAGAATGTTTAGGTGCTGACCTAATTTAAATTTGTAAGTATAACAAATAGTTTCTAACCTTGGAGAAGGTTTTTGAGGTTAAAGATGATATAAATAAGAGTAATGTGAAAAAAGAGAATCAAGAGAGAGAGACAAGATAGATGTGAGATAAATGTGAGTGATGTGTGTGATGTGAATTTTAGAAGAGTAGTGTGAATTTCAAGTATTTGGATTCCTAAAAGTAGTGAGCTAGCTAAAGGTGTTTGAAATCTTCCATGCAAGGATGTGAAAGTGTTGGAGCAATTGTGGTGGATTCCCTATTGCAATGAGAATTTTTTCCTTGTGTAATATTTATCTTCTATCTTCTTGTGTTCTTTTTGTGGCAATGAGCCTTGGCTATGAGAATTTTTGGACAATGTTTCCTATTATGGAAAGGAGCCCTTGAGTTGGTTTTTCTATTACTTATATTGTGAGCTAATTCTCAATGTGGTTTTTTCCTCATTGGTTTTTCCACATAAATCTGGTGTTCTCTTGTGTATGGTATTGTTATTTTAGTTTTTGTTATTTGCATTTCATGTTTAATCACATTAAAAAAATAAGGGTTTAATGAATACATGTGGATCTGATTACTGTTGAGGGTTTTGATGTTTTAATTTGCTTCAACTGATTCATACTCTCTTTCAGTTGTCTTGTTCATTCAAAAATTGGTATCAAAGAAAGGTTCCTTGGAGAAGAGCTTAACTGCTTAAGGTGGATCTGGGATGGTGAAGCAAATTGATTGCCCTAGATTTGATGGAAAAAATATGCATTCTATAAGATAAAGATGGAAGGATATTTGTCAACTCATGGATTTGAAATTGAAAAGGCAATAAAGAATTAGTATGTTCCTCCTAAAAATGGTTTGAGCACAAGTGATGAGATCAAGGCACATGAGGTAAATGCTAAATAAAAATTTACTCTAACAAATAGTCTTTCAAATTCTGAATTGGTTAAAGTTATGAATCTTAAGACTTCTGAAGAATTTTGTGAATAGCTTGAAAGTATTTATGAAGAAGATGACAAGGTCAAACAAGCTAAGTTGTAGAATCTGAAGGCACAATTTGAGACTATGTGAATTTATGAAGATGGAAAATTTCAAATTACATGGAAAGGATTGATGAATTGGTAAGTGCTATGAGAGGTCCTGGTGCACAAGTTAAAGAACCTAGGGTGGTAAAGAAATTTCTTAGAACTCTTCCCGATTCATAGAGTGAAAATGTATTTGCTCTTGAGGAAGTTGCAAATTTTAATACTTATTCTAGAGATTAGTTGATTGGTACACTAACTTCATTTGAAATAAGAAATCTTGGTTTAAAGAATGGTACAAAAGTGGAGACTACTTTGAAGGCTAGAAAATCAGAAAAGAGTAAAGACTTGGATGAAGATGATCTTGATGATATGGAAGCTAACTTTGTAAGAAGGATGGAAAAGGGCATTGACAAGTACAAAGATAAACTAGCTTTCAAATGTTTTAGCTATGGTGATATAGTTCATTATGCTTCTAGATGTCCTAAAAGGGCTATGAACAATAAGAGTAAGGATACTAAAGAAAATATGATTGAAAGAGCTTACTATGTAAAAGAAGATGCCAGTATTTTTGATGATCAATATGATTATGGATATTTTTATGATAATGAATGCTTGTTCTTGGCTATAAAAGAATATTCTAGTCCTGCTCTCTAAAAGATGTTTGAAGGAAAGTATTCTAGAGAAGAAGTATAAGGTTGAATGTATTTTGGTATCTTCTCTTCATGTTAAAGAAGATAAGTAATTACAAGGTTGTTGATAGTCGCTTTTCTAATCACATGACCAGAGAAAAACTAATTTTGTTAAAATTGAAAAGTATAATGGTGGATTAGTTAAATTTTGAGATGATTCAGGAGCTAAGATTTGTGGAATAGGTTCAATCAGTTTTGATGGAAAGAATAATAATGATAATTTTTACTATGTTAAAGGTTTAAGGCATAATATTTTAAGTGTTGGATAAATGTGTAGCAAAGGATATAATATTGTGTTTAAGGATGAAACATTTGAGATCAGAAAAGGGTCTAGAATTGTGATTGCTATTGGTAAAAGGACAAATGGAAACATCTATCAGCTTAAGGGTGTTGATGGTCATTGCTTTATGTTTTAGATTAATGATAGTTGGTTATGGCACTGAAGGATGTGTCACATGAATTTTGATAATTTGGTGAGAATCAATTTAGTTCATGCAGTGAGAGATTTACCAAGAATAACAAAGCCTATCAATGTTGTTTGCAGGAATTGTTAGTTTGGAAAACAAGTAGTTTCAAAGGAAAGGAAAAATATGATACTAGACTACTGAAATTAATTCATACAGATCTTTGTAGACCTACCAAGGTGAGAAGTCTACAAGGTGATAGGTATTTTATGCTTTTGATTGATGATTACTTTAGAATGATATGGGTTACTTTTCTCAGAGAGAAATATGATACATTAGATAAATTCAAGGCATTTAAAGCTATGGTTGAGAATGAGATGAATGTGAAAATAAAATGTTTGAGGTCTGAAAGAGGTGGAGAATTCACCTACAATGAGTTTAACATGTTTTGTGAAGTTCATGGAACAAAGAGGAAGATGTCTGCTCCTAGAACTCCTCAGCAAAATGGAGTGGTCGAAAGGAAAAAATAGATGATTCGAGAGGTAGCTAGGACTATGATGAAAGAAGAAAATATACCATAAGTCTACCATAGGGAAGAAATTCATACTGTGTTTACATACTTAACAAAGTTCAAGAAAAAGCTAACAACACAAAGAATCCCTATGAGTTATGGTATGAAAGGATTCCTACTATGAAGTACTTTAGAGTATTTGGAAGAAAATGTTATATCAAGAGAGATGAAGAAAACATAGGGAATTTTGATGCAAGGCTTGATGAAGGTATCTTCCTTGGATATTCTACTAAAAGAAAATATTACAAATGTTACTACAAAAGGCTGAGAAAGATTTTTGAAAGTATAAATGTTAATGTTGATGAAAATTTGCAAAATTCAATTGTAGTAGATGGATATGATTTAGATGAACTTGATTGAAAAGAAGTAGAAGAAGAAAAATCTAATGAAAAATAAGTGTAGAATGAAGATGAAGAAGCTCCAGAGAAGACCCCTAAGGCCCCTAAGTATGTGCAAAAGAATCATTTCAAAGATCAAATCATTGGAGACAAGAGGAAAGATATATTAACAAGAAGCAAAGCTATTGAAGTTGAGATAAATCTATGTTTACTTTCTAAAGTTGAACCTAAAACAGTAAGGCATGTAAAGATGAACATTGGATGAAGGAAATGGAAGCAAAAATTATGTTGATTGAGAAAAATCAAACTTGGGAATTGGTTCCTGCACTGACAAATAAGAACATAAGTGGAACTAAGTGGGTATTCAGAAACAAGTTGAATAAAAATGGAGAAGTGGAGAGAAACAAGGATAGAATTGTGTGTAAAGGTTACTCACAAGTGGAAGGAATAGAATGTGAAGAGACATTTTATCTTGTGGATAGGATGGAACCTATCAAATGTTTTTGGCATTTGCAGCACATAAGGACTTTGAATTTTATCAAATGGATATGAAGTCTGGTTTTCTGAATGGAAAGTTGTAAGAAGAGGTTTACATGGAATAACTGGAAGGATTTCAGTTGTTATATCAATCAGATATGGTGTGTAGATTGAAGAAGACATTATATGGATTAAAGAAAGCTCCCAAATCTTGGTATGCAATGTTGGACAAATATTTGATATAGAAAGGATTTAGTAAAGGCGCCACATATGGTAATCTTTACTTCAAAATTAAGGAAGACAAAATCTTGATAGTGGTTGTATATGTGGATAATATTATCTTTGGTGGAAATGAAGCTATGTGTAAGAATTTTTTTGAAGAGATGTAGAAAGAGTTTGAAATGTCAATGTTTGGGGAGATGAATTTCTTCCTTGGGCTACAAATCAATCAAACAGATAAAGGGATTTCCATTTCATAGTCTAAGTATGTCTAAGATATGTTGAAGAAGTTTAGAATGAAAGATTCCAAACCGATATGCACTCCTATGGTGACTGGTTCTAAATTGAAAAAATATGATTATTCACCTAAGACTAATCAAAGTAGATATAGATCTATGATTGGTGGACTACTATATCTAATTGTTACTAGATCAAATATCATGAATTTAGTTTTTCTTATGGATAGATTTCAAGAAGAACCTAAAGACACACGTGTTGCAGCTATATAGAGGATATTTAGATATTTAGGCACTCTCGATTATGGATTTTGGTATCCTAAGGATATTAATTTCACATTAAGTTCTTTATAGATGCATATTAGGTTGGTTGTGTTGATGATAGGAAAAGAAAAATTTATGGAGCATTCTTTCTTGGATGTACATTGGTGTTATGGTTAAGAAGAAATATTCAATTTCCTTATCCACTATAGAGGCTAAGTATATTGTTGCAACATCATGATGTACACAAGTTTTGTGGATAAGATATACATTGAAGGATATCAAAGTTGTATATGATGATCGTATTTCTATCTTTTGTGATAACACAAGTGAAATTAACATTTCAAAGAATCTAGTGATGCATTCAAGGAAAAAGCATATATCAATTAGGTATCACTTTTTGAGAGAGAAGGTTATGGAGAATGGGGTGAAACTTGAGTATGTACCTACAAAGGATCAGATTGCTAACATTTTTACAAAGGCTCTTCCTAAGGATAATTTTCTCTATCTTCGAGAGATGTTGGGGGTTATTTCCCCTCCATTGAACTTGATGCATATTGAGATGCATCAGTCCAGTGGATCTATGTATCTATCTCTTTTTGGATTGATTTTGGTAGCTACCTCTCTAGGGAGTACGTAGTGTCATGTGTTGTCATTGTTGCAGAGTTTTTGAGTTGATTATGTGTACTCCTAAGGGGGAGTATTTAGAGAAGGTATTTTGGTTCAATGTCAAAGGGGGAGAGAGTATCATGTGAAAAGTGTAAGGCATCAGGGGAGAAAATTGTGCATATCATCTAATCATTATTTTCAAAGGGAGAGGGAATCCTATAATGGGGATAGAGAGTAGGAATGTTATGTAGGCTTTCTAATCTAAAAAAGGGAGAGTGTGGTGTGTATGTTGTCTTTGATGATTTTTCACATCTTGTGTTGCCATCAATGATAAAGGGGGGATTGTTGCAAGTATGAAGGTGCTGTAATTGATGTCAATAGTAAGTTTATAGGTTGGTGTTGTTATTTATGTCAAATATGCATCGATGAAGGCTGTTGCATGATGAAGATGTCAAAGATATTGAGAAAATCATAAAAAAGAGGAAAATAGGTTGTTGCAGGTTATGCATGTGTAGTTGAGATATTGAGGAAGTGTTGTGAGTACATAAAGTTGTCCTTTTTTATAGTGTATGAAGATGAGTTGGAATGAAGTAATGAGTTGAGATGATGTCTTTAGTACTTGGTTTCCAAGTGATTTTTAGAAGAAAAAAATGATAAACAGAGAAAATAGTGTTGTGAAAGTGTTTAGAATGTGCTCCGGGTTGTGCTCTACATTTCTTCTATGTTGATTCTATGTTTGTACAGATCTGATATGATGTTCAAGGTTGTTAGAGGTTTCTATATTCAAAAATTGGGTTTCTGGATTGTTGTACAAAATGAGATATTTTAACCAATGTGTCAACCAATCTTTCAATAATGCTTTTTGTGGCCTAGGATAAATGTATTTACTCTATATTTCTTTGTATTTTGGCTTCAAGTTGTGTGGATTTGGGAAGTTTCTTATAATAATTGTATCTTTCAGATTTCAAGGTTTCACTTGATTTGGTATAGTACATTATTTGTTTCATGTGCCGATGTGTGAATAAGGTTTATTAGTTGTTCTAAGATGAAGTATTTGATGAATCTCAAGTATTTTAAAGATTATTCTAGATCATGTTAAAGTGAATTTTGTTGTCCAAAAGTTTTGGATTGATTTAAGGAAGATTGTACTTAATGTTTATGGTGTTTAGCATGGGTATTGGCCAACCTTGTGTTAACACTATATGCAAGGCTTAAGAAAGAATGTTGAGATGTGTTGCGATATAATTGGTTTCTAATTAAGGATTTATATGGGTCACCTTCATTCGTATCCACCATTGGAATGCTTAGGTGCTAACCTAATTTGAATTTGTAAGTGGAACGAATAGTTGCCAGCCTTGGAGAAGGTTTTTTAGGTTAAGGTTGATATAAATAAGAGTAATGTGAAAAGAGAGAATCAAGAGAGAGACAAGATAGAGGTGAGTAATGTGTGATGCAAATTTGAGTAGAATAGTGTGAATTTCAAGTATTTGGATTCCTAAATGTAGTGAGCTGAAGGTGTCCAAAATATTTCATGAGAGGTTGTGGAAGTGTTGGAGTAATTGTGGTGGAATCCTTGTTGCATTGATAAGTTTTTCTCTATGTAACATTTCTCTTCTAACTTCTTGTGTTCTTTCTATGGTAGTGAGCCCTATCTGTGAGAATTTTTGGATAGTGTGTCCTATTCTGGCAGTGAGCCCTTGTACCGATTTCTCTATTACTTATATTGTGAGCTAATACTCACAATGGTTTTTCCCTCATTGGGATTTCCATGTAAATCGGATGTTATCTTTTGTATGGTGTTGTTATTTTAGTTTATGTTATCTACATTCCATGTTTAATCACATTAACAAAATAAGGGTTTAATGAATGCAAGTGGATTTGATTATTGTTGAGGGTTTTGATGTTTTAATTTGCTACAAATGATTCACCCCCAACTCAGTTGTCTTTTTCATTCAAAAAAATTGTAACAAGATCTCTAATTTGGTGACCAAGTTCTTGTTGCTTGATTTTTCTTGACCATTACCTTGAGGGTAATAGTCTAAAGAATGTGACAATGTGATCCCATGCTCAAAGTAGAATTTAGTTATTTCTTTAGACAAGAATGAAGTAGCATTATCTGCTACAATTTTTTTTGAAATTCCAAACTATGAAATGATCATTTCTTTTAGGAACCTACATACTACTTCCAAAGTAGCATGCTTGACTAGTATGGCCTCCACAACTTGGTGAAATAGTTAGTGGTTGTTAGGACATAAACATGCTCTGCACTAGATGGTGGATTGATGATGTCGATGAAATTAGTACCCCACTACTGAAAGGGTTCTTCAATGACAATGACTTGAGGGGAAGTGCAGCTATCTTAGGTTTCCCCATGAATTGCTTGCATATTTCACACCTACGTACCTAGTTGTACGTGTCTTGGAATAGTATGGGCCAGTAGTAATTTTCTCATAAGATTTTGTGAGGTGTTACTAGTGCTAAGAAATTTCCACCACATGCCAAGTTGTGAAATGACTCCAACAATTTATTCTATTGAGCTTTATCTATGCAACGCAAAAAGGTATCGTCAAGACTCCTCTTGTACAAACCATTGTCCCAAAGGATGAAGTTTGCAACCTTGAGTTTGATTATCCTCTTTTCTTTGTAAGTCAAATTCTCTAGAAATTATTCATAAGCAATAAAGTGTGTGATATTTGAATACCATTTTTCAATTGTACTGACAAACAAGACCATGACAATATCTTCATCTTTTACTTCCTCATCACTTGATATTTCTTATGGTTTATTATCAGCAATGAGTTGGTACAAACCTTTCCAATGTAACAACTTGGTGGGCTTGATATCTATGTCATATTAATAGATCTTAGCAATCCATTTACCTCTCTTGGTTCCAAAATCTTGTTGTGTTAGGATTGAATTAACTATAGAATCTAGCACTAATGCAATGACATGGGAGTTAAGTATGTAAAACTTGAAATGCTTCACTGTCTTAACCATAGTGAAAGAATTTTTTTCCATTGGAGAGTATTTCAACTCATGAATGTAATAGGAGATTTAATCCCCTCATTATTCTACCACACCAATATTGTAGATAGTGTATGTTCATAAGTATAACTATACATGATGAACTCTTTGGTGTAATCAAGGTAGACTAACATTGGTACATGTGTAATGGATTCCTTGATATCATTGAATGAAACTTTACCTTCTATGATCCATCAGAAGATATATTTTACCTTTATCATATCAATGATATGACGTGTCTTTTCTAAAATTTCAAGGACAAATTTCCACAATAAATTTTCCTTTTTAAAGAAAGAATGAATTGTTGTCTTAATCAAAGGTAGAGTAAGACCTTGAATTGAATTGACCTATTCTAGATCAATCTTAATACCTTCTTTTGACACAATGTGACCAAGATGTTTACCTTCGGTAACCCCAAAATTTGACTTCTTGGGGTTAAGGAAAATTTCATTCTATTGACACCTTTCAAGAACTTGTCTCAAGTGACTTATGTGATCTTGACAGTTTTTGGAAAAAATGTTAAATCATCAAGATAAACAACTATGAACCTACCCATCACATCATGGAAGGCCAATTCCATCCCTCATTGAAATGTAACACCAACATTGATTAAACCAAATGGAATCCTATGATAAGAAAAATTACCCCATGGCATGGTGAAGGTAGTTTGATATCAGTCTTCCTTGCCGACCTCCACCAGATTGTAACTTCAAAACCCGTCCAACATGGATAGAATCTTGGATCCAATCATCATCTGCAATAATTGATCCATTATCGGTAGGGGTAATTATCCTTCAATGATGACTAATTCATATTCTTGAAATCCACATAGATGCGGATTTCCCCTTTTTTTTTGAACTGGAATGATATTGGCTACCACGTTGAATGATGAATAGGAAATATAATTCTCATATTAAGAATCTTTTGTATTTCCAAAATAATAGTACCTAAAATTTTGTGATTGTATTAGCTCTTCTTCTGCTTATGAGGCAAGGATCCCGCCTTTAGTGGAATTCAATATTGTACCTCTTTAGGAAAAAAAGACTTCAAGTCTTTGTATGAATAGGCTAGCACATCCATTTACTACCGCAATAAATTAACAAAATTATCTTTCTCATTAGGAGTGCAACACTTTCCAATGTTCACCATATTAGGATCTTTTCAGCTCCCAAGTTGACTTACTCAACTTCATTTGACAATTCAAAGCTAGATTGCTACTCCTTTTTGACATAGAAATCACAATTATTGAAAAGTATCTCAATGGATACCAAACCCTTGGGAATCTTATTCTCTTTGAGCGACAAAACTTCTTTTCAAGTGTCTAGATCTATCTCAAAAATTGACGCTCATGGAGGAGAGTCAATACATTCAAAATATAACTCATTAATTTTATTTTATTTCTTAAGGAAAGCAACAATCCAATGATTGTCATTGAAAATCTTCTAGTTATCTAAGTTATCTGGAATACTAGGTCGAAACACTAGCTCAATAGTATAGGTAGTACCATGGAATTCATTATGTAGAATTTTGAGAGTAGTTGCAACTGATAAAGAATCAACTCTCATTGAACTCTCATGGAACTACAAAAATAACAAAAGCATTGAAGCACTCAATACAATCCCATATGGCATTGTGCTAGTGACTTAGTCTCTCATTTTTTGTTTGATAAAGGTTCCTCAACTGAAAAACTACTAATTCAACATCAACTTGAACATGGAGGTTTTTGATCCCCTTTCTATGTGAAACTTCCATACCTGACAACAATGCTTCATATTATGTAATGTTGTTAGTGTTATTAAATTGTAGCTTAAAAGAGAAAGGGAAAATTTTCCCCTTCTGGGATACAAATACAATTCCTGCTCCTAAACCTATGGAGGAGAAACTTCCATCAAATTCAATAGTCCAAACATCATTTGGATCACCTACATTGAAAATTTCAAAATATGAAACTTCTTCATCTAAAGAAGATCCTCTTTCTGAAGAAAATGATTCACAAATTTCTCACTCTTTGCTTAAATTTTTACTTGAAGAATCAAAATATTCATTAGTTTGCAAGTAGTATGTACCCATACCTAAAGACTAAAAAAGGATTTGAGCTCTTGGGTCATCATATTTTGTTACAGAAATTTCAGATTCCCTTTTAGGAAGCAATTTCTACATAATACCCTTGATGGGTATTTTAGCTTCTAACTAGTCCATATTAATTTCACCTCCCACATCCTTGCAGAAATTACATCCTAGCAATATCCCATATTATTTTGGGACGTCATCTACTAAGACTATCATTTTTATCTTCTTGTCTAGGAATGCAACAAATGCAAACTACACATCCTTAATTTTCCC
This sequence comes from Sequoiadendron giganteum, assembly GCA_007115665.2. Classification (NCBI taxonomy): domain Eukaryota; kingdom Viridiplantae; phylum Streptophyta; class Pinopsida; order Cupressales; family Cupressaceae; genus Sequoiadendron; species Sequoiadendron giganteum. Next base: position 352,419,623 of record CM021104.1, on the reverse strand, counting down.
GATCAAAGGCACTTGTTTATTTTCCATTGAAAAAAATGACCAAAATTTTTGGTTAGATTCAAACCCAAAGTGGTATCCACTTTGGTGGGAATTATGTTGTCAGAGGCACCAAAATCAATAAAATAATTTCTTAGTGTGTAACCATTGACTAACAAGGAGATACAAAATGGATATATCTTCTTGGGAATGGACGAGGGAACTAAGAACAAATTTCTTTGTAGAAGCCCAGGCTTGGGAATAGCTGGTATGTCTTGAGAATAATTTCAGCTTGATGGGTTCCCTTGTATTTAAAAAACTTAACAATTTTGTCAAATTGGTTAGAATTAGCCTTGAGATATTCCACTTCAGACATCTGCATCTTGGTCTTCTTTGCATGGTCAATTATATCAAATTATTGAAATTAACTTAACAAAGAAGATTGTATAGTCTCATTGGTAGGCTTAGGAACTAGAGAATTGGTCTTAGGTATAGAAGAAGAATAAAGAGGGTGAGAAGAGCTTTATTTCTTACTTCCTATAGTATCTTTTGGTTGAATTGCCAAAGGAGGCCCCCTTTTAGCAATAGTTACTCTAGTGGATGTGAGCTATCCTTTTAATTGATGCATCAATTTTTTGTTGACCAAGTTGGTTTTTTGAACACATGAAAACAACATAGGCCTCAAAAATAGGCTCATCCTATTGATCAAACTCTTCTTCATAATTTAAATAACCAATATTATAGTCACTAGTCAGATTGTCTTCCTCCTCTTGGAAGAGATTGGAATTTTATTCTAATTGATATTCCAACTATGTAAAATATTCTTTCTCAGATTCGTAGTACACTACCACTACATTTGTAGGAGGTGCCTTAGGAGCAAGCCTTCCTTGTGGCACAAGAAATCTATTTTGGTTCCTTTGAGAATTTCTAGAATAATTAGAAGAATTAGGATAGGTCCTCCTTGGAACGTCCTTGTAGGAAGGAGTAGAAGAACCTTGAGAGACTTGTTTCTTCAAATCTAGAAATTCATTTGCCAACCTTTACACTACAAGATAAGTGGAGCTTGAGGAATTTATAATTGAAGATATTTGTCCTTTGTTTCTATTTGTTTCTTTCCTTATCTTTCGGGCAAGAATCAAATCATCTTCAAATCTATTAGCCAATTTCTAAGCTATTGCACAATCAGCTAGGGCTGCTCTTCACAATAACAAACCTACCTCTAGCAATTGAGTGTTAATGAAAAAGAACTTTAGATTGTGAGGAATTGGCTGAGCATTAGTTGGAATCTTGGTTGTCAACTTGTTAAAATTTTCCATGAACTCATTCATGGGTTCTTGTGACTCTTTCCTCATTGTTGTAAGTTGAGCCAACAAGGCATGGGCAACCTTAGTAGGCTTGAATCTTTCCTCACACTGGGTCTAAAGAGTGGCCCAATTGGTAACAGTTCTAGCAGAAAGATTGTAGAACCAAGCAACTGCTACTCCTTGAAAGGTTTCCATGAAAAACCTTACTAAAAAATCTTCATGTTCCACACCAAGAACCCCACACACAATATAAAAATCAGAAATACATTCATCAAGATGATGCTTTGCATCTCCATAGAATTTTGGAATGCTATTAGGTGATACTATAGGAAGTTCATGCAAAGGTGTCACCAAAATAAAATGACCAAAGGTATTACCCCAAGGACTAGGAGGTGGTTGTGCTACCATTCTACCTCGATTGAATGGAGGAATTATAAACCTTTGAACTAGTGTTACGGGTAAAGCTCTTTGAATGCTAGAAGCTTCACTTGGGAGAGGTGATCTTACTCTTCGAGGAGGGAAATTTCTTACGCACTATAAAGGTGATCTCTTCCTTAGATGAAAATGGTCAAAATTATATTTACACAACAATTTGAAAGTAGGATCAATTTGACCTTGTTCCCTTAGATTGTGCATATAAATTTAGTCTACAAAAATGTAGTATTTGAAAAGAAAATAAAATTAGCATTAAAATAATATTTAAAAATTACAATAAAACACTTGTATACTTGGCTCTTTCAACCAAAAGCAAGAGGCTTTGGTTGTGTTCTCATATCCCTAGTGGAGCCGCCAAAAACTATTGGGTGAATATTTTGTAATTCCTTTAACAATTACAAAATGCTAGTTTCAGCCACAACTATGATGAGTCTCATTAAGGGGAGGCTCCCTTCTTATTTCTCACTAAATTAACTAGTAATTAAAATTCTTATGTACACTACAACTATCCATAGGGGTGTTTCCTTCATCATATTCTCTTCTTTCAGAATAGATGTTTCACTTTAAAAAGTTATAACAATATTTCCTTGATGTTTTAAACATGTAATAAACTACAAAACACTAGCTAGAGCAATAATGATCGATATCCATTTAAGTTAGACTTAAGAATAACTAGAATGATACAACCAAATGATGGTAACAATAAAATCCATAGAAGCACAAAGTATTCTTTTACTTTCCACGATGATTTTGAAGGTAACAAGTGCAAAAAATTGTAGCTCAAAGACTATCAATGAACAAAACCAAAGATCCACAAGAATGTAGCCAATAATCATAGCACACAGACTTCAAGTTATTAACCAAGTTCATACAAAACACATATATCTCCAAATACAATATTGTAGCTCAAATTCTATTAATATCAAATCTGAATTTCATTCAACAATGAAATATTACACCAATTTAGAAACCAATTTGAAGATAATATGATAAGAGAGACCTAATAACAATATTACATACAAAAAATATTCTCCAAAAGAAATTTTGGAGGAAAATACGCTTCTTTTATTGATTAATTTTGATATGTACATTCAACACAAGGATTCAAGTATACTTTCTCAAAATGGGCAGTGTTTTGCTTCAAAATATCAAAGGTCCATTACAAAAGAAACTCCCTCATATTTATAGAGAATATTTGAGAGCTAATATAGGAAAGCAATAACTAATTTGAATTATTGAATAGGAGAGTCCGATTAATTTAAGACTTCTTTGTTTTTACATGTAATTAAATTTTGGAAAAATACATGTAAAATGTCAAAATATTTACATAAAGCATGAAAAATACTAAAAAATTAAACTAAGGCATGTTCAACTTTCTCCACCATCTTTCTCCAATAAATCCTCATACTTATTCATTATTAGGACCTTAAGTATACTTGGAGATAATAGTGACTCTTATGATTGAATCCTTCATAGTGTTGCAATCTTTCTTGTGCCTTTCTAAATACACCTTGTTGTTATCCAGGGTTAATTGAATATCTATCAATCTGTCCATCAAAACCACTAAGAAGGCTTGATCTTCAAATTATTTCTGGATCATGGATGTAAAATCCTAAACTTCATCTGAGAAAAGGATTTTTCAGTTATCATCAACCAACTTACAAGAAAACTCCTTAATTTTGTTGACAAGATGCAAATCATTGTCTTGACTAAATTCTCGAGCATCTTGCAAGTCTTTGATCAATTCTTTGATGATATTGATCTTGTGTATCATTGTTTCCTTTACCTCAACAAACATCTCTCTATTGGGAATTATCCCAATTTCCACCAATGTATCAAGCTTGAGTTACTTCATCTTGATCCAAGCTTCTAAATTGTTCTCTATTTCCTTTTCTTCCTAGGAAAATGTATCAATAGTTTTATCCAACTCTAATCTTATGATTTCCATGTTTCCCATTCTTTCTATAGAAGATCTTAGAAGTTGTGTTCCTTGTGCTATCATTCTATCTAGAAATTCATCGACTGCTTTAACTCTTGAATGCACCTTTCCAACTTTCTAAATAATTGGTTCTTCAATACTTATAGCTACAAGATCTATTGACTCTGAAGATTGGGTAATCTTCTGGAGCACTGGAATTAACTGCTCTATTTTTTCCTTATATTGATCTTTACTCTTCGTTACTTCATCAAATTTATCATTGAGAGAATTCAAAGTAGACTGTACATCTACCTTGGCACTTTCATGAGCTACCTTTCCCAACTCAATCATTGTAACAAAATATTCATAAATATCCACTACCTTAATAGACCTATTTGGACAAGGTTGTGCTACCTCTATGTACCTTTTTCCTACTTTATCCACTAGTAACTTGGAAAGATTCGTCACTTTCTTATATTTTGTCTTTATAGATGCCAATTGTGCAAAGTCAAAATCATCTAGAGAGATAACTTGCTTCTTCATTTTTTGTGTTTGGGTTGAAAGACAAGGAGGAAGTGGAGAAGAACTTCCTTCTATACCATTATTCATAGCTTGAATTGATAGAGTTGCACTCACAAAAATTGTTGTTACAGTTGGAGTATTAGTTAAAATTGCACCAGGAATTTTTACACTTGTAACTTGAGTAGTCTTAGACAAATATTGTTATAAATTAGGCTAAGAGGTTATGTAAAAAGAAGGTGATCACAAACTTGGAAAATAAGTAGGAGACTCCAAAAAAAATTCAAAACCTCATTTAGGACTTTCAAAAATTGACCCCAAATATGGGGATGAAAGGATTGAATAAATTGATACAACAGGGGCAACCATAACAATAGGAATGACTGTAGCAATGACTGATAAGGATTGTTCATCAGAGACAATGGAAGGAGTGGGGGTAGAAACAATACTAGCAATGAGAGAAGAAGAGATAGGTGATTTCTCTAGAATATTCTCATGGGAAGATACTCATTCTTCCTCATGTTCTTCATATTATTTCTCTTCCTCCTAGGTTAATGCCTCTTTTGACATAGTATACGGTCCTTCAAATTCTTGACCCTTATTCCCTTTTACAAAAAACTTGATTTTTGTCTTGGACATCTTGCTAGAACTAAGTACATCATCCATGTTCTTCGTACTCAACTCAAATTTCCTACTTGTCAGACCTTCTAGATCTTCCTCCTCTGATCCAGTAACAAATCATTTCAAAGAAATCCCTTTATCCTCTAACCATACATTTTTGTTATCTAGGATTGGTTCAAACCTTTCTCTGATTGATGTCACTTCCTTCTTTGACCACTAGATATATAGTAGAGGAGATCCTACAATATTATTCCTCTCATAGGAAGGGTCTAGGATGTTTATATCATCCTCCATACATTTAGGAATATCCATCAAATAAATATTTTGATTTTTTTCCAGTCAGTTGTCAATAGTCCATTTTCTTAACTCCTCCTCTATCCTATTATCAACCCAAAAATATTCAATTTTATGCACATGGGTGTGGGATTTATTGATCTTGTCCTTCATTCCATAGTAGTAAAAATCATTCCTCCTTTTGAAAGTCTTCAAGGTAACCCACTACATTTTAGATTCTATGGCCTTAGCCCTTGGAGATTTTTGGATGGAATACCTTCCAATTGTGAGGGACAACCTAAAGCTTGGTTTGTGTGATACCATTTTCTTGCTATGGACGGCCATTATTTTCCTACAAAGCTCCATTAGGACAATCTTGTCACTAGGGTATCTCAAGAGCATGTATGGATAACCCATGAAACAACCAACTCTCAAGTAGATGAATGTTGGGATCTATAGATATAAGAAGCCATATTTTTACCACAGTCCATACCTTGTCAAAAACCCTTTTCTTCTCTAATTCAAGGTCAAAGACACATAAGAAAGGAGAAAAGAAAGCATTATTAACTCTTTTGAAATAATGAATGCTTCCATCAAGAGTTATGTAAGGAAAGTATTTGTACACTGGATTTACTCTTCTATTCTCTTCCATTGTCAATCGAGGAAAAATTCTCATTACAAAAACAACATACCCCAAATAAGATGTCATGTAGAACCTAAGTGGAGTATAAAATTTGATCAATTGATCGTGAATTGCATCACTGATTTGTTGACCCCCCAAAAATTATTGTTTTCCCCTTAATATGATGTTTATGTATACATACATCCAATCTTGAAAGGTGAATGAGGTAGGTAACTCTTTCAATCTACTAAGAAGAGTGATCAAATCATTAACTTCTTCAATTAAGTCACTATGTTGAAAACTTTTAGGCCACCTTGAAATAATTTTTTGAAGGTTTTTCAACCATTTACTATTAATCACCTTCTTGAACTTATTTGTATCTTTGTCATATTCCTCTTGTGCATATCCTTAGTGATATCTACATATGAATCAATGCTAGGACACAAGAAAGTTTTGTCAAAGAATTTAGGACTTAGCCTCATGACCACATTTCCATTCGCATCCCTTAAACTTTAGTCATCCTTATTGTAATGTGTCACAACTTGGGGAATAAATTCAAGATTTTTTGCAGATACAGGGAAAGTTGATACCATTTATATGTTGGTTTAAAATATATGCCTTGTACCAGTATCCAGTGAAGGCTAATGAGTCATTTCCACAAATTTGGACATATCAACATGTCTAATCTCAATATCCTTTATCTCATCAATGTTTCAAGACATTGAAGTTGGTGAGGAAAAAACCTTGGTTTTGTAATTCATGGCTTTGGCTTTGCTTGAAGAAGGATTTGACATCTAAAAAGTAGCTATAAAAGATTGTATCCTTTTTGAAATGTGTATATAACAATCTTGAAATGTATCCACAAACAATTGTATTACAAAGTCTAATGTTTTCCAATAACTAGCAAAATTTCGAAAATAAATGACCAGGCGACTAAAAATTTTAGTCACAACAACTAAAAATGACTAAATTCTACTATATTTTTGCAACTCAACTATAAATGAGTAAATAAATGACTAATTTGGTCATTGACTAAAAAATTATTTAGTCACAAAAATAAAAATAACTAAATAGTTAGTCACCGAATACAAATTAGAAAAAAAATTAAAAACACATTTCGACCAATTATCTGTGTGATGTATTGGCGCTTATTCATGTTTATTAGAATTCACTATAGAAATATTCCTCACTTCATTCGTTAGTTGCAGGTTAGCCTAGCATTGAGGCATTTTGATCAGTTATAATAGCTACTTTCATGGGAGAAAAAGATTTGGAGAGGACCTAGAGACTTCTAAAAAGGCGGGAAGGGAAAGGAATTGGGAGTTTGCTGCAAGGAATTTGAAGTCGGTGAGGGCCTCTATAGTGAAGTCACATTTGGGGACACCCTCTACAACAAATTCAGAGGTAATTTGAAATCCTCATTACATTGAACACATCTATAGCTTTCTGATTGGAAACTTATAGTAGTTACAATCTACTGCTCTTAATAATGTTCTTTTACAATCTTGCCACTGTTTTGCTTCATAATTTGTTCGAGCTAAATATAATAAAATTTGGGTGTCAGTGCCAAAATAGAATTTCCTCAACTAATTTTGATACATTTTCACTACAAGTGCAAACTATCCTTGTGCAAAGTAAACATGTGCTAGATTTACCCACACATCAGGCATCTAAATACAGATGTTTCTTGTTGCAACTTCTTGTACCTATGTAAAAAGTTCATTTGCAATATCAAATTGGCCCCTTTAAGCTAGCACAATGGTTTACCCATTTGTAGCATAAACATTTCCTAATCTCTGTGCTAACACTTTACAATACAATTCTCTAGCCTTCTCAATATATTGTGACTCCACCTTTGGATCCCTCCTCTCATTGCAAAAAGCTTCAAAATAGTTCCAATTTCTAAGTGAAATGTCAACATAATAATTCTTTGCATCTGATTCACTTTGTGCAACTTTAATTGTTTCTTTTCTTTAAGCCAGTCATTTGTTTTCAATTCCATTTTTCCAAGCATAGATAAAGAATTTGATGAGTTTTGATCCACCTTAAGTGCATCCCCAATCAATTCTATGCTTATTTGGATCTCATTCTGGTCATGAGCCATGGTTGCAAGACGTAGATATGCATCCACATAATCAGGAAACTTGAACAAAATTAGCTTGTATAAAAGATTTTCTTTTTCAATATCATGTAGTTGTTCAAACAACCTAGCAAGACTAAATAGTGTTGTGACTTTATCCCATGGTAACTCAAGTGAAACACCTTTTTCTTCTAGTCAATGGAAGAATTTAATATCCGTAAAGAGCATAGGAAAAACTATAGAATTAGCATTGGGGCTTTTATTTATGAATTCAAACCAAATTCAATTTCCTAATGCCTCCATAAAAGTTTGTTGAGTCAACTCTAGTTCATCATGCTCAAAATGAAGAACCCCAATGTTGTTTAACAATTGAATGGGTACTTCTTCTCTACTATTTTTTAGAAGAGACTTTGATGTCTTAAGAGAATGTAATGCTGCACTTGGGTTTGATGATATTAATAACTCACCCATCTTGATAAATTCATGGGTATGAAGGTGGATCTATGCAAGTTGCCTTTCTTAAAATTTCCAAAGACTTCTTTGCCAACCCTTGTTGAGAATATATATGGCCTACAAATTTTAAGCTCTCACAGTTCTCAGGGTGGACCTCCAAAACCTTTTCAAAATTTGAGAGAGAACTCTTAAGATCTCTCAGCTTCAACTAAACCTAGACCTAAAATCTTGTGGTCTCTGGATTTCCTTGACTGATGTCATGTAGTAGTAGCCAGTGGTGTCATAATCACCTTTACTATGATAATATCATGCAAGATTATAATACGAATGGGATTTCAAGAGAGGGTAGTTAGTTGAAAAGAGAGTTGTCTCAATTAACTTTCCCACAAGAAAATGTTGTCCTACAGTGAAGAAAAAATGGTTTGCTAAATGATTTAGTTCCATTGCATAGAATGGGTATAATTCAAAGGCTATATGTATCTTTTCCATTCCTTCATGAACATTACCTTTTTCACTAACTGTGAGAATCCTACAAGTAAAAAATGCACAAAATTGTCCACAAAGATTTATGTAGAGGTAAAAAATAATTTCCTAATGCCTCCATGAAAGTTTTTTGAGCCAACTCTAGTTCATCACACTCAAAATGAAGAACCCCACTGTTGTTTAAAAATTGAATGGGTACTTCTTCTCTTCTCTTCTTTACAAGAGACTTTGGCATCTTAAGAGAATCTAAGGTTGCACTGGGTCTGATGGTATTAATAACTCACCCATCTTGATAAATGCATGGGAATCATGTGGATCTATGCAAGTTTCCTTTCTTAAAATTTATAAAGCCTTCTTTACCTACCCTTGTAAAGGATATATATGGCCTATAGCTTTTAATCTCCTACAGTCCTCAAGGTGGACCTCCAAAACCTTTTCAAAATTTGAGAGAGAACTCTTAAGATCTCCCAGCTTCAATTGAACCTATCCACAAAATCCTATGGCCTCTGGCATTCCTTGAATAATTTCATGTAGTAGTGTGCAATGGTGTCATAATCACCTTTACTATGATAATATCATGAAATATTATAATATGAATGAGATTTCATGAGAGGTTCAGTTGAAACAAGAGCTATCTTAGTCAACTGTTCCATAAGAAAATGCTTCCCTGTAGTGAAGAAAAAATGGTTTACTAAATGATTCAATGTCATTGCACAATGAAAGTATAATTCAAAGTCTCTACGCATCTTTTCCATTCCTTCATGAACACTACCTTTTCTATAATAGTGAGAATCGTGCAAGTAAAAAATGCATAAAACTTACCATAGAGATTTGTTGATGGTGTTTTTATGCACTTCACAACATAGGTAATACGTACGTGCACTACCTCTCTTGAAACACAATCTTCCACAATCAAATTGCAGAACACTATCCCAAGGTCTCTCAGATGTTAGGTCATGACGATGCTTGGAATATCTCAGTTGACATATGTGATTTGTTGGAATCACAAGGTGGAGTTATGGACGAGTTACAAAGTGGGGAAGTTGGATCTACAGATGGAGTTCTTAAGATGGGAGAGTCGTTGAGCATTTGCTGCAGGTTCAAATAGCATTCTTGAACTCCATTTCATCATCAGATTTAACTTTACAATGTGCAATAAACCTTTCCTAAGGTTACTTATTAAAAAAATGAAAAAGGGTAGGGAAGAGAGAAGGTTCCTGGATCTGAAACTACGAATGAACAGTGATCATGGAGGCTGCTACAGTAGACAAACTCCCTAAACTGAGTTTTGCTTGGCCAAGAATACCCTACAATTACACAAAACCAATGCAATCTTCTAAGGACTGCAGATTTTTAGTTTGCATACACACATCATGAAAATGCAAGTGAACTAAGTTGCAACAATCAAATAAAGAAGCCCAGGCTAACTTTGTATAGCAGCTTGTCATCAATAAGTACCAAAAGTATGGGTTGAAAGCTCATCAAATACTGTAACAACAAACACCATCATCATTTCCATTCAAGAAACTACAACTAAAACTAACTTGGAAGGTAGAACCATGCACACATAATGAGAAAATTCAAAAGGTAAAACCCATAGATCATGCAATGCTACTTTCTATTGCTGTATAATATTTTTACAACAGCTCTCCCACCTCTTACAAATGAGGGGGAGACCCCTATTTATAGTTTTCCAAAGCCCAAATGAATGGCTATGATTGAGTTACATTGTGTGGCTCAGATTCAATTACATTTGTGCTTTACCTACCCCACAATATTCAAAAATTTAAAATACATATTTGTCTTTTCCCTATTTTGTCTTCTAGTGGCTAGTCACTGTAGCAGTTTTGTCTTCTAGCTAATTTACCTTTTACTGTAGCTGAAACTGCCTGAAAGTTGTCTTCTTTCTAATGGACTTGCAACATTCTTCATTGGATCAAATGGGTCTGTCAACGATTGGAATCAATGGATTGGTTGCCCCTGATTCGGGTGGACAACCCCCAAAGATCATCATCATCTAGTGAAAAGTAGGACAAACTTCCTTGCATTTTGTCATTGACTTCCTTGGCATAGGCCTTCTTCTGATGTCAGCTCTATTGATGTGCACCACGAGGAGAGGTGGGCATAAAATGAATGGTGATAAGAGCCACATGCTTTTCCTTGTTCAACTTTCTCAATGGGTTTCCTAACGGATCCGCAGTAGGCTTCTTGAAACCTGCATGCATGAAGTGTCATAAGTGCTTTCATACACAAATCAAGGCAAATGTTAATCAAATCTTGCAAAATCCTTGCTAGATCCATTCATGCATCATTAAAACATCATAATATTCAATGTGAATTGTCATTAGCAGTTTACTGGAGAGCGTTGGAACATTCCAAGACCGAGAGGCGGGAATGTCATTTTAGGAATGTTGTTTTGAAAACGGTGAATAGAGCATGAAAATTTAGATGGTATCTCTCAGCTGCAAATTTGGAATTTGAAAGGTCCAAGGAGGATAAGATCCAATTTTAGCATCTGGGTCGAAGTCCATTTTAAAATTGGAGGAGTGCTTGTATGTTTTGGAAACAAGAGGCTGAAATGCCATTTTGAAAGGGCGACAGATAGTCCGGGCCACGGATGGTATCTCCCGACTTCAAATTTGGAATTTGAAAGGTTCATACAGGAGAGGATGCAATTTTAGCATGTGGCTCAAAGTCCGTTTTGGATTAGGAAACCACAGAGGAGCCGGGTTCTAGAATGGCTGGGGACGGACTTTTGGAAATGGCCACGGAGGGGCCGGGCTCTAGAAGCTGGAATGCCTAAGGCAAATGGATGGAAGAAACAGAAAAATAGAGACAGAATCCTGGAAATGGCCACTGAGGGGCCGGGCTCTAGAAGTTGGAATGCCTAAGGCAAAAAAATGGAAGAAAAGGAAAAACGAAGATGAAATCCCAAAAACGGAATTCCAGAGACAGAATCTCGGAAATGGAATTCCAGAGATGGAATCTCAGAAACGGAATTCTGAAGACAGAATCTTGAAAATGGAATTTCGGAGGTGAAAACCCTGAAATGACCATGGAGGGGCCAGCTCCAGAATCCGGGATGCCTAAGGCAAACAGATGGAAGAAACAAAATTCTAGAGACGAAATCCGGAGGTGGAAACCCAGAAATGGCCACAGAGGGGCCGGGATCCGAAAGCCAGAATGCTTAAGGTAAATGGATGGAAGAAACGAAAAAATAGAGACGAAATCTCGGAAATAGAATTCTGGAGATGGAATCCCAGAAACGGAATTCCGGAGGCGGAATCCCGAAAACGGCCACGGAGGGGCCAAGCTCCGGAAGCTAGAATGCCTAAGGCAAATGGATGGAAGAAACGAAA
>CM021104.1:352343713-352407480 GCA_007115665.2 Sequoiadendron giganteum | reverse complement strand
AGATTTTCAGTTTGCATACACACATCATGAAAATGCAAGTGAACTAAGTTGCAGCAATCAAATCAAGAATCCCAGGGTAACTTTGCATAGCAGCTTGTCATCAGCAAGTGCCAAAAGTATGGGCTGAAAGCTCATCAAATACTGTAACAACAAACACCATCATCACTTCCATTCAAAAAAATACAACTAAAACTAACTTGGAAAGTAGAACCATGCACACATAATGAGAAAATTCAAAAGGTAACACCCATAGATCATGCAATGCTACTTTCTATTGCTGCATAATGTTTTTACAACAGCTCTCCCACCTCTTACAAATGAGGGGGAGACCCCTATTTATAGTTTTCCAAAGCCCAAATGAATGGCTATGATTGAGTTACATTGTGTGGCTCAGATTCAATTACATTAGGGCTTCACCTACCCCACAATATTCAGCAATTTAAAATACATCTTTGTCTTTTCCCTATTTTGTCTTCTAGTGGCCAGTCACTGTAGCAGTTTTATCTTCTAGCTGATTTCCCTTTTACTGTAGCTGAAACTGCTTGAAAGTTGTCTTCTTTCTAATGGAATTGCAGCATTCTTCATTGGATCAAATGGTTCTATCAACGATTGGCATCAATGGATTGGTTTCCCCTGATTCGGGCGGACAAACCCCAAAGATCATCATCATCTGGTGAAAAGTAGGACAAACTTCCTTGCATTTTGTCATTGACTTCCTTGGCATAGGCCTTCTTCTGATGTCAACTCTATTGATGTGCACCATGAGGAGAGGTGGGCATAAAATGAATGGTGATAGGAGCCACATGATTTTCCTTGTTCAACTTTCTCAATGGGTTTCCTGATGGACCCGTGGTAGGCTTCTTGAAACTTGCATGCATGAAGTGTCGTAAGTGCTTTCATACACAAATCAAGGAAAATGTTAATCAAATCTTGCAAAATCCTTGCTAGATCCATTCATGCATCATCAAAACATCATAATATTCAGTGTGAATTGTCATTAGCAGTTTACTGGAGAGCGTTGGAACATTCGGGGACCGAGAGGCCGGAATATTGTTTTGAAAATGGTGAATAGAGCATGAAACTCTGGATGGTATCTCTTAGCTGAAAATTTGGAATTTGAAAGGTCTAGGAAGGATAAGATCCAATTTTAGCATCTGGGTCGAAGTCCATTTTCAAATCGGAGGAGCGGTTGTATGTTGCAGAAACAAGAGGTCGAAATGCCGTTTTGAAAGGGCGATGGACAGTCCGAGCCATGGATGGTATCTCCCGACTTCAAATTTGGAATTTGAAAGGTTCATACAGGTGAGGATGCAATTTTAGCATGTGGGTCAAAGTTTGTTTTGGATTAGGAAACCACGGAGGAGTCGGGTTCCGGAATGGCTGGGGATGGATTGAGTTCCCGAACGACAAAAGAGGGATGAACTTCTGGAAACAACCAAGGAGGGGCCAGGCTTCGGAAGCCGGAATGCCTAAGGCAAACGGATGGAAGAAATGTAAAAAATAGAGACAGAATCCCGAAAATGGAATTTCGAAGGTGGAAACCTGGAAACGGCCATGGAGGGGATGGGCTCTAGAAGTCGTGATGCCTAAGGAAAATGGATGGAAGAAACGAAATTCCGGAGATGAAATCCCAGAAACAGAATTCCAAAGGTGAAATCTTGGAAATGGCCACGGAGGGGCCGGGCTCCGGAAGCTGGAATGCCTAAGGCAAATAGATGGAAGAAATGGAAAAATGGAGACGAAATCCCAGAAACGGAATTCCTGAGATGGAATCTCGGAAACAGAATTCCGAAGGCAGAATTTCGGAATAGCCGGGGACGGATGAAGCTCCTGGACGTTATGAAATGAAAATTTTACAACTTTCCAAAACTTAATGAAACTTTGGCAGTTCACTTAGGCACCACAAAAACATCCCAAATCTATGGGAAACTTTTGCCCAAAGTCAAAAATAAGGAAAAGGTGAAACGAGCGAGCGGGGAGGCAAAGCCCAAAAAATCCAAGACTTAGCAATTTTATACTTTAGGGGCAAAATATGGTCAACAAAAAATGAGACTTGGAAGGGAATGTTGACCAACTAGGACACCAAAACAAGTGGCATGCAAAATGAGGGGCACGCAAAATAAGGTAAGAACAAAATGACCTGGAAAGACAAAACAAAAGAGAGGGTCCCTGTTTTGAACGGGGCATGTGTGCAAAACAAGCACAACAAGATTTATGTAGAAGCAAAAGATAATTTCCTAATGCCTCCATAAAATTTTGTTGAGCCAACTCTAGTTCATCATGCTCAAAATGAAGAACCCCAATGTTTTTTAACAATTGAATGAGTACTTTGTCTCTTCTCTTCTTCAAAAGAGACTTTGGCATATTAAGAGAATCTAAGGTTGCATTGGGGTCTAATGATATTAATAACTCACTGATATTGATAAATGCATGGGCATCATGTAGATCTGTACGAGTTTCCTTTCTTAAAATTTCTAAATCCTTCTCTGCTTGCCCTTTCCAAGCATATATGTGGCCTACAAATTTTAAGCTCTCATAGTTCTCAGGGTGGACCTCCAAAACCTTTTCAAAATTTGAGAGAGAACTCTTAAGATCTCCTAGCTTCAATTGAACCTGTCCACAAAATCTTATGGCCTCTGGCTTTCCTTGACTGATGACATGTAGTAGTGGCCAATTGTGTCATAATAACCTTTACTATGATAATATCATGCAATATTATAATATGAATGAGATTTCATGAGAGGGTGTTCAGTTGAAACAAGAGCTATCTTAGTCAACTATTCCACAAGAAAATGTTGCCCAATGAAAAAGAAATGGTTTGCTAAATGATTCAATGCCATTGCACAATACAAGTATAATTCAAATTCTCTATGCATCTTTTCCATTCCTTCATGAACACTACCTTTTTCACTAATCGTGAGAATCCTACAACTAAAAATTGCACAAAACTAACCATAGATTTTTCCCCATTTCAAACAACAAAATTTCCAAAAAATGTGTTTAAAACTAGCAAATAAATGCAAATAAAATCACATTGATTTTCATGAAAAAAAACCATGAGACCATAGCTTGTTGCTTACTATTATGATTTTATAGATTTTTTACAAGCATCCATAGCTTTTTTGAAATCACCTGTTTTAGGCTTTTAGCCATAGTAGCAAGGCAGTGAACTATTTGATAAAATGCTTTGGTAGAAATGTATGAAAAATGTGGTAGCATAGAAAAGGCAATGAACTTTGGAAAAAATGCCTCAAAGAAATGTGGTCTCATGGTGATGGAATTCCATGATAAGAAAATTGTTATGGATTTTCATGGCATTTCATCACCATGAGACCACATTTCTTTGGGGCATTTTTTCAACTAGTTCACTACATTGTTTATGCTATTGCTTACTATTATGTTTTGATATATTTTTTCCAAGCATCCTTAGCTTGTTTGAAAGAACTTGTTTTAGGATTTTAGCCATAGCAACAAGGTAGTGAACTGTTTGATAAAATTATTTGGTAGACATGTATGAAAAATTTGGTAGCATAGAAAAGGTAGTGAGCTTTTTGTAAAAATGCCTCAAATAAATGTGGTCTCATGGAATGCCATGACAAGCAAATGCAATTGGAACCTACTCCTAGTTATTAGTTATGTAATATGAATTAATTGCATAACTACTTAGGTTGAATTTGTAAAAATTATATTGTAATTATTTTTTTTTCATCTATCATCATCTAGTTATTAGTTATGCAATGTGAAGTAATGCTTTGAGTTTGAAAGATGTGCAATGAAATGTAATGAGAAATTTGAAATAAACTACAAAAATCTATATTTTACAATTAATTAGTTAAACTCTCTATTTTATTTAATCTCTATAACTCTATTGCTATGGAAATTCCTTTCAATTAAAAAATATAGTTTTTATCTCTTATTCAATATTTTTTTATTTTTTTTCATCTATCAACATCTAGTTATTAGTTATTCAATGTGAAGTAATGCTTTGATTTTGAAATATGTGCAGTGCAATGTAATCAAAAATTTGAATATAATCTACAAAAATTTATTTTTTACAATTCATTAGTGAAACTCTCTATTTTATTTGCTCTCTATAATTCTATTGCTATGGAAATGCCTTTTAATTAAAAAGGAGTTTTTGTCTCTTAGTATACAATTTGTTGTTTCTATGTGTAGAACATTACAGATGGATCAACGTTAAAGATTGACTAGGGATCAATACCATGCATTTGATGAGAGAATAGTCGAGGAGAGTGACATGGACAAATATCCATGTGCATGTAATGACTATCTTGGTGGAAAGGTGAAAAGAAGAAGTCAGATTTATCGACATATGATAAGATATGGGAATAGTGGTATAAGCCCTTGGAATGCAAATTATTACAAATATATGATAAAATGGAAAAGTGTGAGAGATTTTGAGGAAGCAAACATAGATGAAGAGGCAACAATGTTAGACGAAGGGTTTGAAGTTGATACAATGTTGAATGAGGGTCTAAATGATGATTGGGCCAAGTTGATGGAGTATTCTTATAATCCTATGTATGCTAATTTCATCTTAAGTCATTTGACGACAATCCTTCAAGTTCTTAACTTGCAAGTGGTGTTTGGTTGGACAAATGAGAGTGTATATCAATTATTGGCATTATTAAGTTCGTTGTTACCACTTGACTCCACATTGCCAATAAAATGAAGTCAATGTAGAAAGGAAATCATTAAGCTAGGCTTAGGGTATGAAAACATCCACATGTGTGAATGGTTGTGTATTATTTTGCAAGAATCTTGCAAGTGAGAGTGAATTTCCGAAATGTCATGAAGCGAGGTATAGAGAAGGGTTGAAAGCAGTTGTCATTCCTAGAAAGGTTCTTTGCCACTTTTTATTATTCCCACAATTACTCCAAATATATAAGTGCAGAGACATTGCTGAACTTATGCAATGTCATGCCCAAAATAAGAGCACTAATGGAAAATAATGACATGTGCCTGATTCTAAGATGTGGATGGAATTTGATAATAGATGGGCTAATTTTTCTCAAGATCCTTGTAATATAAGGTTGGGTTTGGCTCTAGAAGGGGTGAACCCATTCTCAGATCAAAGTAATAAATGGTCAACTTGGATAGTGTTTTTAATAAATTATAACTTGCCTCCATGGTTAGAAACTAAACTATTTTTCTTAATTGTATCATTGATTATACTAGGAAATAAAAGTGTGAATTCAGATACAATTGATGCTTATCTAAAGCCATTATATGATGAACTAATGGAATTATGTAAAGGAATTGAAGCAATTCAATCTTTAAGGGATTGTAATTTAATCAAATTAACTTTAAGAGCTTCCTTATTGTTTACAATTCATGATCTTCTTGTATATGGCACATTTTTTGGTCTCAGTGTTCATGGGTACCATGGATATCCTACTTGAAACTTTAAATATTTTGTGAGGCACTCAAGAAGTTTGTGTAAGTGTATTTACTATGAAAATAATGCTTACCTTAAAATGGATTATCCATATCATCAACAAAAACATGGTTCAATGGTCAAGAAGAGAATCATGAAGCACCATTGCTAATAATAGGCGATTACATTGTTGAGAATAGAAAAAAAAAAATCATTTATTGAAAATGATGGGATTGTTGTGTTAAATGTCCAATATACTAGGGGGGTGAATCAATATATTCTTAAAATTATTGAAAAATTACCATCCAAACAATCCAAAGCATATGATAATTAAGATAAGCATAATCATCAACAAAACATGAAGCACAAAACACAAGAGACACCATAATTTTTACATGGAAAACCCAGAGTGGGAAAAACCACAGTGAGGATTAACTCACAATATAGTATAGGCGGTTATAAGATTTTACAAAAGGGTGGCTCACTTCTAGGACTCACTATCCAAAATGGGAGGCTCACTGCCTACAAAAATGAAGTAACAAAAAATGGCTAACCACCAAAAATTGAACTGACGGAGGTACACCTCAAGTGCAGATTCAGTTCCTTTGTAGTTCAAGAAAATTCACATGCCAACAGATCACCCTTTGCACTTTTTTCTTCCATATATAATCTTCTAGTATTCGCTCAACATCACACACAAATACTCATATCCAACTCTAAAAAAAAATCTTGTATATATATTTGATTGTCCAAAGATAACAATCAGGTCATCTTGAAAAATCTTCTCAACAAAATTCAAATGCATGACACACTACAGCTTGTCGGCATGGATTACACAAACAAAATTTAATCCATTACATCTTTGTTCACTTGATAGGTCGGCCAACAATATACCTAATAGAAAAATTATAAACAAAAAAATGATGTCGGTGATAACCACAAACAACTATAAACACACATTCCCGTTGATGCATGCATTTCTCCATCTTAGACCATTTCCCAAAAATTGAAGTAGTGGCTATTTACTAGAGATAATTCCAGAGAAAAATACTAGAGGCTAATCTTGTATTACCTGTTCAAAATATCAAATTAATGTGAGTTAGAGTCTTGCAATTGCAACTCATATATCATCATGACATCAATGAAAAAAAAACTATTAACAAGGGATATGATCTTCTTCATTCTTCCAAAAATCTCCCCTTTTTCATTGATAAAAACATGTGCCAAAAATAATATACAAGACTGTACATAATATACTCTAGTTCTCATTCCTCTTCTCCCCCTTTGACATCAAGGGAAAAGGTTGAATAGAAACATTAAAGATATGTACACAGGGTTCAAAGTATTCAAACACATAGAATCAAACTTCTGAACTCCCCCTGAGGAGTTATCTCAAGCAATGTAAAAATAGAAAAATCCTTCCTGGAGGACAAAGTATTTTGCAATTCCTGAAGAATGTCTTGCCAGACCTCTTTTCCATTCTCCCAACTCTGCTTCACAGATACCAGAGTTTTGTTCAAATATTCTAAAGCAATAAAATTTTCTTTAGCTTCATCCAGAGTATCTGAAGTCAGATTGATCTTATCCAAGTTTTCAGTATTAGCCAAAGAATTGGCTATTGGGGCATACTCCATCCTCACATTATCACCAAGCAAGCCTAATTTTCTAGTTATCTCTTCCTTCTACTTCTGCAACATAAAGAACTTTCTCTATGCACAAAAATAGCATTCCAAGTTTATCTATCTCTGTCCATTGATACATTATAGGTGTTGGAGACAACAATCAAATAGGACTCAATGGAGTCCATGAGATCTTTTATGCTTTGAGTGGCATCAAGCCACCTTATACAATATGTAAACATAAAATTATCTTCAACTTCACAAGCCTTCACAACTTCAAGGCTCTTCTCTATATTGGTATATTCCGAGGCACATTTGTCATGAAGGATCAACAACCTTTTCTCATTCAGTTTTTCTTCCGCATCCTATTTTGTTTTCTCAACAAGTCCTGTGCCATTCTCCTTGAAGGAGTCCAATAGAAGCTTCAAGTTCTCAACTAGAGAGAGATGTATCTATAGATGTTTTCGATGTAACATCTTGCATGGCCTTAATGGTGTCTTTAATAAGCTTAGTCCCTTTCTATTTCATTTCTAAGATTACTCTCCTACTGGATGCATGAAATGCATTGCCCAATACCAGTTTATGTACCTAAGAAAATCTCGTTCATATCTACATAACCTTGATTCATTGGAAGTTGCAGGTGTTCTAGAGGAATTATCGATTGGAATTTGATCTTCTTAGACTATAGTCCCTTTAAGACATCATCAGAGGAGGAAAATTCTCCAGTGTACTTTTGTGTTTATACAACTTACTGGGACATTTCTTCATTCATTCCAGCAGTATCGACAGATTCCTTATTTTTGTTTTCTTCTTCCTCCTCTGCTTTTTCTTCTTCTGTATTTTCTTCCTCTACATTCTTTTCTTCTGTATTCTTTTCTTCCATCTCCTTTTCTTCTAATTTTTCTTCTTCTACCTTTTCTTCTTCAATTTTCTCTTCTTATTTTCATTCTTCCCTCTTCTCTTCTTCTTCCTTACCTATATCCTCTTCATCGAGGTGTACCGGAGGGGTATCAATATGAACTTTTGCTTCAATAATTTCTTCAAAATGTTTTTCATTTTCTGGATTCTCATTAGCGGTATTGATTTCCCATAGAACATATGTACTACCTATTTCTGGAGTGGTATTTGTGTCATTCACTTCCAGAGGCATATCTTCAGCAACACCATAAGGAGGTTCTTCCACAAACTTCTATAGAAGTTTCTTTTCTAGGTTCAGATGCCAAACCAGATGCACCAATCATGCCATACCTTTTCATAGCATCTTTGATAGTACTTATTGTTTCCTTCCTTATTCCTTTGATTTATTTCTTATCTTTTGTCAATAGGGTATTAAGTCTTGTTTTCTCCCTGAACATTTTAGCATAAATATTCTTCAAAGATTCTAAATTATCCAAAGATAGAGAGGATGCAATTTCTTTATATGCTTTGTTTCTTATTTTCTCTTCTACCTCAACTGTCTCTTCTCTTCTTTTCATCAATGTTTCCCACAAATTTTTAGGAACATCACACCTAATATTATCCCATTTAGCTTCCAAAATAATGACATATTTGATGATGGCCAGAATTATTATTTCATTATCCTCCTCTCCTACTAAATTGTACAATTCCACTATGGACTTCACTAGGTTATCTTGATTCACCATATTATTCACCGAAACATATAGTTTGAGATGGGAACCAGGTCTTATCAAAGAGGTATTTTTTTCTTCCTGGTCTAAGGGAAATTCTTTTGTAACTTTGGCCTTCTTTGCATTATTAACATTTTTTTCATTAGTATCTTCAGAAGATGACTTATAGTGAAATTTCCTCAAGCCAACACTGGTATCTTATGATGCACCTTCAGTGGAGGAAGCACTCACCCTTCTCTTTCTTGTCAATTTTGTAGTTGGATCTTCTTCCTCTTCCTCCTGATCATCAATAACACTCATATTATTCTCCCTAGTAGCTTTTTATTTTCTTCATTTGATAGGGGCTACTAGAGGAATACCTTTTCTTTTTCTTGATCTACTAGTAGGTTCAAAAGGGGTCTAGCCTTTGCCTTTATCAACAATGTTGGGCACAAACTTCATTGTAGCTGGTATGGAAGGAGGGGTCCTACTAGATCTCCTTACACTAGGTATTTCTTCTAACTTCTGTCCTTGAACAAATTTTCCTCGAGCTATTTCTTCAGCTATGAAACATTTCTTGAGAATTTCTGCCACTTTTTTCTTCCTTTTAGCTTTGTTTTGCTCCAAATGGACTTTCGTGGATTTTTCTACATAAGTTCCTATCCGGGGTTCATTTGGATATTTTGGACTATTCAATAAGAGTTTCACATAACCTTCAACAACATATTATGAGACCTCATGACCTAGAGGTTGAATCCAGATGGTCTGGGGTTCAACTGCTTCTATCATACACTCATCAGAAGATACATGAAATATGATCTCATTTTTCTATTTATCAACAATATTCCTCAGAATTATATCTCTCATTGATTATTTCTTAAACACAAAAAATAATTTTGTCAAGGAATTTTTTGCATTGTTCACATCCCCCAAACTATGCATGTGATAACAAATCTGATGTGCCATTGGTCGATATGGGTCCCAATGCACTGTTCCAAATTTCCCCAAAAACATCTTGAGGAAATAAAACATGCACACGATTAGAGAACCAAAATTAAATGGGTACTTCTTTTATTTTGACATTCTCAAATTTTCAAGAAACTCTTGTTTGAGTAACTTGCATAAGTCATAATTTTTACCATTTATATTCATATCATAACCAGTATAGATAGTTGTGGCAGACACATAATTCTCTCTGTTGGTGAAGTATATTTTGTGGTCAATCATTATGGATGCATACTTCACAGCTGGATTAGTGATAGGTTTTTTTGCGAGAGCCCTCTTGTCATAGGTTGCATTGGTGAGATTCATTACCATTTCATTTTTCACTGCTTTAAGAAAATGTACTAGTCTGGTGTTGCAAAGTCTGGTGGCAGCTTTGATTGCTTCCTTGTTTATCAAGTGAAATTCATGAGTCCATAATAACTGATCATGCATTCTGTTGACAACTGAATTTACATACAGACCATCTACTATAGAACAAAAATTTAGAAAGTTGTTCCAACAATCCAAATTCTTCATCACAAGATTCAAGTATTCAGGTTTTACCAAGAAATCATCTCCTGTGAGTTCATTTAACCATATTTCAATCAATTTGACATGATTGAATTCCTCTATCTTAAACCTAATGTGCATCCTTGTATCCTCTATCAGCATGATGCCATGAGGAAATAAAGAGAAAATTCCCATAGGGTCATCCTTGAAAACTTTCATCGAATATTTCCTATAGGAGGGTCGAGGTCTTTCTGTTGCATTTACGACTACAAGAGTTTCCATTTTCTATATATCGATCCTTTAAAGGATTCAAGAAAGGAATTTTCACAATCTCACAACAACACAAAATAAAAAAAATACCTTTTTCTTTGCAAATTGCCGAAACTAGGGTTTGCACCAATCATTCTACAAATCGCTTCAAATTGCTCCAAATTTCTCTTCACCTCCTTTAGATGTATAAACGATTGAAATTCCTTTATGATTTCACTTTATAGATTAATGTGATGGCCTAATTCACATTTAATGCTCTTGGAATTCAAAAATCTACTAAATTTCCTTAACTACGTTGAAAAAACCCTAATATGCTCCACAAACAAGCATACAACCCTCTTTTCTTCCCGTTTTTTTTTTAAAACCTCTGCACACTTATTTCTTACGACCTCTCTTTGTGCCAAGTACTGACACACTCAAATTCAGGGGATTCAAGAATTTTTTTGCTAAAGCTCCCCCTAAGGCCATGCTAGGTCTAGTTCCTAGAGGAAGCATTTGCACCGAGTGAGGGTACATATGCATTAGTAGTCCCTAAATCTTCTTTCTTTTTCCATATTTTACTCATTTCCTATTTAAATTCTTCTTTGTCAACTTTCTTCTTAGGATCATTCTTTTTTACTTGAACAATTTTTTTTTTCTTTTTGTTTCTGCATACCTTTGAAATATGTCCTAGTTTGTTGCAATTATAATAGACAAAAGTTCTTTGACTTGATTGACTTCCATTAAACTTTGTTCTGCACTGATTCGCTTTATGTCCATATTTGTTGTATGTATAGCAATAAACAACAAAGGATTGATTCGTGCTTCCTCCATTAAACCAGTTCATCATCTGAGTTATTTATTCACTAGCTCTATGTCCAAACTTATTACAAGCATAACATTGTCTAGGGAAAGAACCAAAAAACTGATTCGTCCTTCTTTTTCATTCAGTTTCCTTATGCCCAAACTTGTTGCAAGAAAAACAAGTGCCATTGAAAGATGGGTACCTTTGTGCATTTGGCTATCTGACAGGTGAATTTATTCCTAGATTTCTTTTCTGCTTCCCTTTATCTTGAGTATTTTGGTCATTTACTGTTTTAGAGCTTTCACTTGTTTCTAATCCCAATCCTCCTTTGTCTTTATAAGGTTTCTATCCTTCAATCAATTCATCAAGCCTGGTGGAGCTTGTTTTGAAACTGTCCTCACAGACTTTTTCCTTTTCCAGTTCTGCTCTCATATTTACCACTTCTTGTTCACGTCTGGAGCATTCATCAGACTTGTTCTATATTTCTATATTCAATCACTCTCCAATCCTCTTCATTTCTTCCACTTGTAGCTTCAGTTTGGTAATATCTTCATTTGTTTGTTTCAATTGGTCAATGACTTCTCTATTCCTCTCTTTGAATTTCCTTCAATTTATAGACACATTCATCTGCTTCATCAAGGTTCTCTTTCAGATATTTATTCTCATTTTTAGCTTTATCAAGATCATCAAGGGTTGTGTAGATTTCTGCATTATCCTCAATTTGTTCAATCTCCAAGATCTCCCTCAAGTTGTTAGACTTCTCGAGAGGAACTAGGCTCTGATACCAATTGTTAAATGTCCAATATACTTCGGGGGGGGGGGGTGAATCAGTGTATTCTTAAACTTATTGAACAAATACCATCCAATCAATCCAAAGCATATGATAATTAAGATAAGTAGAATCATCAACAAAACATGAAGCACAAAACACAAGAGACACAAAAAAATTTATGTAGAAAACCAAGAGTGGGAAAAACCATGGTGAGGATTAACTCACAATATAGTATAACTAGTTATAAAATATTACAAAAGGGTGGCTCATTGCTAGGACTCACTGTCCAAAATGAGAGGCTCACTACCTACAAAATTGAAGTAACAAAAATGGCTAATTGCCATAATTGAATTGATGGAGGTACACCTCATGTGCAGATTCAGTTCCTTTGTAGTTCAAGAAAATTCGCATGCCAACAAATCACCCTTCACCCTTTTCTCTTCCATATATAATTTTTTAGTATTCGCTCAACATCACACACACACACACACTCATATAAAAATCTTAAAAAACCATCTTGATATATATCTGATTGTCCAAAGATAACAATCAGGTCATCTTGACAAATATTTTGAACAAAATTTCAAATGTGTGACACGCTACAGCTTGTCGACATGGATTACACAAAAAAAATTTAATCCATTACATATTTGTCTACTTGATAGGTCAGCCAAAAATAGACCTAATAGAAAAATTGTAAACAACAAAATGATACCGGTGATAACCATGAACAACTGTACACATGAGTTCCCGTCCATGCATGCATTTCTCCATCACAAACCATTTCCCAAAAATT
Source organism: Sequoiadendron giganteum (assembly GCA_007115665.2). Lineage (NCBI taxonomy): Eukaryota > Viridiplantae > Streptophyta > Pinopsida > Cupressales > Cupressaceae > Sequoiadendron > Sequoiadendron giganteum. The sequence goes on along the minus strand of CM021104.1, from coordinate 352,394,740 downwards.
GAGGTAGTGGCTATTTACCAGAGAGAGTTCTAGAGAAAAATGTCAGAGGCTAACCCTGTATTACTGGTCAGAATATCAGATTAATGTGACTTAGAGTCTTGTAGTTGCAACTCATATATCATTGTGTCATCAATGACAACAAAACTATTAACAAGGGATATGATCTTCTTCATTCTTCCAACATGCTGGTAGTAGATATGATCAATGTAATGAAAGTGGTGTAAAAAGGTTGTGAATATTCTATGCTATACTTTAAGGATATATCCATTAGGAATACTATTGATTGTATGCATACTGAGAAAAATATAGCCTATGTTATTATAGAGACTCTTTTTGGTGCTTTTGATACTGTTTCATCATGTGAAGACTTTTCACAACTAAAGATTCATCAAAATATTTGGGTTGAAAAATATGATGATGAAAAATATAGAAAACCTAGTGCTCCTTATGTTTGGACAAAGGAACAACATGCAAAATTATTATAATTGATTTCAGAGTTTTTCTTTCCCACTAGATATGTAAGTAGTAGTATTAGAAGCCAAACTAACATTAATGGATTAAGAGGCCTGAAGACCCATGACTATCATGTCACAATGGAGAATATTTTACCTATTGTGATAAATATATTAATTTTGGAAAAGGAGAAAATATTGGTAGTTATAAGGTTGGGCCTAATATTAGAATGAATGACTTTACATGTATTAGATCCTACGAACATTGATGGTTTGAGGGAGGAGGTTGTTGAAGTCCTTTGTCTATTGGAGTGGGAATTTCCACCAGAAATATTTAACATTTCTATGCATCTTTTGATACATATACAATATGAACTAAAATATTGTGGCTTGATAAGAACAAGATGGATGCATCCTATAGAATGATATATGAAGGTTTTGAAAAAAAAATTGTACTAGGGAAACCCGAAAGGTACCATGTCTGAGGGATATTCAATGTAAGAGTACATGGGATTTTGCATAGAATATATGAAGGATTTTAAAAATGTCAATCAATGTGTATGGGATGATGACAAAGAAGAGACAGATGCAAATGAAGTATTAGAAGGAAATGGATGTCACATCAAGCTATCACATCAAGAAAGAAGTGTGATACATGCCTATATTCTTCAAAACACATGTTTGTTTGGTAAGTTGCTCAGGTAAAAAAACAATTACACAATAATTTATTTACTCAATTGCATTTACACATTTATATTATCAATCTTACTATTTGTGCATTAATATTCTATGTATAAATTATGAAGAAGACAATCAAGCTTGGATGCAACATCGACCTCAAAAGCCTAGACATCATGCTAATTTGATTGAAGGTGATTCTTTTCCAAAATTTGAAGATTGGATTGTTTATATAGTCAGTGATGCAAAAGAAGAAGGTCAAGATATAACAATGGAGGAAAGTGAGCTTTCATAATCTCCACATTTATGGGCTATGCATTTCAGTGGAATGTGGGCCTATGGTAGTCATTTAACAGTGAAAGAAAAAAAAAGTGTTGAATTTCTTCACAAAATTGAGAAGAAATTATATGTTGGATTCATCCAACAAATTATTCTATTGGACTATGGTGAAAATAGTCCTATATTATTAAAATGTAAGTGGATCTAATCATTTGTAGTACAATTTGATGAGTATGGATTTATACGTGCAAATACAAGACAATTTTTATCAAAGGTGAATGATTCATATTTTTCCCCTCTTCAAATTAACCAATAATTTCTAATTGATGATGTAAGAAGCCCAGGATGGTTGTATGTCATTCAAATAGAGTCGTTCAAAATGAAAATTCATGGAAGTTGTTGATATAATGCCTAATGGGAAATATGTTAATTTATAAGAAACATTTGAAGAAGTGGATGAAGATGATGATGGAGTGTTTGAAGAAGACATTTTATTACTAATGAAGAGATTGGGAGAGAGAATGCATTGCATTTCACATATGAGGATGAGGAAGAAAATCAAGCAGATGCATACACAAATGATTAGGATTCTGATCTTGTTGGAAATGCAAATGATTATGATGATGTTTTGTCACCTTAAGAGGTTAGCTTATTACCTAAAATTTGGTTATATGTATGGTGTAGTTTATTATTGAATGTAATAAATATTTGAGTATAGGTATGCTTATTCATTGTTGTTTTACTAAAAAAAAATTGAATGTAATCATCATTATTGTGGTGGTACATTGTATACAAAACTTGAGATGTTTATTACTAATTTGAAGTGCATTTAAAGTTAGGTTCAATAATTCTTCTTAGTTTTCTTACTTTGGTTGAAAATTTGAAATTAATTTTGTTTAGTTAGAATATAATTTCTTGTATGTCCTATATGTTTTCTAGATGTAAACATATAATAAACATCTGTAATTTAATAATACATATAGATATCTTAACATTAGGTGAACTAAGCCTCCCCATTACAAACAAAGAAATGATCTCTTAGGCCCGACTGATAATAAAAACTAAAACTAAGAGACAACAAAATTAGAAAATTGTTTAATATTTTTAATAAAATGATATCTAAAATACTATAGTCATAATAAAATCCAATACCGCACTTCCATAGTAGTCAATAGAGGTATGTGTGGGATAGCAGTACATATAGGTCAAAGTAAAAATACTTACCACAATACCGTGGCAACCAAATATGAATATTGTAGGGTGGCGATGAGAACATGTTAACAACTAAAGTAAACTGCAAACTTGCAAAGGGTAAATAGTGACACTATAGTATGGCAGTGAATAATCACTCAACCACTAGAATTAACCCACTGCCTTGTGGGAGTCCCAAGGGGTGTGCACAGGGTGGTGGTACTTCTACCGCTACATACAGTGGTCTTGATATGACATAACAATATGGCAGTGAACATTCACTCAACAAATTAACCCTCCATCCTGCGGGAGTTCAAAGGGGTGTGCACGGGATGGCAGTACTGATAACACTACCCCGTAGTGGTCTTGAAATGTCAAAGTGGTACTATGGTACAAGATGTTAAAGTATTAAATGATTACACTATTCAATTTCCCAAGATCAATGAAACGTATTCAAACTCAAAATATGGGAAAATTCTAAAATATTTTGCATGAATTGAAATTAATAGTGAGGTGACTGAGCTCAACAGAAAATATTACTTGGGACTCAATGAAATTTTGGAAATCATTCACAAAACTCAGCATACCGAAGGTAAGGGAGTACAAGCATGAAAAATCTGCAGCTATTATTTCACTAGGTAAGTTCACAAAAACCCTCTATAGCAAGTGTATAATAACTGAATTTGCTTCTACAAGTAGACACTTATAGAAATCAAGTAGGAGTAAATTATTCATCATGCCATCCAAAAAAACTCAACTTGTGAGTAAAAAGGAAGAGTCCATAGTTTCTAAATCAAAGAAGAGGTCCCTGCAACAATCCATTTTAGATGTGTTACCTAATTTTGTAGACAAAGGATTAAAAAAGGTGTTTAAAGATATAGACTATGGATGTAGAGACCCAATTATCCCTATCTCAAGGTGGGATTTGTTTTGGTACTTCTATGAAAAAAGAGATGAGAAGATTCTAGTTTTGAATCCTTAGACCTTAGATTTTTCCAAATTTATAGTCCCAAATTTCTTCGTCGATGTTGAATTTATTAAAGTATTGGCACAATATTATCACCTGGATACCAAGACTATAACAATTCCAGATGGTTCACCATTAGTGGTGTTGACTAAAGAAGCAATTATAGAGTGTCTTATCTTAAACAATAAATCTATCACTAACATCAGCTTGGATAGAAGTGAGGAGGAATATAAAATATTGAGAAAAACCTATTGGAGTTATGAAATTCCTTTACACATGAAAAGTGGTGTAAGAAATAGGAGGATACATATCTCCCCCTCTCAAATTGAGCCATTTGTTATAGAATACTTCCAATTATATTTCAAAAGAAATTATTTTTCTATGTGCCAAGTGCTTGGAATAGATGTTGAAGAGAGGATGCCAACCTATCCCATGATAATGGTGATGAAGATACAAAATATTGAAGTCAACATTGAGTATAACTTTACTACTAAAATTGAGAAAGGGCTACATGAGGGATTTTTGCAAGTAGGAGAGAACTTAGCTCCCATCACTTTCATGAAATACTCTCTGTTGTGTCATTTAATATTGTACCAAAATAGAAATTATATGGACTAAAATAATTTGTTTGGGAATGACTAGTGACGAAGGGAATAGGCTTCCTATACAAAACTGGTGTTACATCTAGGATAGTAGATGTAAAAATAGTGATAATGTAATATTTCATGATGATTTCGTAGTAAAGGTCATGGCCAATCTTGGTCATATTTCACCAATATTTCCTAATAAAATCATGCAAGTATTAAGACCTTTAGCATTAAAGCCAAATCAGGGACACACTCACAATTTCAGTGACTAATTCTTCTGAACATGCCAAATAGTAATAAGGGTCTATGGGTGTCCTCAAGCCCCACATGTTTTACCTAAATTTGTTTCTATTTGAATTACATTTTTAGAATATATGTGGAAAATTTTATGGATGGAGGAGGATTTTATGAAGAGACAAAAAAAGGGGACATTCCTCTCTAACCTAACTGAATGTGAGGAGCTATTCGTAGGGTCTGACACTCTTGAAGAACTACAAAATGATTTAAATATGTGGTATTCATTTAAGTCACAAGGAGAAAGGGTCTTTGATCCTGAAGGGCATATTAATTTTATAAAGCAGATACTTCTCACTAAATATAGGATTACCCATGTAATGGATTACGAAGAAGACGTAATAATAAATTGCTTTACACCTAGTGAAGTTTTTCAAAGGAAGAGGAAGTGGGAAATCATAAAGAGGCTGGAGGAGGAGAAGAAGAAAAGGGATATTGAATTCCAAGGATTTTATGTTGAAGAAAAGGATCCTATCAAAAGGATGAATGTAATAATTGATAACTTTGAAAGATTATATGCTCAACCAGAAAAGAAACTTGAGGGTCAGTCTTTAAAACCCTCCAAGCTGCCCATCAAACCAAGTGGCATTGTAATCATAGAGCCCCTACCAGATACTACCATAATACAATCAGAAGCATCCCCTGAGAAACCAAGTCCTAAAAGGTAGAAGACTCATGGACTGGCCCCCTTAGTGGCATATGAAATAAGTGAAGGAGTAGGGGATACTAAAGAGGTAGCCGGTGTACTTTTTGAATTTTAAAGATGATGAAGTTGATCAGCCATCACCTAAGCTTGCAACTGATGCTCACAAAATAGAAGAAAGAGTGGATTTACATGAGAATAATGATCAATAAGTGCATGACGATGAAAGGTTATTGCAGCCCTTATATTTATTGAAGATGATGAATTTATTCAAACTCTCAATTTAAGGATTTTCAGTTTAAGATGAAAATGAAAGAATTTGAGGAGAGGCTCCAAATTAATAAGATGGGCACTAAGGAGTCACACCATGACTATATATTTTCCTAGACTCTTGAAGAACTTGGGATTAATGAAATTACTGTTAGCCCCCAAGAAGCAAGAAAATTGGTCTTAGAAAGCAATATACTAGTTATTCCTGGGATGGATTTAAAAAATATATTCTTACTGGATCAAGTAATAAGCCAAGAAGATCCCATTTTGGTTTCTGAATTCAATTCAAATGAGTGAATGAGTGGCATAGGTTACAATCCAAGACTTGAAACCCTAACCTTTTGGACAAAGCAAAAAAGAATAAAAAAACCAAGATTGCTTGATTTTGTAGAAGAAATGAGAGGGACTACCATGGTAAAGACACTTCAAGACACATCAACATTAGAGGTAGCTACTGTGACAATGCACTCAACAATGTTTACTAGGGATGTAGTTAAAGCTATGGAGCTTAGATTGATAGAATATGAGAAAGCATATACTGATCTAAATGATGAAGTGAATAGGTTATTCATAGAAAATGTTAAATTGAAAGAGCGTTTGAAGGGAGCAGGTCCTTCCCAAAGAACATAATTAATAGTATACCAGCCACCTGACATCTAGAATGATACAAGTGCAATCACTGTTGAACAATTTAATGTGCTAAAACAATAAATTGAGAAGTTGAAAAATACTAATGACAAAACAAAGGAAAGAAAAAAGAGAGAAACCCTTAGGGCATTGGAACAAATCTTGGAGCATAGGGTTAAATTAATTATGGAAAATTGGAAAAATTTGTATGAATTTTATGTCTCCTTGTCACAATAATTTGATTAGATAAAGGCCCATGTACCTATATTGGACTTCTTATTCAAGAAATGACAACTTGTACATCACACCTTAATGACTTTGTGCAGAATTTTACAAAGGAGTGTTGAGGCCCCCACAACTTTAAAGCCTACTGAGAAAATGATCTGAATGGTCATTGATGAATTATAATACATATCTACATAAGACCAAAAGGTCAATGCAATAATGGATTCATTTCACACACTAAATAAGTGGTTTGTGCCTAAGATACTAAGGGATGATGATCAACTGAAAGGCTCCAAGGATTGGATAGATGAGTTTAGAAAAAATGTTCCCAACTGCCTCACTAATTTACAGAAGGATGGTGACATAAATATTCACCACCTCAATTTAACCTTGGATGGAATAATTGCACTGGATGTTGGATAATCAAAATTCATCACAAATAGAAAAGGGTTATTTGACAGCAAATAGAAGAGTCACTTGGCCAACACAAAAAAAATCCAAGAGTACAAATGGCCCCATGATTACACGATGTACAATTGGGAGCAGACATAACTAGCTCCCCCAGAAGAATAGGCCTTGCAATGAAGTACCAAGCCTTGCAAATACTATCATGGAGAGAGGACCTTGCCAGATTTGAATGATCATGGGTACCTTACGATGAGTAATAAACTCCCATACCTTGTGAGTGTTGTGGACTTCAAAAATTGATAAATTCTCTTCACTTCTCATCTTTCATTGATTTTATGTAAACCTATGTAAACAATGATAACTAAGAATTTTTTATTTATGTTAAAAGTGGGTAACTAAAAAAAAACTTTTTGACATGTTAGTTAGGACAAATTTTTTGAAACTTATTGTAAAATATTTTTGAAGATCAATAGAATGAAGTTATAATTGGTGGTTGAATTTTGGTTTCAATTGTTTGTTGAAGTGAATTAATGAATCTTAACTTGTTGTCTCCAGCTTGATCTTTCCTTGTTATTTAAATAAATATATCAAGGGTATATCTAGTTTATCAAAACAAATTTGTTGTCAAACAATTCATTTTGTACTATATTTTGGTGTCAAATCTTTGGTAATTATGATTAGTTTCATTACATTCAAATTCTGAATTCTAGGAAATTATATGCAGTAAATAGATTGATGGTTGTTTGGATAGTGAACTTAACTCTCTTAAAAATTAACTAAAATATCTAGAAGGATTATTTTATTTAAAGAGGATTTTGTGGTTATTTTTCTAACAATGACTAACAATTATTTTACTATGTAGCTAGCTTGCTATTTTCATTCAAGATACAATTCATGATCAAATTCAAGCACATATCAAGAAGATGGTACTCTACTTCAAACCCTCAACCTCACTTAGTTTAGTCTACTTACATGGGGATATTAAGGAAGTTGCTAAACAATTAATATATATCATTTTTTGTTTGTGAAGGAGAATCCTGTGAGATCCAATATGGCAGTGGATCAATATCTAGTTTCTTAAGTAAAGATGATGTCACAATTGGGAAACTTGTTGTGAAACACCAGGTTAGTAATTTTTGGATGTTAAGGCTTCCCAGTTGGATATCAAAGATCTTTTCTCATTAAATTAATTTTGAATTTATGTATAAATGGATTCTTTCATGGTGTAGGTCTTTACTAAGACAACAAAAGAACCAAGGTTGACATTTTTGTTGTCCAAGTCTAATGGAATTCTTGGGATTGGTTTCCAAGAAATTTCTATTTATAATGTTGTTCTAGTCTCGTTAGTTTTAATAACCTTCATTATATAATATGTCAACTTCATTCTATAATATGAGCATACCACCTTTCTTAAATTTTGAACAAGATTCTAAAATCAAGGGTACAATATGCATATTTTAGGCCTATGTTGAACAATTTGTTTAAGGAATTTATTGACAATGCTATAGTTTTTTAATTGATTTTATCTTTCTAATGTGTTTGGACTTTATTTTGTAAACTTGCAATATACAGTGCACTTTTATTCTTTTTGAATTGAGACTAATATTAATTTTATTGGTTGTATTGAGGCACAACTTCATTCATGGAAGAAAAGGTAAAATTTTGTTGCTCATATCAGATGGCATGTTCCATATCGAGGAGGAAAGATTCTAGCTAGGTTATTGTTGACTACATTGAAAGAGAGAGCTTTGTATATGGGACACGATCAACACTCTCCTTGGATTCTACACATTATAACTTGCTCCAGGAAGATTTCCCATGTTGTAGAAGTTTTAAGAGATGAAACGGGCATGTTCTTGCATTGAAGGGCTTCAACCATGCATTTCCATTATTACAAAAAAAATTTGGAGAATTTTCTTTCTTGTAGTCATTTCTTTGTAATATTATAACTCAGATTTTCAGTCTTGTGACTGAAAATAACAATTGTAATACTCTATATCTAAGTTGTAACTACAACACCTTTATTTTATTAATAAAGTTCACTATTTTTTCCTTCTCAATGGTTTTATTATTGTGTACAATTGATGATTGATGTGTATTTCTAAGTTTTATGCTTAACTCATCAAATATTAGTCAATTAAAATGACTAAATATACTACTAATTGACATCAATTAATAATTAAACTAACTAAATATACTACTAATTGACATAAATTAGTGAACAGTGAATAAATATGACTAGATATATGACCAGTGAAATTTGTGAATAAAAATGACTAAATATACTACAAAATTGATCAAAATGATGATTAAAATTAATGACTAAATATAATACCAATGCATAGAAATCGGTGAATAAAAATGACTAAATAAGTGACCAATTAACAACAATCAATGACTAAATATATTAGTGAATAAAAAATGACTAAATAAGTGACTAGATTACAACAATCAATGACTAATTTAATGAATAATATATATGTGGAAAAAATGACTAAATAAGTAATTAGATTACAACAATGAATTATTAAATCAATGACTAAATATACTGCCAAATCAATCAATCAAAACAAATAATGAATGACTAAAATTGGTTTAGTCATCAATCTCATCGCGTTATATATGTCTAGCAATAAAATACTAATGGTCATGTGACCAAGTTTAGTCATTTAGTTTTTAGTAGTTTTTTCAGTAGTTTATTGTTGTTTCTATACTAGTGAATGTTAGAAAAACTTGGGGGGTTGGAAAGGTAGTAGTGGGAAAATTTTGAGAAATTGCATCAGCTTGGAGGCCTTAGGCATGATGGTGGTGAAAAACGAAGCAAATGTAGGCAATTTTCCAAGTAGAATTCAAAGTGGAAATTTTTGTGAGTGTTGGCAAAAAATTGCAATTTGGATGTAAGGGTGCATAATTTTAATGAACTTGCATATATGCAAAGACTTGGTAAATCCAAGGTCAGTGAATCTCACCAACCTCGCATGGGTAAATTTTCATGAAGTGTAAACATGCTAAAATTTATCGTGTTTACATTTTGGAATAAAAAATTTGATGTTGGGTCAGTGAAATTCACAAATCCTACATTTTGCAACATAATTTCATGCACTAGTAGTGAAAAGAACTACTTGTGCATATGTCATGGGTTGGGTCTTTTAATTTTCAAGCGGTAAAAAATATTACATTTACATGTGGTCTCAGATTAGTTAAATATCACATTGAAGAAAAATACAGACTCAACACTTTAAGCAAAAATATCAGCACATGCAATGTTGGGAAAAATCACTGACATTTCATGCCATGGACTAAAAGGGGTGGTGCAAATGGTGAAATTTTCTGATCATTTGGTAGATCAAAATTTTTATTCATCGGTGATGATTTTCATTGTTGTTATATACAAGTTCAATAGGCTTTATAAATATCTCATAAGGGTGAAAGCCCAGAAGGTATATTCATAACAAGGTTGTTTAAGCATCACGAGTTTTGATACCTACAATGCACAAAGGTGTATAATTGTGTTTCCAAAGAAAAATTTGACATTCTAACCATTGGATGACCTTGGACAACTCATATTTTGAATAAGACAACATTTACATTGGGTTCATTAACAAACAAACAAACAACAATCAGACTTAAACATGGAAAAAAACATAACTTGAAAACAAAAACTACAGCACAAACCATGGGAAAGAATAAATCATCGATCATAAACAAGAGTAACCTAAAAAAAAGTGTGAAATCTAAAATAAATCATTGAAATAAGACATACCAAAGAAAGAGTGGAAAAATGATAGAACCCTAATTGAACCGACAAAAAATCTTGTTAAAATCCATACATGAAGAAATCCAAATTCTTGGAGCATAAGGGAGATTCACACAAGAAGGAGACACTAAAATGGAATTAGAATGGGGATAAAATTATTTAAAAAATAATTAATAATGATATTATAGCCTTCAATAATGGCACTCGTGTGAAGTCAAGTTGCCAAGTCATCACAATTCTTTGCCTATGCACCTTTTAATATGTTGGTAGATGGTATGCAAGGTTGATGAAACTCATTGACCTTGCAATTTTATTTTTTTGCATTAGGCATGTAGTGGAGCTAAAATTCAGTGCTACTACATTAATGAGAAAATTTCTAACTCTGAAAGTGAAATTTTGCAACTTTGACCAATTTGCAAATTTCAAAAAACTGAAAGAGGTTAATGCTCAAAATGATATTTTGAGGCTAGGGACCATAGAAAAAGGAAAGTATGATCTTCCTTGTTTTACATGCTAAGAGTACATGGGTTATGAAACAAACAAGTTTTGTAGGGGTTATCCCATTAATTAAGACCAATTGAATTCGAGGATAACAAGTATCAAAATCCCCCTCATTCAAGCTATCAAGGATATCCAAATCTATACCGAGATAGTAAGAGACCTTTGTCTTAAGAAACCAACAAGAAATAGGAAGGAACCTCAGATAGTTCATGTCCTAAGGAACCTTTTTGACATTATGCTAGGGAATATAACTGTCCCTAAATACATAGACCTTAAAAGTTCAGTAGTGGATTTTAAGATAAATGAACCCTTATCAAGAACACCTTGATTTACTAAGGGGTAGCCATTAATTTCATGACTAAGGAGACAATATAGCTACTTATACTAGCTAACCTTAGACCTACACCAACTATTTTATAGTTGGTAGATAGGTCAATAGTGAAACTTGAGGGGATCATTGAGGACTTAGTCATAGCATTAGAGTCATGTTAATATCTTGTAGATTTCATAGTCTTTTAGCCAAAGGTCAACCTTGCAAGGTATCCACTTATTTTAGGTAGACCATGGTTAGCAATATCTAATACATTCATAGGTTGTAGGTTTGGGAGCATGATAATATCAAATGAGTTTGTGAGCAAGAAAATTATTCTCTATCCACCAACCCAAGCTCATGAAAATATATAGAAGACTATATGGCCTACCTTGGATGAAGAATACCACTATCCCATGAAAAATCTCATGACTATTGAATGCAACCACATGTTGGAAAAACAAGACAAGGATGACCTAATTGACCACATCATATAAAATAACTATGGTAGCGACCCGTAGCAACAAGAATTCATTTCATGTCTATAGGATCTACTATAGAATATTATACCTGCAAATTCATTAGAAGAAGTATTCTAGTTGTTCTATTATGTTTTTCCACAATAGTAAGTCCCCAACATTATTGGACTTGATCTCTCATTTGTATAATTAGAATCCAAAAAATTGGAAATTGTGGCAGGAAAAATGTTGAACATCAACAATGGAATAACCAAGGAGCAATAGAATTCCCTAAAAGCTATTTTGTAGACACACACAACAACCTTTGCATGGGACTACCATCACATGAAAGGGATTGACCCAAAATAGTGTATGAATAGGATCTACATAAATGATGGTTTCAAGATAATTAGATAGCCCCAAAGAAGAATGAACCTTGCCTCAAGAGAAATAGTTAAGACTGAGCTTCAAATATTGCATGATGCAGGCTTCATTTATCCTATTTTTGATAGTCAATAGGTGTCACCATTAATTATTGTCCCTAAGAAAGGATGAAAATAGAGGTTATGTGTGGACTATAGGGAGCTAAACATGGCTACTAGGAAGAAACAATTTCCACTACCTTTCATTGACCAAGTGCTTGATTCCATAGCAAGTAAAAAGTACTTCTCCTTCCTAGATGGATTTAGTGGCTATAACCAAATAAAGATAGCTCTAGAGGACTAGGATAAAATTATATTTACATGCCTTTGGAGTAAATATGCCTATTCTATTCTTCCATTTGGATTATGTAATGCTCTAGCCACTTTCCAAAGGGAAGTGCTAAGTATCTTCTCAAGTTATGCTCACGGCTCCATGGAAATCTGCATGGATGACTTCACTACCTATGGAGAAACATATGAAGAGACACTCAACAATCTAGAGAAGGTTTTGAAAAGATTTCAAAAACATAATCTTTCACTGAGTCATGAGAAATGTTTCATGATGATGACTCAAGGAATTGTTTTAGGGAATTTTATATCAAGTGAAGGCATTCAAGTGGATCACCATAAAATTGAGATCATCTCTACACTTCCTATACCATAAAAACAAAGAAATGTGAGGAGCTTTCTGGGGCATGCATGATACTATAGGAGATTCATTCAAGAATTTAGTAAAATTGTAGAACCTTTGTTTTTCCTACTCACAAAAGACATAGAATTTGACTAGACTATAGAATGTTAGCACACCTTTGAAACACTTAAGGAAGCTTTGACAAAAGCACCTACCTTGAGAGGGAAAAACTAGACACTACCTTTCCACATACACATTGATGCTTTTTATTTTTGTATAGGAGTAGTATTGGGACAAAAAGAAGGAAATAATGAGTATGTTATTTATTACATCAACAAAAACTTAAAAAGAGCTAAACTTAACTACACTATCACAAATAAAGTGAAGTTGGTACCTATTTATGCCATCAAAAAGTTTAGGAATTATATTACTGGCTATCCAGTCTTTATCCACATAGATCATACTACAATAATGTACTTAATGAACAAACCTATTGTTGGGAATATACTAGTCAAATGGCTAATATTACTATAGGAGTTTGATATAACAATAATAGATAAGCCTAGGAAAGCTAATGTGGTGGCATATTTTTTGTCTAGATTGTACACAAAAATAGAAGAAGGTTTTGTGGATGAATCTTTTCCAAATGAGCATTTGCTTTCTCTTACTATACAAACATAATGGTTTGTTGATATTACAAATTACTTAGTAGTGGGGAAGATACCATCAAATTTATCTTCTAGAGAAAAGAGATAATCAGTGCATAAAATCTTCCCATATTCTTAGGTAGTTGGTTACCTATTCTATACTGGTCCAGATAATATCATGAGGATATGTATAAGAGAGGATGAGGTCTTTGACATCCTAAAATCTTACCATGATGAGCCCTATGGGGGTCACTTTACAGGAAAAAGGACAACATTTAAGATCTTAACAATAGGTTACTATTGGCCAACTCTCCATAAGGATTCAGTAAAGTATACAAGGAGTTGTGACAATTGTTAGAGAATGGGAAAACCAACAAGGACAAATGAAATTCCTTTGTAACCATTAAATGGGGGCTTGAATTCATTGTACCAATTTCACTAGCCTCTAATAACAAAGAGTATATTTTGGTTTGTATAGATTATTTGACAAAATGGGTTGAAGTCAAGGCATTACAATTTGCAAGAGATGGGAATGTAGCTAAGTTCTTGTATGAAGACATCTTTACTAGGTATGGAGCAACTAGAGAAATTATAACTGATCAAGGTCCCTAGTCTACTTCTAAAATCATTTCTAAATTAGTTGAAGAGTATAAAATAAGACATATAAAATCAACACCTTATCACCCCCAAGCCAATGGGCAGGTGGAGGTTACAAACAGAGAAATTAAAAATATTCTGACCAAAATAGTGCAATTTCACAAAAAAGACTAGGTAGCCAAATTACCTGAAGTAGTGTGGGCCCCTAGAACAACATGGAAAACAACTACAAGTTTCAAACCTTATGAAATAGTATAATTGTAAAATAGTAGCTCTTCCAATAGAATTTGAATACAAGACACTTAGGACAACAGTGGAATTAGAGATGGATTTGATAACACAAAAGGAAATGATAAACAATTTGAATGGGTTAGATGAAATTAGAATGGAGGTCATGCATCACACAAAGATAATTCAAAAATATAGGACTAAATGGAATGATCTGTTTATAAAGAGTAAAGAATTCAATTTGGGTGACTGTTCTTTATTAGATGATTCCAGATATAAATATTATAAGGGGAAGCTACAATCTAGATGGTTGGGACCCTATGAAATTCAATAGGTGTTTCCCAATGGAGCAATCAAATTACAAAACATAGATGCACTTAGATTTTCATTGTTAGTGAGTGGACATAGACTAAAAATATACAAGAAGCCATCTTAGAAAGATGATTTTCTTCTTTCTTTAATAAATCAATATGGTTAAAATAGTGGTTTTGATGTAGACATACTATCACAAGATAATAACTCACTAGCATATATTACCGGTTCTCACAATGACTCAATAGATGAGCTACACAACTCACATATTGAGAGCACTCGGGTATAATTACTTATCCTACTTCACATGCACACATAACATAGGTGCCACAATCAATAATCTAGTTTAAGACTACTTCACTATGTAGTAGGGACTTGTAGCATCATAAATAGAAGTTGCAATAGTTAAATTTGGGACATATTGATGAAGGTACCGACAACCACTACCTATTAGAAAATTCAAAAATTCACACCAAATTAATTTCAATTCATCCACATTTTCCACACATGCAACCTTAATCCTATGATATCAATACATGCAATTTGATCACTCCATTCCACATTGCCTATTTCAAATTCCATGCATTCTAACTATCACTTCACATTCCATCAACCATAAAAACCACAACCTTTCCTTGCGTGCGCCAACCTATCATTTATTCCATCACACATTGCAATTAACCAACATCAAATCAAAATCATGCTGCAAACAATCTTCCAACAACTTCACACATGTGGAGTTATGTTCATGTCATCTAATAGGTACGAATAATAATATTCCATAATTAACATGGATTCTCAATGCTTACATTATGTACTCACATTTAAATTTTTCATGCTTTACACTTATTAATCTTATTTCCATATTCATCAATCATACCCTCTACCTATTCACATGTATTGAAGTGGGGTCACTTCAAGATTTTATGTGGGGGGGGATAGTATATATTCCAAAAATTTATTTTCACCACCAAAAGAAAAACATAGAAAAACCATACAAACACTTTTTGCCTTTATACCTTTCTACATCTGCAACCTTTTTTTTGTCAATTCCCTGTATTTCAAGCCAATTTGAAGCCAATTCAAGTTGATTCAATCTAAAACCGATGAGAAAGCAACATAACAATTGAAGTTGTAGTGAAAGGAGAACAAGAAAGTATAGTAGATATAGAGGGTTTGTGGGTGGTTGAAATTGAATTTTGAACTAAATTTCTAGAGTTTTGAGTAGAGTCAGGATATTTCACCATGGGAGGTGATATTTTCATAAGAGAACCATTAGCACACAAGAAAATATTGGAGGACAGGTTAGTTCTACCCATTTTCATAAGAGCGGGATGGTTATACTACTTTTTGAAGTTGACACAGTTTAATGAAGATATGACAAGGAAATTTGCAATGATATTACAACATGATGAAACCATTGTCAAGGGGTTGAGGGTGGATGCTTTAGAGGTTGCAATTGTAGAAGTGTCTAGTCTACCAAGGAATGGAGTTGAATTTCCTATTAGAGAAAATATAGTAGATGCAAGGGATGATTTTAGGGAGGTAGGAGAAAACCTTGATTCATCATCACAAGGTACAAAGATATTGTCACTTCTATGTGTATGAGGCCTTGTTGATGGTCAAAATAACACAACGTTAAAATAAAATATTTCTACTTTATTTCTCCTAAAAGAGATAAATGATCTAAAACCACCTATCTTCCAAGGTCTCTGTAGGTTGTTCTCAACTATGTTTTCATTATTCAGTGGGTCATGCAACTATAATGTTCAAGGGGCCTTTGCTGGTAAAACAATATAAATTGGGTAGTACAAATTAATCTAACATGGGGGTTTTAAATAAAGAGAAAAAGATAGATCAGAGATTTAGAACATCAAACGTGAACATAAATTTCTTTAAGTTTAGACATGTAATTCTTGTAATGAGAATTTTCCAATTAACTAAAACCATAGGAAAAAACAATTCATGAAATAATTCATACCATCGCATCTATTCATAGTGCATATTTAAAACATGCAACCATTCATCATCACTTTAAAAAAAAAAAAAACAATAATAAAACACCATAATCTCATTACCAAAATTATCAGATCTATAAACAATAAGAAACATCATCCATAGATAACATAATATATCATTTTAAATTCAAAATATTCTATTGATTTTTTATCAGTTAAGACACATTTATAAACCAAAAAATCCACTGGCATATGGAAAACCATTTCTATCAACATTATCATTAAACTAACTAACTTTTGAAAATAAACTACTTGCATTAAAAATTGTAAAATTGTTCAAGTGTCTTGCATAAAGCTATAAAATAGAACTGTATCTAGTATTTAGGTAGCAATCTGACTTCAATCAAATGACCTTTATAATGAGGAGAAGAATCTCTCTTATAGAAATAATTAATTACTAATTTCTCTTATCAAAAATCTTGACCCATGAGTTTGGGCCTAGATCCACAATTATAGGAACATCCAGTTAAGCCTGAGTCTTGACTTTGCTAAAATTGTTGAAGCTGAAAGGTATGCCTTATGCCAATTCAATCAAAATCTGATTGGGAGTTCTAACTCTATCTTCTATTGATCATTACACCCAATCTCTAGCCTATCAAAACTAATCTAGATGTGTTGATTTATCAAAAATTGATTTGGAGGTATTGCTGTCTAAAGGGCACTTGAAACTGGTTGACACTTTTGACTTCACCCTTTCTCAAAAAAAAGAATATTCTCTTTTACTTTTTACTAGTATCTTTCAGGAATCCATGGAATTCATCATAATGGTCAAAGAATCCATTCACCACCCTTTCAGCAGGTCCATCAATCCAATCTACCTTGAAATTTCCTTCTTCAAACTCTCTGACAACCACAACAATCGTTTCTCGTATTTGACTGATATCTTTTACATCCCATTGAGTTTTAAACCTTGTATTCATTAGCCTATCCAAGAGAGTCCCTATAGCTCCATCACCCTCTTTAAGCAACTTCAATTATTTATCCCAACTATCATTTATTTCTTGCAAGGACTTCCATCATCCATTCTAATGAAAATCTTTAGTAGTAACTTGTGTAACAATCTCCTCAAATATACCTCTATGTTACCTTATGCCATATTGATCTTTGAGAAGAATCATTTTGTGTTCAATAAGAACTTCATATTTATAGGTAGTGATTTTAATAGCCTTCTTAAGATACTTAGGATCCTCATCACCTAGATTCCCCAATTGGATAAACATGTCCCTGGATATTTTCTCAATCAATTTCAAACCCTTTAGAGACTTCATGTACTTCTCTTCTTCTCCCCACCATTATTTAGCCTTTTTTTTCAATTTCACCAAGAAGAGTAAGAGCTTCATCATAATTCTTCTATCCTTCCTCCAAAAGTTCTCCAATCTCTTTCCTAAAATCATCAAACCAACTATCAAACTAGGTAGCCTTCTTTTTCATGGAGTTCAACACATTCACCTCTTTTTAACTGAATAACATAGGAACTTCATTTGATGTTGGTTGTTCAATGGTAGAAGTGGACACTTCTTTCAAGAACCTATTCATTTTTCCTACTTGTAGATACCAAAAATTGGTTGTCCTAAAGGTGTAAATTCACGTGTAGGAAATCTCCTTTGTTGTGGTCTTTGTTGTTGTGAATTTTGGACATAGTTAGCTTGTTGATCTGGACTATCTATCGTGTCTTGATTGGAGTTGTACCCTCTAAGTGTGATAACTGGTCTCGTATGTATGTTTTTAGCATCAACAATGCCGTCATTTGTAACATTCTTGTTCCTAGACCAGAATTGCCTTCTATCATTTGGCATGTTTTGATTTTGGACAACCGGATTCCTACCTGGTGCTTTCATTTCGCCTTTGTCTAAGAGTCCTTTCTCAAAGATGATTCCCTTTTGTACCAATTCTGAGAATTAAGTACAATAGTGTACCCTTAGATCACTTCACAAGTTGGGGTTGATGTTCTCTAGGAATATTGTGATCTTTTGTTTTTCGGGTATTTCAATTGGACACCTACTAGCTAGACTTCGCCACCTTTGAAAGAAAGTGGTGAAATTTTTGCCATCTTCTTGTGTCGTGTGGCACAAAGTTGCAATTGTTACCTCATTGTCTATGTTAAAGGTGAAATGTTCGATAAAATTCTCAACTAATTCACCCCAAGATCATATACCATATGGTAATTTAGAGAACCATTCTAGTCCTATCCCGACAAGGGTTCATGGAGATAGTCTCATCAAGTATGTGGGGTCATACGCTATGTCCATGCATGTTGTTGAGAACTCTCTAATGTGTTCTATAGGATTCTTTCTCCCATTATACTTAGGAAAAATTGGTATAATGTATCCATGGGGGAAAGGTGTCATGTAAAGCACTTTGTCAAAGGGACATGGACATAGGTCTTGTGTTGAGATAGTTCATTTTCTAGACATAGACATGTTGTCCATCTGTTGTTGAAGATTTTGCATCTTGTTTTGAAGGACATCGACTTGCGTCAAGGACATGGTGTTTGTGATATTTGGATTAATGTAAGCATTTTGATACGCCATGTTCTATGATGGGTTGTGATTAGGTGAGGGAATATATCCTGTCAAGATATTCTAATTCGGTATAGGGATATTCCCTATCTGAATGGTTTGAGTAGATATAGGAATGCTTCTTGTCTGAAATGTCTGATTTGGAATAGGAATGCTTCCTATCTGAATGATTTGACCTGGTATAGGTATATTTTCACCAATTTTGGTTCTCTTACCAATCGTGTTGGTGCCAAAGGGGTTGGAAGAAGTTTCCCCCGCAGTGAATTGTAAACCTTGTGTTATGTTGAAAGGGGTGGTGTTTACAATTGACGATGTTTGAGTTGGTATACCTGTTGGTATTGCTACGGTTATTTGGGGAATAGAGACTGTTGACGTTGCAGTTTGGGATGGTTGAGTTGACTGTGTTAGCAAAGTACAAATATCAAATCCTATGGGTAGTTTGGCACCTTCTGCTAGCAATTTTGCTAGATAGCGTTGGGGATCATTTGCCAAAAATTCATCCATGAAGGATGCAAATTAAGGATCTTGCACTGCTGCGTCTATGTCTTCTATGTAAATCTGACCATGCATGTCCCTAGTGACATGTTTTTCTAGCAAAGGCTTGCATGGTTGTTTACTTCCTGACAGTTGGTTTGCGAACGGATTGATGAATTCATTGGGGTCTGCCTTTGTGTTTCTTTTGGGACCTTGTTTTGACCATGAAAAAGTTGCTCAAAATGGGTAATGTAGAATATGCCTAAAAATTGATATGACCTATGTCTATGTTTTTGGATTTTTCTAATGATAAATGACGTAGCTAAAATGGTTTCTAAAAGACATACACTAAGATGACATATGATAGGATTGACGATATGCAAGATGTGAGTAGACTATGATGATAAATGAGTCTAAGATGGTATAACCTACCACCTATGGGATAAATGCATGCAAAGACTTGTTTTTGACCAAGGAACTTGATTGTATGACAAGGACAGTGACAACGTGAATTTTTCAAACTAGACTAAATGAGCTGAAAAGATCCCCTAGATGGGAGTAAAGTGACAAGGTTCAATTATTTTGACAAACAAACACATGAATGTTTCCAATGACGAGGAAAGTTGTCTAATATGTTATATGCAATTTCCTAGGGAGTATCTATATGCATGCAACTTAGGATGACTATGACTAGGATGTTTACTGTGACTAAGATGTATATGACACCTAATGATGGTAACTAAGATGTATATGACACCTAATGATGGTAACTAAGACATATATGACACCTACCGATGTAAGGTTTTGAGCAAAATTTACCAGTTTCGAATCTAAGGTTGATCTTAAAAACCTACAACAAATTATGACAATGATGTTTGGACTCACCTCACGGTTTTTGAAGTTTTCTGTTGACAGGAAAATGTGGTTCACCTAATAGTTGCGGTTCATATTTTGACAGATGTGGCTTTTTGACAGTGCATGCGGTCTTTATAACAGTTGTGGTTTTTCCTATGACAGATGCGGTTTTCTAACGCACATGCAGCTTGAAAACTAACAGATGTGGTTTGCATGCACACATGCAACTCAAAAACTGATAGATGCAACTCGTGATATGCGAACTATGAAAAGTGAGAAGTTTGACAGCTAGATGCGGATTTTCCCTTAACAGATGCGACTTGATAATACACATGCGGCGTTTAAACTGACAAATGTGACTCTATTTTTTGACTGTTGAATTTTTCCCGAAAGTTGAAATTTTCCCGAAAGTTTTTGATTGACTTTGTTTGTTTGATCAAGATTTTGATGATACAACAAAGAGAAAACACAGCAATCAATGTATTTTCAGTTTTTGTGATGGCAAGGACTTGTTAAGACTCGAAAAACAATTACAACCTAGGCTTTTAGGACAATACTTGTTGAATTCTTATTTGGATTTCTCCAGCTACGCATATTTATGGCAAATGACTAGTAGCTTGACCCCACTGGCTCCCCTCCATGACACTCACTTATACGAGGAAGCCAAGCTACTATATCCATGAAACTCCCATGGCATACATTTCATTTCCACACATAAACCGTAAGAATATAAGACGGCTTCACAGGGCCGACCCTGCTACGCCGACAAGTAGGTAGGATTTTGGTAACTCTACAACAAGGTGTTTAATAAGGGCATTCCATTCGTGGGACACTATCCAACGTCGATGAGAGTCCATTTCTGTCCATCTCATCGGAATAGTGCGCGTGATTCTTGGGCTTTCCCCAAGAATCCACTTTTCTATACCAGTTGGAAGTTGCTTGGCTTTAGCGTGCTACCGGTCTGAGTCGTCTTGGGGTGAGTAATTTTTCCCACCAAGATAGGCCCAAGTTCTAGAGTCAGCAACCATTTCTCTTACACCTAGGATTGCATGACTGTGCAAGGGGAGAGGATACTTTGGTGTACTGAATCGTAAGGGTTACAGATACATGCAAAGCACCAACCAAAGAAGACAATAGTTCTTTTTAATCCAAATGACAATTTTCTATCTATCAAACATAAAATTCATTTTAATCCCACACGATGATTATATATCTACCAAACAAAAGCTTGCTTAAATAAATGAATTTAACACAAAGGCATTAGGTCCTGCATGCAAATTCATCAGTAGTTCATTGTTCTTCAACTTTCGTCCTGTAGAAAAATTGTCTTATGTTTTTAAATGTCTTCTATGCTTCGTCCTGCAAACACTATGTTATTCCTCCTTAACACAATTGACACAAACATTAGCGAAAATCCAAAACAACTCAAAAAATGAAAAGTGAAAATATGGATGCACAAAAATTGATAAAAAAGTGAAAAAGTGTTACCAGGCAGATGCGGTCTTTATAACAATTGCGGTTTTTCCTATGAAAGATGTAGGTATGATCTTGGATAGTTTAAACCCTCTTGGTGGGATGAAAAATCCCATTGTGAATATCATCAAACCAAAGGGAACAACCTCCAACAATGTCATCAACTCAAGAACATAATACAAGACTTTGTTGAGAATGGAACCATAGAGGTTGGTGGGCAGAAAAACACTAAGAATAGTGATCATAAGGTCTTCAAGGACCCGTTACATGACCACACGAAAGGAAAAGCCTCCAGTTCGGGACCTAAGAATGATCCATCAGCAAATTATGCCAACACCAACTATGACTATGGAAAAGGAAAGATCATATATAGCCTCCGCGTTGCAAACGAGCATGTTGATACCTTCACCATTAAGAAGCATCCAGAATGTAGTGTAAATACACGCAGAACTAAGATCACTATTCCAGGTCCTTCTTCTGAGCCATCCACGCAAGCTTCCAAGTACAAGTACAACCTTCTTGATCAATTGAGTAAAACCCCCACGTAAATATCTATCTTGGAATTGTTGACCTTATCACTTGGGCATCGAGCCATCCTTGACAAAGCTCTACAGAATACAACCATTCCTATAGACTTAGATGTCAATCATTTCGAGAAAATGGTGGGATATTTGACCAACTCGCATCATGCCACATGTTCCCAACAAGATTACTCAACTGAGAAGTTAGATCATAATGACCCCTTACATCTTGAAGTCTTAGTCCATGAAACCAGAGTTAGACGAGTCTTGGTAGACGAAGGAGCAGGTTTGAACCTTTGTACCCTTAAATTGGTTAAGGCATTAGGATTCTTAGAAGACTATGTAGATACCTCTAAGAGTATAGTCATCAAGGCTTACGATGATGAGGAAAGATCATCCAAAGGAGTTGTCACACTCCCTATATGAATTGGCCCAGCAATCATGAACACCAACTTCCAAGCCTTGGATCTCACCCTCCCATACAACTTGTTGTTAGGTAGACCTTGGATACACGTAATGAAGGTTGTACCTTCAACATACCACCAATGTCTCAAATTCCCCTATAATGGCATAGAGATCACCATTGATGGTGATCCAGATCCTTTTCAGTATTGTACAAGCCTAAAGGAAATTCCACAATGATAAGTGCTAGTTAACCAAGAAGCTTCTTCATCCACTTTATCCCAATACATTGACCCCTCACATCTCACTAAGTCTCTTTCATTCAAACCACCATCATCCACTCCAAAACTTGAGATCCAAGACAAGGGCTATGGTGAATACAAAATAAAGGCATCATATTGTGTTAGTGAACTAATTCCACCTAAGGCATATTCCCTACCCATGGTGGATAGAAGATAGTCAGTGGTCATGTTTCATGTTCCCCCTACAATGACATTAACCAAATGGGGAGAGTTGAGTGAAGAAATTGTGGATCAAGGTGATTCCTGGCTATATCAAGAAGAACATGAATACCCCTCCCTGTCTATTCAAATAGCCAAGGACCAGTATGGAAAAGGTTTTAAAATAATGCAAAAAGAAGGCTATGATGGGCACAGTGGGTTAGGTCTATATCAGAATGGAAGGACATAACCAATTACTATCTACACACGACCGAAATATCTAGGGCTAGGGTGTCAACCGCTTAGAATCGGGTTTCCTCGTACTTTGTTATCATTTCAAGAGGAAGTGAATGATTATGCAGACATCAAGACATCTCATGAACTACCTCCCCTAGTTTACAACAAAACCCCAGTTTACGACAAACCTCCAGTTTTCGATGAATCCCCTTACTCAAGTGATGATGAATGGGATTCCCTTTCATCTACTAGTACTATGAACATAGATGCCTTATTTGGAGAATTGGACCTCAACGTGAAACCTGAACCAAAATTATCTAGTCCTCGTCCTAAGAAGCACTTGTCCAAACAAGAATGGAAAGAGAACTATTATTGGGAAACCCTTGATCATGCATCTTGGGCACCTGAAAAGCCATCTTCTGATGAATCTGCCCTAACTATGGTCCCACATTAGAGTATACCTACACCTAGGAAGAAGAATGAGAAGGAGTTAGTCCAAAAATTCTGTGACCATGTCAACCACTCCGTATTCACCTTGTTAGTGGATACCTTTAACAACTCTGATGATGACATGCCCCTTGTATATCCCGAACTCATCGACTGGGATCAACAAGGTACACCTATTATAGATGCATTCAAGAATGACAAAGCTATTGCTGAGTTCATGGGACTTAGAGAAGGCATACCAAGAGGGGACCATAAAGCAGGTTTTACCATAGACTTGGACAATAAGGAATACTTTGGGGAGTCTATTTACACCTCTAGTCGCAAAAATGAAAATGAAAACAAAAAATACAATAAAAAGAAAAAAGATGAGTCCCTAGATGAAAACCGAAAGGCCCCTTTGGATGAAGAAAATGACAAAATAAAGGACGTATCCGAGGGCGAAAACCTCACAGAGGTACCTAAGGATAGAGGTTTAAATATTCTCCCCGTTGAACAGGAAAAGTCACCAATGCTAGTGGAAGAATCTGTTGAAGTCAACATAGGTATAGAAGAGAATCCTCGGAAGGTATATTTTGTAGCATCTTTAATAGAGACAGAAAAAAATGAGTTTAAGGACTTCTTCACAAAGAGACAAATAAACTTTGCATGGTCGTATGCTGACATGCCTGGGCTGGATCCAGACCTAATATTGCATCATTTACCACTACAGCTAGGTATCAAACCAGTCAAGCAGAAGTTGAGGAAAATACATCCGCAAATTGCTCTATTGGTCAAGGTAGAACTTAAGAAACTTTTGGATGTAGGATTCATAAGGACAATAGACTATGCAGATTGGATATCAAATCTTGTACCAATGACTAAGCCAACTAGGGGCATTCACATTTGCACTGACTTTAGAGACATCAACAAGGCATGTCCTAAAGATGACTTTCCTTTTCCAAATATCGACATGATAGTAGACCTTACAGCAGGCTATGAGATGCTATCTCTCATGGATGGTTTCTCTAGATATAACCAGATTAAAATAGCACCTGAAGACCAACACAAAACAACTTTTACATGTCCATGGGGCACATACTATTGGAATGTTATGCCATTTGGCCTTAAGAATGTAGGAGCTACCTATCAACGGGCCATGACTACAATTTTCCATGACTTTGTACATACTTTTATGGAAGATTATGTAGATGACATCATAGGAAAATAAGAAACAAGGGAAGGTCATTTGAAAGTCTTAGACAAGATATTCCAAAGGCTGGAGAATTACAATGTCAGGCTAAATTCGAAGAATTGTGTCTTTGGAGTCAAATCAGGGAAACTGTTAAGGTATATCATCTCTCGCAGAGGCATTGAAGTAGATCTAGAGAAGGTAAGAGCTATCACAGAAATGCCTCCTCCAGTCAGTATTGGTCAACTCAGAACCCTACAAGGGAGATTACAATCAATTAGACATTTCATAGTACAACTGGCGGATAAAATACATCCATTTCAGCATCTACTCAAGAAAGGAGTGCCATTTGTATGGACCCTTAAATGTCAAGAGGCCTTCCAGCAAATCAAGGATTATTTGCTTACTCCACTAGTCTTAATGCCACCTATAAAGGGAAAACCATTGATACTTTACATCTCAGCAACTCAGTCTGCATTAGGTGCTCTTCTCGCACAACACGATGATCAAGGTCATGAGAGAGCCGTTTATTATATTAGTCGTACCTTAGTGGGATATGAGTTGAATTATAGCAACATAGAACGTGCCTATCTTGCGGTAGTCTTTGCTACCCAAAAACTTTGGCACTATATGCTCAATCGACAAACAAGGCTAATTGCAAAGATTGATCCACTTAAATACCTCCTAAGTAAAGTAGCTTTAATAGGCCGATTGGCTAAATGGGTCATGATACTTAGCAAGTATGACATTCATTATGTCAAAAGGAAGGCTATAAAAGGATAGGTGATTGCAGATCAACTAGCTAATGCACCTATAAAGGCAGACCATCCATTAGTGGCAGATTTTTTAGATGAATTTCTCTTCAACATTGACATTAAAATAGAATGGAAACTGTACTTTGATGGGTCACACACAAATTGTGGTTCAGGAGCTGGTATCTTATTTGTCACACCTCAAGGTGATACCATTCCCAAATCATTCAAGATTGCTTTCCCTTGTACCAACAATCTAGTAGAATATGAAGCTCTAGTGACAAGGTTGAAAATGGTTGTTCAATGGAAAATTAAGAGCCTACATGTTTTTGGCGACTCTCAACTTGTAATCCGATAGGTAAATGATGACTACAAGACTAAGGATGAGAAGCTTGCACCATACAAGCGAATGGTAGATAGTTTCAAATAGTATTTCAAAGACATAACTTTTCAACAAATACCACGTATCCAGAATAGAGCTGCAAATGCAATGGCAACTATGGGTTCCTTGTTGGATATTCCGAGTAATGTGCCTAAGTTCGAGTTCTTGGTTGAACAGCTTTTGGTTCCCGCTTATGATGTCCCCGATACTATGATAGTGTGTACCATTGTTGGTCCTATGTCTCCTTGGTATAAAAACATATTCGACTACCTCACTGACCAAACCCTACCTCAAGACTTGTCTAATAACCAACATTGAACATTCATCTGAAAGTCAGCTAAGTACACCATCATCGGAGAAACCCTATATAGACGCACCTTAGATAATGCCCTTATGAGATGTCTCGATTTTGAAGAAGCACAAACAACTTTGCGAGCGATACATGAGGGTATATGCGGATCTCATTCAAGTGGTCCCACTCTAGCCCACAAGATTATGAGACTAGGTTACTATTGGCCTACAATGGAGAAAGATTCATACGTCTTTGTAAAGAAGTGTAGACAATGTCAAATACATGGAGACTTGATAAGAGTGCCAGTGTAGGAGCTTCATCCAATTACTTCACCATGGCCCTTCGCCCAATGGGGACTCGACCTCATTGGTAAGATACACCCTCCATCATCAAATGGCCATAAATTCATCATCACCACCACTAAATACTTCACCAAATGGATTGAACCTATTCCCATGACATACATAATTGGTACACAAATATCTAAGTTTATCCTAAACTATATCATTTTTTGATATGGTGTACCACAATCCATAATCATAGACAATGGCCGCCCATTCAAGAACCAAGAAGTATGCCATTTATGTGAATAATTCCACATCAAACACCATTTCTCCACTCCGTATTACCCACAAGGTAATGGCCAAGCTGAGGCATCTAATAAGACTATTGTTAGAGTCCTTAAGAAGACTATCAATGATGCTGGCTAGGATTGGCACCTATAGCTTAATCCTGCTTTATGGGCTTATCGCACAAGCATCCATACTCCCACCGGTGCCACTCCATTTTCCCTCGTATTCGGGTCCGAAGCTATCTTACCTAACAAGGTTGAAATACCTTCTCTACTGGTATCCTTGAAGGGTCATGTTGATGATGAAGAGTACCGTGTCTCAAGGTTACAAGAGCTAGAATTGCTGGATGAATGAAGATAGAAGGCATTAGATCATTTGCAAGCATATCAAAATCAGCTTCATCATATTTACAATAGGAAGGTTCTCAATAGACATTTTGACATTGGTGACCTGGTATTAATGGAGAATCCTAAAAACCAAGTTGAAAGAGGAAAACCAGGTAAGTTTGAGCCTAACTGTTTGGGGCCCTATATAGTCACAGAAGCCTTTAGATCAGGAGCGTACCAACTCTCTACTCCTAAAGGAGAGCCGCTTTTTTCCCCTATCAACATTCTGCATCTAAAAAGGTTCTATGCTTAGTCTCTGAGAATCTATGTCTTAATCTAAAAAAATACAAAAAAAAAATGAAAAAACAAAAGAAATGGTTACCTAGATGAAAACCTGGCAAACAGGCATCTTTGTAACGCCAAAAAAATTGAGAAAATCAAAAAAGTAAAGAGAAATAAATCCGTCCAATAGTGAAAACCACTTCGGTGGCACTATGGATAAGTACCATGGTGAAAACCTGGCAAACAGGCACCATGTGTAGTCAAGCTCGCTCTTCCATCTACCATCATTCTAATCAGACTTTTTCACCATCATTCATAATAAATGGTTGTCTTATCCATTCCTTGAAATGATTGACATCTAGCATCCATTCCCTTATATTACCCACTCCATCTTCCAAATCTTATTCCTGACTGGGGGAAAATCCTTGTTCTATGCCCTAACATCGTGTACATAACGTCGCATCATCGAAAATGTCTTGAAAAATCCCAAAAACCTTTAAAAAACTTCAAAAATCCAAAAAAAAAAAAAAATGTCAGAAAACCCCAAAAATAGGGTCAAGTCAATCATGTCAAGTCGGTCATGTTAGGTCAGTCATAGTCATAGTCGAACTATGTTGCCTCTATGACTGGGGCATAGGCAAGGCCATCAATCGATGTGCCCCCGAGGCATTAGGTCAGTCAGTCTAGGTTTTTCATGTATCACACACATTAAATCATGACTCTTTGTACATACAACATCATTGGTCATGTCGAACTACGAGGTCTCTATGTGTACAACATAGGCAAGGCTAATCATTTAATGAGCTTCCGAGACCACACTAGGTCAGTCCAATAGGGTTCATTCACAATCACTTTCACACAAGTTGCATATCATAGTTTAAGGTATCATTTCATGTCATACACTGTCTACACGCACACACTTTTATCAGTCGAAGAAGCAAAAAAAGTCATGCATCAACAAGGTGAAACATCTCAAAGTCATCAAGTCAATATCAAACACATTGTCAAAGCAATCAACCTATGTCTTCAACAAGATATGTCTTTCTTGTCAACAGACGTCATCAAATTGTCATAGTCTCATGTGGCTTGTCACTTCAATGTCATCAGATTCCAACGTCTTATACGACACATGTCTTTCTGAAACCAGGCTTTGTCATGCCTTATTCAAAAGTCACCAAGTCGAAACCACACTCAACGTCTTATGCGGTATGTGTCATTCTCTCACATTACGCTATGTCAAACATCAAACATAAAACATCAAACATCAAACAATCCCACAAGATCAAGTTTTGGCGAATACATTTATTTGGCTTTATTACTTTATATCTTATTTTGTCTTATCCTTTTATTGATTTGTGCAAGATCATGTTACTAGCTTTCTCGAGGATGTCCCTTGAAGGATTTAGCGAAGCAACGATGTCTTAGGATTATTTTTCTTTGGCTGCTATCTGTCAACTATCTTTTTAAACATTTTTTTTTGATTCATGTTACTAATTTCCTCAAGGATTTCCTATCAAGGGTTTAGAGGAGCAATGACATCTCATGACCCGTCTTTTATTTGTCTGTTGTCTATGGTTTGTCTCGACAAAATGACTGGGGCAATTACTGTCCTTGGTATGAGTTAAGACACTCCTTGTTTGTGACTGTATGTAATTCGCAGATGGATGACTTGGTACACTATGGTCTATCTCATATCATAGTGTGTACTATCCATCTGTGTCATGTCCCGCCCAATGATGATAACAAGCAAGTATAGCGTATTGGGCAATATATCGAAGATTATGTCTTTTTCTCCATCAGTTGAATTTAATTATTTCTTACTAACATTCTAAATTCATTTTCATCCTAACATTTCTCTTTTTTAAACATACAGATAAAATCTTGTGACACAATAAAAACATTAGATCATTTGCATTAGCATACATTTAGGAACAGTTCACATAGTTGCATTACATTGCATCATCATAACATACATAATGTCAACATTGCATGTACATATCACCATCATATATAAATAAACATCATATAGTTCATTGCATTCATTATCATAAGTAAATAGAATCATCCATAACATCATTATAATATGCATAAATCATAACATATAGAAACATTTCATTCATAAAACATGCACATACATCATCTAGGAAAAATAATCATGTAGAAATAAAGCATCATTCATAAAATAGAACTGCATATCATGTACAAGCCGCCAAAATCATATATATATATATATCACTCAAAAATAGTGTGTCACAGTACAATGTCTGAATGTATCCATAAAAAATAAAAACATGAGCTCACAGGCTCTCTGATCAAAATATGATGTCTACATATGTAACCCTATCACTGTGTCCCGCTACCCCTACTATCACATGGTGATGGTGGTGGAAAAAGACTCAGAGGTGCTCTCTATGAGGTGGAAGGCCTCTCATATGGACCTGGCCTCGATGGTCCTACCACCCCCTCAGTGCTATGTGTCCTTTGACTCCTCGTATGACTCCTGCTCTGACTCTATACCTCTGAAAAGCTAGGAGCTCATCTCTCTGTTGGCACCACTGCCTCATAAAGATCCCTGTAGTAAGTGGCTCTCTCCATTGATCTGACCAACTCTTGCACCATACCATCAGATGATGACCCATTGCAAAGGCGTCTAACTTCTATGAACTGTTGCTCTATCTCATGTCTCCGCACTATAGCCTAGTCTCTCTCCATAAGAGCACTATCCTTCTCTGAGCGAGAACTGTCCCTCTCTGCAAGAGCACTGTCCCTCTTTGTATAGGTGTTGTCCCTCTCTAGTATCATCGCCTCAAAATCTGTAGTCATGAGTCTGAGTCTCTCCTCCAAGGCTTCCCTATCACCATCTCTAGGAGCATCCTCATCTCGTCTCCCCTCTATAATCTGATCTTGGAGCTCTCTCTCCTGCTCCTCCATCTGTGCATCCTCCTCCTCATCATCCTCTATATCATCCTCTCCATATCCTGCCAACACACCTAGAGGATCTAAAGCCATCTCTGCATCCAAATCCTCTGCAACATCCTCTACTCCGATATCTACTGCTACATGTTCCTCAACCACTACCTCTGCTGCAGCATGCTCACCCCCAGCCTGTATATCCATTCTCCCTCCAATGTCTGCCATAGATACATCCACTGCCATTGCCTCCTGAATAGGTGCATGTCCACCTGCTTGACCCCCTCTCTGTCCTCTCCATCCTCATCTCCCACCTCTACCTCCGCCTTTGCCATCATCTCCATCACCTCTACCACCAACTCTACCCACTCTGGCACCTCCACCTCTCCATCATCCTCTTAGCCCTATGCCTCATCTCTCGATTGGTGCTATCTGGTCAGGATCTGTATAAGGAATCAGATGATGAATCACCCACCATGCATCATATGTAGCTATAGTCCCTAGATCTGCTAATCCATCTCTCCATCCCCACTGTACTGGCTGTAATGCTTGTATGTCTGCCTCCGTAGTAGCCAATAGAATCATGGGTCCCCACCATGGAACCTCTCTCGATGACCGAGCAAACTCTGCTCTACCTCGAGGCTCATCCTAAACCTCCCCAAACTATCTCAGAACTCTGTCTGGCAGATGTCTCTTGATAATGTGAACACTAGAAACAATCCTCCCAATGAGATATTGTATCTGTTTGCAGAACAGAAAATGTATATCCTCGTCCACCCACTCCTCACAATCCATGTAAGGTCTCCATGTGAACTGATCAAGAATATCCAACGCGTATCACCAGTACCCTGTGTCTACCACATGGGTCTGCATAATCTATCCTGTATATCAAAATGCATACGGGCGTCTCTCCTCTCTCTCTACTATAACTAGAGGATAGAAAACAACTATCCTCTCCCAGCCCCATACCATCAACAATGTCGTGCCACAACTCAACAACTGTGCATCTCTATAGGTGATGTCATGTAAATAGACGTACAACATCCCAAGTAGACATGGACCCCATGCATATCTCATCTCAAACTTTAACATGCCGACTAGCATAGCTCCCCATCCCACTAGAAATCCATGACCACGTCTTTCTTGAAGCACTATACCCCCAATCAAAGTACATAGGATACAGTTGATCCAATCGTATCTATCTGCTAGTACTGGCCATCTAATCTCATAATGCTCGATCCTGAGCCTACTGATGTCATCCACCTGATAGAGCCATGCCAACTCCGTCAATCCTCGCTGGGTATCATACATAACCTTCTCACCTCTAATAGGCAATCTTAGAATCCTGTACACATACTCCAATGTGACAGTGTCCTCCCTAGTTAGTAGATGAAATGATGATGTCTCTGAATGCCATTGCTCACATAGTGCCATCAACATCCCCCTGTTCGCCCGAATGGTAGGCATCGACAAACAATGATGTAGTCCTAGCTTCCATAGAAGCCGAATCTCTACAAAGCTCAAGGTGTCTCTCAATTCAAATGTGTCTAGTCGTGACTCCCGTGTGTAAATAGGATCTATCACCTCCTGCAACTTAACCATGGTGTCAGCATTTTTCAAATTTTCCTTGGAAATTTTTTAAGAAAATTTTACTAGTCAAATGTGGCTCACTTTTACAGATGTGGTGCATTTTTGCAAATGCATTGCATAGAGCCTCATATGCGGTGCATATTGTATATGCATTGCATATTTTTCCACACACCCTTTCCAACTAGTGCACATGCAGTTCACTAAACCACATGCGGTGCATTTTTTTCAAATGCGGTGCACATTTTCAACAGCCTACCAAATTAGCACATATGCATCTCAGAGATGCATATGTGGTTCACAAAAACATTTACGTCTATTCCTATCACACATGTGTTGCATAACAACACATGCAGTGCATTTCTTTTCAAATGCGACCATTCCCTAACCAGCCAAATCTAGCCCTACCGCATTTTTGTAAATGCATCGATTCACAGTCAAATGCGGCGAATACAATGGCAGATGTGTCGTTCACGATGCACCACATTTGTCTAATTAATTTTCTATGCCTTGAAAAGCATGAAAAAAAATAATTTCAAAGGTTTTTTTTCATGTACATACCGGTGGTCCTATGTCAGCTAGCCTCCTAAAGGTTCGGATTCGATATCCTCGATGCCTGGTGTATGGAATAGGAGCCATTTCGTTTGCTAGTTAGAGCAAAAACTTCACTTTTTCTATCTCCTTTGGGTGCAAATGAATTGAAATTTGACCTAATTCCTATTTATAGGAGGGTTAAAAATGGCATTTCTTCAGCCCTTCTCTATTGGCCGTGTAGCCTTTCGGCTTCAAACAACCCGTATTCGTCTGAAACATCTCCAAATTCAATTTCGTCGACTCCATAGCATTTCTAACTCTCAAATTGACTTATTGGGAATATTTCCTAATTTTTTTGAAACTTTTCAAAAATTGTCAATTTTCCCGAGGGGGCATACCTTACCTGTTTCATGTTGGGGCACAATCAGGGCATATTTTCTTTGACACAACATTGTACCAACATTGTATCAAAGAGGGGAAAATTGTAGATACCGAAAATTGGTCTAGGCCTGCGAGTACACATTTCGACATAATTTTCTATAGTCCGTCATCTTGATTAAATAATGTTAATTATTTAATTAACCTTTTCAACAGATATTTCCTCTATTAATTAAATACCCCTTTTTAATTAATTCATTAATTCATTATTAATCTTTATTCAACTTGATTAATTAAATAAATCATATTTATTTAATTATGACGCTAACTAATTAATTTTAACCCCTTTATCTATCAATTAAATAATTTATTATTTAATTACTCCTTTATCATACTTTTCCAACTATAATTAAATATCTTTATTTAATTATTCATTTAACCCCTTTCATCTATAATTAAATATTTATTATTTAATTATTTATATTATCCTTTCCAAAAGTCAGTTAAATAAATTACTTTATTTATTTAATTAAAGTCTCACTTTCGAATGATGGAATTAAATTAACATTTAATTCCTATTTAATTAATTATGTCACATTCCTCTATCATTCAGTTCTCTAATTCATTCACTCACCTTCTGACTCGAGATCTATTTTTAGTTCTTTAGTTATCTTCGTGTTTATCTCTGCGAGAAGACTCTCCATTACAACTGGTTGATTAACTAGTTCTAACTCCTGTTTCCATTCGAATGCATTAAGTCTTCGAGTTCCAACTTTGGCTTTTGCATACAAAGTCTATTTCTTCTATTTTTGGAGATTAAGATCTGAACTTGTGTTCTAACTCATTTTCTAAATTAGTCTCTATTTTTAGTCTTTCCTGAACTCATGTTCTAACTCATGTTTTAACTCATGTTCTATCTGAGACATAACTCACATCGCATGGCATTCATCAATCTCATCCATTGATCTCTCTTTCAATTTGAGCCGATCGTTCGAAAACCTACAATCTATAAAATGGCCTGTCACAATCATTATTCCTCCTCCTGAAATCATACACTTTTGAGAAGAGAAACTATTCTTCGATATTTTGCTTAGACACTCGACAATACTATACTTGCATTCAAACACACAAATCTAAGGGCAAGAATACTGAAAAGGAAAAATGGAAAAGAGAAGTAGAGATAATTCGAAAGGGTGAACGCATATTCGGTGAGATCATTTTGGTTTTATTATTTATTTTCCTTATTCGTTCTTTGTTGTTAGATTTTAGATTATTTAGATTAGGATTTAACTTTGTTTATCTAGTCTCCACTATTGCAGAAAATCTAAGATGTTACACTACCTAGGACTTAAGCTCATCCTTAGCCTATTTATCCTTGAACATCTAGGACTTGGTAGTGGTAGCAATCATGTCAATAAGATTTATTTACTGATTTCTAATTTGTTTACCTATATTGACAGTGCTAAGTTGATAATCCTTAGCTTGTATCTCCCTATCATCCTTATCAGCTACCAGGGTAGCAATGTCTCCTACCAAGTCTCCATCATCAGTGAGCCTAGTAGAGTGAATAACAGATAATTTCTTCTTAGGCTTTACCTTTTCTATTTTCTTTACCATTTTATCCCACACCACCGGTTGAGCTTGAACTTGTTGTCTCTTTTCCAAATTTAACTTAATCCAAGTGGGAGCAACTGATTGAGTTGTAACCTGTTGAGCACTAGGAGGTGTGGATGAAGGAGGTTTCGAAGAAAGTATCTCTATTGTTTGCTCAGAAGAAATATTATCCTACTCTCTCTATTCTTTTTGCATTCTCTCATATTCCATTCCTTTATCATGAGCCTTAATTTATTCTATCTTTCTCATCTCTTCTTCCTTTTGTGTAGCCTCTTCTTCATCTCTTAATCTCTTCTATTCTAACTCCATTGTATGAAGTTCCTCTTTTGCTGCCCTATCTTGCTCCTGGTCTTTTGCTACTTCCTTTTCCTTGGCTAGATCTTCATCTTTCTTCCTTTGTTCTTCTTCCTCCTCAACTAGCTCTTTGGAA
Organism: Sequoiadendron giganteum; assembly: GCA_007115665.2. Lineage (NCBI taxonomy): Eukaryota > Viridiplantae > Streptophyta > Pinopsida > Cupressales > Cupressaceae > Sequoiadendron > Sequoiadendron giganteum. The sequence continues at coordinate 352,359,643 of CM021104.1, read as the reverse complement.
GCTTATTTTCAAGCTGCTTTTGGTATTTCCTTCTGCTCTTCTTTTGTCAAAACATTGTTCATTACAACTTCACCCCAGAGGCTTCCTTCCTCAAACCTAGTCTCTTCTTCTCCAAGTTCCTCTTTGGCCCTCTCGAGATACTCCTCCAATTCTAATTTTTCTTCTTGAAGTGGAGTTTCTTTAGAGTCCAAAGACACAAGTGAATCTATCACATTAATCACAGGAGGCCTCTCTTCTTTACTATTTTTTGCTCCTAAATTTGATGGCGTAGTTGGAGGAGCATCCTTAGTTTGCATAGACATAGTAGAAGGACCTTCTTAAGTAGTTTCTTCTTCAAGGTACACAACAACTATGGGTGTACCACCAAGACCTTAAATAACCCTTGCAATAGCTACTTGATAAGTAACCTTAGCTTTTTCCAAAGCTTTGGTGACTTCCTTAATCAATGCTTCTTCTTTTGTTTGAGTAGGTACCTCCATGGCTACCTCTATAGCTATGAAAGTTTTCTTTGACCTTTTATATTGCCTTGTTTCAGTGGAGGACATGGGTTCACTGCTAGAATCCTTCTTGCTTGAATCTTTAACTCTTGGTTGATTTAGATGGAGGTTAAGCCATTCTAGGCTTCTATCAACCACTACTTATGAAAATTTCTGAATATTAGTTTCTTCTTTCTCCATCCAATTGACTGGCTCCAAATCCTTGGTGGACTCTTTATCCATTCCATAATGAGGATCAAGAATGATCCCATCATCAGTGGTTCCTTCTGGTATATCCTTTGAGACCTCAAATTCTTTCATTTGGGGATGGTCAATCTTTCATATCCCCTTCTTCTTACTTCAAATTGATCTTACAAATTCACCCAAAAGTCCTCCATAAGTGGTAGATGATGGGGAAATTATGAAGCATATATACCATACATCTTCCTCTTAGGATCAAAATCTTTTCTAGAAGTATAATGCTTGAAATCCATAGAATGAGATTCCTCCATTGTTTTCTTAGTTGCAATCGAAGAGGAACAAGAATAAAACCCTAATTACATTGGGAATGAGTGGCAATCAACCTTGTGTTGTGCAGAGAACTTGGCATTCACCTCAGCTTCCTGACGAGAAAATTCCATCACGACCCATCTATCACCATAACACCTTGGTAATTTGAAAGGGTCCCCATCATATCCAAACAATCTAAAATAGGTTGATTTTGGGTACTAGATGAACCAATATCCCCACTCTTGAATAAAATCCATTGCCTCTCGGGATAATCTGAAACCATCATCACCTATGGGCTGATTAATAATAACATATAAAAATGCATCATTGAACATTTTAAAGTGTTTTTTTGTTACTTTCAACTCCAAGTGGTCATAGTGCTCCCATACTTTCTTCGGATCCAGACCATCACCCATTGATCCCACAAAATTTAACCCCAGAAACTGTCCCATTCTTCTAGTACAATATATCACATAGGAAGACATGTAGAATGTCCTGGTTTTTGTTACTTTCAATAGTTGATCATGGATGTTATCTAAAATTACTTTTCCCAAGTCCAAATATTTTTTCCCATCTAGAATCAGTTGAATAAATGGAAACATCCAATTTTCAAAGGTATAAGAGTTCTCTTTTCCAAATACTTTTTCCAATAAGGTAATGATATCATCGATGTCTTCAAAGAAATCAAACCTCTTAGGCTTGGGTGGCATCTTCTTTACTGAATTCTTCTCTATCTTAAGCCACTTCTTATTATTGAGGCTTTTTTTTCCATCCTCATCTATTGACCACCATTTGAGTGCATCAACATGAAACATAATCTTTGGATTAGGGTAAGGAGGAGGATCAAAAACCAATCTAATCATCCCTAGAGTTAGATCAATGATTATATTTCCCTATGAATCAATGCATTACCTTTAATTCGGATTGTAAGTTTGTGCAATAGTTAATATAGATTTTGGACATTCCACTACAATGGGAAATGTAGCTACGTGAGCCAACCTAGAAGCTACAATTCTCTTTGCCCTTGGGGTAGCCTCTGTTGAGAAAGTGTTATCATAAAAATCCTTAAGGTCAATGTGACCCACCAGTGTATCAGTAATCTTCATGACATGATAACCAAATTTGGATGGTATTGGTGTCCCCTAAATTTTTTACTTCATTGTAGCAAGAACCTGCTTCAGTTTCAACCTTTTACCCCTTGCTCCTTTTGATGTTCCTTCATTAAGCACTTCTTCTTTTGAGTCATACATTTGTTAGTCACCTAAAATACTGACCATTATTAGACAAGGAGAAGATATGTGAAGAATATATTAGGACAAGCATTCATATCCAATCTCTAGTGATTCCAAAAAAAAATCCATTTTATAAGGTAATTCAGCATTTTCAGGTTTCAGGTTTGGGATAGAGCCAAGGACCTAGTCATTTTAAGCACAATACTAAACCTATATTGGAATTCAAGATCGAGGAAAACCCTAGAAATTGAACTTAATATAACACTCTTCAACACTCTCGAACCTTGAAATCAGGTTTTGATTGAGCACCTACACTTATCATGATGAATGGGGTTTAATTTCATTTTGTGGTCTTATCTTGTAATATGTTCAAAAACCAGGATCGGGTTTTCTCTAAGTAGTGGCACTTAACAAATGGAGTCAGTAAAGGGCTCTCCAAGTTTTGATCCCAATGAAGCATCAAAAGTCAAAATTGGGGTATTATTTGGAACTTGACCCAAAATTATGAATAAGCTTGTGTAACATCCCATGTTCTGATCCTACCCATAGTTCAAGAGTCAGAATAAAAAAATGGTTTAAGACTAGACCTTTAGAAAACAAGAAGGGATATGTCATGTTCGAGTTATGATCTCAACATTGTGTTGGAATTCAAAATCGGGTTGTAACTAAATGGTAGAACCTAAAACTGTGTCAAGGTTTTGGTGCTCGTACGAAATCTAATCCCGATAGTAATGTGGGGATCAAAATCATAACATAGATTGAAGCATTACCAAAATATTTAAACATTTCAAAGTTACAACTCAAAATCTGACCTCGATGAAACATCGAAATTCAGAATCAGGGAAAAACCAAGACCTATACCTAGACAATGGTTTTTCCATATAGTGTAGTTTTGAACCCTGATTTTGATGGAATTGATAGAATTGGGATTAAGGCAATCAACAAACATGAAGGAAAAATCGATATAACAGTATATATAAATATGCCTTCGAAATCAAGATTTGTCTAGTAATGGTTGGACCTTAAAGTTTATCAAATTTAACGTAAATTTGACCAAGTAGTACATAAAACCCTAAGTAAACTAGGGCATGGTGGAATATAAAATCCCACACACAAAACAAGAAAAAAGCACATGAAAACAAAAAAAATGAGGAAAACCAAAAACTAAGAAAAGAAAATGAACCAAAGGGTCCAAAAAAAATGAAGAAAAATGCACCGAAGGGTGCCAAGAAAAATAGAAATAATGAGCAAGAAACCAGCAGGAAAACCAAAAACCAAAAATGTGAAACAATAAACAAAACAAACACAGGAAAACCAAAAAAAAAGGGAAAACACAAGAAAAGACACCTACCTCCAAATATAACCAAAAATTTGGTAGCACAATGAGAGATCCAAATGAAACTTCAAGCCCTAACTGTCGGTGTTTCTTTGGTTCATTCCATCAAACTATACAAGCCAGAATGAATGAAATCTGAGGAGCAGTGGGAAAAAACTAGTTCGTCTGTGTGAATAGATGTTGATAAATGTGGGTTGGTTAGGCCTCAAGATTGGGGCAAAGGTCATAAGTGCTCCACTGCAAGAATGAAGGAAAGTATAAGTCAAGATCGGGACATGACACGACACTGAAATTTCAATGAATGCAAATTTCTAGTCAGGTTTGAAATCCGAATCCTAAATAATAGACACGGGAATTAGGATTAGCATGGAACATGGAACAAGAAGTTTGGAAAAGTTCTTGGTTCCAGTTCTAGTTAGATGTCTGATTTCAAAACAAATGAAAACACACAGGGACAACGAGTAGAAGTTGGGATCAAAACCAATATAGGAACTTACACTTTTAAGGGTGTAAGGTGATGGTTCCAATCTGAAACTGAAATCTGGTAGAATAAAGAAAACATAAGACAAAATGAGGGGATCAGGATCAAGACATAAACAACAACTTGAACTTTGGAAAGTAGCAAGTGCTAGTGACTATTTGAATCAAAAACCTGAAAAAACAAAGAAAACACAAGGACTTAGGAGAAAAATACAACTCCTAAAGCTTGAACAAGAACACTAAAGACAAAAAACAACAAAAGGGGGACTCATTTTAACCAGAAACAAAATTGGGTGGTTATGCAAGGCATAACAATTGGCAACTCGACTAGGAAAATGGTTTACCTATTTTCAAGATAATGAAGAATTCAGTCACCCAAAACCTCTAGTTTATGAACCTTTAACTTGAGTAGGATCAGTTACAACAAACAAGGTTGAGCTAGAATCTCAAAATGTGCATCAAAAAAAAAAAACTTCAAATCTGAGTGTGTGCATCTATGGTGGATCCTTAAGTAATTCACCTATCCTTGGAAGAATTGTATCAATATTCAAGCTACATGAAGTGATTCCCTTTAACTGTCATGCAATGATATCTTAGGCATTGCTCCACTATCATCTAGGCATCTATAACCCTGATGCAGATACCTCTAGTTCTCTCAAAGCATTGCTCTACTACCAGCTAGGCATCCATAGCCCCAGTAGATATATTCAAACCATCCTTACAATATTGAGTTTATTGTAATTTATTCTTCTCTTTTCTTTTTTGTCCATAGTTTACTTGAAGCAATTATTTTGTTATCTTTTCCCTCAATACTTCAGACATAAAATCTAAAAATCAGGTTGAGAACTACAATGGACCTTATGACAACGTTAAGACTCAGATTTTTCACCTCACTCATAAATATAGTCACCATAAGATAGACAGGGCCTTGTTGAAATAAATGATCCTATCTAAAATATGATAGATTTACCAGTGGTTTATGAGAGATCACTTAAAATATACATGTTTATTTTTTAACCTTACAAACTATCATTAAAATGGGCATAAAACATAAGTTTTGAAACAAAAGAGCTCGACAAACATACCTGAAAATACCTAAATCAATTTACCATTCATAATACCCTTAGTATACTTTGAACAACTACCCATTATTCTGAATGAGGAAAATGAAAGACCCCTAAAACGAAAAGAAACGAAACATAAAACAAAAAGAAATAAAACACACAAGCAAACAAGCAAACCAAAAAAATGAAGAAAACAACTAAATTACATATGTAAAAATGGACAGATGATCAAGCCTTCATGGCCCAAAGTAATTTTTGAGAAATTTTCCATTGAATGGAAATAGAATAGGCTCTCGCATTAAGGTGCTAAGACATAAAGCATTCTCACCTAGGATCTCAGTGATCTGATATGCACCCAACCAGAGTCTATCAAACTTTTGGTGATCACCCTTCCTCTACCTAGCTTTGTCCCATAGTAGCACAAGGTTTGGTATTTTGAAGGCCTTTATTTTTTCTCACTTGTCAAACCAATGTTTGACTATAGCTTGATGTTTGGAAAACTGATGCAAGGTAGTATCCCTCTGTTCTTCTAGATTGAGAAAATTAGTTAGTCGGACCTCTATCCAATCATCATTAGAATAGTACTCTTGCATAAACTACAAAATGGGTATCTCTAGATGAATAGGGAGGACTAGGTCTTGGCTGTAGACTAACTTAAATAGTGAGTTTCCTATGGCATCTTTTATTCTGGTCTTATCTGCCCATAAGGAATATCTCAGTTGTGTGTGCCAGTCCCTAGGATTACTTTCTAACAACTTCTTAATTACCTCCAACAAATTCTTATTGGTAGACTCTGCTACCCCATTCCACTATGTATATTAATTAGATGAGTAATTCAAAATAATTTTATGTTCATACACCCACTAAATAAATTGCACAAAAGAAAAGGGAGGGTCATTATCACATACCAGAGAAAACGGTACCCCAAACCTGGTAATGGCATATTCATTGAGGAATTTGATAACAACATTGGTGGTACTATTCTTGCAAGGTTGATTTTCGGTCCAACGTGTGCAATAATATGTCACTGTCAAAATAAACTAGTGACCTACAAAAGAATTCAGATTAATTACCCTGATAAAGTCTAATGCCCATTGGGAAAATGGTCCTACCTCGTATGCGGGTTGCAGGGGGATTGTTGGATTACATTCTCTAGATGCCAAATTTTGACATGTATGACATTTCCTAATGTCTTGGTGAGCATTTAGGAACACATGAGGCCAATAATAGCCTGATCTCAAAATTTGATGTGTCATGGCATCAGCTGAACCGTGCCCAGTACCATGCCTGCCATCAAACTCAATTATGGCCTATTTTTCCTACTACTAATCCAAGCAACACAAATAAACACCTTCAAAAGTATTCTTGTACAAGGCTCCTCCTTTGACCATATAGTGAGCACTCTTTAGTCTTAGTGCTCTTCTTTGAGTGGTCTTCATCCCATCGGGACACTTATTGTTTAATAGAAAGAAGGTCAAATCAACATACCATAGGTCACCTGTGAATGATTGTACTATGTACTAATGACATGATATGATTTTAGGATGAATATCTACCATGGCTTTAGAAAATCCATGTCCTCAAACCAGCTTCATTAGGTGAATTTCAAGGTCGAACTCCTATAGAATTGCTATCCATTTTCCCCTTCTTTCTCCCAATTTGCTCTGCATTAGAAGGGACTTTACTGCAAGGTCGAGAACTATGGTTATGATCTAACTGCATAGAATGTAATGGTGGAAATTTTTAACCACTCTTACGAGTGAAAAATATTGCTTCTCTAATGGTGGGTATCTAATATCGGCATTCTTGAAGGGAGAACTCATAAAAGCTATGAGTCATTCATCCCCTTCACTTTTCCACTGTGTCAAAACAAAAGCACACAAATGATCAGATGCAAAATAATAAATGTAAAAAAGTACTAAATAATTGTGACTAGTTAAGACAAATGCCTCTGAGATAGATTGTTTAATTTGTGAGAAGGAAACCTTAGCCTCATTAATCCATTCAATCTTCACATATTTCTTAATCATCTCATTGAGGGGTTTGACAATTTCTATGAATCTGATTATGAATTTCCTTACAAAATTTATCTTTCTAAAGAAAGATCTCATCTCCCTTTTTCTTCTTGGCACGGTCAACTTCAAGATGCATTCCACTCTATCAAGGTTGATTGAAATCCCTCTTTCTAATATTATATGACCAAAGAGTTTTCCATCTAAAATCCTGAACACACATTTCATTGGGTTGAGGGATACACCATAACTTATAAATTTTTGAAGGACCTTTCACAAGTCCATAGTATGGTCTTCCCTATTTTTAGAAAATAAAATTGGATCATCCATATAAATCATGATACATTTAGCTATGAGATCCTTAAATGCAATGTCCACCACACATTGAAAGGTGGCCCCAATGTTGTTGAGACCAAATGGAATCCTTCAGTAGGCAAATGTCCCCCACTTAGTAGTGAAATCGGTCTTCATTTTGTCTTCATAGTTAACCAGCACTTGATTATATCTTGAATATCCATCCAAAAATGACATCATCTGCAAGTTTTTAACTATATGCAACACACCATCAAGAGAAGGAAGAAGGTAGTTATCTTTCTTTGAAGCTTTATTGAGATATTTGAAGTTGACACACAATCTTATTTCCCCATTCTTTTTACGAATAGGCACCAAATTTGCAACCCAGGTCGAATGCCTCACTAGAAAAATTATTCTTGGTGATAGTAGCTTCTATACCTCTTTAAGAATTAGAGGTTCAATTAAGGCATTCAGTGGATGTTGCTTCTAATATAATGGCTTGGCTTTGAGTTTCAAAGGAATAGTGTACATTATCACCGAAGTATCAAAGGTTTTTATATCCTCATACCCCCAAGAAATTGTTGCGATATCTACTTCTAGTACTCTCAAGGATTTGTCTCGAATGTCCTTCAGGAAAGTTTTTCCAATGAATATATTTCTCTCTGGGCTTGAATCTTCCAAGTTGTATGATTCATACTTTCCTCCATCAGTATCAGTAGGTAGTTTCTCATGAGCCCGAGGTTCAAAATCAAAGATACTCTCTAGTGCTACCATTCCCTTAGGAATTCTATTGGTTTTTAGATTCATTATACCCTCAGCATCACCATCCTTCAAATTCCAATCCCCTTGATCCCTGTCAGACTCATTAATGATTTTTCCTTCGAAGACATTTGAACTTGCGAAAAAGGAAAGGATGTGTTGATCGTCATCAAAAACTTGGAAGTTCTGAACATTGTCAAGAATGGTTGGGATCAACACTAATTCAATAGAGAACCTTTTTAGCTTAGAATAATACATAGGATACAAGGTGCTAGTAGCAATAACAAGTGCATCTATGATATGGTTGTGTTCTCTGGGAATCAACTTAATATCGAAAGCATTGAAATCCTCGATAAATTTCCATACCATTTTTCTGTATATAGACAACCTTTTATTATGGCATGTGTACTGACTACGAACCTGCTTGAATATTACCTCAAAATATCTCATTACTTCCAAATTTGTCACTTTCTTCTGATACACAAACATCAGTCCTCTAGCAAGTGCAACATACTCTGCAACATTGTTAGTACAACCAAACTGTAACCTGCAAGAAGCAAAGTAAGTTTTCCTTTTTGGGTTGGTTCATTCTACTCCAGATCCACTCTCGGTTTTAGATTTAGAACCATAAAATTTAAGGGTTCATAGTTGGTCTTGGGTTGGGTTTTCTTTCTTCAACTCACTTATGAGTGATTACTTAAGGGAAATAGGTGGTGGTTTGTTGATGGTGTTTTCTGCATACCAACAACTCAAAAAAAAATAATATATACTATCTCTCTTGAAAGGTAAATCTCCATCAACAAGCCTCAAGAGATAACCCCAAGGTCTTTAATGTTAGGTCCTGAAAATGCAATAAAACAACTCAAAGATAATGTTAAACTACTAGTAATCACAAGGGTCCTTACAAACAAACACTGCAATCTTTGATATTCATCCAATATGGCAATGTATTGATGCTTTTCAATCCTAAATTAACCTAGATATTGAAAGAAATAACAAAAGATAAAGGGTTGAGATATATATCTATTCTAGACTAACTTCTAAGATAATTCATGAAGATAACACAACATTTAAAATGGATGAACCCTTCAAACCAATTCCTTCTAAACCCAAAATAAACATGCAATATCATAGAAATAGTGCAATCTCCTAAGTCAAATATTTTCAGATCATGAAGAATTCACATATCAACCTAAATTTGGTATTAAAATGAATAAATACCCACAATTGAACTCAGCATAAGAAAATATAGGGCCAGGATAACTTTACAAAGCAACTTACAATCAGCAAGCTACTAAAAGTATGGACAAAGGGTTGCTCAAACACTTAAAATACCATATCATAAACACAATTGAACTATAACTATTTCTAAGATTATTCATAAATAACTTAGAGAAATTCATCAAAATCTGAAACACAAAGAAGAACACCAAAGAACAATGTCTTCAATTGTATTTGCTTCACCGAAAATGTGCAATAATTTAAATATCTCAAGTACTATAATGTTTCTTAGAGCTCTTAGCTAGAGCTCCAACTCTTTCATAACTGTCTAACCTTAACAAATGAGGGGAAAATGCCAATTTATAGAATTACATTTTAGGGAAGCCCAAACTAGGGTTTACATCTTGGGTTGGCAGCCATATTTCCCTCTTGAAATTCCCTAGTTCAAATTTAAATTATAATATTAGAGGTCAGCTCCCAAAATTCAACCCAATACATCAATATATTAAATGGCACAGAGTATGAGATGTAGCTGACTTTATCCCTTTGCCTAGGTCGAGATAGATGGGCACATTTTTCAAGACTGTCTGGCCTGGCGATCTTTCTTATCATTTTCTCCTTTCATCTTTCTAGAGATTTCCTTGACTTTATTAAGAATTGGGTCTAGGTTGGCTTGGGTTGGGAGTGAGATTAAATTAACCCTGGCCTTTAGTGAATTTAATTCTCTAGTATATTTAATTAAGGTCTTCTCCCAATAAAAAAAATTACTTGATATTTGTCTATGCTAGAAATATAAATTGCAACATCTTACAGTTGGTCCCTTATGATTGGTCCATTATTTATAGGTGAATAGATCTCATGCAATCATTTCCTCAACTGCCCAACATTCAAAATCTTCTTTCTTGGCTTCTTTCTTCTAGCTACAATTTCCAAAATGGTGATACAACTATCAAAAATTTCATTCACTTTATTTTATGCCTTGGAGATCTTCTTTGGTGCCTTAGTCTCGAGCTCATTATTGAAATTGAAGGCCTCAACCCACCTCATGACCTTGTGAGTGTTGTCTATAGTGATAGCACCCTCTTTAACCAACACATCTATAGGGACTTGGAGTATTTTTTCTTACTCCTTAAAATTGGCATCATTCGGGATCTTGTAGTCAAGGAGTAATTGTGTGATGTCCTTAGAAAGGAAGGAGGAATTTTCATACATATTCTATACCCTTTTAATCATTCCATCGCCTCTCTCACTCACATTGTGTAACCATTCTTGTGTATGTTTCACAAATGACTTCAACCTCTCAATTTCTAAGAAATTATCTTTTGATAACAATTTTTCTGAGAAGGAAGAGCCCTCACTACTTTATGCCTGTAGTGGCTTACCAAGATGTTGAACATATTTATATATGTCATTAAGTTGCTTCTGCAACTTCTCCTTTTCTTCGGTCACCTTGTTCAATCTTCTTGGAATTTCTTGAGGGGACTTTGTGAATTCTTCCTTTTCTTTCTCCTTTGTGGTAGGACCTAGATTAATTGTTTGTACCTTGTAGTTTGAAGGTCTCACTTCATCCTTCTTCTTTTTTTCTATGGGAACAACCACCTAAACAATCCCATATTTAATTCATCCTTCTCTACGTTTTTTTGTTCCTTATCTTTATCAGGATCATCTCCATATTTAAGTTCATTATCATCATACTTAACATCATCCTCAACCTCAACATATAGTTGATCAAGGTGTTCCTTCAGTGGTGGCTGGGATAGAATTTCTACTCTCACTTCAGAAGTTATTTCCTTACTTTGTACTTCCTTCTCCAATTTCTTAGAAAAATTATTTACTTGTCCATCCTTTGGTGTGGAGACCTCTTCATTTGGTGCATATTCCTCTATGGCATTAGGGGAATTCCCTTCTTCTCTCAGAGGTTGATCTAGAACACTAGAGATATTGCTCTCTTGAATATTATGAAATGGAGAGGAGGTGAGAGGATCATCATTTTTAGTTTCCTTCTCCATATTCTCTAGAAGATCATTAGTAGGTGCCCCTTTAGTGGTCACCTTTGTCCCTTTTTCCACTCTTTCAGCTAGTGGGGTCTTGGGTTTAGAATGATTTCTCCTCACATACACCTGTTTCTTCTCCACATAACTCTCAACATCAACTACCTTAGGTTGATTGGTTCCCTCCTCAATGACCTTGGCCAGGTTCTGACCCTCAATTACCAATTTCCTCTTCTTAGAGGGTTGGACCTCCTCAGTGCTTTCTTTTATAATTTATTTTGAGGGCTTTCTAGAATTAGCCAATGGCTACCTCTTTTCCTTTCTTTTAACCTGACTTCTCATTCTTCTTTTGATGAAAAATTGTGATTCTCCCTCCTCCTCTGAAGGAATCTTTGTTGTATCATCCTTGGTTGTTTATGATTCCTCTTTTGAGTGGGATTCAAGATCTCCCATTAGGTCATATGTGAACTTAGTCCATCATCTTCTAACTCTAGTATTTTGTGTTTCACCCAAAGTTTGGAATATGTAAGGATGGGAGGATTAACAACATTAAGGTCAACAATTTCGTGCTTAGATAAATTAATCAAGGGAAGGGGCTTGTCTTTGTACTACTCATAATCATGTTGTTGGAGGAGATCCCCATCATCATCCACTTGGTCTGAATCCTGTGAGATTTTGTATAATCTCATCATTTTCAGAGATAGCCTCAAACACCTTCTTCTGATTACCTCATATTCATCCTAACAGTTGGCTCCAATCCTCAATGTGGATCTTATGTTTGTATTCTCTATGTGCTTAATTTTGGGCAACACCATAGGGTTCAAAATTGTTCCTATTTGTGTGTGAGTATAGTTTGAAGTGCAACATATCTTTCTTAGCATATTGGACACTCTAGATTAAGGGACAAGCCTCCAAAACTTCAATCGTTAAGGGGAACTCAGACCCAAGTTTTGGTTTATGCATGTCCTTTATATCTACATCAAAGGCCACCATTTGCCTTGCTACTCCCAAAAAAATGATTTTTTTTGTGGGATATCTTTGTAGCCTCAATAGGAAAGTTTGTGATCCCTAGTTCCTAATATAGGAGAACTTCTAAAACTAGATGAACCACTGAAAATACTTTCTAATCAGCTCCATGGCCTCTTTTGAAACCCTCACATGTAATGCATCCTGCAATAGTCTAGTAATGTACACAAATGAGGCATAATTAACCCTTCTATATGAAGGGAAAATAGGCATGGATCTAGAGACCCAACAATGTGGAATACATTCACTTAACACTAATACAACAGAGGAGAAAAGCATAAACTAGCTTCAATAGCTTTCTAAAACTACTTGAGATGAGTACATGCATGTAAAATAAATATTTCACAAAGTTGAGCATTCACAATTGACACCAGATATACATGGGAAAACCTTTTCAGGTAAAAGAACCCACCACACAAAGTCCAAACTATTTGTATTATAGTAACAAAATAGTTACATACAAAATTACAGTCTTCTCTGATCAGCTCACAGCAGCACTACTTGAAATTAACTCACTATTACAATGTTCTCGCAAAAAACATATATATTTTGAATTCTATCTTTCATGCAATATGTCATCAACTACCCTAAGTCAGACGTTGCATTTAATTCTATCAGTCAACCGCTGATCACCAGGTACAATCATGTCTAATTCAATCACACCAAAGATCTTCCCATACCGATCTCATTGCATCGAGCCACCCAGGCCATAACTGCTTTACCCAAATTAGGTCCTGTTCACCACCCTGAATCGACCTGCAATTACTGCTGCTACGAATTTGGCCTCTAGCCAATTATCGCTTTGACACTGAGCAACATGTCTTCAATTCATTCGCTGTCTGCATTTGACACCAAGTCCAACTCGGTCAAACCAGTCACCGAGCTCATCCGAGCTCCCCACAGCCCTTACCACACTACTACAGACCCCATCCGACCAGCCCATAGTATGGTGGTAAGTCATCTGATTTCATCCGAGCTCTATTGCATAAGCTACTGCACTACCATTGCTGACTCCAAGACACACCGCAGTACAATGGTAGTTGGCTTGGCTGACCGCTGACGGTCTTACCGCGGCCACCGCGGTCAGCCTCTTGGCTAGCTACGGTATACTGGTAACCACCAGCTAGGTCATTAGCGGCCTTACCATGGCCATCATGGTCAACCTCTTGGCTAGCTATGGTAGGGAAGTAATCACCAGCCAGGCTATTGGCGGCCTTACCACGGCCACTGCGGTCAGCCTCTTAGCTGGCCATGGTAGGGCGGTAACCGCCAACGAAGCTGCTGGAAGCCTTACCGTGACCACCATGATTAGCCTCTTGGTTGGCCATGGTAGGGTGGTAACCACCATCTAGGCCACTAATGGCCTTACCATGGCCACCGTGGTCAGCCTCTTGGCTGGCCATGGTATGGTGGTAACCGCCAAAACTGTCACCGCCAAAACCAAACAAAGCCATTGCGGTAAAGCGGTAAAGGTCGATAGAAGAACAATTTAACACCAAGGATGGAATGAAGGGGCATAAAGCTAGAAATTGAGACATAGTTTCTCAACAAGCTCCCACTTGGCAAACATTTCCAGCAAACCCCAATACAACAAAAAATCAATGTCTGTCATGCCCCAAGGCCCATCAATTCTGTGCACCATCTAAGCTTGTCTATGCTAACTAGCTTTGTCAAAGCATCTACAACATTCTTCAAAGTGTCCACCTTTTCTAGACTGACCTTGCCATCCTCAACCATATCCCTTATGAAATGATATTGCACATCAATGTGCTTGGTCCTGGCATGAGAGGTAGGATTCTTTGCCAAACAAATGACACTTTGACTATCACAGCAGATTGAAATCTTCCCAACATTGAATCCAATGTCTGAACACAAACAGTTTAACCAAATAGCCTCTTTACAGGCATGAGTTGTAGCCATGTACTCTGCCTCTATTGTGGATAAAGCAACTACAACCTATCGCTTGCTCATCCAACTGATTGCTCCACCATTAAGCATGAAAGTGTATCCACTGGTGGATCGCCTGCGATCAATGTCCCCTACCCAATCTGAATCAACATACCCAAGGATGTTGAGAGTCCTTTGTGATCCAACCAAATTGCCATGGTAACATAGTGCATAATCTGAAGTCCCCTTCAAATACCTGAATACTCTCTTCACAACATCCCAATGTGATCTTCCCGGATTTTCCATAAATCGGCTTAGAACTCCCAATGCTTGGGCAATGTCTAGTCTTGTACAAACCATAGCATACATCAAACTCCCAACATCACTTGCATAAGACACACTGGTCATGTCCTCCATCTCAGTAGCAGACTTTGGACAGTCTTCAACAGACAGCTTAGTTCCATGCATGATTAGAAGAACAAGCTTCTTGCAGTCATCCATGCTAAACCTCTCCAGAACTGTCTTCACACACTTACTTTGATTGATCCAAAGATTTATGCTTGTTTTGTCCCTGGTAATCTCCATTCCAAGAATGTACCTAACTACACCAAGATCTTTCATTTCAAACTTTGCAGACAACTAAGATTTAAGATTAGAAATCATAGTCTTGCTATTTCCAATAAATAACATATCATCCACATACAGGGTAATGACAAGCA
This sequence comes from Sequoiadendron giganteum, assembly GCA_007115665.2. Taxonomy (NCBI): domain Eukaryota; kingdom Viridiplantae; phylum Streptophyta; class Pinopsida; order Cupressales; family Cupressaceae; genus Sequoiadendron; species Sequoiadendron giganteum. The sequence continues at coordinate 352,344,636 of CM021104.1, read as the reverse complement.
CACGATCATTTTTAGATTTATAATAAATGCAATGATCATATTTTGATCTCACAAATCCAATTGACAACACAAATGTGTCAAATTTCTAGTACCACATTATAAGAGATTGTTTTAAACCATGGAGAGATTTATTCAACTTACAGACTAGATTTTTTTTACCTTTTCCAACAAAATGCTTAGGTTGGGACATGTAAATTTCTTCTTCCAGCTCACCATGGAGAAATGTTGTCTTGACATCCATCTTCTCAATTTCAAAATCATACATAGTTGCTAATGACAATAAAAATCTGATGGATGCCAGCTTTGCTACAGGGGAAAAATCTCTCCATAATCTATTCCCTCAATTTGAGAAAATCCCTTTGCAACCAGTCATGCCTTATACTTCTCAACACTACCATCAAGACCTGTCTTCCTTTTGAATATCCACTTACAGCCAATAGGATTTCATGCTTTTGGCAGTGGTACCAAGTTCCAAGTATCATTATTTTTCAAAGAATCCATTTCTTCATTCATGGCTTCTAGTCAAGACTTTGAATCAACCATGTTGATTGCTTCTTTAATAGTCCTAGGTTCATCAGTGCTGGTAATTAGAGCATAAGCACAGTTTGAATCTAACATAGAGAAACCATACCTATCAGGTTGCCTTTTTCTTGTGTAGATATTCTTATAGGCTGAGGTTGTTCTTCATCATCAGAACTTCCAGAGCTTCTTGAGCTCTCCTCATTCTTAGGTACACCATGCAACTCTTCCCTTTCTGGAGTTTGAGGAATTTCAACTACATCCTTCTTGTTGTCACTTTGATTTGTCACAAGCTGCTGATCACTTACTAAAGGTTTTAGCTCATGAAATATCACGCTTCTGTTGTACAAAACCTTCTCAGTAATAGGGTTCCAAAGCTTGTATCCTTTCACACCAACTCCATA
>CM021104.1:352162630-352339387 GCA_007115665.2 Sequoiadendron giganteum | reverse complement strand
ACCACATTCAAGGAGATTGTTTTAAACCATAGAGAAATTTATTCAACTTACAGACCAGATTTTTTTTACCTTTTTCAACAAAATGCTCAGGCTGGGACATGTAAATTTCTTCTTCTAGCTCACCATGGAGAAATGTTTTCTTCACATCCATCTGCTCAATTTCAAAATCATACACAGCTGCCAATGACAATAAAAATCTTATGCATTTCAGCTTTGCTATAGGCGAAAAAATCTCTCCATAATCTATTCCCTCAATTTGAGAAAATCCCTTTGCAACCAATCTGCAGTATGATTTTTCCTTTTAGGAATCAGCTGAATTTTGAACACATCGAACCGTTCAATCAAATCCCAGACTCTATGGTTGTAATTAGTCATTCTCCCATCATGGAAATAATACTACATTCTTATCTACTTGATTACGAATTCTGAATCTTTGAACACTTGTAATACTTTGTCCTTTTTCTTTAAATCCATGAGAAATCCATGTATGAGTGCTTCATATTGAACAACATTGTTAGTACACTGTAATTACAATTTGCGTGTAGTGAAGAAGGTTTTACCAACTAGACTAATTAATTCAAACCTGGCCTTTGCACCTTGCTTACACTTGGAACCATCAAACCGTAGCATCCAAATTTTAGTGGAAGAAACACCTCTAGAATCTCTGGTGCTTCTAGTTCTACTGGTTGAAGGATCATTTTGCACAATTAGTTGTTTTCATTTTTAATCCTCATGAACTCCTTGTATTTCAAGTATGATTGTTGGGGAAGAATTTATATGTCCCTCAATTTTCTCCACAACAGTTTGGCAGAGACAGCACTCAAGTTCTAGATGAGAGGAATTGTGGACCCTACACTAATGTGGAAGAAATAACTCCTCAAATTTTATTTTCCCTCTTAAACGTATCAGGTCTTCAATGCACTTTTGTATAAATTCCTTGAAATTGTTGAGCAGTCCAATATTATCATTGCCCAATTTAGAAACTTCACCCATTTTTGTTGTTGCTTCAGTACTATTAGAAGATTGAGTCAAGTCCTTGGGCATACCATGCATCATTAGAATTTTCTCCACTTCAGATTCATCCACAATAGTAGCTAAGATATAGTTCCCCAAGCTTTCTTTAGAAATCAGTACTTCGTTGGAGGTATTCTGATACTCAGTAATTAAATATTTTAATCTAGTTTCTCTCTCAATTTTGATTTGATTGGGGATTACCTTCCAAGGAATTCATAGGTGGGAATGATTTGTGGAGATATACCATTGAGAAATCTCATGAAATCCCTTCCAAGAATTAGTTTGTATGCATCTGGTATGTCAGCCACCTGAATGTTGATAATTTGTTGCACCTATGAGTCTAAGGCTACCTACATTAGAATCATGTTTAATTCATCCATGACACTAACTTCAGTATTATCTAATTGAGTAACTTTACATTGGGAAGGGGTAGGGGTAATACCCAAAGCTTGGAAGATAGAGAATGGCATGACATTCATTAACGCTCCAGAGTCTAACAAGTAGTTGCGCAATTTTTTTCCTAATATATAGATAAAAATCAGAAATGGAGTATCCTACTTGGTTTGAAATAAACTTAGCGGAGAATGAGTGTTAGCCACTTTTTTTTATCCTCCTCTTTTCTTCTATCCCTTGTCTACACTAGAGGTTTCTCCTTAGCAGGTAGGGTATTCTGACTTGGAGATTATTGAGAACATTGTCCTTTCAGTGGTATCTTTAACCACTAGTTCATGAAAACCAACCTTCTTAATAGTAGAATCTTCTGAGAACTTGGTAGGTACATGGTCATTTAAAGAACCCAACACAACACTCCTAATAAATAGAACCCTTAGTAACTCAAAATTTAAGATACTTACCTTCACTTTCTTGAGTTCCTCTACTACATATTCTCCCATTTGAAACATAGTCATGTCAGATTGGTTGTTTCTTGGTGTCATTCCTTGCTGATCCCTGACAACCTCTCCTTTTGATCAGGGATCAGCAAGGAATCATAGTGTTCTGATGGTATAATTTATTAACCATATGTATAACTCCTGTGGCATCATGTACTTCCATCTGGAATATGGTTGCAACTATCTGGAATTTAGGACACTCAAACTCAAAATGTTAGGTTGTTTTGAGGAGTCAACAATATCCCTTTAAAGTAACCTTGGGTAGGATGACTATACTGGTTGATTTATCTAGATTACCAAGCTAGTCCAATGGTGTAGGGACTCCCCCATTTTTATTTCTAGTATTCCATGTCCTATTTTTCTTTTGTGGTGATCTCTTATCGAAGTATTGTCTCGACAACTGACCTTTATCATAAACTTGTCCCTGAATCTGCATGGATTCCCTACTATGCCTACCATAGCTAGGATCTCTATGGTCTCTATTATAATTTGATTGGATACTTCTCTAAGTAGCCTATAAATAGTTGTTCTGATTTCTCAGGTATGTGACCTCAGTAGATAGTTTTTTGACTTGTTTTATCAGGTCATCTAGTCTCTCCTTATCAGAATTTCCTTGTACTGGGTTGGTGTTGAGTGATTGGGTTTTGCAAATAAGTTGGGAAATTAGATAGTTGTTGGGGAAATGAGGCATGCCTTGGGTTTTGAAAATATGGAGGGAGTGGTTGGGCCTGGTTCAATGGAGGGCCTAGGTGAGGAACTAAAGACATTTGTGGGACTGGGTTTATCAAGGGAGTCTAATTTAATAGGGCTTGATTCAGGCGTTGGACTTGTCTTAGATGTGAAGTGGGTATTGATGGAGCCTCAAATTTTGTTCTTTGAGTTCCATTAATTATTTTGCCACATTAGTGGTCTGTCATGCTATTCAGAAGAAGCCTAGGGTTGGGGTTTTATTTTTACCTTCATGAAATCCTAGTGTTCTATCTTAAACCCTGGGTTGGATCTATTTTGCCATTACCTTTTTCAGGGAGGTTTTAGAATGAATTATTTCCCATTGAATCGTCTAGGCCGGGCCCCTTTTAATAAATTGTGTTAAATATTTTTCCTGACTTCATTATTTCCTAAGTCTAGGTCGGCCCATGCCCCGTGCTTTAAGAACAACCTTAAGCCATCGTTTGTCATTGGCCTAGGCGATGCCTGCTTTCCCCCTTTTAATAATTATCTTATTTTGGAGGGAATATTTTTAATGACCATCAATCATCCTACAGTTGATCCTGACCGTTCCCCGCCATCTCGTGATGGCATCACTACTTGGTTTCAACTGATTGTGAAATCATGAGCAAGCACCACATGTCTCAGCTACCGATGCCGAAAAGGGATTAATAAAGTGTCTAATATTTGTCGAGGTCATGTGGAAACTAGGTTTTATTCATGAGGACAACCTGACAGGGAGAGGAAAAGGGACTTTGTTCCCTGATTATACTGTTGTTTCATATTTTGTCTTTTCCAAGGGAGGATGGATCCACTTTGGAAGGTTTTTTGATGATTATCATTTGAAGAGTGGATCTAGCAGGCATCATGACCCTCAGGGGTTCTTTTCCTAGTTCAAGCAATGAATTAAAGGTGGGAAGTTTGCACATGAAATAAATTTTCCTAAAGACCTAATCAAAAATGAATTTGATTTGAATAGGTAGAAATTGAATAAGGAAAAATGGATTACATATGAGAAGTTTCTTGCCATAGTGCATAAAATGGATCCAAAATATGATCCATTAATGGATTTTACTCCATTCCACAAGAGAATTGATTTCTTGTTGGATAATTTCAAAGAGATTATGGGAACCTTGATGACCAAGAAGGTCAATTTGGAATTGGACTTTGGGGTTCAAAGACCAGAGGTGAGGCCTGAAGAAGAAAGGCCAACTTATCAACCCTCAATTGATCGGACTCTATACAAGAGGAAGAGGAATGGCAGCAGCGATGAGGATGAGGGGGATAAGAAGGGAAAACAAATAATGAAAGAATCGTCACAACCAGGTCCAAGGTTCAGAGTACCTGGAGGGATAGGCATTTTTTATCTGGATTCACCATTGAAAAATGATCCTGTAGTGCTACCATCAGAGCCAAGCCCAAAAAGGTAGAGAGTTGAGGATACACAAGAGGCTCTGATGGATGAGATAATTGTGAGTGATCAAGATATGAAGGTTGGTATCCCTTCCCCTCCTAGATCAACATAATTGGTGATTTTTGACATGGATGTAAAGGGTCAATGTGTACAAGATGCCAGGATGGAGGCTTGCAAGGCATTCTTGGACAATGATGCATTTGTGAAGACTCGTGTCTTCTTGTAGCTAGTTTGGCGGATAAAACTAGAAGAATACCAGGACAAGTGAAAAAGAAGGAGAGAATCAAGGCTTGATAGATCTGAGTAGGAGAATGATGATGAGGTTAAGGCTAAATTAATGGAAGAATTCAAAAACATCACTCCTGAGGAGGGAAGAAGACTTGTGACTCAGGTTGGTGTCCTTATTTTACCTGAATGGGACATAGCCGATGCTGTAGCATTCAATATTATCTTACAGTTCAAGCACCCCATACAAAATAGTGAAGAAGAGGTTAGGGTATCTCTACAGGACTCTGCCTTCAGTGAGGAGTATGAAACTCTAGAAATATGGGCATTGAAACCCCAAGGAAGAAAGCCAAATGTAACTGATATTAACCCAAACCTAAGGGGAGGGCTAATCATCAAGAGAGATTCTAAAACTTCAACAACAGAACCTACAAGCCTGACAGTAAATGTGGCCAAATTGGCCCAAAAGACAGCTAAAAGGGAAGAGGTTGAAAAGAAACTTTGATAAAGAAGTACAATATAATAATTGGAGAATATAGTAGGATGCAGCAAAGGAACTTTGAGCTGAAATTTGAAGTAGATAGGTTGAAATATGGGTAGGTGGGAGAGTCCTCCAGTGCTCCTGGTACCAGAGTGTTACCTTCTATTTCAGGATCAGTCCCCCCTACTACTCCAATTGTTTCTACTTCAGGATCCTCCATCCAGACACCTGCTCTCAGTCCTACACTAGGGCCAGTTCAAGAAGAATTTGAGTATTTTGTGGATCCCACCAAGAAGCAAATGTTGAGTAAGATTACAAAATTACAGGTTGCCTTAAAGGCAAGTGAGGATGGTGCAATTTCCAAACAAAATGAGGTGGTTGACATAGTTTTGAGGCATCTAAATGAGAAGGTTGATGGTAGATTACCATCTGTGCATTCTTTATATTCTTTATTTTTTGATGGAACAAAAAACATCAATAGGGATTGGGAAATAGTTTTTCCTTTGGCTGAGAAGTGGATCCCTAGGGCCAATGATTTGGATATTATGTATAAGGCCTCTAGGTTTGATGTAGATAATAGGCCCCAGTCATTGAGGCCTACTCAAATCTTTTTGAAATAATTGAAGGGATTCCAGGTCCTACTTGATTATTTGAGTAGAAGAATTAGGGATCGGGTAAAGAGCTTTGATGACTGGAGTGATACCTTTTTGCCAGATATAATTAATGCATAGGGAAACATTAGAACATTGCAGCAGTGGAAGGAAAGGGCCGAAGAAGTTATTAATGCATAAATAAAATTGACTTGTGATGATTCTGATTATGACTTGTTGGTAAGTAGCATGGACAAAATAATTCATACCAACACATTCTTAGAGTCTTTTGAAAGAGAGGCCAATCAGGTTGCAATAAAATACACACCTTACAATACTAAGGTGAATGAGGTGGTGAAATTTGACTGGCCAACAAATGAAGAGTATCATAGATGGGTGGACAAGTACTTAACCAAAGAGGAGTAAGACGATGTCTACTACTGGCAACTAATAGCTCAACAATTATAGTTATAACTAATTATGGTTTCATCTCCATGGCGGCTTTTTGGCACAAGTTTTGAGGTTTGGAAAATGCATCGGCTATTCTCTAATGAGTGGAATCAACAAGAAGATGCTCCAGGACTCGGTGATTGTAATCATATTTTTGAAATGTCACGAAGCGGTCCAATTTACCGTTGACATGTGTATTTTATGGCCCGATGCTTTTTTTCTCCTTCATTCTCAATAAGAAGGATTTCAAAGCCAAAAATAAGGGTTGGCAAGTTAGATATTTTGAGGTTGAGTCTAGGCATAGTTGCAGAGTAAAGTGTAAAGCCTGATTTTTTTAGTGTAAATGAACTTTAGGTTTTGTGTCATTCTTTAGTCGGGTTTTGGGTTTATGTAGGTTTGATGTTTCATAACAGTACTATCATTTGAGTTATAATGATTCATTTTGAGGTCATGTCTCTCCTTTGTATTAGCATATCATAATTTTGAATATTATAATGAAGGGTTATTGCGTTCATCTCACTGATGTGGTGTGTATGACTTCCATTTTGGCTTTAATTCAAAGAATTAATTAAAATTCTTGAATGGAGTTATAGATGGATATGTTTATAAAGCGATTTGGTAAGAAGTATTGGGTTAGGATATAAATTGATGATGTTGTAAGAAAATATTGTCAAAGATCTTATATGCTATGTGTTTGAATTTTTCATGGAATTTTAAATGTTCGTGAATTCAACTCCCCAATGGTATATGCCACTGGTTTAAATTGTATATGTTTGTGATGTTTTGACTCTTCTTGTCTTTGCTTAGAGTTTGCTACCAAATTACAAATTAAATGGCTATCCTAAGTTATGAAATATTGTTGTAATCATCTCATGCTCCAAGTAGTTGATACTATTGATGAAAAGCCAATTCAATTCAGTATTATCATATTCTATTGAGCTATTAAATGGGATTATCTGTTAATTCTTAATGATTGTTTATAAGTTCAGTGCATAGATTATAAACCCATTATAGGGATCACCCTCCTAGGTTTTGCAGATCGCAAAGTGTAGGAGGTTTATTAATAAAATCCTTGTCAGTTGGTCCAGTTCCTTTGAGCTTCCCTCAATTAGAATTGGAAATTCTATAGGTAGAATAGAAGATAAACCTGGTTACAGTAAAAACAACCAACGGGTCTTAAAGAGGATAATGGTTCGTATAAATGCTGCCTCAAATCGCTGCTAGCTTTAACTACTACAACATATGCATTAGTCAGCATGGTAGGGGGTTCATGTTTCCACTTAATGAATGTGGGTGTGAGGCTATCTAGTGCTTCATAGTATACTTCTTTAGCTAGTGCATTATTTATAGCATATGCCAGTTGAATTCGAGTGTAGGCCTTATGAAATCTATTGTTAAATGAGCCTATAGCTTCATTAACTTCCCTCTTAATTGATATAAACTAGTGGTATGAATCATTAGGGTTGACTGGAATCTTGAATTTCTACAAGAAGGTAATATCTAGTTGATTCCAGCTAGTAATAGTACGAGTAGGTAATTTTTTGTACCAATAAAAGGCCTTCTCTCCTAATGAATAGGGAAACAACCTACAAGCCACATCCTCATGAACAATCTACCTATCCTTCAGTGGAGTCTAAATTTTTTTGATATGCTCTTTAGTAGTTCTATTAGGATCATTGATGTGGAACTTAGAGCATAAATTCTCAGGGTTTTTAGGCATAACATGGTTTTCATCGAAGGACAAAGGTGAAGGATTGTCAGCCAGAAAATCCATTGGTGGTGGTGGAGGTGGTAATGGTTGGTTAACTAGAATCTAGGGTTGTTGGATAGGTGTGAATTCAAGTTCAGTAGGGGTGGATTAAGAATCCGATGAAGATCTGGATGAAGAGGATGGAAAAATGGGTGATGATGATGATGCCTTCCCCTTGTTATTCCTCCTTGACCTAGTAGGGGCTCATAATTCCTGAAAGTCTCCTTCAATCATAGACCTAGTCTATCTCTTGAATATTTTTGGAGATATGGATGATAGAAAATGCACCAGTTTGTTGAATCTACCCTCCTTCTAGTGCCAATCTATTGATGGTGTTTTCTACACAACAAAAACTCAGACAAAATATAATATTCTATCTCTCTTGAAAGGTAAATCTCTATCAGAAAGCCTCAAGAGACAAACCTAAGGTCTCTAATGTTAGGTATTGAAAATGAAATAAAATAGCTCAAAGATAATTTTAAATTGTTGGTAATCAAAAGGGACCTTACAAATAAACACTGGAAGCTTTGATAGTCATCAGATGTGGCAATGCATTGATGCTTTTATGTCCTAAATTAACCCATATATTAAAATAAATAATAAAAGATAAAGGGTTGAGAGAGATATCTATTCTAGACTAACCTCTAAGATCAATCATGAAGATAACACGACATTTAAAATGGACCAACCCTTCAAACCAATTCCTGCTAAACCCAGATTAAACCTGCAATATCACAGAAATAGTGAAATCTCCTAAGGCATAAAGATTTTTAGATCATGAAGCATTCACGCATCAACAAAAATTTGGTATTGAAATGAAAAAATATCCATAATTGAACTCAACACAATAAAATATATTCCTAGGCTAACTTTACATAGCAACTTACAATCAACAAGCTACTAAAACTATGGACCAAGGGTTTCTCAAACACTTAAAATACCATATCATAAACACAATTGAATTGCAACTATTTCTAATATTATTCATAAATAACTTAGAGCAATTCATCAAAATTTGAAACACAAGAACCATGCATGGATAAATAACACAGAGAAGAACACCAAAGAACAATGTCTTCAATTGTATTTTCTTCCTCAAAAATGTGCAACAATTCAAGTATCTCAAGTACTATAGTGTTTCTTAGAGATCTTAGCTAAAGTTCCAACTCTTTTGTAACTATCTAACCTTAACAAATGAGGGGAAAACCCCAATTTATAGCATTACATTTTAGGGTGGCCCAAACTAGGGTTTACATCTTCGGTTGACTAGAGAGGTCAACCACATTTTCCTCCTAAAATTCCCTAGTTCAAATTTACATTAGAATATTAGAGGCCAGCTCCTAAAATTCAACCCAATACATTAATTTATTAAATGTCATGGAGTCCAAGATGTAGGTGACTTTATCCCCTTGCCTAGGTCGAGGTAGATGGGTGTGTTTTTCAAGACTATCTAGCCTAGCAATCTTACTTATCCTTTTCTACTTCCATCTTTCTAGAAATTTCCTTGAATTTATTAAAAATTAGGTCTAGGTCAACCTAGGTTGCGATTGAGATTAAATTAACCTTGGCCTTTAGTGAACTTAATTCTCTAGTATATTTAATTAAGGCCTTCTCCCAATTAGAACAAAATCCTGTGTATTTGTCTATGCTGGAAATATAAATTATAGCATCTTCTAGCTTGTCCTTTATGATTGGGCCATTATTTCTAGGTGAATATATCTAATGCCACCATTTCTCTAGTTTCTCAACATTCAAATTCCTCTTTCCTGGCTTCTTTCTTCTGATTACAATTTCTAGAAAAGTGATACAGCTATCAAAAATTTTGTTCACTTATTCTGCGCCTTGGAGATCTTCTTTGGTTCCTTAGTCTCAACCTCATTATTGAACTTGAATGCCTCAATCCACCTCATAACCTTATGATTATTCTCCATAGTGATAGCACCCTCTTTAACCAACACATCTGTAGGGACTTGGAGCATTTTTTCTAACTCCTTAACATTGGCATCATCTAGGCTCTTGCAGTCAAGGAGGAATTGTGTGATGTCCTTAGAAAGGAAGGAGGATTTTTCATACATCTAAAATACCTTTTTTATCATTTCATCACCTCTCTCACTCACAGTATATAACCATTCCTATGTATCTTTAATAGATGACTTCAGCCTCTCAACTTATGAGACTGTATTTTTTTATAACAATCCTTTTGAGAGGGAAGAGCCCTCATTTCTTCATGCCTGTAGTGGCTTAGCAAGATGTTGAAAATATTTGTATACTTCATCAAGTTTCTTCTAAAACTTCTCCTTTTCTTTGGTCTCCTTGTCCAATCTTCTCATAATTTCCCGAGAGGACTCTATGAATTGTTCCTTTTCTTGTTCCTTCATGGTAAGACCCAGATTAATTATTTTTACCTTGTAATTTGAAGGTCTCACTTCATCCTTATATTTTTTTCTATGGGAACAACCACCTAAATAATCCTATTAATAAACTCATCCCTGAAAAAATTGGAAACCATTCTTACTCTTTTCCTTTCCTTGGGATGTCCCCAACTTTCTAGGAACTTGTCCCAGTCTGGAGTCTCATCTTACATAATCACTGCCTTTTGTTTTAATATTTGTTCCAACCATTTAGGAGCATATAGTTTTTCAACCTTTATGTCCTTCTGAAAAGTATCCTATTTTGGTTTACCATGAGAAGGACTATTTTCAATATCTTCCATATTTACTTTATCCTTCTCTAGGTTTTGTTGTTCCTTATATTTATCAGTCTCATCTCCATATTTATCAAGTTCATTATCATCATACTTGACATCATCCTCAACCTCAACATATGGTTAATCAAGGTGTTCCTTCAGTAGTGGCTAGAATGGCATTTCTACTGTCACTTAAAAGGTTACTTCCTTACTCTATACTTCCTTCTCCTCCAATTTCTTGGAAAAATCATTTATTTTCCCCTCCTCTAGTGTGGAGACCTCTTCATTTGGTGCATCTTCCTCTGGGGCATTGGGGACATTCCCTTCTTCTCCAAGAGGTTGATTTGGAACACCAGAGATATTGGTCTATTGAATATTATGAAATGGAGAGGAGGTGAGAGGATCATCCTTTGGAGGTTCCTTCTCCATATTATCCTGAAGATCATCAGTAGGTGCCTCTTCATTGGTCACCTTTATCCCTTTGTCCAATCTTTCTGCTAGAGGGATCTTGGGTTTAGGAGAATTTTTCCTCACATACACCTATTTCTTCTCCCAAAATTCTCAACATCAACCACCTTAGGTTGAGTGGTTCCCTCCTTAGTGACCTTGGCCTTCTTGGCCTTGGCCAGCTTCTAACCCTTAATTACCAATTTTCTCTTCTTAGATGGTTGGACCACCTCAATTATTTCTTCTATAATTTCTTCTGAGGGATTTCTAGCTTTAGCCACTGGAGACCTCTTTTCCTTGCTTTTAACTTGACTGCTTGTTCTTCTTTTGATGAAAATTTATGATTTCTCTCCCTCCTCCACTGAAGGAATCTTTGTTGTCTCATCCTTGGTTAATTATGTTTCCTCTTCTGAGTGGGATTGAATATCTCCCATTAGGTTGTATGTGAACTTAGTCCCATCAACTTCTAACTCTAGTATTTTGTGTGTCATTGAAAGCTTGGAATATCTAAGGACAAGAGCATTAAATACATTGAGGTGAACAATTTCATCCTCAGACCAATTAACCAAGGGAATTGGTTTGTCTTTGTACTACTCATTATCATGATGTTGGAGGAGATCCCCATCATCATCCACTTGGTCTAGAACTGGGGTGATTCTGTATAATCTAATCATTTTTCAGAGATATCTTCAAACACCTTCTCGTAATTACCTCATATTCATCCTAATAGTTGGCCCAATAATCCTCAATGTGGATCTTATGTTTGTATTGTCTGCTTGCCTGCATTTGGGCAACACCATAGGGGTTGAAATTTTTCCTATTTGTGTGTGAGTATACATTGAAGTGCACCATCTCCTTCTCAACACATTGGGCACACTAGATAAAGGGAAAATCCTCCAAAACTTCAATCCTTAAGGGGACCTTAGACCCAAGTGTTGGTTTATGCATGTCCTTTATAACTACATCAAAGGCTTGTTGGAAGTGAAACTACTTTGAGAGGGGGGGTGAATCAGAGTAATAAAAATTAAAAACCTTTTATGATGTGAAAGACAAATTTGAACTTTTAGAGATCTAGAGCATAATGTAACTGTAATATAAAATCTAAAGTTTAAATGATAAGACAAATTACTCAAACAACTACAAAATAAATGCCTAACAACTCATGTTAATGCAAGGTGTAAATTTTTCATATAATTTTGAGTGAACAACCTTTTTTAATGCTTTCTTTTTCAAGGAAACCATAATTTCCGATGATAGAGAATAACATTTAAAATTTGCACATTTATAACTGGACCAAGAGAATTAAGATGAAATTGAACAATGAAAACGTATCAGATCATTTAAAGAAATTAACTCAGCATAAATGGAAGAAGAAAAAATTATGCAAGATAGAAACGAATCACACAAAAGAGAGACATAGAAAAATGCCGAGTGGGAAACCCTCTTGGGTTAGAAAAACCACACCAAAATGCCTTGCAGGCTTGATCTCAAAAACTGATTACAATTTTGTTCAGAGAACCAACTCAATCATAATGTGGAGCATCAACTCCTACAATAAACTGAAGCACCCACTTCAAATTAGAATCACCAACTTCTCTTAAATCAATACCCTAATGATATTGCAACCTATTGGGACCTTATAACTGCAATGATTGTTTGTAGTCACGAAATCACAATAGGATACACGAATATTTTTCAATAATGCCCAACTCAAAATAAGCTTTGTTATACAATCAAAGACCTATACTCTATGAATCTTCTATTTTCCTTTTTAAATACAAAAATATGTCACTATAATTAACCCTCAACAAGAATCTGTTCAAAATTAAATCTTTTATGTTTTCTCCATCACCGAGTCATGGATTTTTCCATCCATTTATACAAAGAGAATAAAAATAGTTATTCTTCTCAAAAACCCATATCTACATATAACCAGGGTTTTTACAAATTTGTAAACCATGCTTTTAAACCATGATACCCATAATGAGTTTTAATAATTAGCAAAGAAGTTTTGATTACATCTAAAAAAATATAAAACCCTTGAGTAAAGCTTGGGTTTACACAAACTGAAACTAAATTCCAACGAAATCTTAATCAACAAAACAATTAAGATTTCAACCAACATGAGTATCTTCCAAAAATATGAAAACCAAATACCTATCATTATGGCCAAAATGTTAGAACCTAAATGTGTTGAAACTTCATAACGGTCTCACTAAGATTCTTCCAACCTTAGGCTCGAAAAGAGTCCACAATAGAAACCGTCACCCTCCAAAGCTCATAGATCATCATACCTTTAGCTCAAGCCAAGTCTCAGCTCAAAACTGAATTAGTATTTTCAATGGTGCCGCTAGGGTTAACTGGGTTTGCAAAGTGAAACAAAACTTTTGTTTTACCCTATTTCTTCCTTCTCATCAAAACCCCAAAACATAATGAATGAAATTTGAAATCCATAAATCATATCACAATCATTTTGGAATCCATGCACCAAAATGTAATCATTTTTGTGTTTCATCAAACACTGATAAGAAAATACAATAATAAAGTGTCATATATCTACCTACTCATAATCCATGTGAGTAATGAAAACAACTAACAATTTCGTGTCATCATAAAATTTCTGCCAAAGTCAAAGTGCCATACCAACTATCATTGTCAAAGACTTCAAAGAAAAAAATGATATCAAATGATTATAACAACTGTCAAATGTATATGTGTCAATAGTCACATGCAATGGTGGACTTTGAAGTGCTCGACAAAGAATATTTTAGTTGTCTTAAGTGCTAAGTGAATGCACTTAGTATAAATAAAATGTGCCATGTAAACAAATTAACTCAATAACATTATAAATGATGCCAACTAAATGGATTTCAAGCATTATAAAGTGTAATATCCCATACACAAAGTGCAAGTTGTGAATGATGCAAAGTGAAGCCCAATCATAAGAGTGTGTTAAGCAATGCTATAAAAATAATATACCAATGGAGTTCAATAACAAATGTAATGACCAATATGAAAACTTGAGTCTGCACAGATACTGAAACCAAGATATACCTTCACACTGCAATGCCATAACTTGTATGTGCCATGTTAGAACTAAAGACACCATGAAATATCTTTCTACACATGAAGCTCCAAACATCAGTACCACAAGACATCAAATCTGAAAAAAGAAAAAACATAATAAAGTTGCAAATCTATCTGAGATACTGAAAACCAAAAGAGTGCCAAGCCAGCTGAATGTAAACAACAATTCCACTGATAATCAATCACCAAGATGCCAAACCAAAACACAATTTTAGCATCAAGGACAAATAAAAAAAGAGAAGCTTCAACAAGGCCACCATTTTCCTTGCTACTTCTAGTAGAAAGAGTTTGTTCATGGGATATCTTGGTAGCCTCAGTGGGACACCTAGTGATCCCTAGATCTTTATATAGGAGAACTTTTGAAATTGTATGAACCACTAACCATAATTTTGAATCAGCTCCATGACCTTTGTTGAGACCCTTACATGTAATGCATCCTATAACAATCTTGTAATGTACATAAAGAAAGAATCATTTACCCTTCTATAATTTGAGGTGTTGAACTGAAGTTGAGGGAAGACATCACATATTCTATCATGTCCCAAGGTTCCTCTACAACTCAAGCCTTTATATTTATTCTTTTCAGCCAACATGTACACCAGATATGAAGTCATGGTGAACTTCTTTGTGTCTTGAAAATTCCTCAGTTGTTCATCTAGATTATCACTTATGATCCTTGCCCAGTGATAGTGTGTTCCTTTTACAATCTGGGAGATGTAGAACATCCAACTCTTGAATATGAAGGAATCATCTAATCCCATTACTCTACCCAAAATAATTATCATATCATTATATTCAATCTTGAAATCACTTCAATGTAGTTATTTGGGCAGCTTGGAGTAATGAGATTTTGGCTTTGGAATCCAGTTTTTGCTCATCATTAGTAGTGCCTTATCAAGGTCTTCTACATAGAAATTCTCTACATCTTTGATGTTGATCCTTACCAACTTTCTTTGTGACCCAATCTTGAAATTTCCTGCAATGAACTCTTCTATTAGGTTGCCCATTACTCTTATGGGTGGTCCAATTATGATCGCTTTGTCTGATTCATAATGTTTAGCGCATTCCAATACCTGCTCCAAACATTGCAATGTGGGAGGGAACCTTGCCACCTGTTCGAACCCTATATGAGTGATGATTTGGGCCAACTGAGATGGTGTATTCCCAAACATCCTCTGCTTGAAATCATCATAATCTACATGCCCCATGTTGGTGTCAATGATTTTGCTCCATGTTGAGATAATCTTGGACTCGAGCCAAATTCCATTGAAGTCATATTTCATCTTCTTAGATATTGTGTGGGATTCCTCATGACCAGATTTTGATGTCTTTTCCTTGGATCCCTTGGATGGACTGGGCTCAACCTACATCTATTAGAAAAGAGAAAAATCACCACAACACCTAGCCTGATCAAACATTAGATTCAACCACATCATAATATCAATGGAATCCATGAATCATAACATAATCGACATAAAAGACATAATGGAAACCATTAAAAACCCATTACCAAACCATAAAATGAAACATTGAAAAGGCTCAAATAATTTGCTCATTCGGGGATTTTAGGCAAGGAAGGATTGCAGGAAATCAACCCCTAAGTGGATTCTCTAAAAACCTAGAAGCTCATGAAATCCAAGGAGAGACAGATTCTCCAAAATGCTTTCATCTTGGCACAATCTCATGATAAAATTCATCCACAATCATCATTCAAACATCCTTATTCCCATGCAAATGCTAAATTATAACCCACATCACCATCAAAAGGAGGTCAGAATTTCTAGGGCCCAAAGGATTTTTGGAAAATCTGAAGAGGGTCGGATTGTCTCAATGTGAAAATGTTTGGGGAATCCGGATCCAAGAGGATTTCCCGAAGACATGATTTTAGCATAAAAAATTAAGTCACCAACTTCTTTCATCTTTACATAATTTCTACACCCAGAGGTCCAAGCCAAACTCGTGCATATGTGCCTCTAAATAAGTAGTTTGGATTTCAAAGCCTACCACATATTTTAAATAATTTGAGGAGAGGCGGATTCTCTGAATCTTAAAGCACTTAGGGAATCCAATCCTAACTGGAATTTCTGAAGGGCACTCACTAGCTATGTCTCGACTTAAAAAATTTAATTCACACCGTGAAAACAACTCTGATATACTCCAAAAGCTTTTGGAGATGCATTAACACAAACTAAGGGCTTCAGAGATCTGGAAGATAAATGGACTCAAGAAATCTAGAGGGATGTCGATTTTTTGAAGGGATCAACCTCTAAAGAATCTACCTGAAGGTGAATTTTTTGAAGAGACTAACCCTCAGAGAATTTGGATTGAGGTGGATTTTTCAAAGTCCATATTTATCTTGGAATTCATCATCCCTTCGAAAAAACCATTTTCATCTCATTTCTTCTAACTCAAGTCAAATTTGAATGCAAACCCTAGATGCAAGTTTGAGCACAAATTGAAAAATTTGTTCAAGACCTGTATATGAATCCACCAATATTAGGGCAAGGTAAATATAACTAGGGTTTGAATACATGAAGGCCCAAAACTGGTTCAAGATCCATAACAAAATCAGGAAGGAAAACCCTAGTTTGTAAAAAAAAAAGCTTGTGTGGCCTAATTTTTTATCATAGAAAACCTAAAAGAGAAACCCCAAATGAAGGAATGATGCCATAATTTAGGCACACTGAACTAGATGCCAAGGAATCAAAAAATAAGCATCATGAATATCCTTAAAATCTACTATTTAACACCAAATTCCAAGCAAATCAAGTGCAAACAAACAGACCCACACAAATGACACTTTGAATATCAATCTAACTATAGGAAACAAACTATGAAGGAAAACATATTTAAATTATCGAAACCCTATAAAATCAAATTCAAATCACTATGGGTTCGAGGCTCATACCATTGAACTAAGGAGAAAATAAAAAATAATATGCAGAAAGCACCTTTAAACTTGATCAAATCCCTAAATGTTGCCGCTCAAATCACCAATACAGAATGTAGAGAGAGGATAGAGGTTGCCCCAATCACAAAACAATGCAAAAATAATGGATAGAATGAGAAAGCATGACTTAAAGACCCTCAAAATAACCTTAAATGAACCCCAAGTACAACGATTGACAAGTTATAAATGTAGTGACGTGACTCCTTAGACCTTGAAAACACGATGTGCATGTGGATTCAAAAAATCCAGTAGGATTTGGATTCTTTTAGCGAACCAACCTTCAGGGAATCTGCATGGAGGAAGATTCTCCAAATGGACATACTTTCAGGGAATCCACCTTGGGACAGATTCTCTGAAGGAACATTCCTTTAGAAAATCTAGCAATGGACAGATTTCATAAATCTCCTCCAACTTTGCAGAATTTCAAGACTTTAGCCATTTTTTCTCAAATATTTGAAGTATAAGGCATCACATGAGATCAAAATGTTGCAATTGAGAGCACCAAAAGTGAAGATAAGTCATGAATTAGCCTTGTTGAAGCAAACTCAAAATCAGAGGAACTCATCCCTTAAGGGGAAAAGCTCAGACCTACAACAAAATAGAGAACAAAAACAAGCAAAAAAGGGTCCCCACCTCGGGTGGGGTGTGTGTGCAAGAAGTGCACAACATGGTTCAGACTGGTTTGAGATATTAATATTGAGCGATTGTTGTAAATGATGATTGACAAGTATTTTATCAAGGTTTAGAATGTGTGCAGAGAATGTTTCTTGCACCTCATCATGTTCAATAGTTCTACAACTCATTTTCTTGTTAGGAAAATTAAAGGTGTGGAACAAACTCTCCTAATATCAAAACTCAAAGAAGAATAAAGTTATGTTTTTAATTTTTACAATTATAGTCCACTAAGATGCACATGAAAGGAATAACATAATAGAGAAATAAACACATACACAATTGGACAACGGATTTACGTTGGAAAAACCTTACAAGAGAAAAATCCACCACACAAAATAAAGATCACTTGTATTACAATAATTGAATTACATACAAGTAATAGACTCTCCTTTTAGATGTCAATTGTACAACAACATTTCCCTGATCAACCTTGTACAAAACTACACTATTACAATGCTCTACAAAAGCATACAATAGATTTGAATACTGGTACTAGATTTGATATCCATTGTGAATAGTTAATGGGTCTGATGAGACCTACATCTAGTAGCTTCTTTAGTTCTCCCTTTAACAGTAATGCTATCTAGGGATGCCTTTTTTTGAGTTTTTGCTTGATAGACTTTGCTCTAGGGATGGTACCTAGATGATGCACCACTAATGTTGGATCTAGTCTAGGCATGTTAGTATATGTCTAGGAAATTTTTATCTTTCTCTCATTGTTGAACGCTATGAAATTCACTTTCTCCTCAAGATTAAGTGATGTTGCATGGTATGTTATCTTTGGGTTCTCTGTTGTGTCAAACTTTATGGATTCTACTTCTTCTACAAGGAGTTTTGATCTCTCTTGATATTCTGATATGGGGAGATTGAATCATCCATCCTCGGGTGCCTCTGGGAGGTTTTCACCTTTAGATCTATCCTTTATTTTTCTCTTTTCCGGATCTGATAGAGCCATAGTGTGGTTTTCCCTAAGGGATCTTATTTTTTATGTTTTTTCTTTCATTTTTGTGAATGGAAGATTCAATATCTCTACCAAATTATGCCTCTTGTTCTAGATCCATGATGAACCCTACTTTATGATCTCTTTGATGTTATGTCATTTTGAAGTCTTGTGAACTCCATGATTGCCTCGTCATTATGGAATTAATCCAGAGCAAGTGTATGTTGTTGTTGATCCCAATCTATGAGTTGTGGGTAACAAACTGGGAAACTATCATCTTGGTCTGTAAAGCTTATAGAAGTAGGTGAAAGGGTCAATATGGCTCTGGTGTTTTTTACCACTGGGTATCTAGGTCATCATTACTAGAAGTGAGGGAATCATATTTGGTAATGAAGGAAAGATAATCCCATTTGTATTCATTAGAGTCTATTTTGGAATGGTAATAGATGTTGGGAATGGTTTCCATGCATTAGAGAGGGAACCTATCAATTCTAAATTTGTCAAATAAGTATTCGACAGGTAACTTGTTGTCCATGATATGATAGATATCCAGTTCCTTAACGCTAGTAGAAGTTTCTCATTTCTTCCAAGAGGTTCATCCAGTTTTTGGAATGACCACGTCTTTTTCTTTATAACCTATCCCCATATTCTTCTACCTATGTTCCACTATGATAGGCTCTGATCAGCATTTTTTATGTAGACCAAGGCCACTTGTTACATTGTATCCCATTTTTTTGACTAATTGATAACCTCTAGTGTTAGGATCAATTAAAATGGGTTGTGGCTTTTGTGGTTCTTTTTGGTCCTCCTTGTAAATCATGGATGAAAGGTCCTCCTCAAATATTTCCTCATCTTTCATGTCTCCCCATCTAGTAAAGATAGTGGGTTTGGCTATCATTTTTACTATCTTGATCTCTTTTGGACCTCCATATACTATGGGTGTTGGTGGAAGCATGATGATGTAGAATGCTTGGTTAAAATGGTAGTTACCATTACCCTTGTCAAGTACTTGAATCTTGGCTTCCTTTTTTGACTATTCGCTTGGTGTGTTTTTGACGGAGGTTGATGGAAGAATGGAAGGGTCAACATAAGAAAATGAATGGAAAGCTATATCATTACTACGAACACATTGAATTTTTTTGTATTTCTCCTCCAACTTGGCACAAAAATGGAGAGGTTTGGGATCAACATATAGTGTTACTTATTTTCCTTCATGGGGAAACTTTAGGTATTGATGAAAATTGGAAGGAACTACTTGTAATGTGTGGATCCAAGGGTATCCTAGGAGTAGGTTGTATAGAAAATCAAGATCCAGTACTTGACAAGTAGTTTCCATGATGGTTGGTCCTATCTGACCAGCAACCTGGTTATTCCTTTAGAATCTCTTTCCAAGTCATCATAAGCCCTTATGGTGATACTCTTTCCTTTATCAATAATTTCATCAGAATATCCCAGTTGTTTGATGAATTTGAAGGTATAGATGTTTAAACTTGCACCATTATCTATCAATACTCGTTTGACCATGGTCTTGTGAACACCAAACTCTATGTATAGAGCTTGATTATGGAATATTCTTTGTGGTAGATATTTCTTTGAAAAGACTAAATGATTACTTGCAGTGATTTTTCCAACCATAGCTTGGAACTGACTAGGATCGATTCCATTAGGGACTGATGTTTCCAATGCTTTTTTCAATATCTCCCTATTGTGGGTGATAGTTTTAACAATTCTAGGATTGAGATGAGAGCATGTGTCTTCTTTAACTGTTCCACAATGTTGTAGTCACTCGATGACTTAATTGTGGGTTTGGGAGGCGCTCCTTGTATTATAACTCTTCCTCGATGGGTAGTCGCATTGGAATTATTGTCTCCTCCTTGCATTGTTACTACATTTTCCCTATTTTCATCAACTTGTGAAAGGGTTCCTAAAACTATGTCACCGTATGTGTAATTAGAATTGTGGTACTCTTGTCCCTTTCCTTTATCATTCCTCTTAGTGTGTTTTGGGATCAGGTTTGAGTATATTTGTCGTTCCTTGTTTCTGAGACAATGATCAATGTCTACTTCCCCTTTGTCTATCAAGACTTGGATGATATTTTTGAGGCACATTTTGATATTGCTCTTGAGGTACATTTTGGTGTCACACTTGAGGTACACCTTGGTGTTGCAGAACTCCTTGATACTACAGATATTGGAAGTGTTGTTGATGTGGATATTGAGGTGTTTAAGAATTTTTTGTTGGTTGTGGATATGTAATGTTCTAACTTTGCACATGGCATGGTGATACATCAAATTTTTATTTCATTTAATTTCCTCAAGATCTCTCTCAATTTTATTTAGGGAAATTTGATGTTTTGGACTTATTCCTTGATGGTGATTTTGAAACCCTTGATGTTGTTTCCCTACTTGATGTTGTGACCCTTGATAAGAGTGATTTGGGTAATAGATCGACATGTTTTGGGAAGTTTTTTGATACTCAATACCCTATTGTAAGGTCACTTGGTTTATATCCTCATGGGTCTCTTCCGCTATTTATGGTTTTTTCTAGTGGGATACTAGTGTTGTTCTTGCTTGCTTCCATTTTATTTCTATGTTGTTGAATTGGAGTAGTCAGTTGCCAAATGGTCATAAGGTGTAATGGTGTTATGATGATATTTGTGAAGCTCAACACCCTAGGGTTTGAGTGATGTTTTGGAATGGTACTACTTTTTGGAAATCAAAATGTTGAAGAACTAGGGTCAATATTCCACTTCCTTGTCCAAAGGATATGTTGCGGGAAAGCTTACTTTTACTATCTATGATTCCCAAGTAACTGTTGATATCATAGACATTTGATTGGAGGAATGAACCTAATGGTTTGTTTGATTTTGATTTCAAATAGGTAGGATGGAAATAATGGATGTGGGACTATCTAACCTTCTGGCTTTCCAATTATTTTGGTTCGAATAATGATCTTAAAAACAATTTTCTCTCAACTTTTCTCTATGTTTGAACTATTGCAAGTGATAAAACAACACTTGGACTAAGTCAACAAGCATGGACTTATGTGACCTTCATGTCTATAACTTAGGTTATGAAATCACAACATCCAAGCCATAATTCCTAAATGTTTACCTTGATTAATGTAACTTGGAATCAAAGTTGAAATGTTTGGAAACCTTTAAGGAAAGATCCTTTCAAGGGGTGAAAACATAAGGCTCATTTCACAAGTATGCACTAAATCAAAGGGTTTGTGGTTCAACCATCTCATTCAGTGTTTTTTTTCTTTAAATCAATCATAGAATTTGATGTCAAATTGTTTTTTAATGTAATGGGAAAGTTTAACATAAGCAAGAAATTGCAACCCTAGGGGATAGACACCATTCTCTTAGGTAGGTTTTCCTCATGCTTTGAAGAGATGATTTTAAATGAAAACTATGGTGGAGGCTTGTAGTCAGACATGGAAAGTAACTTCTTGGAAGTAAATTTTGATGCACCACTTTCAAAGAATGTTTTTGGATAGTAGGGTGGCCTCTAAAATAATTTGGTTCTTAGTGATAACTATGAATGAAGAAATCTGACACTCACATATGGACCACTTAAGGCTCTTTAACCATTCCCATTCCACTTAAGGTGTGGGATTAGGTGCATCCTGTTATTAGCACGGCTTGAAGATACATTCTTACAATTTCGCAACCTTTAATATAGCCCACCAGTAAATGTGCTTTGAGACCTTGCAATGAGTTGTCTAGTGCAAGATGTATCTCAAGGAAAGCCACCTCTTTAAGGTAAACTTGAAAAATAAAGTGCAATGCTCAAAATTGTTCTTTCACTCACCTAAGATCACAAAACTTTGTGAGGGGAGAAGATAAAACACTTCAACTTTTCCAATCAATGAATGCACAGTGAACAATCCATAGAAAATTGATTATTTTTAAACACCTTGAGTAGTGTTATCCCCAAATTTATGTGAATAACATAAAAAAAATCTTATTTTTATTTGCACAAATAGGAAGTATTCAGGATATCAGTAAAAAATAGCAATGGTGCAATACAAAAGAAATAACTTGTTCATTTTAAGCTCCAAATTTGAGTGTTTCTAAGAAAATATTCCTAGTCTCTAATAGGTCAACAAATGTAAATTGTGTGTGCGACAACAAAATGGAAATCATTTGTGCTCTTTTTATGTACCAAATTTAAAGTTCCTAAGTTAAGAAAATAGGAAATTGGTTCATTTTTAGATCCCAAAATTGAAGTGTTTTTTTTTTTTGTTCTTTTTATGAGCACTAAAATGAGAATTCCTAAGTTAATAAAACATTAAATTGGTTCAATTTTAAACACTAAATCAAATGTGAGTTTTTTTTTGTTCATTTTAGAGCACCAAATTCATTTTCCTAAGTTAAGAAAGTGTGAATTTGTTTAGACTAAATTGAGTGGCTTAAAAAGTGGCTCTACAACAGGAAGAAAGAAAATCGTAGCCTAATGGCTATTATGTAGAAAATGACAGGGATCCTTGCACTTCTGGCAAGCCCTTTTAGAGGAATCAAGGCTATTGAACTCATGGTCCCACACGTAACCAGAGTAGGCAACATGAAAACAAATTTAATGGAGGAAGACATCATTTTCTACGTTTGAATTGGGTGTTTGTGCCTGCCCATAGGGTTTTGAATCGAAATGGTCAGTTGATCGTTGACATCTATGAAGGTGATACCTTATTCAATAGATATTTTCATAATAGATGCTACAAGAGAAAATTGACCTTCTTACAATGGTCATATTAGGATGCAGAGGTCGAGATAAAGTCTTCTTTAAATAAGGGCTCTAAAGAGCCGAACCCTGAACAAGAAGTGATTCAAGCATTTCATGGGGGATCAAATTCCAAAAAATCTTGGGAGTAAGAAAATCACCCAAAATAGCGAGAAAATGCACAAGTTATAATAGATCCTTTCCTAAAGATTAGAGGGAAAAAAAAAAATTGTGTAGAGAATCATAATGATCGACAAGGTTCTCTCTTGAATCCAAATAATCAAAAGAGGCCTCAAATCCAAAAAGGGCACTAACAGGATGCTCAAACACAGCTTAATCAAAGGGCTCATGAAAGGAAAAAATCTAAGGGTAGGACGAAGAAGGGGACAAAGAAAAAAATTGTAACAAAGCATGTCTAGAGGCGTAAAGATTCAAAAAAGGAAGATAATGTTACATGCAAAGAGAGCGCTCAAGAAGAGACCAAAACTTGTTCTCTAGGAGCTCGACAACCAATCAAGATCACATTCCTAGAAAGTATGCTGCAAGCTCAAACTCAAGATCTTAGGGACAAAGCCATAATCTGTAAGTTGTGGAACCTCAACTTACCTTTGCATGAATTACAAAAATATGATATATGATGATTGGGAAGGGGTTCAACATTTTTGTTTGAATATTGAAAAGGGTATTTTCATTGTCATATCTAATAGTAAAACTCTTAGATATGGAGTATTCAAAGTTAAATCATGGGTCTTCCAAGGTTCAGGTCTATGCATGCAACCCTAGTATCCAAATTTCAAATCGAAATATTTTTCTTTTAGATTTGTCTCTTTTTGGTTCCAAATGCCTGCCTTACCACTTGAATACAAGGAACTTAATCTAATTGAAACAATAGCCAATCATGTAGTACATGACAAGGATATTTCTAAAAACCCTTCAAAACTCATCAAAACATGTGTCCTTGTTGATATGACCAAGGAATTCCTAGGATAGATTCAACTAAACTCAAAGTTTGGCATTTGGAACCAACAAATTCTCTTTGAATCTCCTAAAACTACTTGTTCTCAATGCCATATCATAGGCCATTCTCCTACCGAGTGCGTGATAGGTTCCCTTGCACCAGAAGTTAATTACATGAGAATTCATGAAGGTGGAACACATAAAACTAGCTAGCTTATTTCCTTTATCCCAAATCTAGTTAAATATACTCAAAATGAGAATCAGATTGAGGAATTTTTTCAGGATTTACCAATTCAAGTGAATTCTAGTTTGTGTACACCCATGAGTAAGCACAAAAGAGATATTGCTATAGATTTGGGATTCCACATCGCTCCCCATGCAAATAAACATGTAACATTAGAGCTTAAATTTCTAGAAATGGGGAGATTAATGTAAAATTTATTTGGTTTGTCAATTAATTTATACTCCCCTATGGAATAGATAAGTTCTAAGCAGTAATTTGCAGAAATAGTGAGAAAATTAATGTTTCAAGGGACTAAGGATCATTAACTCATTGGGCACTCAAGGATAATGAACAAGTGGGGCTACAACCCACTCATGTGCTCCCTAGAAATGATGAGGATAATCAGTGGCTTTCCTCAAACACAACCAAAGGTGTAAATGATGTTGAGCTTGAACTTATAGCAGAGAAAATGTTGCTTTCAATTGGTTCAGAGTTATTTGACGAAATGGTAATGGAACAAGATTTTTGGGAGAGTAGCAGTTCACTAGACTCAATGGGTTTAGGATGCCTTGTAAAACCATTGCATCATGAAAAGGAAATGAGGGAACAAGAAGTTAATGATCAATATTTGTTGGCCATGGAAGGCTAAATAGTTTCCCAAAAAGCATAATCAGTTATCTCAATAAAATCTGAGATATGCGATAGGAAGTCAGAAAGGGAGGTACCTCAAGTGACTACTTCCAAAAAATTACTTTCTTTATCTCAATCTTTGTTTCAATCACCGATCAATAAATCCCCTGGGATGAGAGGTAGGAAATCAAATATGACCAAATTGAAAGAACAAATAGAGGCAGGAGTTCAAAAAACTATTCTTGAATCTATATCAAGCAAGAGATCGAGGAGAGCATGTTTCTCTCCTCGGGTGCAATAAAGATCTCTTCTTGGAATGTTAGGGGCATTAATGCCCCTGAAAAACAAAAGGAAATGATTTCTCCAAATAGTAGAAAGGAAAGATAGGTTCTTGGTGTCTCCTAATTGGCTCAACTCATCACACAATTTAACCTCAATTTTTTTTTCATATCCTGGATCAGATCACTATGTAATTGGCCTGAACATTTTAAATATTTTGATCCCAAAAGAAAAATATTCTTTTAAATTTGAAAGTATGTGGCTTAGGCATCCCCAGTTCATGGACCTTTTGAAGAAATGTGGATTAATGCTCCCTTTGAGAAAGGTACTAAGATGTTTTAGTCTAACAAAAATTTGAATCATATGAAGCAGCAAATAAGAATCTGGAATAAGCAAGTTTTCCAGAATATTTTCCATTAGAAAGATCTAGTATTTAAAGAACTATCAGTAGTTCATGAATGTATAATTCAAAAGGGGCTAGATGCTAGTATTTATGATAAGCATAAAAATCTTCTAGAAGAATGGGAAGAGTTATGTGTATGAGAAGAGGTTTATTGGAGACAAAAGTCTTCAGAACTATGGTTAAAAGAGGGTGATCGTAACAAAAAAAAATTCATGCATCTGCACAGATTACAAAGGAAGAAAAATCAATCCAAGCAATCCAATAATTGTCCTCAAGTAATTGGCTCACGAGAGAATAATACATTAATAATGAAGGTGTAAATTTTTTCTCACAACTCCTATCAGCTCCACAAATAATTGATGCTACTAGAAATAACGATGAAATTGAATTGTAGAATACGATTCCCCATCTTATCAACAATGAATACAATTATTTGCTTATGAGACATTTCACTATGGAAGATCTGAAACATGTAGCATTCTCACTTCCCCCAGATAAGGCCCCTGGCCCAGATGGGTCCACTGCCATTTTTTTCCAAAATTTTTGGGATTTTTTGTGTTTTGAGCTTCTTTGGGCTCTTGAAGAATCTAGAAGAACTGGGACTATGTTTAGGAAATTTAATGTAACTAATATTTCCATTCTGGCTAAGTCTAAAGAGCCTAAAAGATTTGTAGAATATAGGCCTATTTCATTGTGTAACACTATCTATAAAATATTCACTAAAGAAATCTATTTGAGATTGCAACTTTTCATACCGAGGGTCATCTCTCAAGAACAAGGAGGTTTTATCTTGGGTAGGGAGACATATGAGGGAAAAATATTTGCACATGAAGTGCTCCACACAATAAAAACTTCCAAACTACCCTCTTTTATAGTCAAACTATATATGATGAAAGCTTATGATAAAATGGATTGGAAGTTTCTCAATAAGGTTCTAGAAAAGATTGGCTTTTGTCCTCAATGAGGTAGGTGGATAATGTCTTGCTTATCTGATGCAATTTTTTCAGTAATTATAAATGGGAGTCCAATAGGTTTTTTTAGTGCCACACGAGGTTTTAGGAAAGTTTATCTACTTTCACCATTTATGTTTATCATTATGGCAGAATCCTTAAGTAGATTCATTCACCTAAACCATAATCAAGGTTTATGGCATGGTGTCAATATATCAAATTCAATCCTTTCAGTCATGCACTCTCTTTTTGTTGATGATACTCTTCTTTTCAACAAATCATCATTAAAGGAAGCCACCCAAGTTAAAGAAGTTTTGGACAAATATTCATCAGCTTCGGGCCAAAAGATAAATGCAGCAAAATCCAAGATTTATGTCTTAAACACTCTTGATGATGTAAAGAAGAAAATAGTGCAGATTTTGGGTTGTTAGGAAGTGAAATTTCCTTGTACCTAATTAGGGATTCCTTTCTTCAAAGGATCAAACAAATCTCACTATTAGGACAAGGTAATTGATAGGCTCAAATCAAGAATTCTCCTATGGAAATCTAGATGGTTATCATTGTCTGGAAGAATTATTTTAATCAAATCAGTCCTATCATCAATCCCAAACTATTTTTTGGTTGTACTCAAAGCTCCATCATCCATAATTTCACAAATTGAAAAGATAATAAGATCTTTCCTCTAGAAAGGAAATATCAATGAGAAAAAAAAGGTGCCTCTAATTTCTTTAGAAGGCTTGGAAAAAGGAAAGAAGCAAGGGGGGGGGCGGGAATTCAAAACATTTTATGAAGAAATAAATCTTTTGGAGTTAAGTTAGCATGAAAAACGTACTCCAATCTAGATGCTAAATGGTCTAAAATACTGCAATCCAAATACCTAGATAATGAAAATCCAACAAGAATCCTCACAATGGCTGATCCTCCAAAGGGTTCTGTCATTTGGAATTTCATTCTCAGTAGCAAGGATCTCATCACTAAGCTCTCATCATGGTAAGTCAATGAAGGTCAAAGTGTAAAATTATGGTCAGACTCATGGAACTCAAAACCTCTATTGTCAGAAATTGTGGATCTTCATGATGTAAGAACAATTCTCTCTGAAGCTTGGGGTGAAAGATTAATAGATTATGTGCAGTCCTCAAATTCTCTAACTGGGAAATTTGTGTGGAGAAGACCTTTAGATACCCTCCTTAACCCACAATAGACTGAATTTTTTTGTAATATGTTGAAAGAAACAATAGTTTACCTTTCAGCAAAACCAGATAAAATAATTTAAGTAGCCTCAAAAGCAGGGTCATATTTAGTAAAGGAAGGATATGTTGTTTTAAGCCAATCAAAATCTAATTCACCATCTCAAAGAGCTTTTCCATTTTTTTGGAATAATAAAGTTTTACCAAAGGCATCTAGTTTTTCTTGGCTTTCCATCCAAAGAAGAATACTCACAAGCGACCACCTAGTGAAATTGTAGATTGTAGATCCATTTAAATGCCCACTTTGTGAAGATGAACTAGAAACAACAGATCACCTACTCTTACAGTGTAATTTTTCCTTTCAATGTTTAAACTTCATAAAAAATAAGTTATATTTATTTCATCCCCTTCCAAATACTCTCTGGGATCTTTTTCAAAGTTGTCCATTTTTATACCAATCCTCATTTTTTTTCTTGTATTTGGTTCATAATTCAAGTGATTATTATATGGAAAATTTGGTGGGAGAGAAATCTGAGAATCTTTAGAAAAGTTAAATCTCCAGTTGAGTTGACAATAATAAAAATTGAAAAGGAAATTTCATAATGGGTCAATTCATGTGTTCAAAAAGAGAAAATGACTAACTCTTTCTTTACAAACTATTAAAATTCAATCTTGAAAAATTGGAAGGGTATCAACTTACCTTTTAATGGCAACCTCTTCCAAAGCAATATTTTGAAAGCTGACAGATCATTAGTTAAATGGTCTCCACCTACACAGAATTATGTAAAGTTGAATTTTGATGGTGCATCGAAAGGTAACCCAGGTGTTTCAGGAGCAGGCATCTATATCAGAAATTCATCAGGGAAAGTAGTCGCTGCCTCCTCAATACATTTAAAACAAGCCACAAATAATAGCATGGAAGCACAAGCATTATTATTGGGGTTGGAATTGGTAGATCAATTGGGGTTCTCAAACCTCCACATAGAAGTGGACTCAATGATAATAATTAATGCATGTAGAGAAAGAAAAATTCACAACTTGAAGTTAAGTTATATCTTACATAAAGCATAGTCATTAATAGATAAATTCAAGGCTTTCATCATCTCTCATACCTATAGAGAAGACAATAAGTTAGTAGATTTTCTAGAAAGCTTGGGTAGTGATGCTACAAAGTTGAGGGTTATTCATGACACAAGAAAGTTATTTGACTTCCCTCATTTGGTTGATCTCATAAATCAACATGCTAAGGGTATATAATTATATATTTAAATGCTAGCAAATTTGATTTAAAAAAGAGAAAATTTTCCAAGTTATACTAAGGGTGAATAATCAAATATTCGACCCTTGCGAATTGGTTGTATAGAAATACATGTGAAAATGGGTACATTCGGCCAAAGTACACTCACAATCCAAACATTTAATAAGGGTCGACATCCAATGGGCATGTGAATGCAAATGTTTTATCACATGTTCTTTTATTTTTTATTGAAGGTACTCTGGTCTCAATGGAGATAGTTACATAGCTGCATTTAGCAGTATTATATACCTGCTTTTATAATGCATGTACATTGTACAGATCTTTTCTTACTCCTAACATTTAGATATATTAGTTTCAGCATACATATATTTCCATATATATTGGAATTACACTTTATTTCTATGTATATTGCTCTCCAATTACATTTGTACAGAAAATTTTAGACTCATACTGCACATATCAGATATTTCATTCTTGGCTCTGGATCCTCCAACTATGCAGGGTCACTGCTTCCATTAACTCTTCCTTAGTGGGTTTCATGTGATTGTTCTCAATCTTTCCATTAAACTCATCTTGAAATTGCTCCAGCACCTTCATGTACACAACCAAATTGGGTTTGGGTTGTTCTTGCTGCCTTGTGTGCCCAAATCTGACCTCATCCTTGTTGTCATCACTCAGTAGTTTTAGGAATTTCTCTTTTGAGCTCTCCATATTCAGCATGACCTGTGAAACAACATTATAAAAAGTGAGTCCTTTTGCATACTCAGTAAGCACCCTTCTGGTTCCTTCATACTTATCTTCATTCCTTTCCTTCCAGACATGCCACAAAATCTCATTAGTAAAACACATCCAAAACATAGTATAAGCTTTATTCATTTTAATATCAAAAGCCATTAGAATTAATTTCCAATTGACAGCCCCATGATTACACCAGATTTTTAGTTTATCACAAAATAAATGCCAAATTTCTCTAGCATAAAGACAATCAAAGAATATATTCTTTAACATTTTTGGCACTCTACACAGGTTGTACAATTCAATGTCAGAATTTTTGCATTTAAAGGGTAATCTTTGAAGAGTAACCACCTAAAACATGCTTTCTTAGGTTCAATGATATTATACTAGATATTCAGAAAGTTATCATGCCAATTTTTCTCTGATATGTTGACACCCCAGCTCTTGTTGCCATGTTCAATGACATCATTGGATCTTATTAATGTATTATATATCATTTTTTGTTTAACATTCATTAGGGGAGAACCATCACTCCACTTGAGATCATGGATCTACTCATTATTTTGAATACATTTTATAGGAAAGCACCACTCTTTACAAGCTTCTTGAATTATAGAGTATGTCCTCCAATTGGTATTAGGCAAGCCATACTCCATACTTAGAGACAACCAATATTTTAACTACCCATTGCTAATTATGTTAGTGAAGGTTTTGATACCCTTGTGAGCCCAACTTTTAGCTGAGTAGCCTTGTAGAAGGGCAAGGGGCTTGCCTTTGTGTTCTAGGTTCCACCAAATGGACCTATGAGCAAGAATTGCATTGTTACTATCCTTAAAGAAGTGACCATTGACAACATTTATTTTGACAAGCTCCCAGGCCTTCCACAGAGTTTTAAAGACACTAGATCTAGTGGGAGAAATAGGTTGTTTCCCAATAAGAAAGTCACAGAAAGGTAACAACTTCCAAGTTTTAGCCTTCCTTGGCACTCCCAATTGAATGTTATTTCTCAGAAGAATTTTACACAGTTTCATGCCTTCCAGGGCTTTAATTACCCATTTTTCAGCCAGAGCAATCCCATGGACCCTTAGGTATTTTAGTCCAAGAACCCCAAGCCTTTTTTCTAAGCAACACCAACCCCACTTGACAAAGCATTTTTTCCTCTGCTTCTTCCTGTCAGACCAAAGAAACTTCCTTAGCCTTTTTTGCATTTCATTCAGTTGGTATCCACTGAACAACCAAACTGAAGAAAAGTACAAACTATATGAAGATAATATCTTTTGGAACACTTGAACTCTACATGCCAATGACAAATATTGCCTATTCCAGTTATCTATCCTTTTTTCAATCTTGACTTTGATCCACATCCACATATCTTCAAGATTTGGATTGATTGCAAAGGGGATACCAAGGTATATAACCTACTTATGGGGGCCTCCCCAATCAAAACCAAATTTACCAAACCACTCAAGGGGATTCTCTTTCCACCCCAGAACAATAGACTTTACTGTTAGAGTAAAGGTTTTAACTTAATTATGTTGATTAAGTTACCTTTATTCCCTTCTTAAGATTTCACTTTAGTTTGCATTAAGTGACATTTAATAATTATATTAATTATTAAATGTTTTCCCTATTAGGGTTTCTTTTAGGGTTTGCATGATCTCCTTCTTAAGGATTGATCCATTGTATTTTTCATAATTCCTTTTTGTTCTGATAAGATAATTTCTCAATTTTTTAGATCTTCAAACCCTTGTTTGTTTTCTTCATCCATTCTCTTCCTTGAGATAGGTATTTATTTGCATGCAGGTGTTCTTGGAGTCTGAAGTTGGTTTTGACAACTTCTACATGGTATCAAAGCTTTCCTGCTACATACCTATTCTTGTTTGAAGAATTTGGAGCTACAAGGGTTGGATTAGGCATTCACAGTTTTGGGTTTTTTTTTTTTTGATCCAGGGAATCACCTGCAATGTCAAAGCATTTTGAGTCCAAACAGACGTCGTCGTTGGATCCGAAGTGGTCCAAAACCCCTAAATCAACTATTCATTCATCCATTTTGGAAAAAGTTGATTTGAGAGGCAAAAAAATTTTACCTATATGGCAGTCTGTGCGCGGATCGGAGAAAAAAATCCTGGTAAAAAAAATATATTTTTTTCGGAATTTATTTTCGTCCGCAATTTTTTTTTTTTTAAATATTGTAAATATTTTTTTATTTAAAAAAAAAAAATCAAATAAAAAAAAAAGCCTTTTTAAAGGCTTGCTCAGGCCTTGGTACAGGGTACCCGTAGGTACTTGTGTACACAGGCCTGCGGGCCCCGTATGGCATGCCGCTGCGTCAAACCGTTAGGCGGTGTATTGATAGCTGGCGGTGGCTTTACTATCAATCGGTGGTCTAACAGTACCGCTGATGGCAGTACACTAGCCGACCATTTTTTTTAGGTTTTTTTTATAATTTTTTTTAAAAAAAGATCAAAGTTTTTTTATTTGTTTTTTTTATAAAAAACATTTTTTTATGTAAAAAGCCCTATTGTGCATGCGCGACTATGAACATTTAGCCGTCAAATTTAGGCTCATATTTTTGTTGTGACGGTCGTATGACTGTCAAATTTAATCTCGCACTGGTTTTTTTCCCTTTGGAGTTGTTTTCTTCCAGAGGTCATAACTTGGGCATACGATATTATTTTTTGGCAAACAAGATATCGTCAGAAAGTTGGTTCTGTCAACTTTCTAGTGGTGTGAGTCTCATTGCTTCATTTTTCTATTGGTGCATTCTACAACCAGTTGAAGTCAAAGGAGCTATTTTTAGTCCCGAGCTCGTAACTTCTGACCGGTTTCTCCGTTTTTCATGATCTCAGCGGTGTTGGAATCATATTTCAGAGCTCTTCAATTCCATCCATGCAATCTTTCCAGATTTCATTCCAAGTATATTTTATTCAATTTTTTGTGTTTTCACACTTTGGTGAATTACCTGGACATATTAGCTCTTGGGAACTTCGTGTTTGCATGGGATGCTTTGTTTTTTGCTGTTCTTCGTGTATTTCTAGTTTTTTGTCCTTTGAGAGCATTTTGAGCATCATTTGTAAGCAATCTTCTATGTAATTGCACTGAGATAAAGTGCCACACTATTGTACATGTATTTTGGGGATTTTGCACATAAGGTTGTGCCATATTTTTGTACTCGCATTGTTTTATAAAGTGTCATGGGGGGGTTGTGTAGTGCCTTTGTTTTTGCCATCACACCTTTTTTCGGTGAGTGTCCCTCCACAACGACAATGGATCCATATGATTCCATCCTCATGCATGTGTGCTTTGTTTTGCACACCACTTTTTCAATTGTAAGTGCTTTCTTGTGCACTTTCAGATGTTGTTTCTTCTCCTTCATGCACTACAGGGTGTTACACACCATTTCAGTGGATCTGTCAGGCTCTCCTAGTTCAGCATTATGGGGGGTGTTATACTATTCATGCTAATGCTTCCATGGCTTTGCCTTGGAAGGAATCTTCCATTCTTAGTTGATCAGTATTTTTTAGACTATTGGTACTTGTGCCATCTATATCTTCATTCTAGGTGTTTGCCTTTATTTTCCATCTGATTCGAGTAGTGTCGTTTGGGGCACTTATGCAGATTGTTGTCTTCTTGATCCTGATCATCTTATCTTCAAAGGAGGTTCTTCAGCAACATAGCAGTCATCTTTTTGATAGTTGTTTGCAACTTCTTCTGCTTCAGTGATGTTCTTCATGGCTTTCAGCATCTCTTTTTGGAGTAGAGTTTTTCCCATGAGGTTTTCTCTATTTCTCCACTTTACAGAGATTTGGTTGTATTTGGGTACCTGATCTAGCCTAGTTGTCGGGACCCACGTTTACCTTCTTGCATTGTAGTTACCTTTGCTTTCTTGCACATGTTTGTAGCTACACTCTTGCTCATCTTAAGGGGGGATGTTAGAGTAAAGGTTTTAACTTAATTATGTTGATTAAGTTACTTTTATTCCCTTCTTAAGATTTCACTTTAGTTTGCATTAAGTGACATTTAATAATTAAATTAATTATTAAATATTTTCCCTATTAGGGTTTCTTTTAAGGTTTGCATGATCTCCTTCTTAAGGATTGATCCATTGTATTTTTCATAATTCATTTTTGTTCTGATAAGATAATTTCTCCATTTTTTAGCTTCAAACCCTTGTTTGTTTTCTCCATCCATTCTCTTCCTTGTGATAGGTATTCATTTGCATGCAGGTGTTCTTGGAGTCTGAAGTTGGTTTTGACAAATTCTACATTTACATTAGACACTTTTGCACCAGAACCCAAGTAGAAAAAATTGAGCTTGCTAACCAGGTTTTCCAAATTATTTTTTTCCAATTCAAAAAGTATTGCAGTATCATCTACAAATTGTAAGTTTAGGAGGCTAATTTGGTCAGGTAGCTTTAGACCCCTTATACTTGGTGTGGTTCTAGCTTCTCTTAATAAATAATGAATGGCATATGATGCTATTATAAAGAGACTTGGGGCCAATGGGAAACCTTTCTTAATTGACCTTTCCAAAGAGAATTTGTCAATTAAAGAGCCATTGACATCCACCTGGGCTACTTCATCCTTTAAAATTTTTTTGACCATTTTGCAAAGGGTGTCCGCAAAACCAAATGCTTCCAAGGTCATTGTTATGAAAGCCCACTCCACCCTGTCATGTGCTTTTTCAAAGTCCAAGAGTAGTGTAGACACGGAAAATATACAATTTGATCCTACACATCTAATCTTGATCTTACTAACATCTTTTCATCCTAAATCATCCCCTTTACTAATTAATTTAATTAAATAATATTTATTTGATTAAATTTATCATAATTCCTCTCTTATTTAAATAAATCAAAATCTCATTAAGTCATTCGCTTCCATTAATTAAATAAATCATTTTGTTTAATTAATCCTATAGTCTCTCTTTTAATTGAATAATTCACCTTATTTAATTAAATCTCTAAATTCATTCCTTTAAATTAAATAAATTAAACTTTAATTGATTTAATCTAACACCACCCTCTCTCTTTTTTTTTCTTTTTTTTTATTAGACTGTAGGAATCAGGTAGCACAACCCCCTATAAACTGCAGTGTGCCTGGTAAACTTTTTAACGTGACCGGCGGTGCTGGCGCGACATGCCCTCTGGTACCACGGGGGTGGGGGAGACTAGACCTCGTGACCAACCTCCTGCAACAGGAAATATTTAGCCAACCGAGCTAGGGCCCCAACCCCCTAACATCACCCTCTTTAATTAAATAAATCAGTCTTTATTTAATTGAATCTAAAATCCATTATTCCTCTCAACTTTGATTTATTTAAATCCTAAAATCTAAGTCAAAATTGTCAAATCATCTAATCTTCATCTAAAGTAATCAAATCATGATTAATTCTAATCCTAATCACTCCAGTCCTCTATATTTTGCAACTTGCACCAAAAAATAAATTTAATTGATTTATTAATTCTTCTATTTTCCCTCAACATGGCATCAAAAAAGAATATTCTTCAAATTTGAAAATCCCTCCAAAAGGGATGAGTACATCCAACAAGGCATTAAAGGCCTCTTAAATGTCCTTTTCCTTGAGCCAAGTGACATTTACTCCATTCCTCTATCCCTCCAACTTTTCATTTCATCAAATTCAAATTTGAATCTAATAGCATTTATGTGCACATTCATTAAAATGTGCTCATTCCTCCTCCAATCACATCTTGACAAGTGGCACAATGCCCTTGGTCCATCTTTAATCCCACATTCATCCAAATCTTTCAATCTTCCATTCTTAAAATCTATAAATAGAGAGCTTCTCTATTGATTTGAGGATCCACAATTTCATCCACAACTTAGAGAAAAGTTACTATCTTCACATTCAGAGCAATTTCATCCATTTCCATAAGCATTTTCCATTATTATAGCTAGGTTATTGCAGATTTTATCAAGGAATCACATTGTTCTTCCTCACCAAGTGGATCAATCTTCATCAAAATCATCCAATCACACGAACGAGTTGGGAAAGGGCCATTTCCTACACACAAATTGGCACCAACTCCCCCATGGGATTAGGAGTTTGCATGTTTGAATAGGATTTCATTGCTTTTCATGTTTTGTTCTTCATTTTTCCTATTTTGAGCATTGTAGATGAATTTCATGGGGAATCTTAGTTCTAACTTGCATTTGGATCTAATAGTGTGTTTGTTTTCTATGTTTGTGTAGGTCTAGGATTGGGGTTCACATTTTGGCGCTAGAGCAAGGGAGAATCTGGAAAATTTCATCATGTTTTCCAAAAAAAAATTATGCTTTTTTTACTTTTTTTGTGCCTATAGGAAACTCTACCGCTAACAGTCCAACGGCGCTATATTGCACTGCTCTAAATTTCAAATTGTGCCATTGGAGTCTTCCCACCCATAGAATTTGAATTTCAAAGTGTGTTGTGGGTTTTCCAAATTTCAAACAGCGCCGATTTCCAAATAGCGCTGCAATCATTGTCACTGTTTCTATGCAGAGTGTCGCTCTCAGTCATCAGCAACGCTATATTGCATCGTTGACCTTCTCAAACTGCGTCACATATATGGATTGCGCTGCTAGAGTTTGGTAAAAAGAAAATTTCAGTTTATTTTCAATATGTTTTTTTTTCACTTTGGTTTTTTTTACTTCTAACTAGTCTTTTGGCCTATGTTTTTACAATATTAACCAATTTTTTGTGATGCAAGGACTTCCGAAAGTCATAACTTTTGACTCGGATGCCTGTTTGGGCTGAAATTTTAGAGGTAGTTTCATTATGAGGTGGCATGTGGATTTCCATTGACCTTGAGTCGATTGGTGGCCCTTTTGGCACTTTTTGAGGCTTGAAACTTTGATCTTGGCCCTCAAAATGATAATTTAGTGGTTTTTTCTAGTTTTTTTAAAGTTGTTTTTGTTAATAACTCGAAACTCATGTTTCAAATTTAGGATGTTAGTTGGAAATTCATCCTATCTTATTTTTAGAAATTTTTTGGGAAAAAACAGGACTCAAAGTTATGCATGCGAAATTACCAAAAATGGAAAAATCTAACAATTGTTGAAATCTGCCAAAAAAGGAAGTTTCTTGATCAAAAGTGAAGGAAGGAAAACGAAGGCCAAGGGTTATTTATGATTTTATCATCTTATTGTATTAAGTTTTTTTAAACAATTTGGGAGAACTTATAATCCCTTTCTAAGGATGAGATTACCTTCATGGTTTTAGGAGACTAAATTTCTTTTGGGCTCTAAAAAGAACACTACAAAAGCTTTCATTTTGCTACAAAGGGTTAAAAAGAACTTTAGAAAAACTTACTAGATTTTGTTTAAGGGTAAAAATTGAACAAAACAACTTTCATCTTTCCTTTTGGTGCATTAAAAATAATCTAATCATTGCTTTGAGGAGTTAAAATGAACATGTGCATCTTTGTTTTGTAATCACTTTCCCAAAATAATATCATCCAAAAGACATATGCGCTTCTCTCACGCCTCATGGCGATCTTGAGAATCAAAAGGATTTTTATGATCTTAAGTTGTGAAAGTGATTGCCTCCACATTTCAATTTGGGTGCCTAAAAATTGAACAAAACATGCGAGTGTGAAGAAAAGGCATTGTGTGTGCTCCCACCTAAATGTGTTAGGTGGGTGAACTACAAATGCACTCCTTTGCCATTATCCAACTTTAGAGAGCCTTCCTTGGTGGTAAAAATTACTCACCTCAAGGGAACAACTCAAACCAATAACGAGCTAAACGCCAAGCTACTCCCAATCAGTGTACAAATTCGAATGTTGAGGAAAGTTCATCATTACAGAAGCTCCTACGGACAAGCAAGTGATAGTATTTATATGAGTGTATCTTTCCTCTTGTGTGGCCTTCTGAATGGGTGCCCTGATTATGAACCAATTTGTGTAGAATCCAAAATCCTTAACTATTTGTTGGTGCAAGAATGATCGTTCTGAAGCCACCCCACATTCTTATGAATTTTAGTATAGATGAAAAGTATGCCATGGTAGATTCATGGGTATTGATGCTTGGCTGATAAGAGAAGCGAGTGCACTGTAAGGAGGAGCCTGTGTGGTCAAGCATCTAATCATCCACTAAGAGTAAATGTAGTTGGATTTATCCAAGTGGGAACCCAACAAATATTGTCTCATTTTATCCATAGGGTTGTGCATATTCTTAGAATCAAAAACACTTCTATAGGATCCTAAACATTGGAAAAACAAACATTCAACATGATCATCAAATTTCAAACCCTTTAGAGGAAGCAAATACCTTTGAAAAAATCCAAGTGCTACTGCTTGTCCCTAGGGATTTCCTCCTTAGAGGCTTCTAAGTATTTGGATTTATATCTTAATTTTCTTTCACTAAAGTCAACATTAGGGAACTATTGCCTTGATTTTCTTGATTTCCACATAATGGGCTTTGTGGGATGAAAAGGAATTGATACATGGACATTCAATTTGAAAAAACTAAGAAAGAAGTGGATGTGGTAAAAGGAATCCATTAATCAAGCTAAAATCAATTGAACCCCACACATGCTTTTTATCTTTTGGTCATATGGTTTTCCATGCAAACATTGGTCTTTTGGTTTGAGCTACTCTTAGGGAAAAGAATGTTCTTGAATATCTTGGTCTAGTAAACAAGTCATTCTTAGGTTCATTTAGGATCAAAATCAAGCACTTCATCCATCCAAACATTTATCATCTCCATCTCACAAACAACTTTTGAACCATTGGAAAAATCATTCATACTAGAATTTTGGTTAAATCTTTCAAATCAACAGCACAATCACCTTGTTTGGCTAAGTGTGTGTGGATGAATCCTTCCTCATACACCTAGTTAAATTATCAACTTTTGGAAAAATTTATTCCAAGATAAAATCCAACATCTTTGGGTTTATAATTCCATTATCCATATTAAACCAAATCAAATCCAAAATCAAAAAAAAAAAGTTCTAAAGTCTAGTATCCCTCCAAGGCTCCTAAAAGTTCAAACACCCATGTCACTAACCCTTTCATCTTTCATCCCATCATTGGTCCTAAATCCCTTAGAGGTCAACAAGGTCAAAACATAAGAAAAAATGGAATATAAGCTCGATCCATACATCATGAGTAATCCAAGTCAACCAAACTATCAAATCCAGTACTCACATTTGTGCAATCCATACATGGGATCTTTATCTCCTCCAAACCTCAATGATACAAATGTGAGCTTTCACAATATTAATTTTGGAACACCTTTGCCTATGGTAAATTTAAATCAAAGTCAAAAATTACAAATCTATCAACCAAACAATCAAGGCATGAGTCTTCTAAGCAACATTATACCACCAAATCCGTACCGCCAAATGTGAATATACCAAGTGCAAGCCTACCAAACATGAACATATTAAATCCACACTTGGTGAAATTTTGGATAGATATGTTTGTGAATCATACCAATTTTGTTAAAAATCTAAACAATATATTGGCAACTCCATGTATTGATCCAAGTCAAGGTAATCCCATGCAAAATCAAAGTTACCTAAATCCAAGCAATCACAACAATGTTCAATATCAACCAATAATGCCAAATCTAAACATCATACCAAATCAGAACATTTTTCATGATCAATATTTCCATGATTCCATGTAAACATCACAAGTATACATGCCAAATATGCTTGCTCAATAACCAAGTCAACAATATCAATAATGTCAAGGTCAAATCTTGCAAAACAAAATTGCTACACTCAAAAAACTCATTGATTCATATCACTAAGAGACATCTCCACCCCAAAATCAATACACTCTTCCATTGGTTGAACCATGTCATAAAAGAATTTAATTGTCTCCACAACCATATCAATAACAATATCCCCAATATCAAGAGGTGGTATATCAACAACATCAACAACAAACCCAATCACCCCATCCCGAAGATCAGTCATCACATCTCAAAGATCAATCACAACTACCCATCAATGAGCACCTTGAAGATGTTTCCATCTCCTTTGACAATCAAATCAACATATATCAAGAGTCACTTTTCAATCATGATCAAAACCCACCAACGATACCCAACAATGATCCAATTCAAGAAACGTTAACATCATTTGATCTTATGGTTGAAAACATTGACAATCTCTCCACCATAACTGTTGAAGACAATGGTTAAAATCAATCCATCAACAAGCACTATGAAGATATGTCTACCCCATCCAATGATCAAATCAACATTCATCAAGAGCCAATTTTTAGTGATCTATTTCAAGATTTGTTAACATTATTTGATTCTATTGACATAATCCATGATCCATCCACCAATGATCATGTTGATGATGGCTCTACATCACCTAATGAATTAGAGGACATATCTCAAGAATATATTCCAAAGCATGATCAACATCTTCCACCAAGGTCTAGCAATGGTCCTTCCCAAGACATATTGACATCCTTTGACCTCATGGTCACAGATATTGAAGTAATCCTCAACTCAACACTAGATCCAAATCCACTCAAAGATCAAAAGGATATTGAGTCACTTCCCATGACTAATAACGATGTCCAAGAACCATTTGTAAGAAATCCATCCTTTGAAATTGACCCATGTAAAGAACTTAATCCAAAGTATGTCAAAATAAATTTCAACATTAACCAAGATCAAGAATTTATATCTCCACAATACTACAATGATCTAATGGACACTCTCCAGGATGTCACAAATGATGATCCTATCCATATAGCACATACTCCTCCATCTACCCATAAGATCCTTTCTTTGGATAGACATGTAGATGATCTTCATTCAAAACAAGAGTCTCATACTCTTGATATCGTTATCAAGGAACAAGAGTCTCCTACTCTTAACATTTATACGCAGGATCAAGATATATCTAGAGACATATCAGAAATGGGTCATGAAGAAGGCTTCTACAGAAGTGGTGAATCAGAAACATCCTATGAAGGAATATCAAAAATGAATCATGAGGAAGACTTTTATGTGGAAAGTGAATCATCAACACCTCTTGAAGAAGCATTCAAATCTGATATTTTACAAGATCAAGCCAAAGATATCAATCAGGAAGTTATCCCACAGATGGAGGATCCTATCACTTACAAACTTGGATCACTTACCTTTTTTATGGAAAGGTATCTTATCAATGACGAAGAGGTCACTTTTGAAGATCCATGATAGAGCACAGAAGGATTAGCACCCTACTTCCAAGATAAATCATATCCTATTGTAAATAAAATGCTTCAACATATGAATTATCAAGGCAGAGGATTAGGCCTACATGAACAAGGTATCTTAGAACCAGTGCAGATTATTGGCAATCCTAAGCATCAAGGTCTTGGTTATTCAACAATTAAGGGATCTAAAAATATCAGTAATATCTTTATAATACTGGAGGTAGCTTCATCTCAAGCAAACGTCAACATAGGGAGCACGAAGAATCCTTATGATGAAACCAGTGCAAATACTACAACCAGCCACATCACAAATCTTCATCCACCCATCACCCCATCCATGAATTGGTACCAACATCAAAAGAAAGATTTGA
Organism: Sequoiadendron giganteum; assembly: GCA_007115665.2. Lineage (NCBI taxonomy): Eukaryota > Viridiplantae > Streptophyta > Pinopsida > Cupressales > Cupressaceae > Sequoiadendron > Sequoiadendron giganteum. The sequence goes on along the minus strand of CM021104.1, from coordinate 352,298,193 downwards.
ATCAAAGCATGAAAAAATAAAAAGAAGTAGTGAAGCATGAAGGACAAATCAAATACAAGTGGATACCAAATAATACAAAGAATGATTATCCCTATCAAACTCCATTAGTCAAAGAGACTATGGGAAAAAATCAAAAAATGAAAATTATCCATCAAATATGTCCACAAAGGAAAAAGAAGGCTTCTCAAGTGTCATACAATGTATATCAAGTAGTTAGTCCTAATTCTACATACACTTCTGTATCCACTCATTATTGCTCAAATTCCCAAGTTTGGAGAGTCAAAGGTTCTAAACTATCAACCAATCCATCCCCTATTCCTAAACACACAACAACATCCACGCCCCCATGCATTATATCCAATTCTCACATTGACCATGTATTGGCAGCAACCCTTCATCATGAGGATTCAAAAGGCACTCTATTGCGATGTGCACACAAAGATAAAGTTAACCTTGGTATCATCAAAGTAGATTAAGAATCTCAAAATTTGCATTCAAGTGCATGTATCTTGGAAAAGTAGCTTCTTCAAGCAAGATATCAATGGAAAATTATGAAAAGCATCTATATTGACACCACAAGCTTAAATTATTTTAGAAAAATAAAAAAATTCAAAAAAATGATTGAAAATGGTAAAGAGAAAAATTGTCCTCTAGTGAAAACCACTTCAGTGGCACTTTGGGCAAGTACCATGATGAAAACCTGAAAAACATGCATATGTGTAGAATCGAGCACTACGTGTGCCACTTCAGGTGAAAGCATCTTATCACATCCATAATAAATCCAACACTCCCTCCATCTTATCCATAATAAATCCATCCATGACCATTTATCCAATCCATTTCCATCTATCTACCTTATCTTGATCTTGATAAAATTTTGGTGCACACTTTACACTTGTTTATGGTAAACGTCTTGACGTGGGTCATTTTCATTAATCCTACCCCTACCCGATGTTATCTGAGCCTTGAAGCATTATCTGAATGAGCATCCTCTATTTGAACACATTATCTTATTGCAAGATAATCCATATCCATCCATCCATCCATCTATCCAAGCATCCACCCATGGTGTTCCATACATTGCTAGATAGTGGGGGTAGATATTTACATCTTGCTTCGGGAGTAAATCTTGATCTATATGTTCCAACTTATCTGGTGATCCAAACATTGAAAAATGTGAAATCAAATTGGTCAAATCATTTGTGATCCAAAAGCCAAATTGCTAGCCCATGGCATATTTTGACAAGACAATGTTCCTTATCAATATTTATCTTCCATTGAACATCAATCCAAACAATCAAATATCAGTCGCATCTAATGTGTACTTCAACATCACATCAAATCATCAAATTGTTCCAAATCAACCTTCAAAATCTTGATCAATTAAAATACAATCAATCCATCATCATCTCGGGATATCCTTCCCAATCCTTGTGTTGCTTAACACTATCCTTGCATTGTTGTGTATCCTCAACATCATCAATCTTGATCAATCAAATCGAATCAATCCATCATCATCTTTGGATATCCTTCCCAATCCTCATATTGCTTAACATTATCATTGCATTGTTGTGTATCCTCAACAATGTTATCATCATCAATCCATCAATCCGATCAATCAAACCTATCTTGGTTTTCAACAAAATCCCAAAACAGAGCACTGATATCATCACATATCCATATCCAAATCATCAAAAAATCATAAGAAAATCCAAAAAAATCCAAAACATATCAAAAACCAAAAACATTCAAAAAACATAAAATCCAAAAAAATTCATAAAATCTCATAAAAAAAACCAAAAAATTTGGAAACATCTCAAAAATCCCAAAAACAACCTCAAAACATATAAAAACACCAAAAACATCCAAATATTTGAAAAAAAAAATCCATCTATATCATCTCGCTTTCACCCACAATAATCATCCACTCATAATAAATCATCGTCAACCTCAACCTTTGGTGGAACAATCAGAAGCAAGTCTAGTAGGTTCAAAAGTGAACCAATCATCAAAGTCTCAAGTATAGGTTAGTAAGTCAACAAGTTAATTAACTTGGAGTATCAATAGCTTATCATCCAATCAATCTCGTCATCACTTGATCACAACATGTCCTAGGATGCATCCTTCCTACAATGGACATCAACATCAGGCATCACCATAGTTTAGTCTTGGCTAGTAGTATGAAGAACATTAGCTTGTTTGTTTACTTTATCTGGTATTTTTGACTTATCTTATTGTGCTCATTCCAATGACCTCTCGATGATGTCCAAACTAGGGGATTTAGGGAAAGGGGCAATGATCATTATCTTTTTATCTATTGTGCTTGTTGGATATTCTTGTAATATAACCTGGTCATGTGTGCTTTGTTTAGGTGTAGGGAAGATGTTTTATATGTCTTGTTGATCACATAGGAAGGCTTTCCTTTCTATGTTTTGGTTTGAGATGTTTAGAATATCTGAACTACATTTTGAATAAGGTTTAGTATGCCATGTGTGAACAAGAGTACTCCTATCTGATTGTGAAGTCAAATTCCATCACACTAGGTACAATGCCATCTTGGTTCTTTATACCTTGATGCATCATACTTATGTGTATTATCAAACATAAAGTAAATGGCCCTTTTAAAATCCCAATTCCTAATAAGCAAATCATCATCACCACCATCATCATCATCATCATCATCATTCATCATCATATCTAATAAAGTCTTAACGCTTCATGGACTTGTTGGATCCTCTTGTCATCATTCTTTTCTTCTTATTCTTCTATCTCTACTAAAATTTCTATCCAAAATTGGAGTTTGTATCAAAATATACACAAGGCTGCCCATTGTCGATGATTGTCTATACATCATCAAAATTGTCTACGTCAAATATTTGATCTTTCTAAATAATTATCTTTCGTCCTCTGATCAATAGAACCACTCCTCTCACATTTTATTGTGATCTCGATTAGAAAATCAAACATTTTCATTTGATCTCTCGAGGGAGAAGTATACCAGCATAATCCTTTCCACTGAGGCAGTAGTGGGGCATCTGAATTTTTTTTTTTTTTAAATTGATTTCAGCAGTTATTCTTTGAACCAATGCAACAAGTGCATTTCTTCAAAGAGGGGAAAAATGTAAACATGAAAAATATACAATTTGATCCTACACATCTGATCCTGATCTTACTAACATCATTTCATCCTAAATCATCCCTTTTACTAATTAATTTAATTAAATAATCTTTATTTGATTAAATTTATCATATTTCCTCTCTTAATTAAATAAATCAAATTTATTTGATTAAGACATTAGCTTCCATTAATTAAATAAATCATTTTATTTAATTAATCCTATAGTCTCTCTTTTAATTGAATAATTCACCTTATTTAATTAAATCTCTAAAGTCATCCCTTTAAATTAAATAAATTAATCTTTATTTGATTTAATCTAACATCACCCTCTTTAATTAAATAAATCAATCTTTATTTAATTGAATTTAAAATCCATTATTCCTCTCAACTTTGATTTATTTAAATCCTAAAATCTAAGCCAAAATTGTCAAATCATCTAATCTTCATCTAAATTAATCAAATCATGATTAATGCTAATCCAAATCACTCCAATCCTCTAGATTTTGCAACTTGCACCAATAAATCAATTTAATTGATTTATTAATTCTTTTATTTTCCCTCAACATGGCATCAAAAAAGAATATTCTTCAAATTTGAAAATTCCTCCAAAAGGGATGAGTACATTGAGTACATCCAACAAGGCATTAAAGGCCTCTTACATGTCCTTTTCCTTGAGCCAAGTGACATTTACTCCATTCCTTTCTCCCTCCAAATTGTCATTTCATCAAATTCAAATTTGAATCTAATAGCATTTATGTGCACATTCATCAAAATGTGCTCATTTCTCCTCCAATCACATCTTGACAAGTGGCACAATGCCATTGGTCCATCTTTGATCCCACATTCATCCAAATCTTTCAATCTTCCATTCTTTAAATCTATAAATAGAGAGCTTCTCTATTGATTTGAGGATCCACAACTTAGAGAAAAGTTACTATCTTCACATTTAGAGCGATTTCATCCATTTCCATAAGCATTTTCCATTATCATAGCTAGGTTATTGCAGATTTTATCAAGGAATCACATTTTAATTCCTCACCAAGTGGATCAATCTTCATCAAAATCATCCAATCACACAAAGGAGTTGGGAAAGGACCATTTCCTACACACAAATTGCCACCAATTCCCCCATGGGATTAAGAGTTTGCATTTTTAAATAGGATTTCATTGTTTTTCATGTTTTGTTCTTCATTTTTCCTATTTTGAGCATTGTAGATGAATTTCATGGGGAATCTTAGTTATAACTTGCATTTGGATCTAATAGTGTGTTTGTTTGCTATGTTTGTGCAAGTCTAGGATTGGGGTTCACAAGTAGCATGGAAAATTTCTGCCCTAATTTCCTAGCCCATTCTATTGCCTCCAACTTGTTATCAGATTTTCTAAAATATACTTGCCCTTTGTGAATCCAGTATGTGTGCTATTGATTAGCTTGGGCAGGATACCTAGCCTCATAGCTATAACCTTTACCAAAATCTTATAAGAAACATTGAATAATGTTATAGGCCTCCAATTTTTAGTAAGCCTTCAAACAAGTTTTAAAGATAGATCATTATGATCTCATACAAGAAATCTTACAATATACTTAAACCTTCATCATTACTTGATAAGACCTAGCACTCTGGCATGCATGAAAATATGGAACGAGGTCTCCAACTCACCACCATATTTTAATCTCTAACTCCATTTTCTATGATTGCAGGGTTTAGTACTTAAAGAATGTTTAACTTCCTTAAATTCACATTTGATTAAGGTGAGGTGGTGCCATCTCATGAAAGCCAGATCGATCTCATTAAATTGATTTGACATTTAAATAATTTCTGATATTACATTGCAAGTTTGAATGTGCACCATATCTCATCCATATCATTTGCATTGAAGGCTTCGATTTTGCATCATGCCTTTAAATCTGGTTTCTACATTAATTTTTCCTATATTTCTTATGATGAGATTGGATTTAATTTTTGGCTTCTTGCATTGTTCATGGTGCTCTTTCCTTGTTGTAGGTTTCATTTTTTTTTGTACCTCACATGGTTGGTTTGCAGAGTTCAAGATGGCACAATTCGGTCGGCATGCGAAGGTAGCCAACAGCTTGGAGTTCCATCCAAGAAATTATAGAATGGTGGTATCTATTCATCCATGGGACCTCCCAATTTCAAACTATATAGAGGATGATCACTTATACCACGTATTTAAGGAAAAGTGCTCAACAGTCTTGAATTGCATCGAAACATTGATAGGTGAAGAGATATTGCACATTGGTTCATAACGCAGAATCTTTCCAACCAATCTTCTTTCCATTTTTCTATCTAATGCAATGGGCATGTTTTAGAATTTTAATTCCCTTCAAATTGTTGCTAACAAGTTTTTGAAGCCAGAATAATTACAAGAAAATGCCATGTTGTAGCGTATTTAGGGAAACGAATTAACACACGGTGAAGGCTTCATAGGTAGGCTCTTTCCCAGGAACTATTTGTACCACAAGCAGTGTTACCTCGACATCTACGAGGCCTTCAAGCTTTCTCTGCTCAGGGATTTGTCTACATACCTATACCAAGCATTGAGAAAATATCATTTTGATTTGGTTAGAGATGAAATTAGCAACTTAAGAAGAAAATGTCATGCTCTTTCTTTTTTTTTGTCACATGAATGTTTGCAAGGGCGACTACAAAATGTTGGACTGCAAAATGTTGAATTGTCAAACCACCCAACAAACAGAGTCAATGTAATTATTCCAGATATTTTCATTTTAGTGCATTCACAAGCATAGGTAGCCAGTGAAATTCAAGGTTTTCCAATGGAAGGCCAAGGAGAAAATTTAGTTAATATGGGTGGTAGGGGAATTTAATCAGTTTTTGTTTTTTGTTTGGGGTTTTTTGGAAGTCCACTCAAAAGATATAGTTGGGGCAATATAATTTACCTTGAAATGATCTCCATAGATCAATTTTGTTTAGGATAATCTTGGGTGATAGGCTAGCTGTAATTTGTTTGATTACTGTTCTAAAAGTTAGTATCAAAACTATGGTATATGTTCCCCATAAATGGGATGATTTTGTAAGAACATCCCTTTGTAATCAAGCTACAATCGAATGTTTTCTTCTTGGTTCTTTCATATCGATATGCTCCTTGAACCAGGTTTTGTAATTTTGTAATTTTAAACTATTATATATATAATATATTATAGTGGCTTGCCACTTTTTCGTAAAAACAAAACACTAAATAAAATGTGAGTTTGTGTTTTTTTGTTTTAGAGCAATAAATTCAGATTCCTAAGTTAATAAAAAAATAGATTCTAGATCTAAATTTTTTGGACCGATCATCTTCCCTACAAAAAACGTGTTAATGTTACTTGAATCCTACATCAAATCAATTAATACCTATTTACACATCCAAAAAAAAGAAAACATTCGTGGAAAATCCCATTACAATAGTGCAGGATCCATGCACTTGTCTATCAGAGAAACTACTCAGAGAAAAATTGCAAAAGCGTAGAAAAAAATACAACTTCTTAGTTCCAAAAATATATGCTCAAATCTTTGTGCAGATGCTAACACTATAAAAATAAAGCATGCAGGCCTTGAAGCAAAAGTGCAGTTCTTGGTGCAAAAGTGCAATTCCCATGTCAATAGCGCAGTTTTTGTTGTAAAAGTGCCATTTTCTTGATAGTCAAGCGCACAGGTTTTTTGGACAGCACGTGAAAACTCTGTCAAATGTGTTTCCTAGACCTGCAACTTCAAGAATAGCTCAAACAAACATTAGAGGAGGGGACAAGGGTCCCACCAGATGTGCTAAAATGTGTGAGGGGGAGAACATTAGACTGGAAGAGGGATCAAAACATGTCAAATCTAAGAATCTAAACTAAGATTAAAAATATTAATCTAAGATCTAAACTTACACATACGGAATGAAACTAAGTTATTTTAACATGCATAAATGAATCTATGATTATAGAAATGAATGTACAAGAATAACACAGTCTTACCATCCTATAGTGGAGTGCATTTTCCTGATGTTGGGTTGTTCTTATCACCATGAAGCCTCCAAAGTTCATGTACAAAATCTTGATGAATGACTATTTTGTTTGGTTGATCAAAGAAATGGTGAAGCTTTATCAATGGTGTTCTTGATAGAACTTTTTTGCTCAATGTATGTTGATTCTTCAATCCTTATTTGTGAGGAAAGGGGTTTTTTATATAGAAAATGAGATTTAAAATGAACGATCACAATCGTGTTGAAGAATATCCAGATCAACGGTCGAAGTGTGTTGAGAGGATTTAGACATGAGAATATTGTGCAAAGTTGATTGCACAATTTGGGTGATTAAGAAATAGATTGGATAGTCAGGGATGTGATTAATCAGTTAACTAATCAAATTGCCCAATTAACAATTTGATGGATTATTTAGGAATGTGGTTGATCAGTTAACAAATTAGATTGCTCAATTAGCAATTTAGATTGATCAGTTAACAAATTGATTGCTCAGTCAACAATTGTAATTTGCTCAATCAAAAATTGGGTGAGGAATATGAATTGATTTAATTCATTCATTCATTTTTGGAGTTGAACGTGCAAATCAAGTTTGGATTTTGCAAACAAAGTTACATTAGTTTGATTTTAATTTTGATAATTGATTTAATTATTCAAATTTTTGGAGGGAAAGTGTCGTAATTAAATTATTATTTAATAATTTAATCAACTTAGGGAATAATGTGATATAGTGATTTCATTAAATAATTGTCATTATTTAATCAATTAGGACGGAATGATGTGAGATTAGGACTTTATTAAATAAATGTGATTTATTTAATTGGTTGAAATGATGAAATCTGAATTAATCAAATAATGTTGTTTTATTTAATCAATAGCAAAATTAGGGTTTTTAGGACTTTATTAAAAAACTGAAATTTATTTAATTTGTTTGAAATGATGAAAAAGTGAATTTAATAAAATAATGTTGTATTATTCAATTAATAAAGGAATTAGGGTTTTTCATGTCATTTTGATGTGGTGTGATGTGGGTCATTGTACGATGATTTCAAAATGATCTGAGACATTACGGGATGATTTTGAGCTATTTTGGGATGATTTTGAGATGATCTGAGATGATCGAAGACATTACTAGATGATTTTGAGTTGTTTTGGGGTGATTTTGAGATGTTCTAAGACATTACGGGATGATTCCAAGTTGTTTTAGGATGATTATGAGATGTTACAAGATTATTTGAGACATTGTGGGATGATTCTAAGATGTTTTGGGATGTTATGAGATGTTTCAGAATAATTCAGATTCATTCTCAGATGTTATGAGAAAATTTTGAGTCATTTTGTGATGTTAAAGAATAATTTTGAGTCATTCTAAGATGTTACAAGACAATTTTGAGTCAATCTGAGATGTTATGGGACAATTCTAAGTCATTTCGAGATGTTATGGGATAATTCCAAGTCATTCCAAGATGTTACGGGATAACTCTAAGTCATTTTGAGATTTTGCGAGACAATTCTGAGTCATAAGTAGGAGGTTTCTTCCACAACATGTTAAATTATGATATTGCTATCAGGATTCAACCGTGTAGTTTTCAAGTCAAACTCATGGGTCAATGAGTTTGACTCGAAAACTACACGGTTGAATCCTGATAGCAATATCATAATTCTGAGTCATTTTGAGATGTTATAGGATGTTCTGAGATGATGTTTAATATTGCTTGATGTTGTTTGAGGTTGCTCGATGTTGTTCGATGTTGTTCGATGTTGTTCGATGTTTTTCGATGTTTTTTGATGTTGTTCAATGTTTTTCGATGTTGTGTGATAGGTGTTAAGTCAATTTTGCATGTCTACACTTACAAAATATTTGTCTAAGACCATGGGATCATGATGGGCCTCTCTGCAATAACCTCTCTTAGTTTTCGCTATCTCGGAGGTGTTTTCCCATTGTGACGACTTTTCAGTTGAAAAAAAAGTTAATAGCATTTTGTTTCCACAATCCATGATAGTTAGATTCAAGATTTTTGGATAAACTGTGTGCATATTTTTACATCGTAAAGTTGCCAAATACAAGCACTGTAAAGTTGCAAAGTGGTGCAAATTTCTTTCTGCAACTTGTGTGACCAAACAGACTATTCCAACACATCTAGATGGGTATTTTTATGTTAGGCATGGTCCTCTTTTGCATCCAAACACATCGAATCACTCTGAGCTATATTCAACCAACTCGATCCCTTAAGAGTCCAAAGTGCAAAATGGCTACAATATTTGGTAGGATATTATTCAAAAATTGTGATGGTTACAAACTCTGTGTCTGATTCCATGACATTGCATTGGGCCCCTCTACACTAACCTCTCTTAATTTTCTCTATCTCAGAAGCATTTTCTTATGGTGGCGACTTTTTAGTTGAGGAAAAAGTTGTCAAATGTAAGTAGTGTACAGATGCAAAGTGATGCAACTTTCATTCTACAACTTGTATGACCAAACGAACTATTCCAACACATTTGGATGGGTACATTTACACTAGATATGGTCCTCTTTCACACCCAAACATGCCCAATCACTCTGAACTACCTTCAACTGGATCGATCCCTTGAGAGTCCAAAGTGCAAAATGGCTGCAAACTTTCGTGGGCTATTACTCAGAAAATGTGATGCTTAAAAACTCTTTGTCTAAGGCTACAAGATTGATTTGGGACCCTCTATAATAAGCTCTCTCGTTTTTTTCTATCTCAGAGGCATTTTCCTATGGTGACAACTTTTTAGTTGAGGAAAAAGTTGTCAAATGCAAGCAATGTAAAGTTGCAAAGCTGTGCAACTTTCATTTTGCAACTCATACAACCAAATGGGTTGTTCCAACACATAACAATGGATACTTTTATGCTAGTAATTATCCTCTTTCACGCCCAATCACTCTGAGCTACGTTCAACCAACTCAATCCCTTAAGAGGCCAAAGTGCAAAATGGCTGCAATATTTGATGGGCTATTACTCAAAAACCATGACGCTTACAAACTCTCCATCTAAGGCTATGGGATCACATTGGGCCCCTCTACAATAACCTCTCTCAGTTTTTTCTATTTTAGAGGTTTTTTTCCCATGGTGACGAATTTTTAGTTGACGAGAATTTTATCAAATGCAAGCAATTTAAAGTTGCAAAGTGTTGTAACTTTCATTCTACAACTTGTATAACCAAATGGACTATTCTAGCATGTCTGTATGGGTACATTTACACTATGCATGGTCCTCTTTCACTCCCAAACATGCCCAATCACTTTGAGATACGCTCAATCGGCTTGATCCCTTATGATGGCATGTAAAACAAAGAAAAAGAGAAATATTCACATGATAGTTGACAAGTATAAGTTTTCCACACCAAAAACATATGATTGCATGAAAGAGGTAAAACATTGGGCTGTCAAAATAGTTGAGGAAAGCCTAATTCTTTTCATTCTTGAACTGGTTATGATCCAATTACTATGTGGATTTCATAGTTACATTTAATTGGTTATTGTTAAAATTAGTATTTAGGTAACTTTATTATTCCTATTATGACTCTAATCACAAATGAGAAGGCTACATGACTCTTAAAATATTGTATGATCATCCTTAAGTCTAGCAAGGGAAATACATTTTTTAATTATCCTCATTGCCCTTACAACAATATGGTTGTTGTAAAGAGAATTTTTTTAAGATTCTAGAAAAAATTGAAATATTTATAGCTAAACCTAATCATAGTTCAATTGAAATATGATCCCACATGGTGGCTTATGACCTAGCTAATGAGAATCATGAACAATGACGTTAATAAGCTCACACTAGAGCCTTAACCATAAGTATAACCTAAAATTAGCCCAAAGAAGAGGTATATAGATATGTTGATACATGGGATATTACAAACCCTATTACTACTCCTTCACAATCATATCAAATGTTCTAGAATAAATTTGTTGCATAGCACCTATAATTAAAAAAATCATTCTTTGAAGAAGCAAGGTTGGTGTGAATATAGAATAGGTAATTGGTGAAAATACGGGAAAGAAGTTAGACACATGGAGGACAAACAAAGTCACTTTTCTTTGGGTAATAAATGGCATGACATATATGATAAGGATCATTTCAATCCTACCTCTTCCTTCACTCCAAAAAATTCTCAAATCCAAGTAAGTGAAATAATAATATAACATTTGGTGATGAAAAAGGAGTAAAAATCAAAACCTCCAAGTTTCCAAACCAACTAACTAATTACATAGGTAGATTTGGTTCTAGAACAATTCACCACCTATGCATCTACTCAACCATATATTTCATTTTAAAGTATCCTGAGCCCACTCCAATGAGTATTTCAAAGAAAACAAAAGAAACAATTAAATCTAGTTCTTATTGAAGAGGAATCTACCTAAAATGTCCTACTGCAAAGAATGAGAGGTTCCATCTCCACAAAATTAACTATCACATACATTGTAACCAGCCAAGAAATAATAAAATCACCCAAGACAACTAAGGGGAAAGCTAATGACTTCTTTGAATCTTAGTAGGTGCCCACCAAAACCTAGAGCTTATTTTAGAATACCACAAGTGAAGGTGAGGACCTAGAATAGGAGAAGGAAAAAAATTGAGAGAAGTGATGATCCACCTATGAAAATTGGATATGAAAAGTAGAAAACATAATAAAAAAGCATAAAATATCCATTAGAGGTTTTTATAGAGAAGGTACAATAGGTTACACTATAAATATCTATCTTCCCTCTCCTATATTTATACCTTTTAAATTCTTCTTTGGATTCCATATTGAATTAGCACATAAGTAAATGATAAATTGTTGGTGAATCATTTTTGGAAATATTGGAGTTGTTTAGCATCAACTAATAAATTTGTTTAGCATCAATCAATAAATATTCAAGACAAACCATGAAGGATAGAAATGAGCAATGCTAGGGCTAACCAATTAATAAGTATATATGTGAATAAGTGAAGCACAAGTACTCAAATACATGCAAGCCTTGAAGTATACACATGAATACATAGTATACACATTAATACAAAGTATATGCATGAATCCAAGGTATACACATGAAATCATTTAAGTCACAAAGTATACATTGGAATACACGTAAGTCACAAATTATACATGTAAGTTGTAAATTATACACTTGAATACATGTAACTCATATCTATTGAACCATGGATTTATAATGCAAATATGGACACCATCGATAAAAAATATTTGTATTAACCAAATAGATATGTAGGCATACATCAATATATGTCGATGTAAGTATAAAATATATATAAAATAGCCATATAGGCTTACAAGAATTATATATAGGTATACAATGTCAAATATATGCAACAAAAAAATATGTCCAAAAATGTCATATAGGCATTAAACAAAGGGCCCTAGAATCAAAAGTCATTTCCCTCCAGGATCTTGAAACAAACTCTTTCCCTTTGTTGGTAGGCTAGATGGAAATAATTCTATCAATCATTTAATTTGAGGTTGAGGAGTGCTCCTGGTGCTCCTCCTAAGGTTTAGTTCCTGGTCAAGACTTACCTATTACAATAACAACCAAATACATTAATATATAGAAATTGCATTATAGAAAATGATATATTTAACAAAATGATCACTTACTGCCACTAGATGATCACTCTCCTCAAGGGAAATATTTTCATTCCCATTTTGTGGCATGTTGAAGCCCTATAGAAACCATCCAAAGATAAATTAAGCTATGAATCAATAATGGTTTTATTTTTAACTAACTAACATATATAACAATGAATGTAAATTGAAATTTAGTAATCTACCTCATACCCCCGTGAGAGGCATGAGGAGTCTATAGAAGAAGAAACATCAAGCTCAATTTCCCTATGAACATCTAGAGGTGTTTCTTCTTGCAACATCTAAAAATAAAATAAAAAATTATTCAATCACGAAAACTACAATAGTGATGCACATCATTGCTTATAATGTATGAGATAATGAACAAAATTTTGAGTAATTATTGAACTATAGATTTCTTACTATCATGCTTACTATTTTCCCTATCCATAGCTTGTTTGAAATCACCTATTTTAGGATTTTATCCATAGCAGAAAGGCGGTGAACTGTTTGATAAAACGCTTTGGTATACATGTACAAAAAATGTGGTAGCTTAGAGAAGGAAAAGAACTGTTTGAAAAAATACCTCAAAGAAATGCAGTCTCATGGTGATGGAATGCCATGAAAAAAAAAAGTGTCATGGAATTCCATCACCATGAGACCACATTTATTTGAAGCATTTTTCCAAACAGTTCATTGCCTTCTCTATGGTATTATGTTGGGATGGGGTGGATGGTATAGTGTAGTCTTGGTTATGAGATGGAGGGTGATTATGACATGAAGACAGAGGGGTGTGGATATGAAAAAGTGGAATAAGAGGTGGAAGGTTCCATGGATTGCTAAATTGAGGATGAGGATGAGGACCTTGAAAATAATTTGGAAGGGAATTTTGGCTAAAGGCTTGGTTTCTATTCTTAAGGCAGTGAGTAGTTTGAAAAAATTCCTCAAAGAAATGTGGTCTCATGGTGATGGAATGACATGCCATCACCATGAGACCACATTTCTTCAAGGTATTTTTGTAAACTACTCACTACCTTGCCTATTTTATTGCTTACTATTATGCTTTGATAGATTTTTTCTAAGCATCCATAGTTTGTTGGAAAACACCCTTTTTAGACTTTTAGCCATATCAACAAGGAAGTGAACTATTTGATAAAATGCTTTGGTAGACATGTATGGAAAATGTGGTATCATAGAAAAGGTGGTGAGCTGTTTAAAAAAAGGCCTCAAAGAAATTAGGTCTCATGGTGATGGACATCGCCATGAGACCGCATTTCTTTGAGGAATTTTTTCAAACAACTCATTGCCTTATCTATGCTATTTCTTACTATTATTCTTTCATAGATTTTTCCAAGCATCCATAGCATAGACAAGGCAATGGATTGTTTGAAAAAAATCCTCAATAAAAAGTAGTCTCATGGAATTCCATGACAAGATAATGCAATTGGTAGTTTTTCCTATTTATTACTTATGCTATATGAAGTAATTGCATCACTGCTTATGCTGAGTTTCTAAACAACTATATTATAATGGAATTTTTTTCATCTACCAACATCTAGTTATTAGTTATGCAATGTGAAGTAATTCTTTGAGATTGAAAGATGCGCAATGCAATGTAATCAGTGATATGAATATAAACTACATAAATCTATTAACTACAATTCATTAGTTAAACTCTTTATTCTATTACTTGCATGAAGGTTTGTACAACTCCATTGGCACTAGCAGGTGTTCTTGTGAAGCCTCCAATATTAGCCTATTCAACATCCAAAATTAGATATTAGAATACCATTCATATAACAATGTTATTCACAATAATATTTATAATTGTTTACTAGTTACATACCTCAATGGTAGATGCAGTGGAGTAATAAATAGGTGGAGGGCCAAAGTATCCAATATCAACACTGTGACCCTAAAATTTTCTTACAATCATTAAACTAAATTAGTTAATATTGCATTTCAAAATTGAAATTTAATAAATTAAATTCAATGAACATGTTAAAATTTACTTGAGTGTCGACATTGAAAACTTCATTTTGTCATCTACCATCACCAACTCCATAGCTGCAAATGTATCCTACGCACCAACCTCTTGACTATCTGTGGGGTCATATGTACAAGACGACCTACAAACTTGACAAGAACTAGGTGAAAGCCTACCCCTCGAACTCTCCCTTATATGGAGTTGTAATGTAGGAATGGCATGTTGGATAATTGTTTGAGTCAAAGAATTGATAGACTACAAAGTGTCCACCTCCACACTCTCCTTCACGATAAAAGGGATAACAATGTGCTCATAATCCAACCTAGCAAGTTCCCATCTCCCTTGCCAATGAGGATCTTAATGTGCACCTGGTTTATCATGTGATGACCCTCCATCTCTCCCCTAAAATTCCCTCATATCAAAATAGTTTGAGATTTTGTTTAGGATGAACTTACAGTAGAGATTCCTCAAGAAATATTGGGGGACCTCATTATTGTTGCATGGTGGATAGTCAAAAACCATCCACCACCTATCCCAAAAATTGTTCCTAATCCATTGGTGGTGGCACCAATGGATAGGAAACTTCTTTCTATTAAGGTCAATATTTTGATTTGTGTGTGGGTCAGTGAATAGTGAGCAAAAATCATATTTTGTAATTTTTCATCTTTTACTTCTTTATATGATAATTTATTTGCATAAAATTCCTACATATCTACCTCCTATCTACCCAACCATTAATTATTTTTTTATTGCATCTACATGTGTTAATATTCCTTGAAGTAAATTCAAAATTGTGCTTCTTTATATGGTTGAACTTACAAGATCGTTCAACCTCGCGATTAACTCCTAAATCTATTTTTTATTATTTTCAATTTCCCCACTAAATTTTACTAAGTACCAAGAGGATGTTGAAGAATTGTTGGAGGAGTCTGTTGCTATGGTTGTTGAGGATTTTTTTTGTTGTGGTTGTTGAGGATTTTGTTCATGTGCTTGTTCATGAGGAGGATAAGTATTTTGAGGATAATTTTTAGGTTGATTATCAACTACAAACTAAAGAAATGAACATCAAAAACAACCTAAATTTACTTATTTAACAACAAATTCACAAAAAAAAAAAAATGCTTACTTATTTGACCTCCCTGTTGATGTGGTGGCATCCTAGCAATGAAATTGCAAAGTTTTGATGAATAAATTGCAAGTTTTGATGCTTCTAAAACATGAGTGCCAAATAGCAAGGTTTTCTAGCCGAGGGAAAGAAAATATGATAATAAAAATGAAATGAAATCGATTTTCTTTTTTTTTTTAGTTTTAATAAGCTATAACATGAGCGCGTTATAGGCTCTTTGTGACCAAGCCTTAGGCTTGGTCACACCAAGCCATAACATGAGTTTGTTATAATTTTCTCATGTTATAACGCACTCGCATTATAATTTGGTTGTGTTATAGCCTTTCAAAAAATTTAAAAAAATTGGCCACTTTTTGGCCCCCCCCAATTTTTTGCACCTGCCCTTTTTTCACTTTTTATCACTTTTTGAGATATAGGAAAGATTTCTACATGAATGCAATTAGGAATATCAAAACAATTTTTGCAAGTAGAAATAGACTGAAGACACAGAGACACAAAAGTATGAATTTTTTTTTTAATTAAAGTGTACAAGGATAGAGGCACCCAAGGGTGTTTGAGTTCTTGATAGGGGTTCTAAAAATTTAAAGTTGAATGTTTATTATACTGTTTGAAGATTCTACATTTGTGTGCAAATAGGTTTGTAACTGAGTATTTTTCTAGAATTTTCTCAAATTAAGACAATATGATGCAAATGAAAATGTGCAACAATAAACTTGACAATTATGAATACAATTTTCAATATAGATCTGATCTGAATTACTGAAATGAATAGACCAATGCAACCTATGATGTAAAATGATATGCAAATTTTTGAATTCTTATGAATTTTTATGATGCAAAAGTGAAACCCTAAATTAAAGATACAAAAGAATACAATACAAAACTTAGAACTAGGATGAATTTTTAGAAGATATGTAATCTTAACAGGCCAGGTTCACCAAAATGAAATAAAGAAAATAGGAGAACCCTAGGTCTACTATGTAAACCTAGGATTCAAATAGTTGGGGGATGTTGATGTGGGGTATTTTCTTATGTTTCATTAAGATGGAGATTAACAAGGTGAATAGATTGAATTTCAATCATGAAGGTGAGCCAATAATACTTGAATCTCCATCCTACTAAGGATTAGAATTATTTAGAATTTATTTGAAATGATTAACCTAATTAGGCTATATGACCTTTAGAAATTGAAAGGAAAAATAATTTGAGAAAATAAAATAACTAATCAATGAGCTTTGTTTGAAGGAAAAATAATATCAATGAGAGAGTAGCCAAATCAAGCACCACCACCATGAAGAGGAGACACGTGAATTTGATAAGGGGAAAAGGCAACAAAAAACCCCAATATTATGAATGGAGGTCAAATGCCTAATAATAATACAAAGATAGAGAGAGCACTTAAGCCTTAAGCTTGCTTGCTTGAATGAAGAATGAGAGGAGAGGAACCTCAATAAATAGAGGTGAGAAAAGGAGTTAGAATGTAACTCCCAACTCAATGAATGCCACCATTCATCTATGTGTGTGCAATGCATCAAGAACCTCTTAAGGAGGTGGCTATAAATATTCCTTAATAAAATAATTAAAAATAAAATGAGTCATCCTCACACATGTGTGAGAAGACTAAAAGACAAACAAAAGACTTGTAGGGATTCCTTTGAAATATTCCTACAAGTTAAAAAATAATTACAACTAAAGAATAACCTTTACCAAGTAAAGATTCATCTTCTAACATCCCCACTTAAACTTTACTTGGAAGGTTTACATCAAACCCTTCAATGGGTTGTAATCCAAGATTTTTACAATGAAAGAGAAATTTATCTTTACAAAGAGATTTGATGAGAATATCTGCAACTTGATCTTCACCTTTACAATACAAACGAGAAATTTTCTTGTCTTCAATGTGCTCTATAATGAAGTGATTTTGAAAAGAAATATGTTTGGTCCTTGCTTGAAAATTTGGATTCTTTTCCAAAGCAATGGAACTTTGATTATCACAATATAAATGAGTAGGATCATTTTGAGGTAAACACAAATCTTCAAGTAATCTTCTTAACCATGTAGTGCTTCTTTGGTTGCATTTTTACAACCTTGATAGTCATCTTCTGTAGAACAAAGAGAAGTATATTGGTGTTTCTTACTATTCCATGAGATTTCACTTGATCCAAAAAAGAAACAATAACCACAAGTGGATCTCCCATCATTGGGATCACCTCCTAAATCTGAATCAATATAACCCTTTAAAGAAAAATCACAATTTTCATCATAAAAAAGACCAAGATTAAGAGTACCTTTAACATATCTTAAAATTATTTTTGCAAATTTAAAATGAGTTTGTTGTGATTTAGACATAAATCTAGAAACCAATCCAACACTATATGAAATATTAGGTCTAGTAAGAGTTAGATAGTTTAAACTTCCTACTAATTTCCTATATAAAGTAGGATCAATAAAAGGAGTTTCCATATCAACCATTAATTTAGTTCCTAATTCACAAGGAGTAGAAACACACTTTACATCATTCATTTTAAATATATCTAAGAGATCTTGAGCATATTTATGTTGAGAAATAAAAATACATTTAGGTGTTTGCCAAATTTGCATACCCAAAAAATAATGTAATAGGCCTAAATCAGTCATTTGGAATTGTTGATTGAGCTGAGACTTAACATCATTAATCAAATTATTAGAACTAGAAGTGATAATTAAATCATCAACATATAAAATAATAATCACAATTTCATTTTGACTATGCTTAATAAATAAATTTGCATCATTTTTACTTCTAATGAAACCTTGAGATAGAAAGAAAGCATTGATCTTTGAATACCATTCTCTAGGAGATTGTTTTAAACCATAAATTCATTTCTTTAATTTGCAAAAAATATGTTCATTACCTTCCTTAATGAAACCCAAAGGTTGAGACATATAAATTTCTTCATGTAAATCACCATTTAAAAATGCACTTTTAACATCCATTTGATGAATATGCCAATACATATGAGAAGCTAAAGAACAAACTAATTTAATAGTTGGGATCTTAGCTAATAGAGAAAATGTTTGATTATAATCTAAGCCTTCAACTTGAGAGAAGCCCTTAGAAAATAATCTAGCTTTAAACTTTCCAACTTCATTATTTGCATTAACATTAGTTTTATACAACCATTTGCATGAAACAAGATTCTTACCATGAGGTAAAGGAACTAAATCCCAAGTTTTATTTTCAATTAAATAATCATATTCTTCTTGCATAGCCTTTTGCCAATGAGGTTGATCTCTAGCTTGTTCATAAGTTGGAGGATCATTTTTATTCATAATATTATACATCAAAGCATAATTACAATAATATTCTTTCTAGTCTTAGATTTATTCATTCTAGCTAAAATATCCTTACTTTCTTGCATAAATTTTTTAAACCATTTAGGATTTATTTTAGAAGTAGGAGTATCATCACTAGAAGAAGAATCGTGAGGAGAAATTTCAACATTTTCATCATCACTATCACTATGAGTAAGAGATGCATTAGGAGGGTTAAGAGAAGATTCAACTTGAGGATTATCCTCCACAACAATAACTTTATTTTGAGAAGATTCAATATCATGCACTTTAGAACAATCATGAACACCATTTTTCAGCAATGCATACATCTCTAGAAAATTTAACTTTGTTAGTAAAAGGATTATAATCTCTATAAGCTTTAGAATGTTCATCATAACCAACAAAAATATGATAAGAAGATTTAGCATCTAATTTTTGCCTCTTTTGTTTAGGTTTGTGAACATAAGCAATTGAATGAAAAAAAACTAAATGCTTAAGATTGGGCTTCCTACCTAACCGAGCTTCTTCAGGAGTTATATCATTTAAAGCTTTAGTAGGGTCTTATTAATAATGTAAGTAACACAAAACATAGCTTCTGACCAAAATTTATAAGACATATTTTTAGCATGTAACATACATCTAGCCATTTCAACAATAGTTCTATGCTTCATTTCCGCTACACCATTTTATTGAGGTGTATAGGGAATACTTAGCTCATTCTTAGTACCAAATGATTTCAAATTGTATACCTAAAATTGGTTTGGAGAATCCGATTATTTAAATATGAATTATTTGATTAATTATCCTAAATTCCCCTACTGTTTGAATAAATAGAAATATTTATTTATATAGTTCACGTTCACATTCACATTTAAATTCTTCTAATCTTAAGTAAATAAACAAAATTAAATAATTTTTTTGATTTAATTATCATTTCCCTATTTTATTCTATCACATCAAATCTTAAATTAATTAAATAAAGGTCATACACTTTATTGATTAATTACCATATTCTTCTGTTTAATTTAATAAACAACTTGTATAGTTTATTTTATTAAATTATTTATCCCTCTTTTGCTAATTTAAATAAATCAAAAATATTTAAATAAAGGCATAAGGAATATTCCTCTATATTTCCTCAAAACAAATTAGATATCCTATGTCTAATTTATGTCAAAATCATGTCAAAATGAATTGATTGAAATTTCACG
The DNA here is from genome assembly GCA_007115665.2 of Sequoiadendron giganteum. Classification (NCBI taxonomy): domain Eukaryota; kingdom Viridiplantae; phylum Streptophyta; class Pinopsida; order Cupressales; family Cupressaceae; genus Sequoiadendron; species Sequoiadendron giganteum. The sequence continues at coordinate 352,277,857 of CM021104.1, read as the reverse complement.
AGAACAATTATAGACAAATTGCAAATTTATCTCTGAATCCTCTTCCATCAATCCTTCGTCTTCTCTTTCCTGGTCTTTTCATGGGTAGAGACAATCTCCAAAATCTTCTCAATCTCCTCCATCTCTCACCATTCAATCCTCCAAATTGAATCCAAGCCTCTCTTTGCCATCCCTGTGCATTTCTATAGCTAGGTAATCTATAAATAAAGCTTCATTCAACCAAGAAAAGGACCAAAGATCTAGATTATCAAGCTTATACACTCTTACTCTACAGGAATTCAAGCATTCAACATCCAAGCATCAAGCATCCTAGTTTTCATACCATGCTTGCCTCCTGTAGCTGCATTATCAATTTTCATATCAATTCATGCTATATTAGTTTCTTTTGTCATTTAGCATTATCATATTAGCTTTGTATCATTGCATCGGCATCATTCCATTCTTTAGATTGTCATTTTAATAGTTATAGTGTTATTTAAATCTGAGAGCACTGCAGCTTAATAAATCTTTGAAGATAGGAGACAATGAGATGCTTTTAGTAGATTATTAGCTTGATCTTTGATACAATGTTTCATTAAGAAGTGTTTTATTCCTTTCTACTTATTCACACTTACAATTTGGCACCCACCATGGGGCATGTTGTGCAGTTTTGCACACACACCCCACTTGGTAGTAGGGACCCTCTTTTCGGATGTCTTTTTGAGCTTTGGTTTTATTGGATTTACCTTTTTAAGGTCTTGACATGTTGGTCTTGTTGGCTTCGATCCCTCCCTAAGGCTTAAATTGGTTAAAGTGGGCTTTCGGTGAAAATCCGGGTCTGGACTTGAATCCGGGATTTTCCAGCTCCAACAGATTTTCCCAGGCTCTGGTTCATTGTTTGGTCGTCACTGAATTTTCTGAATCCTGGTTTCTGCTATTTTCACAGAATTCATGTTCATCCGTATTTTCCACGTATTTGGGGATTTTCTGAAATTTCGTCCTAGGCTCGGGTTTTCAAATTTTTCGGATACGTCTTGTCGCTCATTAATGACCAAGGTACCTTTGCTCAGACGAGCATATGAGTGAATTTAAAACATTTTGGGCAATCATTCCCACTTCATTATTCACTTGTTTACTGCTCTGGCGATTAAGATTTTTCCATTTGAGCTGTGAAAATTGATCTTGAATCGCGTGCGTGTGGATTGTTTGGGTGCCGGTGTCTGGATTTTCATTGCCTGGGCGTGTTTGTTTTGCAGTCGCTTCTTTGAGTTCAGGTATTACCGGCACTAATCCATGGTAGGTCATCTCTGATCCTTCCTTTTGTTGCGTCTTGACTAAATCCTTCCAAGTTGATTGGTAGCCATTCCAGGTCGGCCTTTGCTTGATCATGAGCTTATATTTATCATACCAAGGCTTTGTCACCCATGCTTGTGTTTATCGATTCACTGGTGGGTGCATGAGTATAAACCCATATGAATAGGACTTTTCCCTTAACTGTTCCATTCGCCATATTTTATGAAGGTTAGGGTTTCGGTTCGTCTTCCTGAGTTTGCCAAGGTTTAGTTGGGTTTTCATTATTTCATGATTCATGTCCAGCCCAACCTACTCGTACCTTGAGGGATCATTGTGCGCATTGGTTGATCGCCCAAATGATGGTTTTCCTTGAGAATTTTAGCTTACCTGGACTCTAATGGCAGGGTTTGGTTATTGGACTTAGGGCATCATTGTTTCGCCATGAATTTTAGTTATTTGGGGGTCTTTTGAGGTCTAGGTCCAAGTGCATTCTGATTTTGTTGATTAGCATCGATTTTGGGACCATTAGAGTCCACGTAGAAAGGGTTGCGTGATCATGTGATTGATGGTTCGCATGTCGTCATTCATCAGGTTTCAGAGGTGTCTGCGGAATTCCTGCACACCCGGATTTTCCTAGTTTCAGCTGATTCCGCGGAGTGTGGCGATTTTCGGAGTTCTTCAAGCTATCCGCAGAAATCCGTTCCATCTGGACTTTTCCGGTTTTCCTATTTGGTTGCACTTCTTCTAATTTTCTAAGGATAGGATTAACAGAGTAAATGCTAAATGCTTATTTCTTGTTGCTAATGAATGAATTACATGATTATCTCATAATCTTTTGTGCTAATGATTTATTTGACTGATGATGTCTTGGCAACAGGAATCCGTCTGGGTCGGATTTTTCTGAAATTTCGCCCCGACTGGATTTTTTCGGTTTATGCTGTTTTCCCGGATTCCTTTATTTTTTTGGAATTTCAAGGATTGGCCATTTGTGGTAGCTTTTAACTGCATTATATGATTTTGTGCTAAACCTTTGGTTGGAATATGCATAATAATGGGATACTTATGACGGTCTTTTGTGAGTGTAGGCTGAATCAAGCAGAGCTACTGCAGGAAAGTCCAAAGGTGACACAGAGGGTTCCTCCATCTCAAAGGCCGAAAGATTAAGATTGGACACTAAGAGTCAGCTTCCTGAGAGCAAGATATCTTTCGTATGGTCTGAAGTGTCAGATACTAATGTTGGAGCTTGGAGATACGAAGAGTTTAAACAAAGGACAGCTGAGAAGAATCTGTCAGTTCTAAGGAATGGAATGATGAAGTTCGGACTGGTGCATGTGGCAGGGTTTCCTCCTACAATCTAATGCTATGAGTTGATTTTAGAGTGTGCTCGGTAGTATGATTTTGATACACAAAGGGTTGTTAATACTGAAGGGAGAGTCTTGGCTAATTTTAGTCCTGTCTCTATTGCCCAAGCCTTTGACATGTTGGATCTGCCTTCTATGTGTGCTCTAAATGTGGACTTGGCCAGAACATATTACGAAAATGAGCCCATCAAATCTCAACAGATGATTAATGCTTGGTTGGAGAAGCCGAAATCACATCACTCTAAACTGCCCAAGCAATTGCATAGGATCAAATTCAAATCAGATATCTATGATGCAATAACATTTCTGAGCAGGGTGGCAGGATTGAAAAGTGTCGGAGTGTTGGAGAGTTGGATGGTCCATGTGATTACCAAAATTGAATAGGGAACTAATTATCATTGGGCAGGACTCATCAGCGCTATAATTGATAAATAGTTGAGGGATGTCCTAGAGACCAAGAAATTCACCATGTCTTCCTATTTCATGTATGTGCTTGCCCGATTCTACCCATACAGGGGCTTGAATCCACAAGGGACATTTGGATAGGATATTGTCTATGAGGTATACCCGAAGTTGCACCTAGGACACAAAGACTACAGAAGGGCTAATGATGCATTCACAATGCATATTACTAGGATGCTTCAGAATGCCAAGCATGTGAGGCTGTCAGATGGAGCAAAAGGGTTGATAAAGAATTATGGGGCCTGGTTCATTCAATTTCCCACCTTCACCTACATTAGAATTGATGGATGTTCGGCCGCTCCATATAGGTTACCTCGGTATCCTATAGATCACATTGTGTTATTAGAGATTGTGAGGAAAATATGTTAATTTGATGCCATAGTCAAGAAGGAGAGGCATAAAATAGGCTTTGGTGGGGATTTCCCTCTTGGAATTGGTGTGGCAGAAATGTGCCCTTCCATCCAATCCACACACACTATAGGGGATGAATTGGCAGCATATGGTTTCTCCTTCCACTCCAAGAGAACAAACTTTGATATCACCGGAGAGGCACGGAAGAAGGCTACCAAGGAGTACCATCATAAGGATGACCTAGAGGACTATTGGGCCAACATTAGGGATGATCTTGAAGCTAGAAAGAAGAAGTACTCCAGGCTTCCTGTTGATGTGATCAGACAATACAATGTGAAGTTGATCCCCGAACAACTACAGGATGATGGAAACCTAGTGCAAGATCATGCTTATGAAGCTGTTAAGAATAGGTCAATCGGAGAAATCAACTGGAATGAGGATGAGGTCATAGAGTTGGAGGACTTAATGGCCCCGGTTATGAAATTCACCACTTCTTGGTTGAAGCACAAGGTTTGGGAGCTTTAGAGTGAGAAGGTAGCCTGTACCTTCAATTTAATGGGAAATCTCAACCCAATGTCTACTTCAGAAGAATCTGGGGATGATGACCCCAAAGGGAAAACCCAAAAGAGTTCACCTTTCAAAATAAAAATCAGAAGTCCAAAGGAAAGTGAACTAGAACCAAAGAGAAGACCAAAAGGAAAGAAAAGAAGTCGAGCTTTGAAGATAGGCAGATCCTTTGATGAGGAAGGATTTGAAAAGCCAGTTGAAGAGGATGCTCCTCCACCACCAAAGAAGACCAGAACCACCAGGGTTTCAAAGAAGAAGGGTCAAGATACCTCCAAAGGTGAGACTCCAATTGTTGATGTGGAAAGTTCAGGGGAAAGGACAAAAGTTTATTTGAGGAGATGAAGGACCCCATCCCCTAAGGAAACTATGCAAAAGATGGATCCTCCTCCGGAGGTACCAACTGTGGAGCCATCTAAGGTTGCTTCTCCTCCACCAAGCGTGCTGGAACTAGAAACTTTTGAGGAACATGAGACCAGTGGAGAGGCAGAACCTTTCAAGGAGGGAGCACTCTTTGGTGCGGCAGCTGAGCTCGAAGTAGAAGAGGTGGGAAAGCATAATTCTCCCTTAGTACAGTATGAGGATTCTCTGGAGAATAGCAAAGAAAGCGAATCCCTTGAGAAGGAGGGTACCCCTGTTAGACCCCCATCACCAGTGTGGGAAGAGGAGATTGAAAAAGATGATCAAGGTGAGCAGCTCTCAGAAAAGGAAGAAGCTAAAACAATAGAACAACATGGTGAAGAGGTGAAAACTAACGAAATCCGGGTGGACCCTGTTGTCCCGGATTGGCTTGAAAAGGAGATCACAAGGAAAAAAATAGGTCATTGTTGAGGACACTCCTTTTGATTGGGGTGAGATGCTATCTAAAATCAGCATAGGTAAGAAGAAGAAGGCAGCTAGGGTTGTTTCAAGGATAGAGAGGGATGAGGCAAGTAACAGGATCATTCACATTGCCACCCCTACTGCAGATAAAACTAGAGAAGAGGTCACTGGTAAGGATTACAATGTGCAGACCATTAACATTGGGCCAGCCTCTATGGAATAGGACATTGATGAATATGAAGGCTCCAGTGCAATAATAATTGGGAGGTTAAGAAAGGAAGCTCAGACCAAGCATGAGCTTAGAAAATAAAATGAAAGGCTGAGGAAGTGCTTGGAGGAGGTGATGAAACCTCTGCAGTTCCTTCACCCATCTTCCTCTGTTACTCCTGGTTTCCTACCCAAGGAAACTATTTCTGAGATTGAGAAAATGAAAGCCTCTGCTCAAACCACAACAGATTGGCTAAAGGATGTGCAAGTAAAAGGAGATAATGCAATCAAGGAGATCTTGTCAGTTGGGAAAGATGTAGTCAGAGCTAAAGAACTGTTGGAATACGTGCTATCTTAGGACAAAGAGGACATCGATCTTTTATTGCAGAAATCTAAGGTCATCATGGGATATGGTAGAGATCAATTGGCTATAGATGGGATTCTTCCTTCTTCTAGGTTAAATGAACCTTGGGAGTGGTTTGAGGCTCTATAGATTCAGCATAAGGCCATGAAGAAGATTCAAAAATGAAAGAAACAAATAGATGGTGATCTTACTGGAGTATATGAGGGGTGCATTGCATTCTTTGAAGTCATGACTGGAAGGAGAAAGATTGCTCCTAAATACCTAAGTCTGGAACAACTAAGAGAATGGTGGCATGAAATTTATACTCCGGATTCTGAGAATGTTATAACTGGCCACCAGTTAGATGATGCAGCCACATATCTGGCAGTAATGGATAAGTATCATGCCAAAAAGGATGATTGGGATAAGACGGTTAAACAGTCAAAGGAGGAGATTGGCTCCGTAGAATGCCGGCTTAGGATATTTCCTTTGCCACCTATCACCGAATTGGATAGGTTATTTCTGAGGGTTCAAGATTAGAATAAGGACAAGGGAGGTGGTAGTTAGTGCCTATTTTGAGATTTGTGCTTCCCTATTATTATAGGGCATGTATTGATCCGGGTTGCATTCGGGATTGTGTCTGGGCCAACCTTGATGATGTTTCAACTTATAATGTGTGCCTTATTTTGAATTCCTAAGGCCGAGCTGTTTTGGCGGATGTTCTTGTTTTGTAAATGTTTGGCTGGGCTGACATGTCTTGAATTTGCTATAAAAGGTATTCTTGCCTCATTGAGATCATTATTAGATATTAGAGAAAAAGGAGAAGAGATAATAGAGTTAAGTTAGAAAGAGGAGTTAGAGCATTTTGTCAATTTCTTGAAGCAAGTATTGTAAACAAACAGTGGAATTGTTGCAGCATTTTGGTGATCTAATACAATTGAAGACATTGTGATTTTCCTGGTGCAATCTTTTGTGTTATTTCATCCTGCATGGTTTCTATTGTTTTATTTTTTAGATTGCTTAAAGATTTAGGGTTTAGTATTTGGAATTAAATTAGTTTTAGTTTGGTGTGTGATGTTTGTGATTTCATATTTGGAATGTTTGTAGCAATCTCTGGTCTATACTCCCAGTAACTATCTGATTGTAGTAGGCTGGTGAAGTCAACCTGGACCATATATTTACATGTGCTTAAGTTCGATTGTGGATGAATGTCTATGATTTGAAAATCTATATACCTTAGAAGATTGCACCGTTCTTGTGAGATTGCATTGTGGGTTAAGCAAGAATTGGTTATTCAAGATTGGTCCATTCCAGATATCTATCATTTGCATTACTCATTCTAGGAATAGTTTAGATTCTATCATATTCGTGCGCCCTTATCTTTTGCTATTTCTTTATTATCTGGTTAGATTTAGGATTTGAGATCATTATATCGCACAATCTGATAATTGGAAAGGTACAATTTGCTTGTAGTAAGGTCCAATTGTGATTACCAGCATTTCACATATTATCTGAGTTGTTTATGCATTGTCATGACCTGACACCCGAGAGACCTTGGGATGATTTTCAGTATTTATTGTTGAAAATAACCTTTCAAGAGAGATAGAATATTGCATTCTGTCTGAGTTGTTGCTTTGCAAAAAACTCCATCAACAGGGCATAACCCCATATTTTTATCAAATTTTCTAAAAATTATTGCGTAGGTTCCCGACATAGTCTGTTTCAGTGCTTTCGTAAAAAACTATAGCCCTTTCATCAAAAACTATAGTGCATTTGTGGAAAACTATGGCACTTTCATGCTCTATATTGGTGCTTCTGTGATACTATAGCGCATCCATGGAAAAATATGGTGCTTTCATGCTCTGTTTTGATGCTTCTGTGATACTATAGCACATCCGTTAAAAATTTTAGCGCTTTCCACTTCAGCACTTCCATGAACTGTTTCGGCGCATCGGTAGCCCATCTCCAGAAAATCTGATTTAGTGATTACGTGAAGAAATTTGGCACTTTAGTGTTCTATTTCAGCACTTTCGATTTTAGCACATCAGGTAAAAACTATGGTGCTTTCATGGACTATTTCAGCGCTTCTGTAATTTTGATCTGGATCTGACACAACCACGGCTAGAATTTCATTTTGATACAGTTAGACTAAAATTTATCAATCCTAGGGTAGCCATTTTTGGGTTTAAAATTTATCAATCCTAGGGTAGCCATTTCTGATTTAAAATTTATCAATCCTAGGGTAGCCATTTCTGATTTAAAATTTATCAATCTTAGGGTAGCCATCACACTTATGCAATATCAATTTAAAAGGACACCATGATTTTTGTGAAGAAAAATATTCACATAGATTAGCAAAATTTGTCTTTTGGGCTTAAAATGAGTCATTTATCTATTGTGCTTGTGTGGTGAATATGCTTATGCTCTCCCCTTACCTGGGTGATCAAAGTGCCAAACTCATCCTTATTTTCATGCAAATTTACACTTTTGTTAAAACCTTTAGAAGGCCCGCTGTAGTGGGAAAAAGTACTCACCCAATGAGAACGACCTAAGTGGGAACGCCTAAAGCCAAGGATTCCAACCCACTCTAATCAAAATGCAAGTTATTGATGAAAGTCCAACTTAACGATAGTGAGAAAGATAACCATCCCCAAAATCTTTGTTCTAAAGATTGGGAGGTCTCCTGAGGGAGTTTATCAATTGTCGCACCGCACAAAAGCCCTATCTACGAACCATAGTGTAGTATCCAGCCGAGTCAGTAACCAGACATTGTAATACTCACGGTCCAAGGGGGGGGAAGAATCTTCCCCCAAGACACTCACCATATAATTTCTAAGGACTTTTTTCTCAGAGGACAAGAAATCCAACTCTAAGTACGCACCTAGAAATGACAAAAACACGGGCGCCCTCTAGGGGGTGACACGGTTGTGTGCATCAACGCAACTTTAAGATGTGGGTTGTTGAGTATAACGATGACCTATTTGACCTTAAGAGTGAGTCTGTCTAAATTGTGTACATTTTTCAAAGAAAACCCGTGAAAATCAATAAGGACCATTCGTGGTTCTTGAATATACACTATTAGTTGAAATTAAAACAATTATTCTACAATTTGCTTGCTGTGTTTTCACAAAATCATTAAAATTCAGATAAAAGATCATCCAGAAAACTACAAGTCAAATCAGGTTAGAAAAATTAATGATTCGAGAGTGGAAATCAACCAAGTTTGTCAAGAAAACCATCAAAATCAACAAACCCAAGAGGCCGCTTGGTTATCAAAATATTTTGAGGAAAAGGTATTTTTTATATCAAAGGCGAAAGATCTTATTACAACATAGAACTTTCATTCATAGGTATCACAACTTTGCTAGAGGTCATACTCTTGATTACATTGTAGAACCTCTTTATTCACAAGCTTTCTTCCAAAGGAGATCCCTCACACAATATCACAACCGCGGTCAACGCCTACGTCAGTCTTGCATCCCACAACCCATGATAGAATATGCCACAAGGCCAAGTCAAATTTTGCAATAAAGAGTCTTGAGCATCAACCCTCTATTTTAGCGCTCTTGAATTCTGTTTCAGCGATTCAGGACTCTGTTTTAGCACTTTCATCATCTATTTCAGTGCTTTTGGGCACTTTTTTAGCACTTTCATCATCTGTTTCAGCACTTTTGAACATTGTTTTAGCGCATCCATTAAGATAGCGCTTCCATCACCTGTTTTAGCGCTTTTGAACTCCGTTCTAGTGCTTTGGAAAAATAGCACTTCCATCACCTATTTTAGCACATCTGAACTATGTTTTAGCACTTTCAAAACAGAGAGTTCCAAATCATATCAGTCAATTTGTCTATCATTTACACATGGATTTTAACAAAACAAAAGTACCTTTTTATTAGAATCGTTGTCTAGAAACTGAAATCAAATAGGTTCATACAAATTTCCAATCTTTTCAACTGAAACACAAATCTTGCAAATCATAAAGTGTCGAATCAAAACACAATCTCGATTATTACGGTAAAGTTTCACCATCAGGATATTATCATCCTATCATCATGAAATGAAGCATACTAATTGGATTTTTAACCTAGTCTTATCAATAAGATATATCCTCTTATTCAATTTTGTTAAAAATTCACTTGACATTTTCCAACATAGAAGATCAAATTTTGGAAGAAAGAACAAAACACTTGTATTCCAATCTTCACTAGGTTGCAAAAATAGAAGCTCTTAGAAAAAGAACTTGAAACATCAAATACAATGGTAGAAGAAAATCCCTGGAATAGTCTGCATCAAAGTGACAAAAATGAAATAACTCTAGAAGACATACAAATAGCCCAATAGGATCCAAAATTCCATAAATTCATGGAAAAGATCTTAGAACAGGACATGGAGAAATACCTCTTAATGTTGGTTGAATTAGGTGCTAAGCTTCCCAAAGACTTTGACGTAAATCACCTAAGAGAAGCACCTAGAACAAGTGAAACCGAAATACCATGACCCACACAAGGTATAGATCTGGTTGTTGCCTTAACATCCCAAATGCAAATATTACAACAACAAATACAAGACATGACAAAACGGAACACCAAAAGGTATGCAGTATAGGACATTTTTCCTTATCCTTTCGACTCAATAGTCGATATGATACCTTTTTCTCGACACTGTGAATTCCCCAAGTATGACAAATACAATCGAAGATCAGATCCAATCGATCATATCCATGAATTCAAAACCGTGAGCCTAGAGTTTTCCCAAGAGGAAACTTACCTGATGAGATCATTCCCAAGAAGCTTGGGAGGTTCATGTTTGGAATGGTTTTCAAAATTACAACCAGGAATAAGGACTTTTGAAGAAATTTTCAACAAGTTCATCTCTTAGTATTCTTTTAACATCTAGCACAATGTCATGATAAAGGATCTGTATAATCTGAAATAAAACAAAGGGGAGACATTCTTGTCCTTTCTACAAAGATGGTGATGATTGTTCGCTATATATCCTCGATCCATTCCTAAGGAAGAGAAAATGGAGTTGTTCATCGACAACTTGACAGAGGAGATGAGTTATAGACTTGAATTGCAATGTCCTCCTACATTTGAAAAAGTGATAGAAAATGGCCTAAAGATTGAAGAAGCGCTAGTCAAAAGAGGAGTTATTAAACATTTCAATGACAAATCAAATAACACAAACTCCTCAAATCAATACCCCAACAGTGATAAACCAAAATTTTGGCAAAAGAACTAAAATACTACTACAAACAAAACAGCAAGTGATTTATAAAATTCCAAACCAGTTTTCAACTTGACAACATCTACTTCAAAAACAAATCAAAACAACGATCAAATCATCAAGTCAAATGTCATTCAGAACAATGAAATCACAAAACTGCAATCATACCAAAAACCATCAAACTGGCGTAGGTTCACACCTTTAGGCCAAACATTGGAATCAGCGATGAAAGAACTAGTCGCTAGTGGTCTTATCACTACACAGGAAGCAAGATTCTGGGATCCAAAGGTCAAACCACCATGGTGGAATGACGCAGATTATTACAACTTCCACAACAATAAAGGCCACAAAACTAATGATTGCATGGAGTTAAAACACGCAGTTCAAGATCTAATCAACAATAACAAGGTGTATATAGAGGGACCCCAAAACAATAATGATCATTCAGCCTTCAAGGACCCTTTACCAAACTATGACAAAGGAGCATCATCTTCTATGAATAACAAAGGTAAAAATATCAATCATATCTACGATAAAATGATTATTTTTCTTACTGAAGTAGAGAGTGATTATACCATTGGTCATAACATGAACAAACATGAAACCGATGACACTACCCCTTTGGATTTACTCCCAAGCATACAAGTCCCTGAAAATCAAATAAACATAAAAATCAAAGAATGACAGGACTATCAACCAGCAAATGTAATGACAAGAGGGCAATCCAAGGTAGTGTTAAAGGGAGTTAGGTCTAAAAATGCATATCCACCTCCATCTCATTATAACATTGTCGATCAACTTCAAAACATTCGAGCACAGATATCAATACTAGAACTCCTCAAACTATCTCCATCACATAAGGAGGTTCTAGAACAAGCACTAGTTGCCACTACGGTGCCGAAAAATCTAGATGTTTGCCAATTCCAGGCTATGGTTGGGCATTTGACTACCCCGCATTGTCTATCATTCTCTAAACAAGATGATGTCTCACTCAACCATCCCCATAACACCGCACTCCATATCGAAGTCTTGATCCAAAATCATCGTGTCAAAAGAGTCTTAATAGATGGAGGAGTTGGTTTGAACATTTGCACTCTAAAGTTGATCTGTGCACTAGGGTATTCCGATGACGTTATCGATGCCCGAAGGAAAATGACCATAAAGGCATATGATGAGGAAGAGAGATCTTCAAAGGGACTAATTATGTTACCAATTCAAGTGGGACCAATGATGAAACACATAGCATGTCAAGCACTGGAAAAAAGAGTTCACTTAAAACATACTCTTAGGATGCCCATGGATCCATGAAATGTAGGTCGTCCCTTCCACATATCACCAATGCTTAAAATTCCCAGTAAATGGACAGGAGGTGACTGTATCTTCCAATTATAATCATCCTCAACATTGTGACACACTTAGAATCTCTCAAGATACCTTTGTGCCTCACAATCGAGAAGCATCCAGTTCAAAGTCATCAAATGAAGAAAAATGTCCAAATGTCATCACCAAATGGGTAGAAAAGAAAGATAAAGCAAAAGATACAAATCTTGTTGACACTCAATTAACAGACAATTCAAATCACCAAAATTCTTTATGACAGAAATCTCAAGAACAGGTCCAGTGATAGACAAGGGAATGGGGCAATATTCTATGGAGCAATTGCTTAATCTTTCATAGTTAATGCCATCTCCAAAGACATATGTCCAACCATCCATGATCAAACATCAAACATCACTATGTGTCACAGTTCTAGAAGAAAGGTTTGTAAAATTCGATACCATAAAGGATGAATTTGACAACAAAGCAATCTTCGATTGGTTATACAAAGATGAAGAACCATCAACATCAAATAGCAGTATCAAGAATGTCAATATCAATACAAAAAAATATGGAAAAGGGAGAGCTATCCTAGAAAAAATGGGTTATGAGGGACAAGGACCTATCGGAAAAACAAAGGAAGGCATAGTTGAACCTATTCAGCCCCTCACTCTCCATTCAAAAGAGAAGAGGAGAGTGTGATACTCTAAAGAACAAAAATAGGAGATGACAAGGTAGGTTGTAGAAAGAATCCTTCAGGTTAGAGATAGCTCTGAAACAAATTTGAATGAATATGAGTGGGATCTGTGTTTTGATTTATCTTACACCGATATTCAAATTGATGTAATACAAAAATATGCACCTACACGTGAGGAGGGACAAAGCTCTGGGTCTAGACCATTTGTATTAGGATCATTAAATATCGATGATTCAAGTGGGGACAAACAAACATCACGTGAACTAGACGATCTTGAAGAAGGTACCATCATTGATCTTGATATCCCAAATAAAAACTATGACAAAATTTATATCCTAACCCTTACCTCCATCAACCTAAATCAATATGATGATGTCATGCCATTAATCCATCCTGAACTTATTGACTGGGAACCTGTTGAACCTCTGACTGTACCCATATTTGCAAACGATGATGCCATCATAAATTTTATATGTCATGAAAAACTTGGTATGAGTTCTATCCATAATACTCATAACAACATGACTCGAGAGGAGGGTATCAAATCTTCTAGTTGTAAAAGGAAAAATAGGGATAATAGATCTAATGGTGAAAACCATTCTATGGTTGCATTAGATTTGGAAAAAGAAAAAATAAAGAACACATCTAATGGTGAAAACCTCTCTAAGACACCAAAATATGGGAGATTTGACACTGTTCCAGAACATTATCATGAGTGGTTATTAGTTCTGGTAGAACCAACATAGTCTATAAATATCGGCACTGAGGAAAAAGCAAAAATCCTACATCTGGCAGAATCCATGATAGATCAAGAAAGACTAGAATTCATCAATTTCTTTAAGCAAAGAAGCATCAACTTTGCTTGGTCATATTCCGATATGTCAGGCTTGGATCCAAATCTGCTCATGCATCATTTGTCTTTGCCTGCAGGAATCAAGCCTGTGAAACAAAAATTGAGAAAAATGCATCCTCATATCACATTAATTGTAAAAACCGAGTTAAAGAAATTGTTGGATGTTGGATTCATAAGATCTATTGACTACACTGAGTGGATATCAAACATTATACCTATTTCAAAGCTGGACAATAGCATCAGGATATGTACAGATTTTCGGGACCTAAATAAAGTGTGCCCGAAAGATGATTTCCCATTACCAAATATAGATATCATTGTGGACTTAACGGCAGGGCATCCCATGTTGTCAATCATGGATGGTTTTTCTAGATATAATAAAATTAAAATAGCTCTAGAAGATTAGGAAAATATGGAATTTACATGTCCATGGGGAACCTTTTCCTAGAATGTCATGCCATTTGGTCTAAAAAATGCAGGATCCACCTATCAAGGAGAAATGACAACAATCTTTTATGATATGATGTACACCTTCATGGAAGATTACATGGATGATATCCTAGAAAAATCTTGTACAAGGGAGGGACATCTGCATATCCTGAGCAAAATCTTCACACGACTAGAGAAATTCAATGTTAGGCTAAACCCCAAGAAGTGTGTCTTTGGGGTCACATCAGCGAAACTGTTGGGGTACATTGTTTCAGAAAAGGGCATTGAAGTGGATCCAACGAAAGTCAAGGAAATAATGGAAGTGTCACCTCCTAGAAATATCAATCAACTCAGATCACTACAGGGAAGGCTCCAATCAATTAGGAGATTTATCTCCCAGCTGGTAGATAAAAGTCATCTATTCAATCACCTTTTTAAAAAAAAAGGTTGTTTTAAAATGGGATAATGGGTGTCATACAATTTTCTATCAAATAAAACAATATCTAATGTCACCACCTATTCTCATGCCATCAACAGAAGGAAGACCTATGATACTGTACATTCCAACCATAGATATCTCGCTAGGAGCATTATTGGCACAGGAGGATTATGAAGGAAAGGAACACGCCATCTACTATATCAGCAGAACATTAAATGGCTATGAAATAAATTACACTTTCATAGAAAAATCATGCTTAGCGGTGGTGTTTGCTACTCAATAGTTGATACATTATATGCTAACTCATACAATTAGGCTAATAGCAAAGATCGACCCCTTAAAATATTTACTTAGTAAAGCTGCCTTAACAGGTAGACTGGAAAAGTGGGTCATGCTATTAAGTGAATTTGATATTCAATATGTGGATAGAAAAGCCATCAAGGGTCAAGAAATCATCGAACAATTGGTTGAGGCTCCTTTACTAGATGATCACCCTATGACAATGGAGTTTCTAGATGCGTACATTCTGATAGTGATGCCACAACAATGGATATTATATTTTGATGGATCATACACACAGCGAGGATCTAGATCAAGAATTTTGTTCATCACTCCCGAGGGACACACCATTATAAAATCATATAGACTGATGTTTCAATGTACAAATAATGTGGCAAAATATGAAGCATTAATCATTGGGGTCAAGATAGCAATTGAATGGAAGATCACAAATCTATAGGTATATGGGGACTCTCAACTAGTCATTTATCACGTAAATGATGAGTATCAAACGAAAGATGAAAATTTGATGCCCTAAAAACAAAAAATAGATGATCTAAAATAGTTTTTTGTCAACATCAAATTTGATCAAATTCCAAGGGCGGAGAACAAAGCTACAGATGCTATGGCCACAATTGCTTCACTCTTACAATTGCCAGAGAAACGAGGTTGTTATGAGTTTATGGTAGAACAAGTACCATATCCTTCTTACAATAATTCAGAATCCAATACTAGATGCCATCTAGAGACCATTGAAACCTCCATCTATGAAAAAACCTATGCTTCCTTGAAAGACAATATCCTCCCTGCCGATCTTTCCAGGAACCAAAAACATAATTTTATTCGCCAATCCTCCCGACATACTTTGATCACTGACATCCTTCACCATCAAGGTCTTGATGGTACCTTACTCCGATGTTTAGAACATGATGAATCTAAGACAACCTTACAAGAGGTTCATGAGGGTATTTGTGGCACTCATTCGAGTGGAATAACTCTAGCGAAGAAACTCCTCCATTTAGGATATTATTGGCCATGCATGGAGAAAGAATCTTATCAGTTTTTAAAGAAATGTCAAAAGTGTCAGATTCATAGTAATTTGATTCATTCACTAGCACAAGAACTGCATCCCTTCACATCAACATGGCCCTTTTATCAATGGAGCCTAGATCTGGTAGGAAAGATGCATCCCTCTTCATCCAACGGACACAAGTTCATAAAAACAGCTACAGAATACTTCACAAAATGGATAGAAGTAATGCCTCTTACAATGATCACTGGGAAGCAGATCTCATCATTCATCTTGAATTACATAATATGTCAGTATGGCATCCCTCAATCTATTATCACTGATAATGGATAGCCTTTCAAAAACCAATATGTTCAAGAATTGTGTAAGAAGTTTCACATCCAACATCATTTCTCAACACTGTACTATCCTCAAGGAAATGGCCAAGCAGAGGCCTCTAACAAAACAATTCTAAAAATCCTCAAGAAGATGGTAAACAATGTTGGACGTGATTGGAATGTTCAACTCAATCCTACACTGTGGGCCTACATAACCAGTATTAGAACACCAACAGGAGCTACACCATATGCTTTGCTATATGGATTAGAGGCCATACTACCTATTGAAGTAGAGATTCCATCACTACATGTATCACTCAAAGGAATCATTTTAGATGAGGACTATAGGGTATCCATATTTCAAGAACTGGAATTGTTGGATGAGCATCATCAACAAGCTGTTAATCATCTCATAGCATATCAACAGTGAATATCAAGGAGTTACAATCATAGGGTAAAACCTAGGATTTTTCAAGTTGGTGATTTGGTTCTAAAAGAAAACTCAAGAAATCAACAAGATAGGGAAAAGAATGGGAAATTTGAGCCTAACTGGCTAGGTCCTTTTGTCATCATATCAGTGTATGGATCAGGGGATTATCAACTATCAATGTCAGAAGGGGATTTGTTTGATGAACCTATCAATAGTATCCATCTCAGAAAGTTCTATACCTGAATTTCTAGTGCACGAGTCATACTTCTGAAAAATGGTTTCCTTGATGAAAACTTGGCAAACAGGCATCTTGGCAACAGAAAAGAAAAAAAATATATATAGAGAAAATACAAAAGAGAAAAATGAGAAAAAAAAATATACAAAACAAAGAGTATTCAAAACATATGGTGAAAACCTGGAAATAGGTGTCGTATGTGATTCTAAACCAGCTTTCCCATCTATTTTGATACATATCAGGATCATTAGTCTGGCAGTCATTGCCATTTTTATCATATCATTAGTCTTGCCATCATTACATCCATTATCAAATCATGTCACATGGTCATGTCTCACTCCAGCTTGGGGGCAACATCTGGATATCACTGGGGGAAACGAGAAAATCAGTCTCGCCAAATGGGAAAACAAAAGTACAGCAAGAAAACAAAAACAATGATCAAAGTGCAACATCAATCACCATCAAAAAAGCATCAACTATCTGTATCATATCAGAAAATTCCAAAAACAAGTCAAAAAGTCAGTCTAGAAAAGAAAAATGAAAATCATGAGTCTGTGTCAGTCGAACTATGTGGTCTCTGTGTGTGTAACATAAGCAAGGCTAATCTTTGATCAAAATCTCAGAAAATCACAAAAACATCACAAAATCACGATGGATGATCTAATCTGAATAAATGATTGAAACACTCTAAGTAAAAGGTGGATTAATTGTATTTTTTTAATTAATTATTATCATTTCTTTGGAGTAACTCGATGATGTAAATAAACTAGAGAAACAAGGAAGAAGAATGATATTTTTATTGTTTGTTGTCTGTAAATTAATCATATAAATGTGTGAATTGTCGGGGGGTGTGCTATGCAAATGTATCATCGATGACATTCAAAATTCACACATTGAAATGATTAATCTTTGCCTATTTATGCAATGAATGCTCGGGTCATCTCGGTTCAATTATACCTAGATGCTTGTGTTTGCTTGCAATATCAAAAATCATGAAAGTAGTACTCAAGTCGTCATTGGTCTAACATATACCATTAACGCTTGTACTCACTTTTAATATCCTAGAAATCTTTATGATAATACCAAGCACAAAAGTACTATTAAAATGACAATGATCTGCATATAGTTGCATGATAAAATTAGATTGCATTCATAATAAATTCTACATCTACAGAGTGATTGTTGTAGAAAGGATTCCAATTAATGATTATCTTTTCTACAAATATGATTGAGTATACTTGACATTAAACCAAAAATCATCAAAAATATATAGGAGCATCATCTCATCATTCATGCATTTAACATTAAATAATTATACATTTATCATACCATATTTCTCCACATCATATTATAAATAAATACATCATTCATTACATTATCATCCATCAACATCATATCATTTAAATAAATACATCATTTATTACATTATTTATCATATGAATATGATCAATTTTTAACCCATACATCATTTGTCATCCATGATTTATATCACAAAATTTCACCATCCATCCATTATCATCCATCACAAAATCATCATTTTTTTATCAACATCACATTTAAAATAAATCAACATTATCATCATAACATCCATACATCATAGATCATCATTTAGAACATCATACATTATTGTTCATAACATTCATACATCATATATTTTGTATATACATTCATCTAGAATCATCACATGAAATAAAAGCATTCATCACATGATACATCATCACATAAAATAAATGCATCCATCATAGAATCATAAACCATCATAAATAGAAATCACTGCATATCATATATATCATCAATGTCAAGTATACAATCAAGTCTAAAATAAGAAACGATACATTGTCAAAAATAAGCTGACTCGAAGTATACATCATATCTCAAAAAGAATGTCTCAAAATCACAAAATGGCATCTACGATCTGCTGCTACCAGAATGAGCAGGCCCAACATGACCTGTACCACCACCCTCGGAAGGACCAAGATCTCTAGGATCTCCTCGTGGAGACTGTGTCACACCCTCGCTAACTATTTGTGTACGCATCCGACTAGATCTCGATGGGGCATAGTTGACTCTATGATTGGTAGGCACTGCATCATGATATCTACCCTGGTAAAACTATGCCTCTCGGCCAGCTTACAAAACCTCTCTCATACAATCTACAATTGAAGTACCATCGGCTACTCTCTATAGTGTCTCGGTCATCTCTTGTGCCCTCTCAACAATCTATCTATCACTATCTCGTTTAGTTGTCAAGGTATCAACCAGAGTCTGAATAGCTATCAACTATCCCTATACTTGTGCTAATGCCTGGGCATGAGCCTATTCCTAGGTCTACATCTGAGTCTACGTCTATACCAGAAAACCCTGTGCCTATACCAACTATCCCTACAGAGTCTCTACCTATGTCTATAGACTAGAAATCTATCTCTGCTGATCAACTGACGGCACTGTCACTGCTCACCTCTTGCGAGGCCTACTTGATGATGGACCAACACTGACATGCCTCGCCCCTCTACCACCTCCACCACCACCATCCCTGTCATCACTATTACTGTCATCATTGCCACTCTCAGTACTACTTCCTGACTAAGTATCATCCCCACTATCCTCAAAACCCTCGGTAGCATCCTCCTCCATGGGTAATGGTGCTGGCTCATCTAGAATAGTAATATGAGGATGTGGAGATAATGCCAAAAATGTTGTGTACTCCTTTTTCATGGGTGCCTCTGCAATATCTCTGCGCATATCCCAGGCTAATGGTTGCAAATTCCTGTACCACTCTACAAGTGTCTCATATGATAGGCATGGCCCCCAATCAGCTACATCACTCCATCGTCGGGCATAATGGGCAACCCCTTGAGGCATAAACTGTACAATTCCATATTGCCTATACACCCGCCACAATAGAAATCTCTCCAACACAAAAGGGGTCCTACCAATCAAGTACATAGAATCATATAGATACCCAAGCACTGTGTCATCCTCGTCCCACTACTCACAGTCCAGATATGGTCGCCAAACAACACTCTCTGTATCATCCAAAACTCATCTCCAATGCTCTAACTTACCCATCTGAGCCTAGGTAAGTCTACCTCTGTACCTAAAAACATAAGATCTTCCTGTAGGTCTGTCAAGAACTGGAAATGGTCGAGCAATGGAAAAATGCTCCCATGCCCACACCTATAAAATTGTCATCCCTACTGATAAGCTGCATGCTCCCAAGTATACCACTGAATGTAAATCATGGTAGAGATGTGCTAGCATACACATCCCCCACGCATATCTCATCCCATGCACAACCATGCTCTCCAAAATCTAGCCCCAACCCATAGATAATCCCTTTGACCTATGATCAGGACAAAGGAAACATCCAATGAATCTAGCTAATACTACTGGTAGTGAGGCATAAGCGTCAGCAATCATCTGCCATCGGACACTCGGTCCTGCAATGTGTTGATCCTGAAAAAATCTATGGAGAGCATCTCTCCCACCAGCCTCATGTGAGCCATAGATAACAATCTCTCCCATAAACTGAATCCGCAAAATCTACCACACATCCTCGGGTGTGACCATCATCTCGTTGGTGGGTAAATGAAACGTGTTATGGTCACTGTGCCATTGCTCAGCCAAAGCAGTAAGGAGACCCCGATTAATCCTAATCTGGGGCATATCAAGTAGACTAGTAAGGCCACATCGACCTAAAATCTGAATCTCATCCAGAGTCAGATGATGAATCAAATTGGTGGTCCAAGGAAATCACTCTCGTATCTAGAGAGTACCCAGATCCTCCTATTTACCATGGAAAAATTTAAAATTAGTGCACTATGTCAAAAATCAAGTCATTCTAATATCAGATCCAATCAAACTTTGGTATGAATTTTTTATCAAAATTCATGAACAAACACCAACAAACTTCACCTATCATGAGGCTCATCACAAAAATTATCTAATCTTGCCTATCATAAGTTTTATCAGATATAAATTATTCCTCGCCTATCATGAGGATTATCACACCAAATTGAAGAATGGACATGATTGGAATTGATTAAATCAAGTTTAACTATGTCAAAATTTGCAATTCTGACATGGATGCGCTAAAACAGGCATCCAAAGCACTACATTATCAATTGGATGCACTAAAACAAGCATCCAAAGTGCTACATTATCAATCGAATGCACTAAAATAGGTAACCAAAGCGCTACTTTGCCAGAAGCACTATTTCAGCACTTCGATGCGCTAAAACAGGCATCTGAAGTGCCACTTTGCTCAAAGTGCTATTTTAGCACGTCAATGTGCTAAAATAGTCCATCAAAGTGCTACTTTACCAAAAGCGCTATGACAGACCATTGATGCACCAATTTATTCCATCAAAATGCTAAGATTTGGCATCGAAGCGCTAAAACGAACTACCTAAGTGCTAAATTATGAAAGCGCTAAACTATCTAACAAAAGCGCTAGAGAAAATAACGAAAGCGCTAAATCTCAAAGTGCTTAAACATCCTACAAAAGCGCTACACCAGAGTGCAAAGTGCTACAGCATGACATTGATGCGCTAAACTAAAGAAAAAATGTTAAAGCATGAAAAAAATACACGAAAATCAAGAAAATTCAAAATGCGAGGTGGATTATGGGTACATACCAGAGGTTTGTAGGTGGTCAACTGCTGGTGATGTCGCACATGCTTGAAATGATGAGTGTGGTAGGGGATAGGCATCTTGCTCCTAGTTGGCTGAAATATCTCTATCACTAGGTGTTGAAAGTCAAGAAGTGCAAATGAGATTGAAAATGACCTTTTGGACTTTATATAGATTTTTGAAAAGGGATTTTGGTGGGTTTTCTTTTATTTTAACTAATTTTATTTATGAAATTACTTGAAATTCATAAACGGGCTATATTTTCTTCATCAATGTTGGGAGATAAATTATTTCTTCGTCAAATCATCATCAAATCATCATGAAAATTCTAAAATTCTAAAAAATCATCAAATCATTAATTTATCTCCAGAGGGGGCATATTATTGGCAATCATTTGAAAATCAATATCTGGGGCATGTCTGGGGCATAAAGATTTTTTTTCGTCGATACTGGCAGTAGTAGCAAAATTTTCTTCGAAGCAATGGATAAACACATCACTTCAAAGAGGGGCAAAATGTATACACCTAAAATTGGTCTGGAGAATCCGATTAATTAAATACGAATTATTTGATTAATTATACTAAATTCCCCTACTATTTGAATAAATAGAAATATTTATTTATATAGTTCACGTTCACATTCACATTTAAATTCTTCTAATTCTTCTATTATCTCATCTTAATTAAATAAACGAAATTAAATACTTTGTTTGATTTAATTATCATTTCCCTATTTTATTCTATCACATCTATCTTAAATTAATTAAATAAAGATCATACACTTTATTGATTAATTGTCGTATTCTTCTGTTTAATTTAATAAACAACTTCTATAGTTTGTTCTATTAAAATATTTATCCCTCTTTTGCTAATTTAAATAAATCAAAAATATTTAAATAAAGGCATAAGGAATATTCCACTATATTTCCTCAAAATCAAATTAGATATCCTATGTCTAATTTATGTCAAATCATGTCAAAATTAATTGATCAAAACTTCACGAGAAGAATTGGAGACAAATTACAAATTTATCTCTCAATCCTCTTCCATCAATCCTTCCTCTTCTCTTGCTTGGTGTTTTCATGGGTAGAGACAATCTCCAAAATCTTCTCAATCTCCTCCATCTCTCACCATTCAATCCTCTAGATTGAATCCAAGCCTCTCTTTTCCATCCCTATGCATTTCTACAGCCAGGAAATCTATAAATAAAGCTTCATTCAACCAAGAAAAGGACCGAAGATCCAGATTATCAAGCTTATACACTCTTACTCTGTAGGAATTCAAGCATCAAGCATCCTAGTTTTCATATCATGGCTGCCTCCTGTAGTTGCATTTATTAGTTTTCATATCAATTCATGCTATATTAGTTTCTTTTGTCATTTAGCATTATCATATTAGCTTTGTATCATTGCATCAGCATCATTCCATTCTTTAGATTGTCATTTTAACAGTTATAGTGTTATTTAAATCTGAGAGCACTGTAGCTTAATAAATATTTGAAGATAGGAGACAATGAGATGCTTTCAGTAGATTATTAGCTTGATCTTTGATACAATGTTTCATTCAGAAGTTTTTAATTCCTTTCTACTTATTCACACTTACACAAATAAATATTAAAAGCATTGTTCACATATTCTTTTCCATTATCAGTTCTAAGAATTTTAATTTTAAAACCAGATTTCCTTTCAGCAAATTTATAAAATTAAGAAAATATATCAAGAACTTGACCTTTACTATGAAGAAAATAGATCCAAGTTCTTCTAGAAAAATCATCAACAAAAGTAAGTGGATACCTTGATCCTTGGATGGAGTTATTCTCCATGGGTCCCAAAAGGTCACTATGAACTAGGTACAACTTATGAGTTTCCCTCCATGATTGACCATGTGGAAAGGACTCCATATGCATCTTACCACTCATGCACCCTATGCATACAATTTTGGATGGAACAATACTAGGCAATACATCTACCATATTAAACTTTTGTATTAAAGAAATATTTTTAGCATTGATATGACCAAGTCTGTCATGCCAAACATTGAAATCAATGATAGATATTAAAGAGCATCTAGTTTGAGAAAAATCATAAAATTTGAACAAATTATCATTGTCTAATTTAGCATTATCAATGACCTTATTTTGTTTTGGATCAATAACATAGCACATATCTTTGTAAAATTCTATTTTATAATCATGAAAAGCTTAGAAACTGAAAGAAAGTTACATTAACTCATTTGACTACAAAATCAGATGAAAATTTCTGATGAAAGATGTAAAATGAGATGATCATTAGGTACTTGTGATATTTGATGTGTAATTTTTTATTTTTTTAAATTTTATCCCTGTCGTTCGTCAAAATTTTGACGAATCTGAATTTTCATCAAACCTAGCTAAATGGCACCATAATTTTGAATTTAATTAACATACTCTAAAACCCAATGAAACCAGGTTGTAGCTTGTCAAATTGGAGAAGTGAAAGGTCAATACCAGCACCAAGGAAGAGTTTGGAGGAGTGAAAACAAGTTCAATACCAGTGCTGAGGAAGAGTTTGGAGTTAAAACAAGGTCAATACCAATGCCGACGAAGAGTTTGGAGGAGTGAAAACAAAGTCAATACCAACGCCGAGGAAGAGTATGGAGGAGTGAAAACAAGGTCAATACCAACATCGAGGATGAGGTTGAGGGAACTTAGGGAAAATCGACAACCAAGGGACAATGAGTACTATAAGTTTGGCACCCCCATTCTCTTTAACTTGCAATTTTCATGCCTAGCATGGAATTACGCTTACATAACATAAACTCAAAAAAATGGAAGTTTATAGGGGCAAAGGAGCCCAAGTATATGCTAGGCTAAGCTAGATCTAATGAATGGAAATAGAGGCATGCAATTCTTCTTTAATACCTCCACCACAAACATATGCAAAGAAAGGTCTCCTGCCTTCTTGGTAGTGGTAACCTCCTCCACACACAACCCTTAAAAATTATGAATAGAGGAATATAATCTTTGAAGAACTCAAAGTTGATTCTCTCCTACTTGATGCAATATTTAGTCAATTTATCCTTACAAACATTTAGAGTGATTACTAGAGGCACATAGACCAATTATTTATAATAGAAGAATTTGATCATACATTTTCAATGATGGTATTATGAAAAAACTTTAGGTTAAATGAAGAACCTTCATTTGAAGGTGATGTCGTCATGACCTTTGAATGAGGAAACTTCATTAAAAAATGATGCCATGTCAAGACTTTCAAATGAAGGTATTTTTTATTTTAAATATTTCATGTCCAAAATGAATTATGAAAGGAATCTTTGCATGAAGGACCTTCAAATGAAGACCTTAATTCAAAGGTTCTTCATTAGAAGATCCTTCATATGAAGGTTCCTTTAATGCCATCCCATTATAGCTCTTAGAGTCTTTATAGATATTTTTGTTTCAAAGTATAGATTGTACCATAAAATAGTGTCACCATGACTCTACCAAGATATCCATCAAATTGATAAACCTTGACTTAATAACTAGAAATTCACAAGAAAAATGCCCCTGTTAGCCCTAGGGCATCAATTCAATGCCAATTTTCTTGCTTTAATAGACCCTTAAATATAATGACCCTCTATCATACCATGTTTCACACCAATCCACTGAGTTATAGTTCCAAGATAGTGGGTGGATTGGTGGATGTCATTTCTATTTAGCCCCCAAACCCTTACACAGGCAAAATAGGGCAGTCCCTGTATTTGATTGTTTTCTCCCACAAAACAGTGATTTAGCACTTCAAAACAAATGAAAATGAAAGGGAACACATATATTTATCTACAACAATGATCTCAGAGAATTTCAAGCTTGTACGGATCCATACAACACAAAAGAACTTCAAGAAAATGGTAAAAACACATAAAATTGCTTCAAGAACGTGGTATTTGATATGAAATTTTGGTATCAACTCCTCCAACAATTGCAACAATTGCAATGGGATGGGAATACAATATGATACAAGTGGGATAAGAAATGCATCATTTGAAGCATCAAACCAATATACAAAGATGAAAGAAAGTGCTAACCCCTTAAACTGAAAAAGTTTCTTTTAACTTTAAGTTTGTTGGGTAGCCAATTCTTTTAAGTTATCAAATCCGACCATCATACATAATCAAAAAAAAATTGTTTCAAATGACTATGAGCACTAACTTTCACTATTTGAATATTTTGAAACCTTGTCATAAAGAACTAGAAAATTGATGCAACCACTCATCCTACCTTAAAACATATCAAAAGTCTCCTAGAAATTAGACATAGGAAGATTTAAGATGACTTAAACAATTTTTATTTCCAAAGCATAAACTTATGATGACTTAAACAGGCCTAGTACACACTCCCTCCTCATTAACCACTTCGACATATGGAAATTAAATGTAAATTTTCTGCTATTTTTAGTCATGTAGGTGTCCAATAAACCGCTTGGTGGTGTTTCCCTTCAAGTTTATTTAATTTAGTGAAGAGTAAAAGTCCTTTGATTACAATTACAGAATACATTTGAGGCCTTGGTTGTGTAACTGGTGGACCATAGTCACATTTAACACTTGTTACAAAGTTTGGGAGTTAAAATGTTAAGTAGATTTGATTTGTGATGGACACATTTGGACGGTAGTAACAATAACTTGCAATCTATCAAGACTTGATTACCTTATAACCTGTCAAATTCTAGCGATGAAATGATAGATTAATCATAATGTCACCTTGGGATCACATCACCATGAAATAACTTCATCCAACATCCCTATGAGCATAGGTACCACAAAATAGGTATTTATCAGATCTATCTTCCTCGAGCGAGGGAAATTCAAGAAGAGAAGAGGAAAGCGAGACATGTAGTAGGTCTAAAAGAGGGAGATCAACTAGAGGTCAAAAGATTAGAAGAAAATTTTGTAAATGCATGGAATTTTTTCTTGCTGAAGGGGGGTCATGTTCTTATGATGATGAGAGCATAGGTGACATCGAGGTGACCTTGAGGTACAAACATCTACGAAAGCAATGGGTACCCAAGGAACTTCCTCCAATAAACACTGATTTTTGTGTCAACAAGAGGATATATCGCATAGCAAGTCATTGCCATTACATGGTTTGGGCCTATTTTCCATGGATGGCATAAAGGTCTATTATGAAAAAGTTACTAAATTGATGGAGTATGTCAAACCCTATTACAGTAACAAAGATTCGATGCAGTTGGTTCGATATACACAAACTATGCATAGGTATGCACTGTCAACAAATTATATACAACTAAAAGATAAGGATCAAAATAAAGGAGTGGCTAGGTACATTGATGAAAGGCCAAAATCATTAGTGAATATTATAGGGTTTATAAATAGTACATGACCTGGGTCAACAAATAAGCAACCCAATTTCATATTCGAGGCACATGAGAAAAACTGTGTATTTGTATGTGCAATAAAATCAATAACTGTAGGGGAAGAGTTGTTAATCAATTACAATTTGAATCGCTTAGATACAAACACAGTTACTATGGGGGTGGTATGTACTATATACCAATTTACTCAACCTTCAATTAATGACTCCAATATACCATTTTATTATTATGATTTTTTCATAAGTCTATTGGTTTCATTTTGGTAATGTTTTTTATATATTTAATTTTTATCATAGCGGGACATTGATCATACCGATAAGGCTCCGGCCCAACACAAAGATCGTGATGCATCTTCAGGTGCTTCTACCTGATAGGTTTACCTCATTGTAATTATACAAATTAGGTACGAACAAAAAATTTTATTATTATGTTTTTTTCATGAGTTTATTGGGTTAATTTCAATAATGTTTTTAATATTCTTGTTGCAGTCGGCTAATCAAGGAAAGGCACCAACAATAGAGGAGAGAATCCATATGGAGGTGTAGTCACTATTATGCGATGATGACATCACATTTTCCACAAACCCTGTGGATATGATGAGGAAGGCCCAAAACAAATGCAATGAAGAAATCCTTAAGTTGGTATTCATAGTGCCTCAAACAAATGAGATAAGAGAAGGGGTTAAAATATTGACTGAGAGAGCACAAAACTTGCAAGTAATTTGTCATGATATCTTTAATTATAACATAAGTTCATTCATGGTTTTATATTTTGTACTCTTTTATGTCATGAACTAAAATATGTGTTGTTTTTATAGGATTATTTGCATCCTCATGATGTTGTTGGCCATGGTCAGGGTACTGCAAGTGTTGCCCAGGGAGTAGGGGTTGGTACAAGTGTCGATCCTGATCTTCTTGCACATACATCACATCATCTAACCCCATCATTTGTGCCTTTATTGTTGACTGAAATTTCAGAAACACATACAATGCAGGCATCCGGTAGTGCACCCTCTGGCAACGAGCACATGCCAGAAAATGTGTTAGGACATGTACCTAGGGATGCAGAGGCCACTAGTACTAGTGATGTTTTAGTAGCATTTCCTGGATCTTCCTGTATTACTAGTATGGGAACATTGCCAGTCACATTTGTGGTGACCAAGGATTTCGTTCCCATAAAGATAGAGAAGGTCCCAGGTACTTTAAAATATTTTAATTATTATTATATATAATCCAATTGAAATTTACTTATTGATCACTCTTTTTAGACTAATGATCCCATGATCATTTTGTAAGAAATGATGTTTTTTATAAACATCTAAGTGATATTACATTGGAGCTCTTCGGGCCCACCATACGTACACGATGGAATTCCCAAAATCAATATTTAAAAGATGAGCTCATTAACTGTTTAGTTGTGTTGTTCGGTGATAAAACATTCAACCGAACCAGGGTCCTTAAGAAATTTGGTACCTATCTAAAGTATGTGAAGGACCAATATAGGTCACATTTAGAGAAGAACAAAAAATACGAGTGACCCCCCATGATTCCAGAGAGGGAGTGGAAGGACCTTGTGTTGGATGGAAAGAAGAAAGTTGAAAAGAAAAAAGGAAAGACACCACCGAGCGAAGGAAGGTATGTGATACTATCAACAATGTAATTATATACTGATTACTCTTTCTTTTTACATATTTCAAACTTTTCATAGGTTGCTCGACACATCGAAGGCAACAAAGGCAAGACTAGAAAAACACGGGAAGCACAAACTTGGCTCTGGTGGTTATATGAAATTAGTTGCATGAATTATAAGTATCAATAAATGAAATATTGCATCCAAATAATAAATTGTAAACAATTTTGGTTTTATCACATCATAGAAGCAAAATTCATGATCTTATGCAAAAATGCAAGGCTTTGAATTCAATAGAGTTCCCACAGAAGAAGACTTGAAGATTTCCTTCCAGTAAGGCTATGGAGCCCTGGTTGAATGCCTAAGAGTCTCAACTGGGCAAACACAATCTTTCACTGCATCTGACACACAGGTAAATAAACTCAATAAAGTTTATTTAAAATTGAATACTTGTGCAATCTATTCAATATTAATTTCCACCATAAAGTAATTATATGCCTATTTATTTTAAATAGACAAGCAATGATAATACTACACATGAAATTGGAATGTAGCCTGGTGATGGTGGAGCACAACCTACATATGAAGGTCATGGTGTGCATCCCGGTATTGGATGTATTCATGTGCTATACTAAACATAGTATGGATTAATACAATTAAACATCTTTCATTACATTTGGTGTATTAATTAATGTAACCTTTCATGTTACAAATTTAGAGCATGTAAAGCGTGATCAACATGTTGAGCATGATCATGCTAGACAAGATCAGGAACATGATGTGGCCCCATCAGGTAAAGAGGAACACTCTAATATTCTCTTAAACATATTTAATTGCAATTGGTGTATTAATTAATGTAACCTTTCGTGTTTCAACTCCAGATCAAGATTTAGAGGGTGTTCAGCATGTTGAGCATAAGGCTATAAGACAGGATTAGGAACATGATGTGGCCCCATCAAGTAAAGATTACCATTCTAATTTTCTTTTAATTAATGAAAGACTTGTAACAATAATAATAAATCATATCAATTTAACATTTCTTTGCTATTGCAGCAGACCCCCCTTGTAGCGGCGTCCAAGTCGTGAGTACACGACTAGGCATATATTAATATCACGAGCAAAGATTAGAACAACTGAAGGGGGGACAGATGATTTAGAAAATGATACTCCACTTCAGCTTTTTTTAGCTGCAAAAATGAAACGAAAAAAATGATTGTGATCATATTATGACAACCATATTTTTGATAATATGTAAAATCTGAAAGAATGAATGTTATATGTTAATGAATGAATGTTATATGTTATTAATGGATGAATGAATGAATGCGAATATGTTAATGAATGAATGTTATATGTTATTCATGCAGGATAAATGAATGAATGTTATATTTTATTAATGGATGAATGTATGATTAATGTTATATGATCGGGTATGGGGAATTGAGAGTGATGTGAGGGGGGGGAGGTGAAAAATGAGCTTCCACCTTCACGTGGTTGGCCCTATTAAGTAGAGAATATTAAACTATTCTCGAAACAAAGAGAAGCTCAATAAGATAATGCACTTTTCAATATAAGAAATGCATCGTTTGAAGCATCAAACCAATATGCAAAGATGAAAGAAAGTGTTAAATTTTCACTATGAATATTGTGTTGTGTGTGGATTTGGTTTCAAATCTTTGTTTCTTTTGTTTTTAGTGGTGACATAACTCTAAAATTTGACTTTTGTGCATAACAGGTTAGTGGAAAATCTGACAGCTCTGAAGGGTTTAGAGGCTCGATTAAGATAGATACACGGATATTTAGATCTTATTGTTGATGGGAGGCTTCCACTTAAGCATGAAATTGTGTACCATCTATAGGTATGCAAAAATTTCTCTACTTACATTCATTTAACTTACTATAATATAATATCTGACAAAAATCTCCTTTTCATTATACTTAGATGGATTTTCATGCCCTGTTCCAAAGCACATGTTTTAGAATAGGCAAGAAGGATGCAAGCAAGGGTTAAGGAATTTGGATTTACACCTACCAATTGCATAGCTTACTTCATTCATCCAGCATATTGCCAATACGTTTCACGATTGTTGGAATCATATCCTATAACTACAGAACTAGTAAAATTAAAATATGTAAGTTTCAAATATGGCATTACATATCTTTCTATGAATTTTTGAAAGAAAATATCAAAATGGAGAAGTACTAACAAAATAATCTGCATAATTTCTAAGAAATTAGGGATTTTTTTTGCAGAGTTATCTTGAATATATTTAAGACAAAAGTAACTTATAGTAATTGAAGCAAAATATCGGTAGTCTAAAATCACCAGTCAACACATCTTAGTAGTATCTCAATTCAAGAGAACTAGGCCCACTATCCATTAGCTAGTAAAACAAATAAAATCAATTCATTAGATTATTTTTTTCTAATAGGGTTGATTGGTTGCTTGTTTATTTTTTATTTTCAAGAATTCATCAATATACACTTGGTTTTCCCGCCTTCTCCTACCTCGTGGGTAGAGAGTTTCTGCAAAAGGAATCAATGTAACCTTCAAGATTGACAATGGCAATAAGTACAAGGTCAATTTAACTTAATGTTAATTAGGTATGATATTATTTTTTCAAGACCAATTTAGATTCATTTTCTACTCACACTACTTTTATTTACATTTATGTTTTGCTAATATCCATTTTCCCTTACATTCATATTCTTCTATACATATTGTGTTTGCAATAATTTTTTCCTTAATTTAATCTAGGGGAGAGGACCCAGTACCTAAGAATGTTTCAAAAGTTGTGACAGTAGTGATTTATATAGTTCCCAACCCTAATTATTTGATTCTTCTTACTAATCCAATTAATAGCTCAACAAAATACTTTTTGTGACAATAAAATAGGAAAATAATCCTCTTATTCCACCAAAACAGGTAGGAATACATCCTGTCTACCATTCCTGCTCGCTCGTGTGCCTCACCAATGAATCCAATCGCATTTGATGTAGGTTTGAATCTTAACCATTGATATTCATCTAGGCTAGATCATCGAATGACTGTGCTTCAGTCAATAGGACATTGACCTCCATCGTAGCAAATGACCCACAATTCCTCCAATCAAAACATTCCATCTCAGGAACCCTTACAACTCATGTTTTTGGCCCCACCATCTCCTATGTCATCAAATAAATCCACGTGTCAACATTCTCTTGATATCGTGATTGTTAACCATCTTGCAATTCTTGATCACGTGATAGTGGGAAACCGTAGATCTTGATCTTCAACAAACCTGCTCGTGCGGACGGTTGACAACTTTGAATTTAAATGTCGAGCACCTTTTCTATTTAGATTAAAACATCTCTGTTGATTTTAAGCATGTGCATTTTCAATCCACTTTAGTAGCTCGCCAACTAATATATTAAGGTCGGCTTAATATATTAAAACATTCATAATTTTCCTTCGGCCTCTTCAAATGTGACAAATGATGCCTTCCTGTGATATCACAATAGAGTATTGAATGATCACGATATCATGGGAAGGTGCCATCTGTCACATTTAGAGAGGCCGAAGGAACATTATGAATGCTTTAATATATTAAGCCAACCTTAATATATTAACTGGCAAGCTACTAAAGCGGATCTAAAATGCACATGCTTAAAATCGGCTGAGATGTTTTAATCTAAACAAAAAAGGTGCTCGACATTTAAATTCAAAGTTGTCAACTATCCACATGAGCAAGTTTTTTGAAGATCAAGATCTATGATTTCCCACTATCACGTGATCAAGAGTTGCAAGATGGTTAACAATCATGATATCAAGGAAATGTTGACACGTGGATGATTTTATTTTTTTTAAACTGCATTGTTTCGTCAAACTTTCGATGAACCTCCAAAAACGTTCGATGAATTTGCAATACATTTGATGAAACTTTTGTCGTAATGACTTGCCTATTTCATCGCAAGTTTGATGAACTTCTATTGTTGATCTGACACTTTGGCAAAGGCATGCCACTTGTGTTCTAGCTATGGTTCATTGCTAGATCGACAAAATGTTCGTCGATATTCTGACGAACACCAGGGCCCTTTTTCCGTGGTGGCAATTGACAAAGTTGTGTCATGATTTCAACATTTTAAAGCTACTCGGGAAAGTGACAAAAAATTAGCAACGAAAAATTATTTCAGTGGTTCGTCGGTATGCTGACAATATATTATCGATATTCCAACAAACGTTCATCAGAAATTGGAGTCAAATGCAGTAGTGTTAGTCTTTAATTTAGGAACATATAAAACATCATGCAATTTACCATTAGGAACATTCACATCTCTAATTTCTTCTACTTTACAAGTATGTGCAAACCCCAATCCTTATTACTGCACAAACATGAGAAACAAACACATGATTAAGTTCAAATGCAAGTAAGAACAAGGGTTCCTCATGAAATTCATTAGAAATGCTCAAAAATAGAAAAACATGAAGAACAAGACAAGAGAGTAAATAAACCCTAATTAAGCATGCAAATCCTCAATCCCATGGGGGAATTGGTGTCAATTATGTGTATAAATTGGCCCTTTCTCAACTCCTTTGTAAGCTTTATGAAGACTGATCCACTTGATGGTGAAGAACAAGATGGTTTCTTGATAAAAACCTGCAATAACCTAGCTATGGTGATGGAAAATGCTCAAGAAAATGGATGAAATTGCTCTAAATGTGAAGATAATAACTTTGCTTCCAAATTGTGGATGATTAATGAGAAGGAAAGCCTCTCATTTATAGATTTGATTAAGAAGAGAAGAGGCAAAATGGATGATAGTGGGATCATTCCACATCCAATGGCCAAGTGCCACTTGTCAAGAAGTGAATGGAGGAAGGTTGTGCACATTTTGATGAATGAGCCAATCAATGTTATTAGGTGGATTTCAAATTTGTGAAATGACTTGTTGAAGAGGGAAGGAAAATGACTTAAATTCCACTTGGCTCAATTCACAAGGACATGTAAGAGGAGAGTGAATGCTTTGTTCGATGTACAAATCCACTTGGAAGGATTTTCAAACTTGGAGGAATATTCCATAAATATGTCATGTTAAGAGAAAAAGCAAATTTTAATAAATCAATTAAATGCATTTTCATGTGCAAGTGGAAAAATCTAAAGAATTTAGGAGATAGAATTAAGTTAATCAAGATTTTAATTAATTTAATGAGAGATTAAATGATGTGACCATTTGATTTAGAATTTTAGGTTGAAATAAATAAAGATGAGAGGAAAGTGATTTTAGATTTAATTAAATAAAGGATTTGCTTTATTTAATTAGAGACATGATGATATTAAATTAAACAAAGTTTAATTTATCTAATTTAATAAGGTGACTTTAGGGATTTAATCAAATAAAATGAATTATTTAATTAAATAGAGATCTAGGGTTAATTAATTTAAATTGAATAATTTAATCAATAGGGAAGAATGACATAATCAAATAAATAATGATTTATTGAATTAAGAGATGAAAGGTGATTTAGGATGAAACGATGTTAGTAATCAAGATCAAGTGTGTTGGTAAAGTTTCCATGTCTACATTTTGCCCCTCTTTGAAGTAATGCACTTGTTTGTGTTGGTTCAAAGAATAAATTGATGTGATCAAAGTTTAAAAAATTTCTCAATATTTTAGATGCCCCACTGTTACCCCAGCAAGAAGAATTATGTTGGTATATTGCCCCCTCGAGAGATCAAATGAAAATTTAAATTTTTGGGTGATCTCATGAAAAAAGAGGACAAGATGCCCGACGGGTCCGAAAAAGCCCCGGGATGCCAAAAAACATGTTAAAATGCCAAAAATGATGCAAAATGGCCCTCTGTCGGGCAAAAAATGGGATTGGGGGACCAAAACCCTAGCTAGGTGGCCCAAAAAGGTCAAAAGCCCTAATGTTTTGAAATTTGTACTCTAAGCTCTGAGTCTTGATCGAGATGGTGCAACGATAGGTTCCCTAGCACGTGTCAAAAAGAGTATGAGTACACCAACGACCAGCTGGCGCAGGATCCGTGGTATGTACCCCTTTCTTGACTTTTAATTTCACTATTTTACGTGCATTTATTAGGGTCAAAACTAGGTTAGGTTCAAGCAGTGCTATATAGCACTGCTGCAAGTGCCAAATCAATGTTGCATGGCCTCTAAGTGCACCACATATGCGAAGAGGACCATCGCGAATGAGTTTAGAAATTAGGGTTCTTGGGAAAAGACAGTCATACGTGCAAATAGCACCGCAGCGGGCATGTTTAGAAGTTAGGATTCTAGGGCACAGTCAAACTACGTCATCGCCACATAGTTTGGAGTTTGCAAATTGAGTTGCAATTGCAGTTTGGCCAATGAAAACTCAATTTGAGGGTTCGATTTTTTTCAAAATTTGATGCAGTGACTTTTTTCATGTAGAAGGACCTTGAGATACTTCACTCAAGGGAGCACAGATGCCCGGTATTGCAGAGACTGGAGGGTATGCATGTATCTCTTCAAGCGCAGCTTGGTGCCCTCAGTCTTTGGTTTGCTGAGTATGTTTGTCCTATTTAGACCCACTTCGGGATGATGACAACCCTGGCGGAGTGATGGCATAGCGAGACTTCCTCCTTCCACCTTCCCACCAGTAAGGCCACCATCACACTCAAGGATGTCTGGTGCATCCTATGATTACCCATCCACGGTGAGAGAGTGATCTATGATGCAGATACTGGGAGGGATGCATGCTTCATAGTCATGAGATTAGACTAGATTTTTTTTCTAAGGGGCAGATTGATTTGGATAGATACTGGGGCATAGTGGACATGTACAAACTTATTGTGGCTGCCATTATATTAGGTCTTGTGGCACCGAATTGGGGGGGTCGATACCTTAGTCTAGGATGGGGACTAGCTTGGGAGTGGATGGTTGTCTGAGGGGAGTGGTTTGCTTGGGGCCCAGTGATGTTGGCCTCACTATACAGGGATCTTCATGAGTTTTCTTATCTTGATAGCAGGGCCATCAAGGCTGAGGTCACATTACTGCACATCTAGGCATTGGAGCGGATTCCAGTACTCCATCCGTAGGTCACACTGGTTGCCTTGGATATAGACGATCTAGTTGTCTGGTGGTATGATGGAGCCCAAATCACTTTCACTCACACAGTTTCAAGTGACATCGCCCATTAATGACGGGTCATCGATGAGATGATAGTATTCATTTGGAGGCCTTGGCTGGGCATAGGCCCACGGTATGATGATTTACGGCAACTATTCTTTTCTCGACAGGACAGACTGATGCAAGGTAGGGAGCATATGATGATTGAGAGATACCTCCTTGGTAGAGTAACCCAACAGTTCAATGACATTCAGGATAGGCCCGATGAACAGTACGTGGCGATCTTCACCTAGACTACGAGGGAGACCACATGGGGTCGGCCCATACTAGAAAATGAGTGTGTGACATCATTCAAATTGTTAGTGGTCAGGTGGTGGCCATATGATCAGGGGCCAATAGATGCGGGGGTTACTTAGGCATACTAGGATTGGTTCAAACCTCCTCTGAGATTGACAGTTCTAGGTGTGATACTCCCACGATGGAGACCGAGAGGCAGGTTAGTTGGCAGGGGGTGAGGATAGGGAGGCAGAGGTGATGGTGATGGGGATGGGGATGGAGACAGGGGAGGAGGTGGACCACCTCCACATTAGACACCACCCCTAGACCAGGCACAATGCACCCCACCTCGGGTGTAGACACCACCACAAGTAGAGGCCCATCAAACCCCTCCTCAAGATCAACCTAGAGATAGGGACAAAGAGGTCCCACAGCAACAACCACTAGGGCAGCCAAATCATAGAGATGTCCTAATTCAGTAGCTTTAGAGCCATATTTAGGTTTTGACAGTAGAGCGAGATCGGGCCAGGTAGCAGGTTTTGGCAGTTACTACTGAGAGAGACTAGGTCTACTTTGAGAGGGATCAGGAGATTGGTCATCAATGACAGTTAGAGAGAATTGCCTCATCATCCCAGGGCCAAACAGTTTCCATCTACACATATAGGGAGGTTGTGAGAGAGGTAGAGTATTATAGGGCTCATTACAGGTAAGTAGTGCCACCAGTAGGCCGGATGCTAGACTTCTCTCAGCAGATAGGGATGAGGCCTCCCGAAGATCATGGTGAGAGGTAGGTAGGAGAGGGCAACAACCAACTGGGCTAGCTCTGATTATAGATAGTTATTCATTTTTGACTCATGGGCTCTGATTGTATCATTCATTTTAATTTATACACACTTGATCCAATTTTTTACCATGACAATTGTACATTTTTGATGATATATATGAGATGGTCCTTTTTATGAGATGTGCTATTTTATTTATGATGTATGGATGCATTTTAATTTCCTATATGCGGTGATATGAAAGTAACTATTTTATGTTATGTCATGTGATGTATATGATGCGATGATGTGATATAATGATTATGGATGCATTTCTTTTTGTATTTTTTCTATGCATTTTATGGTGAAGATGTATGACATGCAGATGATTTATATTATGCCCCTAATGGTTCATGTAATGCATTATGAGTGATGATGATATTTTCTTTTCTTTTCCTTATGCCAAATGATTATGATGATGCATGGAATGTGATGGATTTATTATGAATGCAATGATTTCTTAAGATGCTTAGAATAACAAATCTATATTATTCCTCCTAACTTAAGATGATGATAATGATACATGAAATGCAATGATGTGATGTGATCTATGTGATATGATATGCATTGTGATTATGTTGATGGTTTGTGGATGCAGGGTGGATGCATTAGCAATGATCTGATTACCTGTCATGGTACCATGTTAGTGTGGAAAGAATATAGAAGAAAGGAGATGCAACGAGGCGTTATTATTAGTGACGATGATAATGATTTGCTTACCAGGAGTTGAGATTTTAGAATGGCCAATTACTTTATGTTTGATAACACACGTAGGTGCGATGCATCAAGGTATAAAGAACCAGGATGGCATGGCGCCTAGTGTGATGGAATTTGACTTGACAATCAAATAGGAGTACTCTTGTTCACACTTAGCATACAAAACCTTATTCAAAATCTAGTTTAGATATTGTAAACATCTCAGACCAAAACATAGAACAAAAATCCTTCCTCTGTGGTCAACAAGACATCTAGAACACCCTCCCTACAAGCCAAACAAAGCACACATGATGAAGTTATTTTACAAGAACATCCAACAAGCACAACAAATAAAAAGATAATGATCATTTCCCTTATTCCTTTCTCTCTAAATCTTTTTGTTTAGACATCATCAAGAGGTCATTGGAATGAGCACAATAAGATAAATCCAAAGAAAATATAAAGTAAAGAAACAAGCTAATGTTCTTTGTACCGCTAGCCAAGACTAAACTACGGTGATGCCTAATGTTGATGTCAATAGTGGGAAGGATGCATCCTAGGACATGTTGTGATCAGGTGATGATGAGATTTTGATTGGATGATAAGCTATTGATACTCTAAGTTGATTAACTTGTTGACCTACTGACCTAGACTTGAGACTTTGATGCTTAGGTGTTCACTTTTGAACTTGCTAGACTTTGTTCTGACTAACTTACCAGAGGATGAAGGGGATGATGATGATTATTGCGAGTGAGAGCGAGATGACATGGATACACCATTTTGGGTTTTTCAAATATTTTGGATGTTTTTGGTGTTCTAAAATGTTTTGAGGTTGTTTTGTTTTTTAGGTTTTTCAAGTTTTTTTGATTTTCAAGACTTTTGACCAAGAGACCTACCTAAAGACCTAGCCTAGGGGTTTCGAGAGCTGATCTACAGATTAGCCTTGCCTATGTTATATACACAGAGACCATGTAGTTTGATTGACGCAAAATTGATTACTGATGAGATAAATTGGCAAACAAATTGTCATTTTATTGCGACGGACGCCTAAAGGACTAACCTAAAATGTCTCAAGGGATGATCAAAGATCAACCTAGCCTACGTTCAAGCTCAAAGATGATGTAGTTCGGCTGGATAACTCTATTTTTGGTTTTTTCAAATTTTCGACATGGTTTGGATTTTGATATGATTTGGATGTTTTTGGATTTTTGATTTTTTTATGTTTGTGGATTTTTTTGAAGGATTTTTTGAATGTTTTTTAATTTTTTGATTTTCTAATGTTTTTGGATTTTTGAATGTTTTTATTTTTATTTTCTAATGTTTTTGGATGTTTTGAAGAATTTTTTTAATGTTTTGATTTTTTATTTTTGATGTTTTTGGATTTTTGAAGGATTTTTTGAATGTTTTTGTTTTGATATTGATGTTTTTGGATTTTTGAATGTTTTTTATTTTTTTGATTTTCTAATGTTTTTGGATTTTTTGAAGGATTTTTTTGAATGTTTTTGATTTTTTTTATTTTCTGATATTTTTGGATTTTTTGAATGTTTTTTATTTTTTGATTTTTAGGAAGATCACAAGAATATACACGAATCTGATCCGATGTAGGTACATGAACATGCCCCCAACGTGATGTGATAGACTACTCTAATAAAAGAAGGACAAAATGACCTTAGGAATGTGCCAAGTAATACTAGTGTGGATCCTAATACGAACACAAGATCAAGCTATGATACAAATGCAAATGGATGGTGGAAGGATAAATGTAATGTAATGGATGAGTGAGTGTGAAAAATAAGTTGTGAAGATCCTGGTGGAATGAGAGTGCTTTATTTACACTTGGTGCATGTTTGTCAGGTTTGCACCAAGGTACTTGTCCAAAGCACCACCGAAGTGGTTTTCACTAGAGTACGATTTTTTTCCTTACTATTTTCAATCCTTTTTCTAATTTTTTTAGATTTTTAGATTTTTTCAATTTTTTTGTTGTCACCAAGATGCCTGTTTGCCAGGTCTTCATCAGGGTTACCATTTTTTCAGGACATTTTCTATTTTTTTGGCTCTATACCTTGCAATATTTTAGGCATAAAACATTTTGAGATGGGAGTTGTTCACGAGCTCCTACAGAGGCTCGTCTTCTAGTGTTGATAACTGATATTCCCCTGATTTATATCTTTCCATGATGACAAAGGTCCCAACTAGTTGGGCTCAAATTTTCCTTTTCTTTTTGGGTTTGGTACATTCTTATGGTTCTCCTTTAGCACAAGTTCGCCAAGTTGGAAGGTTCGCCTCCTAATCTTCTTGTTATAACTTTGCTTAAGTCAATTTTGATACACCTGTAGATGGTTTAGGGCATCCATACACCATTCATCCAATAACTCCAGCTCATTCAGTTGTGAGACCTTGTATTCTTCATCCATGATGAGGTTTTGCAATGATATTCTTAGGGATGGGAGCTCGATCTCAATGGGTAAGATGGCTTTTGATCCATAGACTAGGGAGAAGGAGGTGGCACTTGTTGGTATGCGGATGCTAGTGCGATAGGCCCATAAGGTAGGATTTAGCTACAGATGTCAATCATGACCAGCATCATTGACTATTTTCTTAAGGATTTTCAATATGGTTTTATTGGTAGCTTCTTCTTGGCCATTTCCTTGGGGTAATATGGAGTGGAAAAGCAAGGCTGGATTTTGAATTTTTCACATAAGTCACAAACATCCTAATTTTTGAAAGGTGTCCTATTATCTGAGATAATGGCTTGGGGGACATCATATCGAAAAATGAGGTAGTTCAGGATGAACTTAGATATCTTATTTCTTGTTATGTAGGTCATGGGAATGGCTTCGACCCACTTCGTGAAGTACTCTGTGGCGGTGATGATGAATTTGTGGCCATTGGATGAGGTGGGGTGATTTTTACAATGAGATCGAACCCCCATTGTGAAAAGGGCCAAGGTGTAATAATGGGATGAAGCTCCTGAGCTGGGGCATGGATGAGGTCCCCGTGTTGCTGACACTGTAAACATTTTCTAAAAAAGTCATGTGCATCTCTCTCCATTGTTGGCCAGTAGTATCTAGTTCTTAGCACCTTCTTAGCCAAGGTCATACCGCTTGAGTGCGATCCATAAATGTCATTGTGTACCTTGGTTAAATTAATCAGGGTTTTTTTAGTATTTAGGAAAAACAACAGGGTTCCCTCAATGCTCTTACGATAGAGGGTTTCTCCTAGGATGAAAAAGAGAATTAAGTTTTTGATGAAGGCTTGTTTAAGGTTTCGGGTTGTGTCGGAAAGCAAGACTCCTATTCTTAATTATGTGTAAATGTCATGATGCTAGGGATCACTAGGGCCAATGAGTTCACACACAAATTCAGACTCTAGTACCTCGAATTCTGGTTCAAGAATCAGCTCTATAAAGAATTATTGCTTTGGGACATTGCACGGGATTTCCAAGAGTGATCCAATTGTAGCCATTGTGTTCGCTCCTCTGTTGTTTTCTCTAGGTAGTTGTTCAAATGTTATATCAATGAATGACTCTTTGAGGCTCTCGACCAACTTCTTGTATGGAGTCATTTTATCATCCTTTGTCTGATATTCATTGTTTACTTGATTGATTATGAGCTAAGAGTCCCCATATCCTTTTAGATCCATAATTTTCCACTGTACGGCAATCCTTAAGCCTATGACAAGAGCCTCATACTCTGCTATATTATTTGTCTATATGAGAATGACAACTTGCAAGATATGGGTATGCAATCTCCTTGGGAAGTTATGAAGAAATTTCTTGCTCCTAACCCATGTTGTGTGTAAGATCCATCAAATTAAATCTTCCAATGGTCTACTACACTTAGGCTGAAAATTGATTTGTCAGGGAATTTTGAGATAAGTGGGTTTTTTGCATATATAGGTGCCTCTACTAGTTGATATGCAATCACTTGTCCCTTGATGGCCTTGCACTCCACATATTCAATGTTGTGTTCTATCAATATCATGACCCACTTGGTTGTCCATCCTGTAAGAGTGGCTTTAGAAAGTAGGTACTTGAGAGGATCTATCTTTGCTATTAGCTTGATCTTATGAGTCAACATGTAGTGTCTGAATTTTTGAGCTGCAAATACAACTTCCAAACAATATTTTTCAATAGGATTATAGTTTAGCTCGTGTCCCACCATTGTCCTGTTGATATAGTATATTTATTTTTCCCTTCTGTTTTCATCATGTTGGGCTAAGAGAGTACCGAGAGCTATCGTTGTTGCTGAAATGTATAAGATCAGTGGTTTTCCTAGGATTGGCGGTGTCAGAACTAGTGGCGTGAATAAGTATTCTTTTATTTTGTTAAATTTTTTATTGCACTTGTCATCCCATTTGTATCCTACACCCTTGTGGAGTAGATGATAATATGGAATTTGTTTGTCAGCCAACTGTGCTATGAATCTACAGATGGACTGGAGCTTGCCTTATAGACCTTTGAGTTGCTTTAGTGTCCTGGGTGCTTCCATTTTGAGGATTGCCTTGAATTTGGTGGGATCAACCTTGATTACTCTTATTGACACAATATATCCTAGGAGCTTGCCCGATTGTACCCCAAAGACACCTTTCTTTGGGTTGAGACAGACCTTGTACTTTTCCAACCTATCAAAAATGGAGCTCAATGCTTCTATGTGATCTTATCTTTTCCTTGATTTATCCAATATATCATCCACATAATCTTCCACTATTTTATGAATCATGTCATGAAATATCAGTGTCATGGATCTTTGATGAGTTTCCCTTGCATTCTTTAGCCCAAATGGCATCATGTTCTAGCAATGGGTCCCCCATGGACATGTGAATGTTGTCTTGTGTCAGTGCTCCTTTTCTATAATAATCTGATTATATCCAGAAAATACATCCATTAGTAATAGCATCTCGTGTTCGGTCATCATATCCACTATCATGTCGATGTTGGGTAGTGGAAAGTAATCCTTAGGACATGCTCTGTTTAAGTCTTTGAAATCAGTGCAAATGCAGATGCCCCCTGTGGGTTTTGAAATAGGTACCAGGTTGGACACCCATTCTGGATAATCAATCGGGCATATGAATCATGCATCCAAGAGCTTCTGTAATTCGATTTTGACTAGCAAGGCTATTTGGGGATGCATCTTTCTCGAGCTTTTGTCTGATAGGTTTTTCCTTAGGATATACTACCAAGTGATGAACTACCACCTCCGGGTCAAGCCTAGGCATATCAACATAATTCCATGCAAAATTTACTTTTATTTCCTTTAGGAATGTAGCTAAGAGTTCTTGTTCTTTCATGAGAAGTGATTCAGCATAGAAATTTATGTGTGGTAGCTCCTCTATTCCCAAGTTGACAGGATTGCATTGTTTTGCTAGGACTGCTATTTTTTTCTTGATGAAGTACAGTGAGGGGAAGATTGAATCCTTCATCCTCTAGTGCCTGAGAGAGGTTTTCACCATTAGATGCATCCTTTATTTTTACTATTTTATGATCAGAGAGTGCCACAGTGTGGTTTTCACTCAAGGACCTTGAGATTATTCTCAATTTCTCACTTTTGTGACTGAAGGATTCAATCATCTCCCCATAATAGGGCTGGGTGTCCAGTGTGATGTCAAATCCAGCCATATGATCTCCATATGGTACCATATCCCTTAGTCCCATGAATTTTGAGAGTGCCTCATCATTTTTGAACATGTCCAGAATTGGTGGTCCTCGTTGGTCATAGTCGATGAGTTGGGGGTAGACCAGGTTTATTTTGTGGGTTTGGTGGTCTGACTCAAAGGATAAGGTACTAATCATGAGTAGGAAGGAGTCTTCAAAAATCATGGGTAGGCCAGTTATGGTATCCTCATCATCACTACTACTAAGCACATTGGTGATGTCATAGGTGAAATTATCTAAGGGTAGACCTGTGGATATTTGTAGTCATAGGGCAGTTGTCGATAGCTAAGGTGGAGTCTTCATTGCATTAACTGGGGGACCTCGACCACATATGGTTATACTTGGAGGGTACACCCAAGGTCAATATTTTTCATTCATCTCTCAACAATGATGGGTTCCAGCCAGCTATTGTTGTTCCTTCCAAGGCTTTCATTTCTATTGTAGTCCATACCAAGCATCATTTGTAGCCCCTTGCTTCGTTCGTCCATGGGAAGATTAAGCACGGGCCTTTTATTTGGGTATAGTGAGCTTGAAATGTCCATTTCATCCATGACCTCCCAACTTAGATCCCCCCAACATAGGAATCTAGAAGGGTCTGCTCTGAAAGTGTGAGAGGGTTTTTTAGTTGGTTGGGGTTGCCCATGTGACTTAGGAGATTAAGGTAACTCTCCTACGAAAAAAGCATTCTTCTTCATCCTATATTTCCCACATCCATTGTCTTGGATCATGAGCTTGATGTTAGATATGTCGGGGATGGAAGGTTTCTTTGTCCCAGAAGTGGAGGCGATGTTGGATGGGTCAATATATGAAGTTGAGGGGCCCTCATCATTCTTCTAGACTTGCGGAACCTTATAGAACCTGGCTTCCAGATTCTTGCAGTAGGCGAAGGGTTCAGGATCACCATGAATTGTGACCTCTTCATTTTGGTATGAAAATTTGAAGCATTGGTGGAATTTTGAGGCGATCACCTTCATCCCATGGATCCATGGGCATCCCAAGAGGATATTATAGGGAAAATCAAGGTTGAGGACCTGACATGTGGTATCCATAATAGTTGGCCCTACTTGGATTTGGAGTTTTATAGTGCCTTGAGACACTCTTTCATGGTCATCATACACTCTCATTGTAATGCCTTTGTCTTTCTCAATGGAATCTTTAGAGATTTCTAGATTCTTTATGAGCTTTAGTGAACAAATGTTGAGGCCTGCACCTCCATCCACCAAGACCCTTTTGACCTTTCTTTTGTGAACCAATACTTCAAGGTGTAACGCACAGTTGTGAGATGGTTGGGTGGGAAAGTCCTGATTGGAAAAAGTGAGGAGATTTA
The DNA here is from genome assembly GCA_007115665.2 of Sequoiadendron giganteum. Lineage (NCBI taxonomy): Eukaryota > Viridiplantae > Streptophyta > Pinopsida > Cupressales > Cupressaceae > Sequoiadendron > Sequoiadendron giganteum. Next base: position 352,233,732 of record CM021104.1, on the reverse strand, counting down.
GAATGGTAATGTTATAGACCATAGCTTGGAACTACTTTGTATCAAGGTTGGCAAAGATAGTGGATGAAGCCAATGCTTCGTCAAGTATTTCCCTATGGGCAGCTGAAATCTTCAATAACTCCATGATGGAGATATAAGCAGGGGTTATTTTTAACTGGTCAAGGACGTTGTAACCATTATTGATATATTTTTGGTTTGTAGTGGGGGTCTTTGATGGCTACAATTCCCCAACAATAGTGACCTTACCGCCGCATGTGGTGACTCCACAATCAACGTTGGATCCCTTAATGCTTAAAACAGTGACCAATTCATCAAGGCACATGATAAGTCCTTCGTATACATGGTTCACTTTGCCAAAAAATTTCTTACCTTTATCATTTCCTTGATTGTGGTTAGGCATCAGATTCATGTATTTTTCAGATCTTGGTTACTAGCTGGTTGCTCAACATTTATGACTATCCTTAATGAGATCTTGGATGAAGTTTTTAATTTCATGTAGTTGGTGGTTGTATGCCCCTTGAGCTTATGATAATCGCAAAGGATATTTTCGATGTACCAGGGTCGCTTCACCTGGGGTTCTTGGTACTTATCATGAGTGGGGACCTTGATGAGGTTCTAATTAACCAACTTTTCATGATGGATTCAACTGACTCCCCAAGGGCTGTGAATTTCCGCTTGGGGGATACTTTGTTCTTGGAGGTGGTCCTCCTTGATTATTGAGATTATTAATTTGATTATGGGGTGATTGTTGGTTTACCGACTTTGCTTGTGTGTTATTGTGATTATTGTTTTGTGGTTGATGATGTGTTTGATTATTTTTCTTGGGAGCACTGATCACAACCTTGGCATCGACCACTCCATCGTTGGTGGTATTTTGGTTCTTCTCCCATGTGTGAGGTTTATCATTATAGCTGGTGGATGGGAAACTTTCGTAATGTTCAAGATAGGTAGGCATGCCCCTTGTGTTCTAAGGGCCCTTTCGATGTTGACCGCCTTGGGGATCAATTGGTCGCATGTGGTGATGCATTGCATCTTTAGATAGAATGCCAAGGTCTTGTCCAGATTGGCAATGATAATACAAACTTGTTGTTCCTCTAGCATGGTCCATTTTCTCTGATTGGCCTTGGATCATCATCATTGCAAGAAGGAGGTGAATGATTCCCCCTTTCCTTTCTTGAGTGCTAATAATTCCTCTAAACTAATATTCGCGCAGAATTTGAATGCGTAATTCTAGAGGAATGCGTCTTTCATTTCTTGGAATGTTCTAATGCTAGTAGGTAGACAAGAGAACCACTCCATGGCGGCACCGGATGGGCTTCAAGGAAACAACCACATTAGATATGTGTCATTGTATGTGACTTCCATACAATGTAACTGGAACTCCTTGATGTGATCTTTAGGTTCCCTATCCCGTGATATTTCTCAAATTTGGGGATTTTGAATCCCTTTGGGAATGGTACCATTGCTAAGCTCTTGTCGAATGGATAAGGACACAAATTGCTGGATTTCCTTGTTGTTTTTCCTTATTCAAGATCAAGCACTTTCTATGAGAGTAGCTTGAATTGTGCTATCACATCATCTTGCATATCAGGAGGTGGGGTGAACATGTTTTGAGGTGTTGGGTTGATGGGTGGAATGTTGGTGGGAGTTTTCTACAAGTTTTTTTGAGCAAGTAATGCATGTGTTTGATGTTGAGCCAACACTATTTGTTGTTGGTTGTGTTGCTCCTATTCCAACAATACTTGTTGTTGGGCTTGTTGTTGGTACGCTTCCTATTGTACTTGATAATCTTGCAAGGATTTTTTATATGCTTTGTTTTGTGTTGCTTGCAATTTTTCTTCGTATTGTGCTCACACTTGCACTTGTTGGGCTTGATATTGGGCTCGGGCTTGAGCATGTGCTTGTTGGATTTCTTGTGCGATTTGAGAAGCTTGTGTGGCTTGGGAAACTTGTGCAGCTTGGGAAACTTGCACAACTTGGGCAACTGGTTGTTGTTGTAGTAAAGTTTGGGCGGCTTGAGCAGCCTACTATGCATGTTGGGCTTGTTGAGAAACTAGTTGTGCAACTTGTTGGTTTTGGAGCACCTTTTGATGGGTGGCTTGTCGAGCATCTTGTAATGTGATGGTGAATTAATTTTCCATGTTGTGTTTTGGTGGTGGTGGCGGTGGATTGGGAAGGGTGTGGTTGTTGTGATGAGCGAAACAATTGTGTTGATAATCGGGGTTTGAGTTGTGGATGGTGTGATTGAGATGCTTGGTCCTTGGGAAACCATGCCTTGGGAGATTTGAGGAATGATGTATGTGTTAAATTTTGGGGTTTCTTGGATGGTTTCCAACTGTTATTATGATATCGATGGCACATCGAGAGGATTTGTTATGATTCTTTGGTTTGGTTTAGTCACTGTATTGTACATAGATCTCTGAATATTCTCTTAGCCTCACTGGAATTTGTGGGTAACTGTTAAAATGCTTGGTTATTGGTTTTCGGTTGCATGCTGGTTGGGGTTTCAATTATCTCTTTTTCATTGCAGCTTATTTGTCAGATCTCCTTGGGTATATGCATTCTTCATTACTACATGTGGGTAAAATCTGAAGGTGGTCTCTTTTTGCTAAAAATACTTATGATGCATTGCTGGTCCAGTCAAGAAAAATAGTTATCATTTCATTTTAAATGATGTGCTCTCATTGCATTTGTTTAAGCACTGCATGTGTAGGCTTCTAGTGAAGACAAGCTCTGTCACTCTTCTATTCTTGGTCATTGATGTTCTATCCTAAACAGAAAGAAAGAATCTCTCTTTTGTGAACACTATAACATCAGATCTAACTTGACAGTCATTTTGTAACCTAAAAAATATCCTTGCATAACCTTTTCTAAAAAGTGAAATTCGAGAGACAGTTGTAATACTTCCAATTTGTAATGATGTTTTTTTGTAAAAGGCAAAACCAGTGAGTTTAGGGTTCTATTATGACAGAAAATCAAAAACTTAAAACAAGGGTATTACTATTTAGAGTTCTGGAAGTCTATTTTGTTCTTTGATGCTGAAAATTGGAAAGCATAGTGTGTATTTAGATTTGTAGCTTTTTGCATGGGAAAAGATTGAAAATCAAATAGTGAGAAAAGAGAGAAAAGATGTATTATTGTAAAATAGTTTGATGAGTCTGTATTGTAACAGTGATAGGATTTTCCTCAAGCTGCATGGAGATTAGATAATGTATGGAATTCTGAAGAGTCAATTCTGACTCTTGAAAATTCTATGTTTTTTCTGTCAAGAGGTACTTGATAGAAATCAAGTGAAACAAAGAGATCCTCTGTAATATTGTTCATTCTATTAAATATTGGGAAAGGGGTTGGTGCTCCTTGAGATTGGTGTCTCTAAATAGAGGGGTTAGTGCTCCTTGATTCGGTGCTCAGAAATCAGCCATTGAGGCTTTGTCAAAATAAATTATTGAAATGAAAGCTTGAAAAAGGCAGCAGGTTCAGGAGTGGTTTTTCTACCCCAAAAGGGTTTTCCACTCGGCATATCTTGTTTCTATTGTGTCTTTGTGACTCTTTTTCTTCAGTACTTTACTGCTTTAAAATGCAATGTTACATTACTCATTTTAGTTCATATGATTGCATTCGATTACATGAATGACACTATCATTGAAAAATGAGAACATATGTATGGCTCTTTTCAGTTTCAGTTTAAAATGTTTAAGTTATAAACACTGATTCACCCCCCCCCTCTCAGTGTATTTTCACTCCAACACAGTGCGGAATACATTCCCTTAACACTAATAAAATAGGGGAGAGAAGCAAAAACTAGTTCTAATAGCTTCTAAAACTACAGAGATGAAATACAAACAACATAAATAAGATAACAAAAAATAGCATTCATAGATTGACACAAGATATACGTGGGAAAACATTTTCAGGTAAAAAACCCACCACCCAAAGTCAAGACAATTTTATTACAGTAATAAGACAATTACATACAATGTTTAGTCTTCTCTGATCAGCTCACAATAGCACTCTAATTATTTTCTCACTATTACAATACTTTCTTTCAAAGTATACAATCAAAATTCTACTCTTAAATCGACTTGCCAACTTGCATGTACATCTACGTCAACCTCACATTTACTGTACAAGTCTTCATCGTATTTACTCTTCCACCCAATCCCGGCTTCCATGTTCATGCATTGATCATTCAAGCAAGAAATCAATCTACACAGATTGCATCAAGCCACCCAGCAATAACTTCACCACCCAAATTGGGTTCCTACCATTAGCTAAAATTGCCTTGCAATTACTGCTCTTACTATTTTGGATTTTGGCCAATCAACATGCTATCAACCTGTCATGTGTCCAACTACCATTCGCTGTCACTTTAACTTTCTAGTCCAACTCGATTGACCAAGCTTCGAGCTCGTTCGAGCTCTCCTTGTCTCCACCGTGCCACCGTCGAGTCCATACGACCCATTTGCGGTATGGTGGTGACCTCATCTGAGCTCACCTTACCATCTACCACACTACCGCCGAGTCCAATCAACCCGATCGCAGTATGGTGGTAAACAGTCTAAGGGACCTCTAGTGGTCAAACCAGGCTACCACGGGGGTTGCTAGGCCACCCCACGGTAAGGCGGTGACCGTCAACTAGATCGTTGGCGGTCTTACCCCAGCCACCACGGTGAGCAAGCTCACTGACCGCAATGGAGTGGTAACCACCAGGTGCACCTCTATCAATCTCACCGCGGACACCGTGGTAAGAGGATCCACATCCTGTGGTGTGGCGGTAACTGCCGATCAAGCCTTAGGTAGCTTCACCATGGCCACCATGGTGAGACAACTCATCACCCACGGTGTAATGGTAACCACTAACCAAGCCTCAAGCGGCTTCACCATGGCCACTATGGTGGAGTGATAACTATTGGGCCATTGCTGGCAGCTTCACGGCAGCCACCACAATGAAGGCCTTCGATGACCATGGTATGGCGGTGACTGATGAGGTAGGCAGCAAGCTGCCTACTGTGATCACCGCGGTGAGTAAAATCACCATGCATAGTAAGGCGGTAACTGCCAAGCCTGTCACCATGATACCGCCAGGGGAAAACTAGACTGCCATGGTAAATCGGTAAGGGTAGAACTAAGCCAAGCGTAGTATGGCAGTAAAGGTTGAAAACTTAAATTTTTTTGCCAATTCTTGAAAACTAAGGCTTCAAACTAGAAGTTGAGACACAATTTCTCAACAAAGCGTTGAAAGACATTCTTCACGGTCCTTTGGGCTAAGCTTTTTGAATTTAGGCTTGCAGATTTTGATTTTGTGGGAAATCATTTGAGAGAACACATGTGTGGGGTCAATTGTCCTTTAATGAGTTATTTTTACTAGTGCACAAACAATTTCTTGATTAAAATTTCAAACTAAATTTCTATGTCTCAATTCCTTTTCATTCCATAAGGTCCATTACGTGAAAATCAAGGTTTCAAGAGCATAGTTTCCTAGGTTGACTTTAGAGAGAGAAAATTGTGATTAAACCCAAATACTTAGAAGCCTCTAAGGATAATATCCCTAGGGCAAGCAAGAGCACTTGAATTCGTCAAAGGCATTTGCTTCCTCCAAAGGGTTTGAAATTTTGAAGATCTCGTTGAATGTTTGTTTTCCAATGTTTTAAGACCCAAGCAAGGTGTTTTTGATTGCAAGAACATGTACAATCCTAGGATGAAGAGACAATATTTGTTGGGTTCCCACTTGGATAAATCCAGTTGTGCATATTCAATGCAGATGATTAGATGCTTGACCACATTGGCTCCCCTCCACAACACACACTTCTCGAGTCATCCAAGCATCAGTACCCATGAAACTCCCATGGCATAATTTTCATCTCTACAATATAACCGCATGTATACGTGGGGCGGCTTTAAAGGACATGACCTTTTGCACCAACAAATAGTTAAGGATTTTGGCATTTGCTAAACAAGGGTTTTAATGCGGGAATTTCATTCATGGGGAAGTATCCATGCAACAAGAGACCATTGCTTCCATTCTCGTCAGAATAATCCTCATGATTCTCTAACTTTCCTTGAGAATCCACACTTATATACCAATTGGAAGTCACTTGGCTTTAGCGTGTTCCCGGTTGGGTCGTTGCCTGGGGTGATTACTTTTTTCCACCAAGTAGGCCCTCTAATATAAACAAAAGAAAGCAAGCGTATCTCACAGTTCAATCGACCTTTGTTGAAAAACAAAGGGAGAACACTCGCAATATTTGTTCAATTTTAAAATCCAAATTGAAGTGTGTGGGCAATCACTTACACAATTTAATATCACCACAAAGACTTTTGATTCTCAAGATCACTATAATATGCAAGAGAAGTGCATACATCTTTCTGGTGATATTACCTTGGGTAAGTAATTACAAAACAAAGAAGCACTTGTTCATTTTAAGTCCACAAAGAAATGATTTGATTCTTTTTAATGCACAAAAATGAAATATGAAATTTTCCTTGTTCAATTGTTAATCCTCAAACCAAATCTAGTGGGTTTGTCCTAAAGTTCATTTTAACCCTTTGTTGCAAAATTGAAAGCTTTTGTAATGTTCTTCTTAGGGCCCCAAAAGAAATTTAGTATTTCCTAGAAGCATGAAGGTAACAATTTTCTTAAGAGATTATGATTTCTCTAAAATTGTTGAACAAACACTAAAAGTGTTCAAAAACACTTGGTATAATGTGAGAATGGTGTCATAATGCAACTTTCAACTTTGTTTTTCTCCTTGTCCTAACCTATAAACTAATTAAAATGAGGAAATATAGAGACATCAAACAAGTCAGGAGGTCAAAAAGTCAAAAACAAAAGGGCACATGTCAAAATCAACTCAATCAGCACAATTCACGGGTGTGGCGGAGTTTAGAAACTCCAACGACACTATATAGTGTCGCTAATTTCTTAGAGCGACGCTCTGCAATGAAACAAAGACCGTGATTGTGGCTCTGTGTTGCTAGCAATGCACTTTGGATTTTGGAGAGCTAGCGGTCGAGTTTGAAGTTTGAATTTTTTAGGCGGGAAGAGCTCAGTGGCAAAAAAGCATAAAAAACACATAATTTCTTGAAAAAACGTGATTAGAACTTGAGATGTGCCCTCCTACTGCCAAAATGTGAACCCCAATCCTTATACCTGCACAAACATGAGAAACAAACACATGATTAGATTAAAATGGAAGTAAGAACAAGGATTCCCCATGAAATTCATTAGCAATGCTCAAAAATAGGAAAACATGAAGAACATGACAAGAAAGTAAATAAATCCTAATTAAGCATGCAAATCCTCAATCCCATGGGGAAATTGGTGCCAATTATGTGTAGAAATTGGTTCTTTCCCAACTCCTTTGTAAGCTTCATGAAGATTGATCCACTTGATGGTGAAGAACAAGATGGTTTCTTGATAAAAACCTGCAATAACCTACCTATGGTGATGGCAAATGCTCAAGAAAATAGATCAAATTGCTCTAAATGTGAAGATAATAACTTTTCTTTCAAATTTTGGATGATGAATGAGAAGGAAAGCCTCTCATTTATAGATTTCATTGAGAAGAGAAGAGGAAAAATGCATGAATGTGGGATCATTCCAGATCCAATGGACAAGTGCCACTGCTGAAAAAATTAGTAAGAAACCAAAAAAAAACTTAATCCATGAAAGCAGAGCAATATTATTATTTATTACAATATATTGAAATCTCTCACCTTAGCAGATGGCTAAATACCCTATTGCCTACAATATGCTACCACTTCCATGGCCATAGGATGTGTTGATTTACTATCCAAGCTTGATGTTTTGTATATATGTATGTATTTCTCTTATTACCTTATCTAGGGATATATATGAATAGATCCAAATAGAAAGTTTCAAAAAACCTATGTTAGAAATTTTTACATACCAATGCAACAAATTCTCTGTATTTCTGGCCTCTAAATCCACAAACTTGATGTCCACCATTTGAAATTTTCCTTCTGTGAGAGTCCATGTCTTGTCAAAGGCTACAACTTTGAGCTTTCCCAAGGCTTCTAGAAACCATTCACCTTTGATGAGAAGGTCAAGCCTTACAACAATGGCCAAACCACAAGAAGTAGCAATAGGGGTGGAGATGACAAGAGCACAAGGGTAAGAAGAAACCAGAAGAACAAGCACTTTGTATATAATCTAGGCCTCCAAGAATTTTTCTTTTACAGTGAAATTTTGGCTTTAACTTCCTCTGTCTCAAGGATTTGGATTACCATCCCTTTTTTTCACATAGGATGGAATTTCGGACAAGTCAGTTGATTAAAAATATACAGAACACTACAGTCATGGGAATAATAAAAATAAATGGAACAACAACTAGGTTTCAGTATACATTTGACAAATTTTTTTTGTCACTGGTGGAGTTTACAACAACAGTTTCAGCAATGCCTTCGTATTGTTGGATCTTTAACTTTGTAACACTAAGATATATATATTATAAACCATATTGTATTCAAAAATTGTCATTAACATTTATGATTTGACAATTGATGTTGTTTTTGAAAAAGTAAGTAGCATTTACAGGGTGATGTACCCTTCACAACAAGCCACAAGGGCCAAAAAGGATCAAGTCCAAAAAAACTAACAAAAAGTAAAAAAAAAATAACAAAAACAACACAATAACAACACAACGACCCCAGATAGGCAACAAAGCAATAAAACACAGGCCTAGGCAACAACTAACTAGCATTGTCCCAATTTTTGAACAAGAGGTCCACAACATCATCCCTAACCCATTCTTTATTTTCTTGGGCATTATTGCCCTCCAGCTCCTCTTTGACCACCATAGATATGACCTATGAAATTAAACACCACCAAGGCTAGTCACGGAATGAACCAACTTCATTGTGAAGCAGGTCACACCTCTGAATCTTTTGTCAAGTGTGTCCATCTTATTTTCCAGAGCATGGAGCTCCTCACCATCATCCATGGTTCTCGGGACCTCGCCAAGCTCAACAACCAAAGGGTGCAAAGAGTGAGAGGCCAAAGTCTCTTTCAGGATTTTGATGGCGTTCAAGGTAGAAAGGGGCCCTTCCACATTATCTTCCTCATCCTCCTCAGTCTCCTCTTCCTTATAATCCTTGTTGTTTGTTTGCTCCTCCTGCAAGTCCTCAATAATCTGTCTCTTCTTGTTGGCTTTCACCAATCTCCCCAACCTTCAGATGGTAGTCTCCCCTCCAGTCATGATCATGGTCCCCACGACTGTATCACCTTTAGAATCTTTCCCTACAGTATTCTTCCCTTTACCTTCTTTCATCATCGGCTCTGACAAACCTTTTTTATCATCTTTTCCTTTTTTCATTGTGGTGGCTCTGTAAGTAGACTTAGTCAGGGTGGCTCTGACAATTGATGTTGTTATCATTTATCAGCTGTGTGATTTTTTCCAATTATGTATTTAATTTTGTACATTTTGTGTGAATTATGTGTTTTAAAAAAAAATTATTTGTAATATATATAACCATCTCCTTATTTTCTTCAAAAGATTATTTTTATTTGTCATCCCTAAAACCTCAGATACTTGGAGAAACAATGATATATTTTAGGTTATCTAAAATTACATGAAAGTTCATGTTGCTTTTGCCTCTTCTAGATCCTTCATAAATGGTCTTATATCTCACTTTCAATAGAGGAAAACAAATATTACTAAGTTGAACCAAATATCAAAGGATCAACAAGGACTTTATCTAGAGTTGAGGATCATCAAATACTACCCCTTGAGTGCGTAGGCAAAATAGAATATAGTTTGGAATCATTGAACAAGTATATAGCCACAATAATGATGATAGTTGAGGTAATCCTAATTGTAAGAAAGTATTTAAAGTAAAATCTAATGACAACTCTCAACCCGGATTGGAGGTTTGTCTTTTTTTTCTAGGTGTATTTATCAAAGAACAATTCCTAAGTTATCTTATTGTCCTAGCTCCTTTGACTTGTCAATAAACCTAGATCCGTCTGCAAAAAGGATGAAATACAAAAAGGTCATGGGAGTAAGAATGTAGAAGTCCTAGACAGGATAGTGGAACCAAAAAGGAAGTATAATTGTAATTTATTGAGTTTTTTAAAAATATGAGAATATGGATCTTAAGTGTACATGATTTAATTGAAGACTGATATCAGGAGACAATTTTGACATTAATTTTTTTAAAGGAAATTGTGTGTTTCTTAATCAATGTGTTATGCATTCATGATGCATATTTTGTAATTTTTATTTTTAATTTGAGAAGTGTGCAATACAAGACTCTTTTGCAATGTATTTGCATGATACATTGCATTTTTGTGGAGTTACTACATAACAAGCCTACAGACCAATATGACAATTTTTAATCTGCTGCACACTCCTCACAATGGTGTTGGTACCTTAATTTTATAAAACTTAGGGAAAATGGTATTTAAGGGAAAATGAACAATATTTTGAGATTCACAACCTTTGCAAGGTATTTAAGAGTGTTAATTAATAGATTAGGAGTTACAATGGTGGTATTTGCTAAGTATTTACAATGAAAGTGTAGAGGGGGCATGGAGAATTTACTACTTTATCTTCCACTCCTTTATCTTTAGACATGCCTTCTCTCTTTCCATCTATCTCTCTCCCCCCTCCCTCTTCGTAGACCTCTATTTCAATCCCTTTGTCTCTCTATCTCTATATCTCCATATTTCTTTTTCCACATCTCCATCTATCTCTAACTCTAACTCTCCATATTTCATTTTCAGTATCTCCCTCTATCTTTATCTCTCCATCTCTCTCCCTGTATCTTTATCTCTCCATCTCTCTCCCTGTATCTACCCCTATATCTCTCTTTACCAATTTACTTCATGTACACCATAAATTGCAAAGAATAGATCAAAATTTTCACTAATTGTCACTGACCTTCCACAACTCTTTGGCATACCCATTGCACACCAAGGTGCGATTGCTAGTTTGAGGGTTTCTAAAAAATTGCATAAATTAAAATATGCATGAAAATTATATTGCTAAAAAATACTTAGAAAAACCTGCACAAGGGTTAGGAACCTTTGAATTGAAACTTGGAAAACAAGGTGAACCCTTATTGGGGTTTTTATTAATTATACTAAATGCTTGTACATTAAAACTATAGAAACCTACACAATAAAATTAGTTAGAAAAAAATATATCAAATAAGAATAAAAATAGACTTTGGCTCTTCTCTTCCTCTTTTAGAGTGCCTCCAATGGTATGCTTAAAAACTTGGTAAACCTTCAATAATGTAGCTCAAAAAAAAATAGTAATACCAAGTTTTGATACCATGAAAGGAAAAATAAATTGAGCAAAGGAAATAACTAATCAATGAGCATTTTTTGAAGGAAAAATATTACCAAAGAGAGAGTATCCAAATCAAGCACCACCACCATCAAGAGGAGACACAAGAATTTGATAAGGGGAAAAAGCAAGAAAAACCCCCAATATTATGAATGGAGGCAAAATGAGAGAGAGAGCACTTAAGCCTTAAGCTTGCTTGCTTGAATGAAGAATGAGAGGAGAGAAACCTCAATAAATAGAGGTGAAAAGAGGACTTAGAATGTAACTCACAACTCAATGAATGACACTATTCATCTATGTGTGTGCAATGTGTCAAGAACCTCTTAAGGAGGTGGCTACAAGTATTCCCTAATAAACAGATTAAAAATAAAATGAGTCATCTTCACACATGTGTGATAAAAAAAGAAGAAAAAAGACTTGTAGGGGTTCCTTTTGAATATTGCTACAAGTTAATAAATAATTACAACTAAAGAATAACCTTTACCAAGTAAAGATTAATCTTCTAACAAAAATGAAAAAATGTAAGATCCTAACAATACACAGACTAAAACAACTTGTAGGCGAATCTGGGAAGTGTAGAGGACTATGTACCTATCTAAAAAAAAATAGTTTCAAGGTGAATACAATGAATTGGTATCTCAAGGGTGTATGAATCCTTGTAGGGGTATCCTACTCTATTTTTGGGGTTCTCTAGTGACAAATCTAAGCTTCTAATTCCTAGTTGCATAAATGTCGAAACATTGTCAGATAATTCTGAAGGTGATTTTTCGTGAGTTGAAAATATGTAAGGCTTCAAATGCAACAATGAACAATTTGTCTTCAATATGCCCTCAATCCTCTTCAATCCTAAAACTTTCACATTCAAATAGGGAAAATTTTGGGCTATTTAGGGTCTTGCCTCAGTCAAACCTCGTGTAGGTGTTTTCATTTCCACAATGGTAATGTCAATGATAAAATAATAATGGATAGGAAAGGAATGATGAAATAAAAAATTATTGCAACTCAAGTGCTACACTTTAATGGCTTCCTTGAAAGACTGAAGTCATTCACATCACCTCAAGGTCTTGGATCTTACTTTTTTGAATGCTTTGGACACCTAGAAAAGTTGAGTGCTTTGGACACCTATAAAAGTGTTAGATTTCACAAAACAATAATAACATGAACACACATAAACTCACATAGAATTTGACATGATGTTAGGATCTTGAATTGCTTAATAAAGCTCTAAAATGTTGCTCTTGACTTTCTTGATAGTGCTCTTGACAATAATTGCTCCAACTATTCTCTAGATAGCTCTTTTTAGATTTAAAATGATGCAATAACTAGGTATTTATAGGAATTTCTCTAATTTTCCAAGAACTAAATCCTGATAGTTGATATTTAAAATTTAAAATTTGAATGTTAAATGTTGACACCAACATACTAAAAATTGGTCCCTAACAAAATAGGGGGACCCATGCACCCTAGGGCGAATGGGTCCTAGCCCCATTCTCTGGGACATTAAGTGTCGAGGGTAGAAAATTAATTGGATTCATTTGTTCAATGCTTTAAATTTCTCAAAAATATGGTACAATTGGACTATAGAATGCATAATTTAGGAAATTAGGGACCCAATTAGGCTCAATAATTTAGGGGGAGAAAAATATATTGTGAAATTTTCAAGGGTGACAATTTATGACACTACAAGAGGTAAGGAGAATTTAGTATGCAAATTAAAGAAGATTTTGTGTGACTTAAAGAAAGCACCTCGATAATGGTATTTAAAGGTTGGTATTTTTATGATTGGACAAGGTTACAACCAATGATATTCTAACCATTGTGTTTATTTCAAGAGGCTCAATAATTATAGTTATATTATTATGTTATTATATGATGATATTCTTGTTGTGAGGTCTAACATGGAGCATATTAATAAGATGAAATGCAAGTTAGATAATTCTATTGCTATGAAGGCTTTGGGTGTAGCCAAAAAAATCCATTGTATGAGGATTTCATGATATAGAGAAACAAAAAATTAACTCTATCTCAAAGTGAATATGTAGAAAAGGTGTTGAAATGGTTTAATATGAAAAATTTAATAGTTTCTAGCACACCTTTTCCTAATCATTTTAAATTGACTAAAGAGATGTGTCCAAAGACACAACAAGATGAATTAAAATGTCTAAAATTTCATATTTCTTAGTTGTTGGTATTTTAATGTACACCATGGTATGCATGATGCCAAATATTTCACATCTTGTTGGAGTTGTGAGTAGGTATATGACTAATCAATTAATGAAACATTGGAATGCTATGAAATGGATTCTTAGGTATTTGAGATGTACAACAACCAAAAAATCATGTTTTGGAGGATCAAACACTGCTCTACAAGGATACATTGACTTTGATTTGGTGGGTAATATCAATACCAAGTCTAGTACTATAGGTTATATTTTTACTGTAGGTGGGACAAAATTAGCTAGATTTTGAGCCTATATAAGTTGTTGCTTTTTCAAAAATGGAAGTGATGTATGTTGTTGCAACTAAAGCTAGAAAAGAGATGATACAACTACAATATTTTTTAGAGTTGGACAAGAAGGCTGATAATTTTGTATATACTGATAGCCAGAGTGTCATTCATCTTGCCAAGGATTATTTACTTCAATAAAAAATAAAACAAATATAGCTAAGGTACCACTTCATCTAGTCATTTTTGGAGGATGGTTAGTTGAAGCTGGAGAAAATTCATACAAGTAAAAATTCAACAAACATGTTTACAAAGGTGATAACAAGAGAGAAACTAATTTCCTCTTTAGCATTTATTAGTATTCAAGAATAAAAATAATGTAAATAAGAAACTATGTCCAGGTGTATCAATACAATGGGAGCTAAAGGTGCAAAAGTGCTACGAGATTAGTCTCCAAGTAGGAGATGGTTTGGTGTGGAGCCTGATCAGTCTCGAAGTGATAGATTTTTGTTCTATGGAGCCTAATCATGGTCTTACATTAATATTATGCCCCATTTAGAAATTGTGTTTTCCCCCCAAATTAATTAACAAGGGAGTATAAGGGGTTGAGCCCCTCCTATGGGACCCTTGAAGAAAAAATCCCATTTTTATTAAAAGAATATTATAAATATTTTCAATTGGAAATTAGTTTTGCACCTACCCAAACTCAACAATTTCTTATTGTGGAGGTGAAGATTCATGTAAGAAAATGAAGCATGTAGCAAAAAATGCATGAGGGGAGTTGAAAAATTGTATTTGGAATAAGTCGTTACATGCAGTAGTGCATGCAAATTGAGTAGGAAAAGTTTAGTAATCACAGTGTTTGCATTGAGAACACGCAACAACCCAGAGTGTATTGAGGTAGATTGTAGGCATTTTGAGTTACATGCAGCTGGAATATTGTTGTGAGTTTAAGGAAATATTGTAATCTATTTTTAATAGAAATTATTAAGTATTGAATGGTTTTTTATGGACATAGCCCATATTGGGTGAACCATGTTAAATTTTGTCGCTATGTAATTTTTTATGCCATTTAATTTCTATTATCTACATTTGTTAATTGATTAATGCATTACTCCATCTTGCCTGAAAAATCCCAATAGTATGTTTGGGGTGAAGTAGGAACTAGGAACCTAGTAGGGTTCCTAAGCTTCCCAATACACTAGGAACCAATAACAACCTCCCTTGTACCTTAGCCACTTCATTTTTACTTAGTCATTTTTAGGGGTTTTTTGTACTAAGGCAATGACACAAGGTCTATGTATAATAGCCGAAAGACACAAAAGTATTCAATACTACCCACTTATGATTTCTCAAGTTAGTTATCAACAATGAGCAAGAAAATATATATAATATAGCATTAGATAATAAGAGGGAAAAAATGAGACACAACCAAATTAGGTGCCAACACTTAGAACAACATAGAAGAAATTACTACTCTCTTAATATTAGTGTACATAGGGTTATGAATAGTTAGCTTATGGTTCTCTTAACTCTTAATTAATTCCTATTATCATTATTATATTGTCATTTAGTTAATTAATTCATCCTAAGGCTTATATAGGTTTATGTCAGTCGGCCTGGGTGATCCTAGCAATAAATAAGGTATATATACGAGGTAGTGAGTCTTCTTTCATCATTAGATTATGAATTGTGTTCTCATTGGAGATATTTGGAAGTTTTCCCCCTTAAAGTGGCTTGCTACTCTAAACTATTATTAATTATTTTTAACATATTTCATATCATAGTCTTTTATTGTGCAAGTTATTTCATAACAAGTGGTGTCATAGCACAATCCTAGCACCGTAATGATAAGGCATTTTTTACTTTTGGAGGTCATTTTGTGAAACGCATCTCCCAAATTTTGGTAATTTTTAAATTTTAAAAAGGTTTTTGAAAAATGTATTCAAGCAGCTACATGCTAGATTTAAGAGGAATTTGAGCATAATTGAGCAAGTTATTGCAAAATGAAGGTTTCTACTCAGTTTATTTGGAAGGTGCATATCTTCCAAATCCTATTGCATTTCTCCTTGATTTTTAGTGGTTTTTTTAAGCAATAAGAGAGGATCCTATAGTAAAAATTCCAAAGTTATTGGAGTATAATTAAGTTATTTATTCCAACATAGAATTAGGGTTACCAATAAATTCGCTCTCAGGACTACTAAATACTTAAATTTTGGATTTTTTTTTGAGAAAGTTCAACTTAGGCCCTTGTAAGTTACAATAATTTTTTATATTTTTTTAAATTTATTTGTGTGATTTATTGCAAATTTATTTCTTTCATCATGATTGGGCCTACAAAAAGAGGCAAAAATAATGCTACCATACTAAGGAAATCTTCATAAATGGATGATGTAGAAATTGAGGATATTAACCCTAATGGTGAGATAAGCAAGGTCAAGGGTGAAATTTTATCATTGAAGAAGGAGATAACTAAATAATTTTTTTTAATACAAATGGACATGAAAAATGATATGATTGAATTAAAATCACTTATTCATGGTATGAAGCATAAGGGATCTAATATTTTCCTAGTAAGGTGGAAGATCTAATTTTGTTAAGTGGTTTTTTTGGGCTTTACTCAAATCTCAAGAAGGAGCATCCCTTTAATAGTCATATTCCTCAACAATTCATACCCAAGTTGGATATGAGAATGTTTTATGGAAAGGATTCAACTAATTAGCTTTTCCAAATAGAATAATTTTGTATCTTCATCATTTTCTTAGTCAAAAAAAGGTGGCTATGGCATCATTATACTTGGAACCAAATCAATTTATTTGGTATCATTATTTATGTGATGAGAAGATAAATAAGGGTTGTGTGATCACATGGACAATTTTTCAAGGATAACTTGCTACCCATTATGTAGATAACTTTATGGATACCTACTTTTTCCAACTCACTAAATTAAAACAAACATTTACGGTCAAGGACTATACTCAAAAATTTCAAGCCCATTGTCTAACAGTGGAGAATGTGACAAGATAAAATTTGAAGGAATTATTTTTAGGAGGTTTAAGGGACCATATAAAGTATGAGGTATGTTTGTTCCAACCACAATCCTTGTCACAAGTGATACTTATGGTAAGTAAAGTTGAGGAGAATATTTTGGCCAATAGGTGACAAGGAATTGCAAATATAAGAGAAAAGAGACCCCCTATAAATATCTCAACCTACTAGGTTTACTCCATAGAAAATTTAGGAGAAGAGAGAAAAAGGGTTAAAAATTGTGATAGAAAATACAATCGAGGACATAAATGCAATGCAAATAAATTGTTCTATACTAGAGGACTAGGCGAGGAAGAAGAGAAGGAGCCAATATTAGAGGTTAATAAGAAGTTATATAATGAATCATATGATTCCCAACCAATCATTTCTTGTCATGCACTCTCGTGTTTTAGCACCCCATAAACTCTCAATGTAGTGGGTTTATTAAAGAATCAGAAAGTAACAATGTTGATCGACTTAGGTAGTTCTCATAATTTCATCAACAACTCTTGGAAATATTGAAAAAAATATTATTTATTACTCCATAAAGTCTCAATGCAGTGGGTTTATTAAGGAATCAAAAAGTAGTAGTGTTGATCAACTCAGGTAGTAATTTCATCAACAAAAAGTTACCATGCAATGAAAATAAATTGTTCTATATTAGAGGACTAGGTGAGGAAGAAGAGGAGAAATTAAACTATGAATCAATAATGGTTTGATTTTTCACTAACTAATAGATATAAAAATGAATTTAAATTGAGATTTAGTAATCTGCCTCATAACCCTATGAGAGGCATGAGGAGTCTATAACAAAAGAAACACCAAGCTTCATTTCCCTATGAACATATGGAGGTGTTTTTGCTTGCAACATCTGGAAATAAAACAACAAATTATTCAATCATGAAAACTACAATAGTGATGCACATCATGGCTTATAATGTATGAGATAATGAAAAAAAATTTAGTAATTATTGAACTATATATTTCTTAATATCATGCTTACTATTTTCCCTATCCATAGCTTGTTCGAAAGCACCTATTTTAGGCTTTTATCCATAGTACCAAGGCAATGAACCATTTGATAAAATACTTTGGTAGAAATGTACAAAAATTGTGGTAGCATAGAGAAGGCAGTGAACTATTTGAAAAAATTCCTTAAATAAATGTGGTCTCATGGTGATGGAATGCCATGAAAAATGAATGTGTCATGGCATTCCATCACCATGAGACCATATTTCTTTGAGGCATTTTTTCAAACAGTTTATTGCCTTCTCTATGGTATTATGTTGGGATGGGGTGGATGGTATAGTGTGGTCTTGGTTATGAGATGGAGGGTGATCATGACATGAAGAGGGAGGGGTAGGGATATAGACAAGTGGAATAAGAGGTGGAAGGTTCCATAGATTGGTAAATTA
Organism: Sequoiadendron giganteum; assembly: GCA_007115665.2. Taxonomy (NCBI): domain Eukaryota; kingdom Viridiplantae; phylum Streptophyta; class Pinopsida; order Cupressales; family Cupressaceae; genus Sequoiadendron; species Sequoiadendron giganteum. The sequence goes on along the minus strand of CM021104.1, from coordinate 352,215,532 downwards.
AGGATGATGATGAGGACCTTGAAAAGAATTTGGAGGGGAATTTTGGCTAAAGGCTTGGTTTATATTCTCAAGGCAGTGAGTAGTTTGAAGAAATTCCTCAAACAAATGTGGTCTCATGGTGATGGAATGGAATTTCATCACCATGAGACCACATTTCTTCAAGGTATTTTTTCAAACTACTCACTGCCTTTTCTATGTTATTGATTACTATTATGCTTTGATAGATTTTGTCTAAGCATCCATAGTTTGTTGCAAAGCACCCTTTTAGGATTTTAGCCATATTAGTAATGAAATGAACTATTTGATAAAATGATTTGCTAGACATGTCTAGAAAATATGGTAGCATAGAAAAGGCGGTGAGATATTTTAAAAAATGCCTCAAAGAAATTGGGTCTTATGGTGATGGACATCACCATGAGACCACATTTCTTTGAGACGTTTTTTCAAACAACTCATTTCCTTGTCTATGCTATTTCTTACTATTATTCTTTCATAGATTTTTCCAAGCATCCATAACATAGAAAAGGAAGTGAATTGTTTGAAAAAATGCCTCAATAAAAGTGGTCTCATTGAATGCCATGACAAGAAAATGCAATTGGCAGCTGCTCCTAGTTATAACTTATGCTATGTGAAGTAATTGTATTATTGCATATTTTGACTTTCTAAATAGCTATATTGTAATTGAAATTTTGTCATCTATCAACATCTAGTTATTATTTATGCAATGTGAATTAATTCTTTGAGTTTGAAAAATGTGCAATGTAATGCAATCAATGATATGAATATAAACTACACAAATCTATTTGTAAGCATGAGTAATGTGTAAAGAACAAAAGACACTTCTTAATACAACTTTATATCAAAGACAAACCCAAATTAATCAAATCAAAGCCATAATCTACTAAAAGCGTCATATTTTTCTCTATCTCCAAAGATTTATTAAACCATTGTTTCTCTCAGATTGTGAGTGCACTATGATTGTTAAAATGGCAATTCAAAGAACGAGATGGATGCTAATGCAATGATATGGAGCTTAATGTGATAATACTAGATGATAAAGAAACTAAACTAGCATGAATTGACATGGAAACAGATAAATGCAGCTATAGGAGGCAGCCATGATATGAAAACTTGATTGTTGGATGCTTGATGCTTCATGTTTAAATGCTTGATGCTTGAATTCCTGCAGAGTAAGAGTGCATAAGTTAGATTATCTGGATCCTTTTCTTGGTTCAATGAGGTTGTATTTATAGATTTCTTGGCTGTAGAAATGCACAGGGATTCCATTGAGAGGCTTGGATTCAATCTGGAGGATTGAATGGTGAAAGATGGAGGAGATTGAGAGAAATTTGGTGATTGTCTCTACCCATGAAAACACCAAGCAAGAGAAGAGGAAAGATTGATGGAGGAGGATTGAGAGAAGATTTTGGAATTTGTCTCCAATTTGTCTCCAAAACTTCCCGTGAAGTTTCAAAGCATTAATTTTGACATAATTTAGACATAAATTAGACATAGGATATCTAATTCATTTTTGAGGAAATATAGATGGAATATTCCTTATTCCTTTATTCAAATATTTTGATTTATTTAAATTAGCAAAAGAGGGATAAATAATTTAATAAAACGAACTATAGAAGTTGTTTATTAATTTAAATAGAAGAATATGGCCATTAATCAATAAAGTGTTTAATCTTTATTTAATTAATTTAAGATTGATGTGATAGAATAAAATAGGGATTTGATAATTAAATCAAACAAAGTATTTAATTTTGTTTTATTTAATTAAGATGAGATATCAAAAGAATTTAAAAGTGAATGTGAATGTGAACTATATAAATAAATATTTCTATTTATTCAAACAGTAGAGGAAATTAAGATAATTAATTAAATATTTTGTATTTAATTAATCGGATGCTCCAGACCAATTTTAAGTGTATACATTTTTCCCCTCTACAAAGTGATGTGTTTATGCATTGCTTCGAAGAAAATTTTACTTCTACTGCCAGGATTGATGATAAAAAATAATTCCTTATGCCCTAGACATGCCCCAAACATTGATTTTCAGATGATTGTCGATAATATGCCCCCTCGGGAGATAAATTAATGATTTGATGATTTTTATAATTTTTCAAAATTTTTATGATGATTTGATGAAGATACAATGATGAAATAAATTTATCTCCCGACAATGATGAAGAAATATAGCCCACATATGAATTTCAATTAATATCATGGATAAAATTAATCAAAATATAATAAAATCCCTCAAAAATCCCTTTTCAAAAGTTATATATAGTCCAAAAGGTCATTTTCAAAGTCATTTGCACTTTTGAGTTTGAAAAATCCTTGTGATAGAGACATTTCAGCCAGCTGGAGCAGGATGCCAATCCCTTACCACAGTCACCGTTTCGAGCACGTTCGACATCACCAATGACTGGTCATGTATGGACCTCTGGTATGTACCCCTTATCCTCCTCGTTTTTCATGCACTTTTGTTTTTTATGCATTTTATTGCTTTAGGTGTGTTTAGGTAGTTTTAGCGCTTCCAAGCCGCACTATAGCACTTTCACTCTGGTGTAGCACTTTCAGTAGGTAAATTAGCGCTTTGAGATTTAGCGCATGCATTAAATTCTCTAGTGCTTCTGTAGGATAATGTAGCTCTTTCGATGTTATAGCACTTAGGTATTGAATTTTAGCGCTTTGATGCCGAATTTTAGTGCTTAGAGAGTTCTAGCACTTTGATTTGGTAGATTAGCACTTTCATGGTCTGTTCTAGTGCTTCTGGTAAAGCGGCGCTTTGATGGACCATTTTAGCGCTTTGATGCGGTAAAACAATGCTTAGGGTAAAATAGTGCTTCGGATGCCTATTATAGCGCATCAGAGTGCTGAAGTAGCACTTTCGAGATTTAGTGCTTTGGGTGCCTGATTTAGCACTTTTGACTGATAAAGTAGCGATTTTGGGATTTAGCGCTTTGGATGCCTTTTTTAGCGCATCCATGTCAGAATTGCACATTTTGACTTAGTAAACCTTGATTTCGTCAATTCTGATCATGTCCATTCTTTGGATTGGTATGATTGATAATCCGAATTCTTGATGTTGGATTGTGATGATTTAAATAAGACTAATGCTCATGATAGGCGAGAAGAAATCCTATTTGTGATGATACTCATGATAGGCCAGTAAATGATTCAATATCTGATAAATCTCATGATAGGTGAAATTAGATAATTATTGATGAACCTCATGATAGGTGAGGTTTGTTGATGGTTTCCCATAAATTTTGATCAAAAAACTCATACCAAATTTTTGGAATAGACTTGATAGTAGAATGACTTTTGATTTCCTGACATAGTACACTGATTGTGGATTTTTCATTATGATGATAGGAGGATTTGGGTACTCTCCAGATGCGAGAGAGGTTTCCTTGGACTACAGACTTGATACCTCATCTAACACCAGATGAGCTTCAGAATATAGGTCAATGCGGCCTGACTAGTTTACTTGACATGCCTCAGATTAGGATTAATCGGGGTCTATTGACTACTTTGGCTGAGAGGTGGCACAGTGACCACAACACCTTTCATTTACCTACTGGTGAGATGATGGTCACACTCGAGGATGTGTGGCGGATTCTATGCATTCCATTTATGGGGGAGATCGTAGCATACGATTCTCATGGGGTTGGTGGTAGAGATGCTCTCCACAGAGTATTCTAGGATTAGGATATTGAGGGTCCAAGCGTCCGATGGAGGAGGATTGCCGACTCATATGCAACAGTACCAGCAGTGCTTGTTGGATTTATTAGAGGTTTCCTTTGCCTTGATTGTAGGTCAAAGGGATTCCTCATGGGTTGGGGCAAGACCTTAGAGAGCATGATGGTACACGGTACGAGATATGCATGGGGGATGTGCATGCTGGCACATCTTTATCATAATCTTCACTCAATGGTGTACCTAGGGGCACGCAGCTTATCAGCAGGGATGACCTTGTTACAAGTGTGGGCATGGGAGCATTTTTCTATTGCTCGGCCATTTCTAGTGGCAGACAGACCAGCAAGTAGACCCTATGTGTTTAGATACAAAGGTCGGCTTACCCAGGCCTGGATGGGTAAGTTAGAGCATTGGAGGCAGGTTTTTGATGACACAAAGACTATTACCTAGTGTCCATACTTAGACTATGAGCAGTGGGATGAGGATGATGTAGTGTTGGGATACCTCTGTGATTCCATGTATCTGACCAGCCAGACACCTTTTGTATTAGAGAGATTTTTGCTTCGCTGAGTGTACAGATAGTATGGCATCATTCAATGTATGCCACAGGGGGTAGACCACTATGCTAGGCGACAGAGTGATATTCCTGATTGGGGGCCTTGTCTATCATATGATGTTCTAGTATAGGGATATAGGGCATTGCAACCATCACCCTAGGACATGCGTAGAGACATTTCCGAGGCACCGGTTACAAAGGAGTATGTTGCATTCTTGGCTTTGGTTCCACATCCGCATATCACTATTCTGGATGAGCCAACACCGTTACCGGTAGAGGAGGATGTGGCCAAGGGTTCTGCAAATAGTGAAGGTGGTACTCCATCAGGTAGTAGCACGAAGAGGGGTGGTGATGACAACAACAATGATGACAGTGATGGTGGCAGTGGAGGGGACAAAGGGGTAGGGCCAGTTAGCAGTGGTCCGTCATCCAATAGGCCTCGCAAGAGGCGAGTAGTGACAGTACCATCTATGGACCATCAAAGACAGATTGCAGGTCTCCAGACACAGGTTCAGACATTGTAGGGATAGTTAGTACAGGCCCGAGGTTTTCTTGTTCAAACCCAGACTCAGATGCAGGCCCAGGCTCAAGCTCATGCTCAAGCTTTAGCGTAGGTTTAGGGATAGTTGGCTGATGTGTAGACATAGGTTGCCAGTTTGACAGCCGAGCGAGATAGTACCCGTCAGATTTCCGAGAGGGCACAGGAGACAACGGAGACACTATAGAGAGTGGCCGATGGTACCTCGATAGGGGATTACATGAGAGAGGTTCTCTGAGTTGGCCGAGAGGCTGAGTTTTATAGGGGTAGATATCATGATGCAGTGCCTGCTGATCACAGAGTCAGCTATGCCCCATTGAGATCTGGGCAGATGCATACTTAGACAGTGAATGAGGGGGTGACACAACCTCAACACAAAGATCCCAGAGATCCTGATTCTTCCAGGGGTGGTGGTGGTACAGGTCCTATTGGGCCCACACATTCTGGCAATAGCAGATTTTAGATGCCTCCTGTGATTTCGAGACTATCCTTTTTGAGACATGATGTATATTACGATTGTAGCTCATTTTTTATGATGTACTTTTAGACTTCATTGTATACTTGACATTGATGATATATATATAAGATGCAGTTGATGTGATTTTATGATGGTTTATGATTTCTATGTGATGGATGCATTTATTATGTGATTATGCAATATGTGATGATCTATATGAATGATTTTTATTTCAATGTGATGTTGTAATGATAAATGCTTTTATTTTATGTAATGATTCAATGATAAATGCATTTGTAGAATATATGATACATGGATGTATGATGCAATGTATGAATCTTTAAATGATGATCTATATGAATGCTTAAGTGTGATAAAAATGTATGGATGGATGAATAAATGTTTTTAATGTTAAATGCGATAATGATGAAAATGACGATCTTATGATGAATGATAATGGATGGATGTAATGATAATAATGACATGACTTGCATTTATTATTATTTTTATGTGATAAAATGTATGAATGAAAATGATGTATGCATATGATGTTGATGGGTGATAATGTAATGAATGTTTTTATGGTAAAATGAACATGATGTACTTATGGTACTTATGATGTATGATGAAATGCATGAATGATGAAATGATGAAACTAAATGATGAGATGATGACTCCTACATGTTTTTGATGATTTTTGGATTTATGTCAAGTATACTTAGTCTTATTTGTAGATAAGATAATCATTGATTAGAACCCTTTATGCAACAAATACTCTACAAATAATGATTATAATGAATGCAATCTAATTTTAATATGCAACTATATATGCAAAACGATTGTCACTTTAATAGTACTTTTGTGCTTTTTGTCATCATAGAGCTTTATTGGATGTTGGAAGTGAGAACAAGCATCAATGGTATGTGTTAGACCAATTACGACCTGAGTACTACTTTCATGATTTTTGATATTGCAAGTGAACACAAGCATCTAGGTATAATTGAACTGAGATGACCTAAGCATTCATTGCGTAAATAGGCAATGCTTAATCAATTCAATGTGTGAATTCTGAATATCATTGGTGATACATTTGCATAGCACATCCCCTGATAATTTATACATTTATATGATTAACTTACATACAATAGATAATAAAAACACCATTCTTCTTCCTTGTTCCTCTAGTTCAATACATCATTGAGTTACTCCAAAGAAATGATAATAAAAAATACAATGTATCCATTTTTTACTTAGAGTGTTTCATTCATTATACAGATTTTAGATCATCCATCTTGATTTTGTGATGTTTTTTGTGATTTTCGAGATTTTGACCAAAGACCTAACCTACTAACTTATCCTAGGGGTCTCGAGGGCTGATCAAAGATTAGCCTTGCCTATGTTACACATGCAGAGACCACGTAGTTCGACTGACATAGACCTATGTTTTTTTGGATTTTTCTTTTTTAGACTAATTTTTTGACATGTTTTTGGATTTTTGATATGATACGGATGGTTGATGCCTCTCTGACAATGATTCATGTTGCACTTTGATCTTTGTTTTCATTTTTCTACTATACTGTTGTTTGCTCTTTGGTGAAATCAATGTTTTTGTTGCCCCTAGTGATATCCAGATGTTGCCCCCAAGCTTTGGAGTGAGATTTGACTATTTGAGAATGATTTTGATATGGATGCAAAGATGGAAAGACTACTAACATGATATGAAATGGTACTAATTGCCAGACTAATGATCCTGATATGTATCAAAAATAGATGGGAAAGCTGATCTTAGAATCACATACGATGCCTGTTTCCAGGTTTTCACCATATGTTTTTATTACACTCTTTGTTTTGTGTATTTTCTCCCTTTTTTTTCTTTTTTTTTTGTATTTTTGTGTTGCCAAGATGCCTGGTTGCCAAGTTTTCATCAAGGAAACCATTTTCAAAAGTTTTGACTCATGCACTAGGGGATTCAAGCATAGAAATTTTTGAGATGGATACTGTTGATAGGTTTATCAAACAAATCCCCTTCTAGCGTTGATAGTTGATATGCCCCTGATCCATAAACTGATATGACAACAAAAGGACCAAGCCAGTTAGGCTCAAATTTCTCTTTCTTCTCCCTACCCTGCTGATTCCTAGGGTTTTCCTTTAGTACCAAGTCACCAACCTGAAAGACCCTCAGTTTTACCCTATGGTTGTAACTTCTTGACATCCTTTGTTGATAAGCCATTAGATGATTAACATCTTGTTGAAAACACTCATCCAACAATTCCAGTTCCTGCAATCTAGATACCCTATAGTCTTCATTTGAAATGATTCCTCTGAGTGATACATGAAGGGATGGAATCTCGACTTCAATGGGCAATATGGCTTCTGACCCATATACCAAGGCATATGGAGTAGCTCATGTTGGTTTTCTGATGCTTGTTCTATAGGCCCATAGTGCAAGATTGAGTTGGACATGCCAATCATGTCCAACATCATTAACCATCTTTCTGAGAATTTTGAGTATTGTTTTGTTTGAGGCCTCTGCTTGGCCATTCCCTTGAGGATAGTACGGTGTTGAAAAATGATGTTGGATATGAAACTTCTCACATATTTCTTGGACATCTTGATTTTTGAAAGGTCATCCATTATCAATGGTAATGGATTGAGAGATTCCATACCGACATATTATGTAATTCAAAATGAAAGAGGAGATATGCTTCCCAGTGATGGTTGTAAGAGGCACTACTTCAATCCATTTTGTGAAATATTTTGTAGCTGTTATAATGAACTTGTGTCCATTGGATGAAGATGGATTTATCTTTCCTCCCAGATCCAGGCCCCATTGAAGAAAGGGCCATGTCGATGTGAAGGTATGTAGTTCTTGTGCTGGTGCATGAATCAGATTGCTATGAATCTGACACTTTTGACATTTCTTGACAAACTGATAGGATTCTTTCTCCATGCATGGCCAATAATATCCCGAATGAAGGAGTTTCTTGGCTAGAGTTATCCCACTCGAATGAGTGCCACAAATACCCTCGTGAAATTCTCGTAGGATCATTTCAGATTCATCATGTTCTAGACATTGAAGTAAGGTACCATCAAGACCTCGACGATAAAGTATGTCAGTGATTAAAGTATGTCATCCAGATTGGCAGATGAAGTTTCATTTCTAGTTCCTGGATAGATCAGGAGGAAGGATATTGTCTTTTAGGTAAGCATAGGTCTTTTCATAGATGGAGGTTTCAATGGTTTCTAGATGGCAGATGGTAGCAGATTTTGGATTATTACGGGAAGGAGATGATACTTGTTCTACCATAAACTCATAACAAACACGCTTCTCAGGCAATTGTAGTAATGAAGCAATTGTAGCCATAGCGTCTATAGCTTTGTTCTCCACCCTTGGAATTTGATCAAACTTGATACTGACAAAGAACTATTTCAGATCATCTTGTAGGGTATCAAATTTTCATCTTTTTTTTTAAACTTGTCATTTACTTGATAAATGACTAGTTGAGAGTCGCCATATACCCGTAAGTCCATGATTTTCCATTGAATTGCTATTTTGACCCCAATTATCAATGCTTCATATTCTGCCACATTATTTGTACACTGAAACATCAGCCTATATGATTTTGGAATGGTGTGTCCTTGCGGAGAGATGAACAAAATCCCTGCTTCTGATCCTTGCTGTGTGTATGATCCATCAAAATATAATAGCCATTGTTGGGGCATCACTATCAGAATGTCTACATCCGGAAACTCCATTGTCATTGGTTGATCATCTAGTAAGGGAGCCTCGGCTAATTATTCAATGATTTCTTGACACTTGATTGCCTTTGTCTCTACATATTGAATGTCAAATTCACTTAATAGCATGACCCACTTTGCCAGTCTACTTGTTAAGGAAGCTTTACTGAGTAGATATTTTAAAAGATCAATCTTTGCTATTAGCTTGATTGTATGAGTTAGCATATAGTGTCTCAATTGTTGAGTAGCAAATACCACCGTCAAGAAAGATTTCTCTATGAAATTGTAATTGATTTCATACCCATTTAATGTCTGGCTGATATAGTAGATGGCATGTTCTTTTCCTTCATAATCCTCTTGTGCTAATAGTGCCCCCAAAGAGATATCTGTTGTGGAAATATACAATATAAGAGGCCTTCCTTTTTTTGGTGGCATGAGAATGGGTGGTGACATTAGATACTATTTGATTTGATTGAACGTTGTTTCACACCACTCATCCCACTTGAAAACTATATTCTTATGCAATAGATGATTAAAAGGATGACTTTTGTCCGCCAGTTGGGAGATAAATCTTCTGATCGATTGGAGCCTTCCTTGTAGTGATCTGAGTTGATTGATATTCTTAGGAGGTGGCATCTCCATAATTTCTTTGACTTTCATTGGATCCACTTCAATTCCTTTTTCTAAGACAATGTACCTGGTGCAGGAGCACCTCTAGGAAGCACCTAGGCAAGTGACTAGGAAATAGGAAATTTTTGGAAATGTTTGTTTTTCTTATGATAAGGTCATGTTGACCATTCTTTTGTGTGTTAGCTTTACACAAAGCTCAGTCAGGAGCTATCAGTAGCTATAGTGTTATGAGTTTTCCAACTCTAGTTTAGTAATTAGCTTGGATTTTCCATTTAGAGTAGTGTGTTTTGCAAATTTTGGAAAAGGAGAGTTTGTAATGACTTAACCAGCCATGGAACAGTTGAGGCTTGAGCCTAACTGAATTTGAATGTGTACTTAAGGTGTACCTCAACCTATGAGAAAGGTTGGAAGGTTTGGAGTTTGAAAAACAATTTGTAATTGGCAATTCCCATGAATGCAAAGCGAGGACAGCAGACAAATTAACTGTATTTACTATGTTTGAGTTCTTGATTGTGTATTCATGAATTAACCAAGCATCTTAGATTGGTTGGAAGGAAAATTAATTGTTCTTATAGGCTTTGGTGAATAGTAGAGTAGCTTAATCATCGTTGCATAGTTTGTTTCTTAGTTTCTTGATTGCTTTCTTTTGCTGATCAGTCTAGTAGTTGTAGTTATGGAGTCTTAGACCTCTGTCTTCCCCTATACCTAGTGTGTAGCCTATGGGGGAATGAGGCTGAGCTCCATACCTGTAAATAATGTAGGTTTAGGAGTCTTTAGGAGGAGCAAGTCCTTGAGGAAAGTCACTTCCTAGGCAAGCTTGGCAATGCTCGGCTAGGAAGGACAGTGCTAAAAAGCACATATTTTGCAGGGTAGACTTCTCCAAGGAAAACCCCATGGTAGAAGTGTGGAAGGGGTCCCACAGAGGCTTGGTACCAAGGAGGAGACTCCAACAATTGGGATGCCAAGAAAACTCTTTGACAATCTAACCAGGTGGCCAGGAATTGGTTAAAAAACCCTAAAGTTTGCTAAAAGAGGAGAACAGTCCTGTGTACAGCCAGAGAAGACATATGGGTTTTGAAATCTTGAAGAGGATGGTCTAGGTACCAAGAATCCATGAAAAAGAAGTAGGGTTCTTTGGAGAAGTTGTGAGCAATATCTTGTTTTCCTCGGCTAGAAGACCTAATTGGGGGCTCAAGGCTTGTAGCCTTTTTAAACCCTAAATAAGGGTTTGGAATGAGCGATGGAGAAATGGTGGTTAATGGTGGTCCAAGAAGCCTAATAGGATGCCAAGGATAATTTTGACATGTAATGACAACCCTACAAGGATCTAGTTGTGAGTTGTGTGAATTTGGCCTTTAGGGAGGATTAAGGGTCAAGGTGAACAGAGGCTAAGCACCAAGAATTGGTTGTGTACTATGACAATGGTTGGAAGAGGGGATGGCCAGTAGAACCAGAGGTATCTACAGATGAGTCAGGGCCTAAAGGTTGAGTGGTGAAAGAAGCCACATAAGGGGATTTCTGAGGTGAGACCCGGAGCATGGAAGTGTGATTGATTTCATCCAAACCCTCTTACACCAGATTGGTATCAAATTGTAAGGGGGAATGGATGGAAAAATCACAATCCCATGCTCCGGATCTCACCTTAGCAATTACCTTTGGTGGCTTCCTCCACCACTCAACCTATAGGTCCTGAAACAAACTTAGTTACCCCTGGTTCTACTGGCCATCCCCTCTTAAAACCATAATACACAATTCAATCCAATCTTGGTGCTTTGACTCTGCTTCACCCTTGACCCTTAATCCTCCCTAAAGGCCAAATACTCTCAATACTCAACTAGATGCTTGCAGGGGTGTAAATATGTGTTTTCATGCTCCCTAGCATTCCATTTGATCTCTTGAACAACCACTAACTCCATTCCATCATCGTTTCTTCCAAACCCTCACTTAGGTTTTCAAAGCAACAAGCCTAGAGTCTCTTTTTAGCCCTCCTAGCTCGAGAAAAATGGAATTTTCACAAAAATTGTCCAAAGAACCTCAAATATTTTTCATGGATTCTTGAACCTAATAGAAACCTCTACAATATTTCCAAACCCTTAGGCCTTTCCTTGCTGTACATAGGACTATCCTCAAACTTTGCAAAATGTAGGGTTTTTAGCCAATTCCTGACCACCCGATTTGGGACTGTCAAAGAGTTTACCACCCAAACGGCCTGTTGGGACCTCCTCCTTGGTACTAGACCTTCATAAGACCCCCTTCCAACTTTCTACCATAGGTATTAGCAAGGCGATATCACCCCTACAATTTATGTGCTTTTTAGCACTATCCTTCCTAGCCGGGCAAATTCCTGACCACCTGGTTGGACTGTCAAAGAGTTTGCCTAGCAAATGGACTATTGGGACCTCCTCCTTGTTACTAGATCACTGTGAGACCTCCTTCCACACTTCTACCATAGGGTTTGTCCTGGAGAAGTCGTCCCTACAAGCTATGTGCTTTTTAGCATTGTCCTTCCTAGTCGGGCATTGCCAAGCTCGCCTAGGAAGTGACTTTCCTCATAGCTACTCGACCCCAAAAGACTCCTAGACCTAACCTATGTATAGGCATGGAGCTTAGTCTCATTCCCCTTAGACTATACACCAGGTATAGAGAAAGATAGAGGTCTAAGACTCCATGGTTGATAGTTACCAGACTGATCAGCAATGGAAAGAAAACAAAACTTAACTAAGAACAAGCTATGAAACAATGGAAATGCTTAACTACTAACCACACAAAACTTTGAAAAACAATTACATCTCATTCCACACGTATCTAGATACCTGATTACACCATTAAAACACTACCAAGAACTCAAATAGAAAATTTAGTTATTTCCTACTATCATCGCCTAGCATTCATGAGAATTGTCAAATTACAAACTTTTCAAAACATTCACAAAGCCTTCCAACCCTTCAAACAGGTCGAGGCACTCCTTTTAAAGTTTCAAAAGGTGGTTATCCTTCCCCTTGGTCGGACATAACCACCACCTTAGGCCAAAATTTCTTAAAGCAACATTTTGGGCTTTGTTTCCAATTACTAGAACTTAAGTGTCTAAACTCACAACTCCTCTTCTCCTAATAGCTCCTGATAGCTCCTGATAGCTCCTGACCAAGGTCCATTTAGTAAGCCACTCCCTCATTTGCATTGGTCAACATGACCTTATAACATCAAAACAAAATTGTCTAAAGCCTAGTGTTTCTTGGGTGTGCTTTCTAGGTGCTCCTGCACCATTCTCCCCCTCCCTGCCAAACACTAAGGAGTAGAAGGAGAGAGCAATGACATGTCTATGCCAAGCTTCTTGAAATGATCCTCTTGTACCCATGTAGCTTCTGATTCATGCTTATTCTTCCACTTAATAAGGTACTCCATGTACACCTTATGTCTTGTAGACTTTTGTACCCTTGATTCCAAGATTTTCTCAGCTTGGTGCTTCTCCTTAGTAGGTAGGGGCATGTTGCTAATGTCCTTGAAGATCTCTTGACTATTATGATCCATTTCCTTGACTGATCCCTTATATTTTATCAAGTCAACAATATTAAAAACCGGTGAGATTCCTAAGTCTGTAGGTAGTTCAACCTTGTATGCATTTTTCCCATACTTGGCCAAGATCTTGCATGGTCCTACTCTCTTCATCTGGAGCTTGGTTGAGACTCCCTTCTACAACTTGGACTTGTTGAGGTGAACCATGACATAATCACCCACTGCAAATTGTACATCCTTCCTTGACTGATCTACCTTTTCCTTCAACTTTTGTGTAGCTTTGATGACTGTCTTCCTCACCTGCTCCTGTATCTCTTTCATGGTCTGACTGAAGTCTTCAGCATGTCCACTCCTATGTTCCATAGCTCCAAGATCTCTAAGCTCACAAATACCTCTTGGGTGCATTCCATACACAACCTCAAAAGGACTCTTCCCTGTAGTTCTGTTGACACTATCATTATAGGCATACTCAGCTGGTGAGATGACCATATCCCAAGTCTGTCCATATTCCTTTGTTAGACACCTCAGTAGGTTACCTAGCACCCTATTGACCACCTCTATTTGGCCATTGGTCTAAGGATGATAGGAAGATCCAAATGACAGATTGGTTCCCAACCTATTCCATAGAGTCTTCCAAAAGTGACTCGTGAATTTAACATCCCTGTCTGAAACTATGCTTAAAGGTAAGCCATGAATCCTTACAACCTCCTTGAAAAAGAGATGAGCTATGTAACTAGCATCATGAGTAGTTTTACAAGGTATAAAATGACTCATTTTACTAAATCTGTCCACCACGACATACACACTATCAAAACTAGTTTTGGTCTTAGGAAGGCCTACCACAAAATCCATGTTCACACACTCCCAAGGTCTGTTAGGAATTGGTAGGGGTTGATAAAGACCAACATTACTAGCTCCTCCCTTCGCTCTCATACATACAACACACTGTTCCACATATTTTCTAACATCTCTTGCCAACTTAGGCCAATAATAGAACCTTTGAACTAGCTCTAATGCCTTATTGATGCCAAAATGGCCACTAAGACTGCCATTATGCTTCTCTTGAATGAGGTTTTCCCTCATTGACCCTTTAGGAACACACAACTGATTTCCTTTAAATAACAAGCCACTTTGCAATGTATACTTAGCATATTGACTATGAAAATGATTCTCAAAGTCAGCACATACCTTGTAGGCCTCTGAGAAATCTTCATCCTCTCCGTAGAGATCTTTAAAGATTTCAATCCCTATGCTCTTCACTTGTATCTCTTGAACTGTCAACAACCTCCTGCTCAATGCATCTACTACCTTATTCATATGTCCCTTCTTGTGCTTGATGGTGAAGGTAAAAGCTTGGATGTATTCCATCCACTTCAAGTGTCTATTGCTCAACTTCTCTTGGGTATTCATATAGCTGAGTGCTTGGTTGTCTGTAAAGACTACAAACTCCTTGGGTAAAAGGTAATGCCTCCATTTCCTAAGTGACTGAACCAAAGCATAAAGTTCCAAGTCATAGGTTGAGTATTTCTTCTTTGCTTCATTAATATTCTCACTAAAGAAGGCTATAGGCCTGCCCTCTTGACTTAGCACTCCTCCAACTACCACTCCACTTGCATCACACTCAACAGTGAACAATTTGTCAAAGCTAGGTATTAAGAGTATGGGTTGAGTTGCTACTTCTTGTTTCAGTTTCTCAAACCCTCTCTCAGCTACTTGAGTCCACACAAACTTGATTTTCACACCACCTTTTATTGTCTGAAACCAGTTATGTGTTCCTAAAGGGTCAATGAGAGAAAACCTCATTCAAGAAAAGCACAATGGCAGTCTTAGTGGCCATTTTGGCATCAATAAGACATTAGAGCTAGTTCAAAGATTTTACTATTGGCCTAAGTTGGCAAGAGATGTTAGAAAATATGTGGAACAGTGTGTTGTATGTATGAGAGCTAAGGGAGGAGCTAGTAATGCTGGTCTTTATCAACCCCTACCAATTCCTCACAGACCTTGGGAGTGTGTGAGCATGGATTTTGTGGTAGGCCTTCCTAAGACCAAAACTGGTTTTGATAGTGTGTATGTCATGGTGGACAGATTTAGTAAAATGAGTCATTTTATAACTTGTAAAACTACTCATGATGCTAGTTACATAGCTCATCTCTTTTTCAAGGAGGTTGTAAGGATTCATGGCTTACCTTTAAGCATAGTTTCAGATAGGGATGTTAAATTCATGAGTCACTTTTGGAAGACTCTATGGAATAGGTTGGGAACCAATCTATCATTTGGATTTTCCTATCATCCTTAGACCGATGGCCAAACAAAGGTGGTCCACAGGGTGGTAGGTAACCTACTGAGGTGTCTAACAAAGGAGTATGGATAGACTTGGGATATGGTCATCTCACAAGCTGAGTATGCCTATAATGATAGTGTCAACAAAACTATAGGGAAGAGTCTTTTTGAGGTTGCGTATGGGATGCACCCAAGATTTATTTGTGAGCTCAGAGATTTAGGAACCATGGAACATAGAAGTGGACATGCTGAAGACTTCAGTTAGACCATGAAAGAGATATAGGAGTAGGTGAGGAAGATAGTCACCGAAGCTACACAAAAGTTGAAGGAAAAGGTAGATCAGTTAAGGAAGGATGTACAATTTGCAGTGGGTGATTATGTCATGGTTCACCTCAAAAATTCCAAGTTGCAAAAGGGAGTCTCAACCAAGCTTCAGATGAAGAAAGTAGGACCATGCAAGATCTTGGCCACGTATGGGAAAAATGCATACAAGGTTGAACTACCTACTGACTTAGGAATCTCACCGGTTTTCAATGTTGCTGATTTGATAAAATATAAAGGATCAGTCAAGGAATTGGATCAGAATAGTCAAGAGGTATTCAAGGACATCAGTAACATATCACTACCTCATCAGGACAAGCACCAAGCTGAGAAAATCTTGGAATCAAGGGTACAAAAGTCTACAAGGCACAAGGTGTACATGGAGCACCTAATCAAGTGGAGGCATAAGCATGAGTCAGAAGCTACATGGGTACAAGAGGATCAGTTCAAGAATCTTGGGATTCATTTGTCCTTGATCTCTCCTTCTACTTCTTAGTGTTCATGCTGGGAGGGGGAGAATGGTGCAGGAGCACCTCTAGGAAGCACCTATGCAAGTGACTAGGAAATAGGAAATTTTTGGGATTGTTTGTTTTTCTTATGATAAGGTCATGTTGACCATTATTTTGTGTTTTAGCTTTACACAAAGCTCAGCTAGGAGCTATCAGTAGCTATAGTGTTATGATTTTTACAACTCTAGTTTAGTAATTAGCTTGGATTTTCCATTTAGAGTAGTGTGTTTTGCAAATTTTGGAAAAGGAGAGTTTGTAATGACTTAACCAGCCATGGAACAGTTGAGGCTTGAGCCTAACTAAATTTGAATGTGTACTTAAGGTGTACCTCAACCTATGAGAAAGGTTGGAAGGTTTGGAGTTTGAAAAACAATTTGTAATTGGCAATTCCCATGAATGCAAAGTGAGGACAGCAGATAGATTAACTGTATTTACTATGTTTGAGTTCTTGATTGTGTATTCATGAATTAACCAAGCATCTTAGATTGGTTGGAAGGAAATGTAATTTTTCTTAGAGGCTTTGGTGAACAGTAGAGTAGCTTAATCATCATTGCATAGTTTGTTTCTTAGTTTCTTGATTGCTTTCTTTTGTTGATCAGTCTAGTAGTTGTAGATTATGGAGTCTTAGACCTCTGTCTTCCCCTATACCTAGTGTGTAGCCTATGGGGGAATGAGGCTGAGCTTCATACCTATAAATAATGTAGGTTTAGGAGTCTTTAGGAGGAGCAAGTCCTTGAGGAAAGTCACTTCCTAGGCAAGCTTGGCAATGCCCGGCTAGGAAGGACAGTGCTAAAAAGCACATATTTTGCAGGGTAGACTTCTCCAATGAAAACCCCATGGTATAAGTGTGGAAGGAGGTCCCACAGAGGCTTGGTACCAAGGAGGAGACTCCAACAATTGGGATACCAAGCAAACTCTTTAACAGTCTAACCAAGTGGCCAGGAATTGGTTAAAAAACCCTAAAGTTTGCTAAAAGAGGAGAACAGTCCTGTGTATAGCCAGAGAAGACATATGGGTTTTGAAATCTTGAAGAGGATGGTCTAGGTACCAATAATCCATGAAAAAGAAGTAGGTTTCTTTGGAGAAGTTGTGAGCAATATCTTGTTTTCCTTGGCTAGAAGACCTAATTGGGGGCTCAAGGATTGTAGCCTTTTTAAACCCTAAATAAGGGTTTGGAATGAGCGATGGAGAAATGGTGGTTAATGGTGGTCCAAGAAGCCTGATAGGATGCCAAGGAGCATGTTGACATGTAATGACAACCCTACAAGGATCTAGTTGTGAGTTGTGTGAATTTGGCCTTTAGGGAGGATTAAGGGTCAAGGTGAACAGAGGCTAAGCACGAAGAATTGGTTGTGTACTATGACAATGGTTGGAAGAGGGGATGGCTAGTAGAACCAGGGGTATCTACAGATGAGTTAGGGCCTAAAGGTTGAATGGTGAAAGAAGCCACATAAGGGGATTGCTCAGGTGAGACCCGGAGCATGGAAGTGTGAATGCTTTCATCCAAACCCTCTTACACCAGTACCCTAATAGTTTTGGTGATGTGAGCCCGAAGACACACTTCTTAGGGTTTAACCTAACATTGAATTTCTCCATCCATGTGAAGATTTTGTTTAGGATATGCAAATGTCCTTCCCTAGTACCAGATTTTTCCAAGATTTCATCCATGTAATCCTCCATGAAGGTATGCATCATATCATGGAAGATTGTCATAATTGCTCTTTGATAAGTGGCTCCTACATTTTTTAGACCAAATGGCATGATGTTCCAACAAAAGGTTCCCCATGGACATGTAAAATCCATCTTTTCCTAATCTTCTAGAGCTATTTTTATTTGATTGTACCTAGAGAAACCATCCATGATTGATAACATGGCATGCCCTACCGTTAAGTCCACAATGATGTTGATATTTGGTAATGGAAAATCATCCTTCAGGCATGCTTTATTTAGGTCACTAAAATCTGTACATATCTTGATGCTATTGTTTGACTTTGAAATAGGTACAATGTTTGATATCCACTCGCGTAGTATATAGACCTTATGAATCTAGCATCCAATAATTTTTTCTAGCTCTGTCTTTACCATCAATGCAATATGGAAATGCATTTTTCTCAATTTTTTCTTGACATGACTGATTCCTATAGGCAAAGACAAGTGATGCATGAGAAAATTTGGGTCTAAGCCTAACATATCGGAATATGACCAAGCAAAGTTGATGCTTCTTTCTTTAAAGAATTTGATGAATTCTGATCTTTCTTGATCTATCATGGATTCCACCAGATGTAGGATTTTTGCCTTTTCTTCAATGTCGATATTCATAGACTGTGTTGGTTCTACCAGGACTGATGATTTCTCATGATAATGTTCCAGAAGAGTGTCAAATCATCCATCCTTCAGTGCCTCAGAAAGGTTTTCACCGTTAGATGCGTTCTTTATTTTTTCTTTTCCCAGATCTAATGCTGCCATAGAATGGTTTTCACCATTAGATCTATTTTCCCTATTTTCAATTTTGCAACTGGAAGATTTGACACCCTCCTGCCAAGTCATTTTGTTATGAGTATAAAAGATAGAACTTGTACCAGGTTTGCTATGACATAGGAAATTTATGATGGCATCATCGTCTGTAAATATTGGTATAGTCAAAGGTTCAATAGGTTCCCAGTCAATGAGTTCAGGATGGATTAATGACATGAGGTCATCGGATTCATTTGGGTTGATGGATGTAAGGGTTCAGACAACCATTTTGTCATAGTTGTTTATTGGAATATCGAGGTCAATGATGGTACTTTCTTCAAGATCGTCTAGCTCACTCAAGGTTTGTTCATCCCCACTTGAATCATCGATATTTAGTGACTCTCCCACGATTGGTCTAGACCCAGACCCTTGGCCCTCCTCATGCATAGGTGTATATTGTTGGATGACATCAATATGGAAATCTATAAAAGATACATCAGAACATAAATCCCATTCATATTCATTTGAATCTGTCTTAGAGCTATTTCTAAGTTGAAGAATTCTTTCTACAACCTTCTTTTCTAGTTCCTGTTTTTCTTCATTAGAGTATCCCAGTCTTGGCTTCTCTTTTGAGTGGAGAGTGAGGTGTGTAATAGGCTCTATGATTCCATCCTTTCTTAATCCAACAGGTCCTTGTCCTTCATACCCCATTTTTTCTAAAATAGCTTTTCCTTTTCCATATTTATCAGTATTAATATTGACATTTTTGATACTGATATCTGATGTACAGGGTTCCTCATCTTTGTATAGCCAATCTAGGATCGCTTTGTTATCTGATTCATCCTCTATTATATCTTTTTTGACAAACATTTCATCAAGAGCTATGACTAGTAATGATGTTTGAGATTTGATCATAGATGGTTTACCATATGTCCTAGGAGATGGCATTAACTATGATAGTTTAAGCAATTGCTCCATAGAATATGTTGCCATTCCCTTGTCCATCAGTTGAACTTGCTCTTGGAACTTTTGTGATAAAGAAGTTTGTTGATCTAGAATATTTGTTGATTGAGTTTCAACAGGACTTGTTTCTTTTTCTTTACCCTTCTCTACCCACTTGGTGGTGATACTTGGGCGTTCTTCTTCTTTGGATGATTTTGAACATGATGCTTCCCTGTTGTGTGGTACAAAGGTATCTTGAGAGATCCTAAGGGTGTCACAATGTTGAGGTTGATTGTAATCAGCAGATATAGTCACCTCTTGTCCATTTATTGGAAACTTCAAACATTGATGATATGTCGAAGGTACAACTTGCATTTCATGGATCCATGGTCGTCCTAAGAGAATGTTGTATGTTAACTCTTTTTCCAACACTTTACATGCTATATGTTTCATCATTGGCCCCACTTGAATGGGTAGCACAATCAAGCCTTTAGACGATCTTTCTTCCTCATCATATGCTTTGATAGTCATTTTTCTTTGGGAATCGATAGCATCATATGAATACCCTAGTGCACGAATTAACTTTAGAGTGCAAATGTTCAAACTAGCTCCCCCATCTATTAAGACTCTCTTGACGCAATGATTGTGGATTAAGACTTCAATATGGAGTGCAGTATTATGGGGATGGTTTAGTGAGATATCATCCTGTTCAGAGAATGATTGAAAATGTGGGGTATTCAAATGTCCCACCATAGCTTGAAACTGACAAACATCTAGATTCTTTGGTACCATAGTGGCAACTAAAGCTTGTTCTAGAACCTCCTTGTGATGGTGATATTTTAAGGAGTTCTAGTATCGATATATGTGCAGGAATGTTTTGTAGTTGATCGACAATGTTATAATGAGATGGAGGTGGAACTACATGTGTAGATCCAACTCCTTTTAACACTACCTTGGATTGCCCCCTAGTCATTACATTTGCTGGTTGATGTTCTTGACGGTCTCTGATTTTTAAGATATTGATTTGATTATCAGAGTTTTGTATGCTTGGGAGCAAGTCCAAAGGGGTAGTATTGTTGATTTTGGGTTCGTCAATGTTGTGACTAATTGTATGATCACTCTCTATTCCAGATAGACAAAGGATTGTTGTGTCAAAGACAGTTGAGATTCTTCCCTTTATTGTTTGAAGATGATGGTGCTCCTTTGTCATAGTTTGGCAAAGGGTCCTTGAAAGCTGAATGATCATTATTGTTTTGGGGTGTTTCCACATATGCTTTATTGTAGTCGATCAAATCTTGTATTGCATGCTTCAACTCCATACAATCATTGGTTTTGTTGCCTTTGTTATTATGGAAGTTGCAATAATCTACGTCATTCCACCATGGTGGTTTGACCTTTGGATCCCAGAATCGGGCTTCCCATGCAGTGATAAGGCCACTAGTGACTAATTCTTTTATTGCTGATTCTATTGTTTGGCCTAAAGGTGTGAACCTACGCCGATTTGATGGTTTTTGATATGAGTGTGTTTTTACGATCTCGTTGCTTTGTATGACATTCGACTTGACAATTTGATCATTGTTTTGATTCTTTGATGTAGATGTTGTCAAGTTGAAAACCAGTTTGACATTTTGGGAATCACTTTTTGTTTCATTGGTAGTTGTGAGTCAATTCTTTTGCCAAAATTTTGGCTTATCACTGCTTGAGTATTGATTGGAGGAGTTATTTGTGTTATTCGTTTTATTGTTGAAATGTTTGATAACTCCTCTTTTGACTAATGCCTCCTCAATTTTAAGACCATTTTCTATTACTTTTTTGAATGTGGGAGGACATTATAATTCAAGCCTATAACTCATTTCCTCCATTAAGTTGTCAATGGACAACTCCATCTTTTCTTCCTCAGGAATGGATCGAGGATATCTGGTGAACAATCGTCACCATCTTTGTAGAAAAGACAAGAACGTTTCCCCTTTGTTTTGCTTTAGGTTATAAAGATCCTTTATTGTAACATTGTGTTGGATGTTAAAGGAATACTGGGAAATGAACTTGTTGACAAGTTCCTCAAAAGTTCTAATACCTGGTTGTAGTTTTGAAAACCACTCCATACATGATCCTCTCAAGCTCCTTGGGAATAATCTCATTAAGTAAGTTTCCTCTTGGGAAAACTTGAGACTCATTGTTTTGAATTCCCTAATATGATCTATTTGATCCATTCTTCCATTGTACTTGTTGTACTTTGGGTTCTCACAGTGTCTAGGAAAAGGTATCAGATCGACTATTGCATCGAAAGGATAAGGAAAAATGTCTTGTATCGCATATCTTTTGGTACTCCCTTTCGTCATATCCTGTATTTGTTGTTGTAACATTTTCATTTGAGATGTCAAAGTGGCAACTGGATCTATTGTTTGTGTAGGTTGCAGTATTTCAGTCTCACTTGTTCCAGGTGCTTCCTTACAACGATTCACATCAAAGTCCTTGGGAAGTTTGGCACCTGATTCAGCCAACATCAAAAGATACTTCTCCATATCTTGTTCCAAATTTTTTTCCATAAATTTATGGAACTTGGGATCTTGTTGAGCTATTTGAATATCCTTTGGAGTTATTTCATTCTTATCATTTTGGTTTAGATTGTTCCAAGGATTTTCTTCTACCATTGTTTGAGATGTTTCAAGTTCTTGCTCTAAGAGTCTCCGCTTTTGGGACCTAGTGAAGATTGGCATACAAATTTTTACCCTTTCTTCTAAAATGTTGATCTTATATGCTGGGAAAATGTTAATTGAACTTTTAACAAAGTTGAATAAGATGACTGATCTTATTGATGAGACTATGTTAAAAATTTGATTACTATACTTGGTTTTATGATAAAGGATGATAGTATCCTGATGATGAAACTTCAGTGTAGTAATCGATTGTGTATTTGATTTTGACACTTTTGATTTGAAAGATCTTGTTTTAGTTCATAATATTGGAAATTTGTATAAACCTATCTATTTTCGGTCTTTAGATAGTGATTTTGATAAAAAGAAACTTGGTTCTGATGAAAACTATGGATAAAATGAGAGACTGACTGATTGGTAGGATTTTTGAACTCTCTGTTTTGAAAGCGCTAAAATAGAGGATAGAGGAGCTATTTCACAGAAGTGCTAGAACAAATTTCTGAAGCACTGAAACAGGTGACAGAAGCATTATCTTGACAGAAGCGCTAAAATAGTGCTCGAAAGCACTGCAAAAATTGATGGAAGCACTATCTTGACAGAAGCATTGAAAGAGTGCCTGAAAACGCTGGAAAAGATGATGAAAGAGCTAAAATATAGACTGTAAGTGCTAAAACAGTGCTCGAAAGAGCCATTTCACAGAAGCACTAAAACAGTGACCCGAAGTGCTGAAACAAGTTTCCAGAGTGCTAAAAATAGGACTTTTATGACTCTATTGTAAAATCTAATCTAGCCTTGTGGCATACTGTATCATTGATTGTGGAAGATAAGAATGATGTATGTGCTGACTATGGTTGTCATACTGAGTGAGAGCTCTTCTTTGGAAGAAGGCTCGTGAAGAGAGTGGTTCTACTATGTAATCTAAAGTGTGACCCCTAGCAAAATCGTGATATTTGTGGATGAATGTTCTATGTTATAAAAAGAGTTTTCGATTTTGATATAGAAAATGTTGTCTTCTTGATTTATCTCGATAATCGAAAGGCTCCTTGGGTTTTGTGATTTTGATTTTTCTCTTGAAAAACGTGGTGGACTTCCACTTTCGAAGCATGGATTTTCTGATCTAACTTGATTTTATTTATTTTCAAGATGATCTTTAATCCGATTTTAATTAATTTGTGAAAACATAGCAAGCAATTGTGAATAATTGTTTTAAACTGAATAGATTGTGTATGTTCAAGAGCCACGAATGGTCCTTACTGATTTTGACGGGTTGCTTTGAAAATTCTACACAAATCAGACAAACTCACACTTAAGGACAAATAGGTCATCATTATACTCATAGCCCACATCTTGAATTGTGTTGACGCACACAGCCTTATCACCCCCTAGAGGGCGCCCGTGTTTTTTTCATTTCTAGATGCATACTCAGAGTTGGATTTCTTGTCCTTTGAGCAAACGGTCTATGGAAATTATATGGTGAGTGTCTTGGGGGAAGATTCTTCCCTCCCCTTGCACCGTGAGTATGACAATGTATGGATACTGACTCGGCGGAATACTACTCTATGGTTCATAGATAGGGCTTCTGTGCAGTGCTGTAATTGATAAACTCCCTCAGGAGACCTCCCAATCTTTAGAACAAAGATTTTGGGGATGGTTATCTTGCTCACTATCGTCAAGTTGGACTTTCATCAACTTGCATTTTTATTATAGTGGGTTGGAATCCTTGGCTTTAGGCGTTCCCACTTAGGTCATTCCCGTAGGGTGAGTACTTTTTCCCACTATGGTAGGCCTTCTAAAGGATTTAATAAAGCATAAATAGCATGAAGTAAAAGTGAATCTGGTGCTTTGGTCACCCAGTTAAGGGGAGAGCATAAGCCTAATCACCACAAGCACAACATATAAGTTGTTATGTTTTAAGCCCAAAAGAAATTTTCTAATCTATGTGAAGGTGTTGCTTCACATAAATCATGTTGTTCTTTTTAACTTATACTGTAAAAATGTGATGACTATCCTAGGATTGATAAATTTTCTTTTAAGAAAATAAAAAGTGGCTACCCTGGGATTGATATATTTTAGAAACCAAGAAGTGACTATCCTAGGATTGATAAATTTTAGAAAACCAGAAGTGACTATCCTAGGATTGATAAATTTTAGTCCAACTGTGAAAAAAATTAAAATCTGGTCGTGGCCGTGTCGGATCCAGACTGATTTTACAAAAGTGCTGGAATAGTCCACCAAAGTGCTATAACTCTTACCTAATGCACTATAACACAAAATCACCGAAACAGGACACTGAAGCTCTGAAGTTTTCCACAAAAGCACTAAATCACCAATGTGCTGAAACAGGTCATAGAAGCGCTAAAGTTGAAAGCGCTGAAATTTTTGACCGATGTGCTATAGTAACACGGAAGTGCCGAAACAGAGCACAAAAGCATTGTATTTTTCCATGGAAGCGCTATAGTATTTGATGAAAGCCGTAAAACAAAACATGTCGGGAACCTGCATGACACTTTCCAGAAAAATTGATAAAATTGGGTTTAATGCCCCACGGTGGGTGCCAAACTGTAAGCGTGAGTAATGTGTAAAGCACAAAAGACACTTCTTAATACGACTTTATATCAAAGACAAACCCAAATCAATCAAATCAAAGCCATAATCTACTGAAAGCGTCATATTGCTCTCTATCTCCAAAGATTTATTAAACCATTGTTGCTCTCAGATCATGAGTGCACTATGATTATTAAAATGACAATTCAAAGAACGAGATGGATGCTAATGCAATGATATGGAGCTTAATGTGATAATAATAGATGATAAAGAAACTAAACTAGCTTGAATTGACATGGAAATAGATAAATGCAGCTACAGGAGGTAGCCATGATATGAAAACTTGATTGTTGGATGCTTGATGCTTGAATTCCTGCAGAGTAAGAGTGCATAAGTTAGATTATCTGGATCCTTTTCTTGGTTCAATGAGATTGTATTTATAGATTTCTTGGCTATAGAAATGCACAGGGATGGCATTGAGAGGCTTGGATTCAATCTGGAGGATTGAATGGTGAAAGATGGAGGAGATTGAGAGAAATTTGGTGATTGTCTCTACCCATGAAAACATCAGGCAAGAGAAGAGGAAAGATTGATGGAGAAGGATTGAGAGAAGATTTTGGAATTTGTCTCCAATTTGTCTCCAAAACTTCCCGTGAAGTTTCAAAGCATTAATTTTGACATAATTTAGACATAAATTAGACATAGGATATCTAATTCATTTTTGAGGAAATATAGATGGAATATTCCTTATGCCTTTATTCAAATATTTTAATTTATTTAAATTAGCAAAAGAGGGATAAATAATTTAATAAAACGCACTATAGAAGTTGTTTATTAATTTAAATAGAAGAATATGGCCATTAATCAATAAAGTGTTTAATCTTTATTTAATTAATTTAAGATTGATGTGATAGAATAAAATAGGGATTTGATAATTAAATCAAATAAAGTATTTAATTTTGTTTTATTTAATTAAGATGATATATCAGAAGAATTTAAATGTGAATGTGAATGTGAACTATATAAATAAATATTTCTATCTATTCAAACAGTAGAGAAAATTAGGATAATTAATCAAATATTTTGTATTTAATTAATCGGATGCTCCAGACCGATTTTAGGTGTATACACTATTAAGTACAATTTATTATTTAAACTCTTTATTTTAATACTTACATGAAATTTTATACAACTCCACTGGCACTAGGAGGTGTTTATGTGAAACCTCTAATATTAGCCTATTCAACATCAAAAATAAGATATTAGAATACCATTCATATAAAAATTCTATTCACATGTAATATTTATAAATTTTTTCTAGTTACATACCTCAACGGTAGATGTAGTGGAGTAATAAATAGGTGGAGGGCTAGTGTATCTAGTATCAACAATGTGACCCTAAAATTTTATTACAATCATTAAACTAAATTAGTTAATCTTGCATTTCAAGAATAAAATTTAATAAATTAAATTCAATGAACATGATAACATTTACCTAAGTTTCAATGTTGAAAGCCTCATTCAAAATGTCATCTACCATCGCCAACTTCGCAATTGCATATTTATCCTACACACCACCCTTCTAACTATCTACTAGGTCATATGTACTAGCTAACCTGTAAACCTAACAAGAATGGGGTGGAAGCCTACCCCTCAAACTATCCCTTGGATGGCGTTGTACTATAGGATTGGCATGCTTGATAATAGTTTGGGTCAAAGAGATGATAGGCTATGAAGTTTCCACCTCAACACTCTACTTCACGAAAGAAGGGATAACAATGTGCTCATAAGAAGATCTAGAGAGTGCTCGCCTTTCTTGCCACTAAGGATCCTGATGTGCACCTAGTCTATCTTGTGCCAACCCTCCACCTCTCCCCTAAAATTCCCTCATATAAAAATATTTGGGGATTTTGTTGAGGATGAAATCATAGTAGAGTTTCCTCAAGAAATATTGGGGGACCTCGTTATTGTTGCATGGTGGATAGTCAAAAACCATCCACCAACTATCCCAAAAAATATTCCTAATCCCTTGGTGGTGGCACCAATGGATAGGAAACCTCTTGCTATTAAGTTCAAGAGTTTTATTTGTGCTTGGGTCAATGAATAGTGAGCACAAATCATATTTTCTAATTTTTTCATCTTTTACTTCTTTATATGATAATTTATTTGCATAAAAAATTCTACACGCCTGTCTCCTATCTACCCAACCATTAATTTTTTTTATTGCATCTACATGTGTTAACATGGCTTGAAGTGAATTTCACAAGTGTTATTCTTTCCATGGTTGAACTTACAAGATCGTTGAACCTCACAATTAACTCCTCAATCTATTTTTTGTTGTTTTCAATTCCCCCCATTAAATTTTGTTGAGTACTAGGAGGATGTTGAGGAATTATTGGAGGAGATTGTTGCTATGGTTGTTGAGGATTTTTTTGTTGTGCTTGTTGATGATTTTGTTCATGTGCTTGTTCATGAGGAGGATAAGGATTTTGAGGAGAGTTATTAGGTTGATTATCAACTCCTACAAATTAAAGAAATGAACATGAAAAATGACCTAAATTTACCTATTTAACAACAAATTCACAAAAAAAAAATAGTCCTTACTTATTTGACCTCCCCATCGACGTGGTAGCATCCTAGGGACAAAATTGCAAATATTTGATGAGGATATTGCAATTTTTGATGATTCCAAAATGTAAGTGCGAAATAACAGGGTTTGCTACTCATGAGCAAGAAAATATGAGAGTGAAAATGAAATGAAATCGATTTTTGTTTTTGGTTTTGATAAGCTATAGGGAGAGTGCGTTATAACACAAGTGCATTATAACATGAGTGTGTTATAACATGATCATGTTATAGGCTCAATGTGAACAAGCCTTAGGCTTGGTCATGCCAAGCCATAAGATGAGCATGTTATAATGTGCTCATGTTATAATGCACTTGTGTTATAGCCTTTTAAATTTTTCAAAAAAAATTGGCCTTTTTTTGGCCCAACCTTTTGTACCTGCC
Source organism: Sequoiadendron giganteum (assembly GCA_007115665.2). Taxonomy (NCBI): domain Eukaryota; kingdom Viridiplantae; phylum Streptophyta; class Pinopsida; order Cupressales; family Cupressaceae; genus Sequoiadendron; species Sequoiadendron giganteum. The sequence goes on along the minus strand of CM021104.1, from coordinate 352,187,676 downwards.
CTTTTTTTCACTTTTTATCACTTTTTGAGATAAATGAAATATATCTACATGAATGAAATTAGGAATCTCAAAACAATTTTTTGCAAGCAAAAATAGACTGAAGACATAGAGACACAAAAGTATGAAAAACTTTGTTAATGTAAGTGTACATGGATAGAGGCACCCAAGGGCATCTGAGTCCTTGTAGGGATTCTAAAAATTCAAAGTTGAATATTTATTATACTATCTAAAGATTCTGCTTTTGTGTGCAAATAGGTCTATAACTAAGTATTTTTTCCAAAATTTGCTCAAATTAAGACAATATGATGCAAATGCAAATGTGCAACAATAAACTTGACAATTATGAATACAATTTTCAATATAGATCTAATCTAAATTACTGAAATGAATGGACTAATGAAATCTATGATGTAAAATTCAATATGCAAATTTTTGAATTCTTCTAACTTTTTATGATGCAAAAGTGAAACCCTAAATTAAAGATGCAAAAGAATACAATACAAAACTTAGATTTAGGATGAATTTTTAGAAGGTATGTAATGTTAACAGGTTAGATTCACCAAAATGAAATAAATAAAATAGAAGAACCCTAGGTCTACTATGTAAACCTAGGATTCAAATGGTCAGGGGATGTTCATTTGGGTATTTTATTATGTTTCATTAAGATGGAGATTAACAAGTTGAATATATTGACTTTCAATCATGAAGGTGAGCCAATAATAATTTAATATCCATCCTATTAAGGATTATAATGATTTAGAATTTATTTGAAATGATTAACCTAATTAAGCTATATGACCTTTAAAAATGAAAATGTAAGATCCTAACAATACATAGACTAAAACAACAACTTGTAGATGAATCTGTGAAGTGTAGAGGACTATGTACCTATAAAAAAAAAACTAGTTTCAAGGTGAATAGGAGCAATCAGTCTCTCAAGGGTGTATGGATCCTTCTAAGGGTGTCCTCTATTTTTTGGGGTCCTCTAATGATAAATTTGAGCTTCTGATTTCCAGTTGCATAATTGTCAAAACATTGTCAGATAATTTTGTAGGTGATGTTTTGTGAGTTGAAAATATGCAAGGCGTAAAATGCAAAAATGAAAAATTTGTCTTCAAGCTACCCCCAATCCTCTTCAATCCTAAAACCTATAGGTTCAAAGATGGAAAATTTTTGGCTATTTAGGGGCTTGGCTCAGTCAAACCCCATGTAAGTGTTTCCACTTCCACAATGATAATGTTAATGATAAAATAATAATGGATAGGAAAGGAATGGTGAAATGAAAAGGTGTTGCAACTCACTACCCTTTAATGGTTTCTTTTAAAGATTGAAATCATTCACATCACCTCAAGGTCTTGGATCTTACTTTGTTGAATGCTTTGGAGACCTATAAAAGTGTTAGCTTTCACAAAACAATGATAACGCAAACACACATAAACTCCCATAGAATTTGACATGATGTTAGGATCTTGAATTGCTTGATAAAGCTCTGAAATGTTGCTCTTGACTTTATTGATAGTGCTCTTGACAATAATTTCTCTAACTATTCTCTAGATAGCTCATTTTAGATTTAAAATGATGCAATAACTAGGTATTTATAGGCATTTCTCTAATTTTCCAAGAATTAAATATAGATAGTTGATATTTGAAATTTGAAGTTTGAATGTTAAAATGTTGACACCATCATACTAAAAATTGGTTCCTAGAAGAATAGGGGGACCCATACACCCTAGGGAAAATGGGTCCTAGCCCCATTCTTTAGGACATTGAGTTTCAAGGGTAGAATATTAATCGGATGCATTTGTTCAATTCTTTCAATTTCTTGAAAAGATGGTACAATTAGACTATAGAATGCATAATTTAGGAAATTAGGGACCCAATTAGGCTCAATAATTTAGGGGGAGACAAATATAGTGTGAAATTTTCAAGGGTGAAAATTTACGATGCTACAAGAGGTAAGGAGAATTTAGCATGCAGATTAAATAAGAGTTTGTGTGGCTTAAAGAAAGCACCTCGGTAATGGTATTTAAAATTTAATATTTTTATGATTGGCCAAGGTTATAACCAATGATATTCTAACAATTGTGTTTATTTTAAGAGGCTCAATAATGATAGTTATATTATTATGTTATTATATGATGGTATGCTTGTTGTGAGGACTAACATGGAGCATATTAATAAGACGAAACAAAAGTTAGAAATTTCTATTGCTATGAAGGATTTGGGTGTAGCCAAAAAAATCCCTTGTATGAGGATTTCATAAGATAGGTCAAACAAAAAATTAACTCTATCTCAAAGTGAATATGTAGAAAAGGTGTTGAAATGGTTTAATATGAAAAATTTAATAGTTGTTAGCACACCTTTGCCTAGTCATTTTAAATTGACTAAGGAGATGTGTCCAAACACATAAGAGGAGGAATATAAATGTCTAAAATTTCATATTCATTAGTTGTTGGTATTTTAATGTACACCATGGTATGCATGAGGCCAAATATTTTACATCTTGTTGGAGTTATGAGTAGGTATATGACTAATAAATGAATGGAACATTGGAATGCTATTAAATGGATTCTTGAAAGTATTTTAGATGTACAACTACCAAAAAATCATGTTTTGGAGGATCAAACACTGCTCTAGAAGGATACGTTGACTTTGATTTGGTGGGTGATATCAATACCAGGTATAGTACTATAGGTTATGTTTTTAGTATAGGTGGGACAAAATTAGCTAGATTTGGAGGATATATAAATTGTTTCTTTGTCAATAATGGACGTGATGTACATTGTTGCAATTGAAGCTAGAAAAGAGATGATTTGACAACAATATTTTTTACAAGAATTGGATAAGAAGGATGATAAATTTGTATATACTGATAGCCAGAGTGTCATATATCTTGCCAGGTATTATTTAATTCATTAAAAAGTAAAACATATATAGCTAAGGTAACATTTCATCTGGTCATTTTTGGAGGATGGTCAATTGAAGCCAGAGAAAATTCATACAAGTAAAAATTCAGCAGACATTTTTACAAAGGTGATAACATGAGAGAAACTAATTTACTCTTTATCATTTATTAGTATTCAAGAATAAAAATAATGTAAATAAGAAACTATTTCCAGGTGTATCAATCTAGTGGGAGCTAAAGGTGCAATAGTGCTACATGATTAGTCTCCAAGTAGGAGATGGTTTGGTGTAGAGCCTGATCAGTCTCCAAGTGAGAGATTGTTGTTCTATGGAGCCTGATCATGATCTTGCATTAATACTATGACCACTTTACAAATTGTGTTTTCCCCCCAAATTAATCAACGAGGGAGTATAGGTGGTGGAGCCCGTCCTATGGGGCCCCTGAAGGAAAAAATCCCATTTTTATTAAAAGAATATTGTAAATATTTTCAATTGGAAATTAGTTTTGCACCTATCCAAACTGAACAATTTCTTGTTGTGGAGGTAAAGATTCATGTAAGAAAATGAATCATGTAGAAAAAAATGCATGAGGGGAGTTGCAAAATTTTATATGGAATAAGTAGTTACATGCAGTAGTGCATGCAAATTGAGCAGGCAAAGTTCAGTAATTGCAATGTTTGCATTGGGAACACACAACAATGCAAAGTGTGTTGAGGTAGATTGTAGGCATTTTGAGTTACATATAGCTAGAATATTGTTGTGATTTTAAGGAAATATTGTACTCTATTTTTAATAGAAATTATTAAATATTGAATAGTTTTTTGTGGACATAGCCCATATTGGGTGAACCATGTTAAATTTTGTCGCTATGTAATTTTTTATGCCATTTAATTTCTATTATCTACATCGGTTAATTGATTAATTTATTACTCCATCTTGCTTGGAAATTCCAACAATGTGTTGGGAGTGAAGTAGGAACTAGGAAGCTATTAGGGTTCCTAAGCTTCCCAATACAGTAGGAACCAACAACAACCTCCCTTGTATCTTAGCCACTTCATTTTTACTTAGTCAATTTTTTGGGTTATGAATTTGGGTTTTTTTACTAAGGCAATGACACAAGGTCCATGTATAATAACCAAAAGACACAAAAGTATTCAATATGACCCACTTATGATTTCTCAAGCTAGTTATCAACAATGAGCAAGAAAATATATATAGTATATCATTGGAGAATCAGAGGAAAAAAATGAGACACAACTAAATTGGGTGCCAACACTTAGAAAAACATAGAAGAAATTACTACACTCTTAATATTAGTGTACATAGGGTTATGACTAGTTAGCTTGTGGTTCTCTTAACTCTTAATTAATTCCTATTATCATTATTATATTATCATTTAGTTAATTAACTCATCCTAAGGACTATATAGGGTTATCTCAATCGACTTGGGTGATCCTAGGAATAAATAAGATATATATTTGAGGTAGTGAGTCTTATTTTATCATCATATTGTGAATTGTGTTCTCATTGGAGATATTTGAAAGGTTCCCCCCTGAAAGTGGCTTTCTACTCTCAATTATAATTGATTATTTTTAACATATTTCATATCATAGTCTTCTATTGTGCAAGTTATTTCATAAGAAGTGGTATCAAAGAACAATCCTAGCACCGTAATGATAAAGCATTTTTTACTTTTGGAGGTCATTTTGTGCAATCCATCTCCCAAATTTTAACAATTTTTTTAATTTTTAAAAAGTTTTTGAAGAATGTATTCAAGCAGCTATGTTCTAGATTTAAGAGGAATTTGAGCAGAATTGAGAAATTTATTGCAAAATGAGGGTTTCTACCTAATTTATTTGGAAGGTGCATATCTTCCAAATCCTATTGAATTTCTCCTTGATTTTTAGTGGTTTTTTAAGCAGTAAGAGAGGATCCTATAGTAAAAATTTCAAATTAATTGGAGTATAATTAAGTTATTTTATTCCAAAATAGAATTAAGGTTACCAATAAATTCGCTCTCAAGATACTAAATACTTAAATTTTGGAAGTTTGTTTTGAGAAAGTTCAACCTAGGCCCTTGTAAGTTACAATAAATTTTTTAGTTAATTTATTTGTGTGATTTATTGCAAGTTTATTTTCTTTCATAATGACAAGGCCTACAACAAGAGGCAAAAATAATGCTACCGCACTAAGGAAATATTCATATATGAATGATGTATGAATTGAGGATATTAGCCCTAATGGTGAAATTAACAAGGTCAAGGGTAAAATTTTATCATTGAACAAGGAGATGACTAAAGAATTTTTTTCAATAAAAATGGACATGCAAAATGATATGATTGAATTGAAATCACTTATTCATGGTATGAAGCATAAGGGATCTAAGATTTTCCTAGTAAGGTGGAAGATCTAAATTTGTTAAGTGGTTTTTATGGGCTTGACTCAAATATCAAGAAGGAGCATCCCTTTAATAGTCATATGCCTCAACAATTCATACCCAAGTTGAATATGATTTTTCAAGAATAACTTGCTACCCATTATGTAGATAACTTTATCGATAGCTACTTCTATCAACTCACTAAATTAAAACAAACATTTACGGTCAAGGACTATACTAAAAAATTTCAAGCCTATAGTCTAAGAGTGGAGAATGTGACAAAATAAAATTTGAAGGAATTAAATTTAGGAGGTTTAAGGGACCATACAAAGTATAAGGTATGTTTGTTCCAACCGCAATCCTTGTCACAAGTGATACTTATGGCAAGAAAAGTTGAGGAAATTTTTTTGGCCAATAAGTGACAAGGGATTGCAAACATAAGAGAAAGGAGCTCTCCTACAAATACCTCAACCTACTAGGTTTATTCCATAGAAAATTAAGGAGAAGAGAGAAAAAGGGTTAAGAATTGTGATAGAAAATACAATTGAGGACATAAATGCAATGAAAATAAATTGTTCTATATTAGAGAACTAGGTGAGGAAGAAGAGGAGGAACCAATATTAGAGGTTAATAGGAAGCTATATGATGAATCATATGATTCTCAACCAATCATTTCTTGTCATGCACTCTCAATTTTTAGCACCCCATAAACTCTCAATGTAGTGGGTTTATTAAAGAATAAGAAAGTAGCAGTGTTGATCAACTCGGGTAGTACTCATAATTTCACCAAGAAAAAGTTACCATGCAATGAAAATAAATTATTTATTACTCCATAAACTCTCAATGTAGTGGGTTTATTAAAGAATCAGAAAGTAGAAGTGTTGATCGACTCAAGTAGTACTCATAATTTCATCAAAAAAAAATTACGTACTTGCCTAAATTATTTTATATGTACACTAGTAGAATTTGGAAAATAAATGACTACGTGACTAAAAATTTTAGTCACAACAACTAAAAATGACTAAATTCTACTAATTTTTTACAACTCAACTATAAATGAGTAAATAAATGACTAACTTGATCATCGACTAAAAAATTATTTAGTCATACAAATAAAAATGACTGAATAGTTAGTCACACAAATAAAAGTGGGTAATTTTAAAAAAAATTGGATTGAAAAATTATTGGCGGGATGCTAATCATGTCCTCTCCATTGCTACAATTGAGAAATTATTGACGGGATGCAAATATTTCCTCTGCTATCATTTCATTAGTTTGAGGTTCGAGAGCCTTAAAAAGGAATGTAAGCTCAAATTGATATCTTTAGTACAAAAAATCCTTCATCTTGTTCTTGCCAGATGCTCATTAATGAACGGGTTTGCCATGTATGAAGAGTATTAGGGTTTTAAGCTCGAGCCTTTTTGTAGATGTTTGGTGGAGAATATAGGACTTCTTTGGCAAGTATAACTTTAAGAAACAAGGATATCGGTAATGTAGTAAGACTCAGTGTAGACTTTTTCTCATATTTTGGTATTTTTTGAGCTTATATTGAAAAGCCCTATAAAGCTTCCAAATGTAATGGTTTTTGTTTAAAATGTCTTGTAAAAGTTACAAAATTATGAAAACTACAGTCCTTGGGTCAGTGTTTGAGTTCCAATAATTAGGGTTTCAATAGGCTTATTCTAGAATCCCTAGAAAACCTTCCAATATTATGTTATGAAAATGCAACCCTATGCATAATCGAGGGAATTTTTCATATAGACACTATTTGGCTAATGTTATTATATTTTAAGGTAGCACTATACTGCATTGTACCAAACATAATTTCTAAGTATACAAATAGGATATATTTTAAATAAGTTTAAAGGGAAAAAGACTCCTTGATGCATGGAACAAGACTCCTTGAAACCATTTTCAAAATATTATTTATGATTCTTATACCCACTTGCCTACTCATTCCATGCTAGATGCTAGTTTTTCTCTTTGACATAATTTCCCCTTCATAATTATTGTCCTTTATTGTTTTGAAGGAATTCACTTAACTGTCCCTAAAGTTTTATCCTTTATGATTTGGTGGTTGTGCATATTATCGAGATCCTTCCTTCTTTCCCTTTTCCACTGTCATAAGATATGTTCCATAGAGACTATCATATAGGATTCATAGTGCTTAACCAATTTCATTGCAAAAAGAGTGTATTCCTCTATGCAAAGGATTCATGGTCTTTACATTTAATGCACAAGGTTCTTATGCACATACCCCTACACTATATGTTGTTGATTGTCTCTGAGATTAGCATACTACATACTATCATTTTTCAAGGATATTTTCACTTTGGAAGGACAATTATTTGAAACCTTTGACCATGGAATCACTGCCAATATGATTGTCACTTATTGATTTTACACAGTGAGTTTTAATCACTATCATTTACCATGATGAAGTTTGAACTTTATGGTTTAGAGGTCATGTCTATTATCTTCACAAAATTTCCTTTTCTTTTCAGTGGACTGTCTTATATTCACCTGGTTTTGTGGTCTTCAACACCTTTTAGACCTTCATCTCTTTATACCCACAAGACTGCTTCTTCATAATGTACTTTTATGGACTCTTTGTTCCACAAATTATCAATTTCAACTTCACAGTCAATATTCATATATTTATTTCCCTTGAAACTGTTACAAGCATATTTGGTGACTGCCTTGGAATTTGATGCCATCACTGTCCATTATTTCCACTTTGTCACTCAACCTCTTGTTGATCTTTTTCTTTTCACTATTGCAAATACCTTTTGATGGTGCCTTTTTCATGCCTTTTTGGATTATCTTTATCTTGACAATTGCTTATTCTCAACTTGGAATTGATGACTGTCATAGAGTTGCCTGCATAGTGTACTATCACTACATTCTATCCTTTATACTTTAGACTATCAGTTTCTACTTTGTAGTTCATAACATGGTTTCCCTTTGAATGACTTCTCTTATTTCGTCCATGCCAAAACCTTGACTATGACTATCATCTAGTTGTCTTGGCATGATCTTGCATGTGTCTTCAAAACTTGTTTGGTCTGCCATTAGGTATCACTGAGCATAGAAGCACAAAGATATTAAATGCCTTCTTCACAATTCAATGTCCATCCCTTAATTGCTACTATACTAAAATGCTATAGTTAATTCCGATGAATAGAATCAAACATCAAACTCCCCACTCTTAACTACTTTTACTTGAACTCTTGCTTAAAGATCGTTGTCAAGGTGAAGTTTCTTGTTCAATGGTCTTTGCTTCATTGCCCAACTCTACCTATTTGAATCAGATTCTTCCTTTATGAAAACAATGTAGACAACTTCAAAAAAATAAATATGATATGTATGCACCTCTTGCATTACTTACCCTTGGTATTGACAATAATTGTATTTAGATCGTATTGCATTGATCTCCTATTGTATATAAAACAATCCTCCTTACCATAAGAATTTGCATGAAGTAAGCATTCTTAGGCTACCATCTTCCACAATAATACTAAACTCTTTGACTTCCTTCAGATTCATCTCCATGGAAACTTTGAAAATATGGATTGTTCTCTCCATCTTCAATTGCAGCTGATGCAATTATTAAAGGCAAAGAGATCAAAATATAGCATGAAATATCTCTTAACATCTTCTTTTATAGGTTGAACTGGCATCAAAAAGTATTTCCATCCAAATGGCCATATCACCAGTATCACCATTCCTTGCTAGATCATTTGAAATGCTACTATTTGTGAAAGCATGTGGGAAGTCAAGAATGACATCTTGAAAGTGGATGTATGCACAAAGTGTTGATGTAGAGTCTTTTGTCTTTTATGTTATGACTCTACAAGCTCTATGAAAACTTGGCTTTATCACTATCCACTTGAGACTTAAATGCCATGAACATCTCAAGTTTCCATTACTATCACCTACTCATCTCATAGCGACTATGTCTTGTTGACTTCTCCTTATCACATACTCTTTTCCTCAATAATGGTTGATGATCATGTTTGGAAGTCATGACCTATGTTTCCTTTGTATTAGTCTTCAACCTTTCTACAAAAACCTCTACCCTCTTTCATAGGTTGAAGCATTATTATCATAACCTCCTTTAATAATGTTTTCCTTGTATAGTAATGATTGTGGATTTCCCTCTTCCAATTTATTACATTTCACTTCCAACTATACTCTCCTTTGACAGTCCACTATGAAAGTCCACAAAATGATAGTCATAGTTTTATTGATCATAAGTCACAATCTATAAGCACATGGGTCATGATATTCTATCCTTAAGACTATTTTCTGCCTTCTTTTGGATCTTTATGCACAACCACTATCACTATGGTATCCTATCTAACGGTATTCATAGTACCTTTCACTTTTCAGTCATAAATATTGCCTTTCTTTCATTTAGGATTGCTCACTGTCTTCCACATTTGCAACTACCTAGTCCACTATGTTATGCCCTTTTCATTGACTATCCTTTCACTCTCTACATGATGATCTCATATGGCTATCATATTGGTGACTGATGCATTAGCCTTTCACTCTATGCATTATCCTCCACTTTAGACTGCCAATGATGCTCATTGATGAATGGAACTCCTTCACACCCTACCTTGGTTATGGTTGTTCATTAGTAATGTATTCTAATGGATATTAAATATGATAGTAACTACATCCATTTCAGGGTGACAGTGTTATCCATTTCATGCCTAATTATATCCTTGGTCCATCTTGACTTGAATTTCATTTAACGGAGTTTCACTATCACTTCAACTTTGTTTCTTGTATCATATTTTTTGAAGGTCAACTTAATACCAACAAGATGGATTTTCACCACTCCTGACATGTGCAAACCAACCAAAATGCATTGTACATACCATTCTCATGTGTTATGGAAAATCTTGGGATATTCATAGTTAACATCTGACAACATGGACAAGTATAGACAAAAGAAAAATGGAGCAAATTCCTTTCACTATCATGAACCTATGATAAAAATCAACAATGACTATATCATGCTAAATAATGCTTCACATTCTTCACTTTACATAGTGAACCTAACTGTTCACTCCATACTTTACTATAGTACCCTAGGCTTCAATTTTTATTTTTCTATATCTAAACGATAACTTTGAAATCTTCAAACCATAACATGTTGGAAAACACAAACAAAACTATCACTTCAATGATATATCCAATGATTTTGAAGGCATACCTGGCAACATACGTTCAACATGCCCCCCTAATATCTATGTAACTTTTGTGACCTACCTTCATTTCCTTATGACACAACAACATGAAGAGATTTCAATGCCAACAAAGGAGTTTTATTTGGAGCAAACAAACATGCTCTCTATTCTTTAGGTTCTTTCTTGCAACGTGGTCAAATTAAAAGCCCTAATTTAATTATGAAGGATGTTAGAATAAATTAATTCAAGATTTATTAGTATAGACCATTGTTTACATGGCAGTCTATAGTTTCTTAATACCACTCACCTCATTATCCATCATAACTATTTCAATCAATTGTTGTGCTATGTAGACTATAAATTAATGATGTATTTTTCTTATAAAATGAATACATTCACCAAGAAAGATCTGTGCTCCAATTCGCAACCATGAGATCTGTGTTTGGTGTTATTCATCTGAGAATGAAATATAGATTGTTGTCATGGTAATGGATCACATAGTCTCATCCAAAATTCCAATGAAAGATTTTCTTTCATAGTTTCTCCAAAAGGATTCTTTTTATTCACAATGGACTGTGGAAGCTTCAATAATACTAATATATTGCCATCATATTTCTTGGAAGATGGCTAGGTTTTGTGCTTTCATGGGGGAGATGTATGGTAGATCCATCCATCCCCTAATATCTCTACCTAATTCTTCTCTAGACCTTGTAGGGGGTTCAAACGATTTAGATCATCAAAACCTTCACAAAAACTTCTGCACAAAATTCAATAATGAAGAATTTATGCATAAATACTCTTTTGAATGATGCACAAAGCCTCCATCGCAAGACCACACATTTTGTTGTTGGGCCTTGTGGTGATGTGGGTGATATCACATTTCTTTGAGGCATTTTTGAAACAGTTCGCTTGCCTTATCTATGCTTCCAAATTTTCATGTATGTCTAGCAAGTCACTTGTAACTACAACATATGACAAAAAATCTCTGGTGTTATGCTTTGATGGATATCCCTTCATTATTACTAGATATCTGATGTAGTACACATTATTATAGTGCAAGCCTATTTTTTCAAATTGTTTCATTTAGCATCACCAATATTCTCCACAAGAACATTGTCCCTGTTTAAAATGATGATGAGTTATTCCTTTAAGCCATAGGATTTTCTTTGAAATGGTATCTATTCTAGTCCATATTTGATTTTTTACAACTTACATTTTTTTTTTTATATCCTTGGTTTGGATATTTCTTCAAACATAAAGATTGGTAATGTCATGCTATGAGGAATTTCAAGAGGGAAAAGAAAAAGGGTAACAACTAGTAATGGGTGTGATTTTGCCTCTCAATTAGTCATTTGGAACTCATTTCATAGTTAGTGTCTCAAATTAATTATCATCCATAACATTTCTAGGGGAAATGATTGTATCTCCAATGAAAACTCTCTTCATGGATGATATATCAAGTGGATTGGATAGTTCCACTACATTTCAAATTGTGAAGTGCCTTCAAGACTTTTCCCACATTATGAAGTCAACTATATTGATTTCACTCCTCCAACCAGCACTAGAGACATTTAATATCTTTGACGACATCATCTCAATGTCAGAAGGGAAGATAGTGTACCATGGGCCCCATGATCATGCACTAGAGTTAATTTAGAACTGTGGCTTCAAGTTCCCTGAATGCAAGGACACTGTATATTTTCTCCAAGGGGTAAATATATATCCATCTGCATGCTATTTTCATGATTTTGACATCATACCAGTTATCTAAATCTATTTGTATGAAACTACAAGCTACCTCTCAAAAGGATCAAGGAAAGTGTTGGTACAATAGGGAGAATCCATATGTATACTTTATAGTAAAGCAATTTTCTTAGAGATTCAAGCAATTTCATGCTAGGCATGGGCTATCAAAAGAACTGTTGAAACCTTGTGATAAGTCCAAAAGCCACAAGGATGCTATGTCTTTCAGAAAATACTCATATAGGAAATGGGATTTGTTCAAGAAATATTTTGACTGAGAATGGATAATTATGAAGCAAAAATTATTTGTTTATATATTCAAGGCAACACAAGTAGGTTCTCTACTCTTGATCTTCTAGCTTATAACCAAGGTAGCCACTTTCAAAAAGAGTGTTTTATGCCCCAGACATATGAAAATGAGTTTGAAGATGTATCAATCATATATCATAGGTCATTCATAATATTTCAAAATACAATCAAAATCTCAGAACCCACATTTCATTGTGTTAAGACTTCAAATATTTATTTATAATGATTTAAGAGATTATATTTTATTTTTATCACCTACTTTTAGGTTTTTTTTGAAATAAATAATATTCTATAGTTTTAGAAATCTTACCGTTTAAACATGGTTTTACATGGTAGGTTATAATATGTTGAAAACAAGAGTGAATTAGATGAAATCCACTATATTTGGTAAGCTTGCATAGAGCCTGGATGAATAGCTAATTCATTTTTGAATCAATTTTCCATTGCAGCTTCTTGTAATGGAATTTACCACAATGACTGTCTGAAGGACACACATGAAATTTGACTTGGAGCATGGAAATTATTGTCTAGGAGCTCTTTTTTACTCACTCATCTTTCTAATGTTTAATGGTTTTGTGGAGCTAGCCATGACATTGTCTCAGCTTCTGATATTTTTCAAACAAAGGGATCTTTTCTTGCTTATTATTTGTTTTCTAATATTGTTGCAGTGTGAAAATCTTGTTGAATCAAAAGAATTTATCTTACCAGGGGCCATGTTTTCTCATATTGTTGCAATGTGAAAATATTGTTGAGTCCAACTCTAATATTTTTTTTCTCATATTATTGCAGTGTGAAAATCAAAACATACTCGAAGGTTCTAAACAACTCTAATAGTTGTACCAGGGGCCATTTTTGAAAAACCAAATGCAATTGCTAACTTTTCATTATGGTGGCAGATAAATGATTCTTTTTTCTTCTATTCCACATCATTAAGTAAAAGTCTTGAATCTGGAAATACCTTGCCACCTTGATTTGCCAATCCAATTTCTCCAATTTTGTATAGCTCTCCCATGTTTATGGATGTGATCTGTCTCCTACAGTTTTTTAATTAATTTATCTTTCTGTTGTGTTTGGACTTACTTTTGTAAAATTGCAATATATAATGCACTTTTATTCTTTCTGAATTGAGACTAATAGTAATTTTGTTGGTTGTATTGAGGCACAACTTCATTCATGGAGGAAAAGGCAACACCTTGTTGCTCATATCAGATGAAACATTGCATATAAAGGAGGAAATATCGTAGGGTTATTGTTGACTGCATTGAAGGAGAGAGCCTCATATATGGGACACAATCAACACTCTCCTTCTTGGATTCTACACATTACAGCTTGCTCTAGAAAGATTTCCCATGTTGTAGAAGTTTTAAGAGATGAAAGGGGCATGTGCTTGCATTGAAGGGCTCCAAGCATGTGTTTCCATCATTGAAATTGTTTTTGGGAGAAGTTTATTTCTTGTCATTTATGTGCATTATAACTAAAAATTTTAGTCTTGTGACTGAAAATAAAAATTGCAATACTCTATTTCTAAGCATTTTTCAAGCAAGATAGAGATTTTGGACTTGTGCAAGCTATAAGAACACCTTTATTTTAATAAATTTCAGTGATTTTTCCTTCTCAATGGTTTTCTTATTGTGTGTAATTGATGATTGATGTGTATTTTTTTTAATGTTTAAATCCTCAAATATCAGTCAATTAAAATGATTAAATATACTGCTAATTGATGCCAATTAATAATAAAATCGACTAAATATACTACCAATTGACAAAAATTAGTGAACAATGAATAAATATGACTAAATATATGACCAGTGGAATCTGTGAATAAAAATGACTAAATATACCACCAAATTGATCAAAATGATCATAAAAATTAATGACTAAATAAACTACCAATGGATAGAAATTAGTGAATAAAAATGACTAAATAAGTGACTAGTTAACAACAATCAATGACTAAATTAATGACTAAATATATTGGTGAATAAAAATGACTAAATAAGTGACCGGATTACAACAATCAATGACTAAATATACTACCAAATCGATCTATCAAAACAACCAATAAATGACTAAAAATGGTTTAGTCATCAATTTGGTTGCATTATAAATGACTGGCAATAAACTACTAATGGTCACATGATCATGTTTGGTCATTTATATGCAATTTTTAGTAGTTTTTCTAATCATATATTATTGTTTTTGTACTAGTGATATCAATCTCCAAGGTCTTGATTGAAAATGGTGGCATTGTTAAATGTTTTGGAAAATTCTAAAACATTAAATTATTCATGGGAGATTATCACCTTGATGCCCAATGTATGTTTTTGATAAGATAAGCAACATTTACAGGGTGTTGTACCCTTCACACTAAAATCCCATAGGGCCAAAAAGAAGCTAGTTCAAAACAGAACATGAACTAGGAAAAAAACAAATAGGAGCCACTAGGGCCCGACAAAACAGGCCAAACATGCCACATATAGAAACAACTGACCAACAACTGTAGAACAAAAAACAAGGAATAGACTACCCCAGAACCTGAGGAGACTAATCTGACTCCCAAATCCCTAAGCTACAAAGCAATGACGGATTTGGGGAGTCCCTTCTTCTTCCTCAATGCAACATACTAGGAAGACCCAAAATCAAAATCCACTGGGCAAGGCGAGAGGAGTGGATCCTCAATAGCCACCCTAGGCAAGGAGCCACCATGCAGCGAGGGAGTTGTGAGAGTAGAAGAGGAGACATGAGCTACCAAAGGATCAACAAAGTTGATCAATGAGGGAAGAGTAGGTTCCGCAAAGACAACGACAACATATTGAGGCAACAAAGGTTCGATGGAAGGGATAGCCGAAAGAGGAGCCTGGAAGGGATCACATACCAAGGGAGGAACAAGAGGGTCACCCTCCTCAGAGAACTCATCTGAAGAGCGAGAACCAACTATGAGGTGATCTGAGAGAGCATTCTTCCACCAAGTAGCAGTGCCCTTGTAGAAAAAAAGAGGGCAACCAAAGGGAAAATGACTAGTGGAGAAACATCTCCTGTACTAAAAGGGGAGGCCCTCATAGTCCAACAACTATGACCAAGTTTTGTCCACCACCATTAAAACCACATCACCATGGAGAGGTTTGGATATGTCCAAATCAACTAAAATACGAGCCACCATAGTATGCACTAGATCTCGAGATGTAGAGTCCACCTTCAAAAAGTGTCCAATGGAGTTGCCAATAGATTCAAAATAAGAATTCTCTCAAAACCAGAGAGGGAGATTCGATAGACGGACCCAAACTGGTCTGATATTCAATGGCTCAGTTAGAGGATTGAAGGAGAAAGACTAAGGATTGATGGAAAATGAATGAATACCCCACATCCACCCCCTATCAAACACATAGTCCTGCTCCACAAGGGAGGCAAAGGTAGAAAAGAAAAAACCCCTAGCACTAGGATATAACTCAATCTTCCTAGAGACAATAGGTTTCCAAGATATGGAAACCCACTCATGGAAATCAAGAAGGGATGGCCACAAGCCATTAAACCTGCAAACCACACCCTTCTTCAAATAGATGTTATCTCAATGGATGCAACATATATTGTTTTGGGCGTACAATGGATTACTACATTGGGAACAATTAAGATGAAATTCTAAGAACTATTCATGATATTTCAATCAAAAGAAAGATAGTAGAGCAAAGAGGGTTGAGGGAAAATTCCACACAAATGGTAAGTGCTCATCAAATGTAGAAGTTTATTTTAAAGAAAAGAGCTCATGGGTTTGTGGCCCACTTATTTTCATTAGAATCTTATCAAATTAATTCTCCCACCCATCTAGATTTACAATAATTATTGATTGTCACTCAATGGTTTTTGAAGATATTCCTAAAGGAATTCCTCCTAAGAAATATCATGATTGTGTCATTAAACTAGTTCTAGGGAGCTAGCCACCCAACATATGTCCTTGTAGGTACCCATATATACATAAAAGTGAGATTGAAAATATTGTTGAGGAGATGCTAGAGGTAAGAAGTATTAGGCATAACCAAAGTTATTACTCCTTGCTAGTGGTGATGGTGCATAAGAAGGATGAAACTTGGAGCATGTGCCCAAACTATATATTTCTCAACATGTACACCATCAAATATAAGTTTCTTATTCTAGGAATTGATGATTTTCTAGAGAATTGAATGGAGCTATAGATTTTACAAAGTTATATCTTAGATCAAGTTATCACCAAATTTTAATTAAGGAAGAAGGTATTTCTAAGACAACATTTAAGACTCATGAGGGTCATTATGAGTTTTTGGTGATGCCATTTGGTCTTACCAATGAAACATCAACATTTCAAAGTTTGATGAACACCATATTTAAGAAATTATTGAGGAAGTTTCTATTAGTGTTCTTTGATGATATAGTGATTTATAGAAAGACATGGGAAGAACACTTGTAGCATGTAGATCAAGTATTATAAGTTATTGAATATCATCAACTCTATGCTAATCCATCCAAGTTTACTATTGGTCTCAATGAGGTGGAGTAATTAGGACGCATGGTTTCACATGAATGAGTAAAGGTGGATCCCAAAAAATTTAAGGCTATCATGGAATGGCCTATTCCCAAAACCATTAAGAAATGGAGGGGATTCTTAGGGTTTATTGGATACTATAGAAGATTTGTGAAGAATTGGTTGTATAGCAGCACCCCTCACAAGATTATTGAAGAAGGATTATTTTCATTGGAATGAGTCCAATAATGCAGCATTTGAGAGATTAAAGGAGGCTATGTGTACAATTCTAGTGCTTGTCACTCCAAAATTCACCAAGGATTTTATTGTGGAATGTGATGCTTTAGGAAATGGTATAGGAGAAGTTATCATGCAAGAAGATTGACCCATTCCTTT
Organism: Sequoiadendron giganteum; assembly: GCA_007115665.2. Lineage (NCBI taxonomy): Eukaryota > Viridiplantae > Streptophyta > Pinopsida > Cupressales > Cupressaceae > Sequoiadendron > Sequoiadendron giganteum. The sequence goes on along the minus strand of CM021104.1, from coordinate 352,170,254 downwards.
TGAGATTCATCAATTAAAGGGAAATTAGCAACTCAAACATATTTATGAGAAGGAATGCTAGTTATTCTTTATGCAGTAAAACAATGGAGGCCTTATCTAATGGGTAGAGAATTCAAGGTTAAGATAAACCATGATATCCTAAAATATTTTTTGGAACAAATATTGTCTTCTGAAGAGAAAGAAAAATGGGTCACTAAGATGTTGGGATATGACTTTGAGATTATATATAAGAAAGGGAAGGAAGATGTTGTGGCAGATGCACTTTCTAGGAAGGATGAGAAGGATGAATATTTATTTTATATCATTTCAATATTACAAGCAGATGGGGTAGTAGAATACAAAGAAGAGAGATAGAATGATGTTGCTACAAGCAATCTTATTCATTAATTACAAAGTGATCCCAATAGTTCAAATAAATTTTTTTTGGAAAGGAGATGCTCTATGATATAAAAATTGAAAGTATCTTTGCAAGAATTCCACTCTTAAACAAAATATTCTCAGAGATCTTCGCGAGTCTTCAATTTATGGTCACTCAATATTTTTGAAGACATGTTGTCGATTCAATAAAGCCATTTTTTGGGAAGGGCTAAAAGGTGATGTTCAAAAATTTGTGGTTGAACGTTTGGTTTGTCAAATAAATAAAGGTGTGATAATTAAGACACCAGGTCTATTGCAGCTCTTAGTTATTTCTAGCCAACATTAGAAAGAGGTACCCATGGACTTCATCACAAGGCTTCCAAAATATAAAGGTAATAATTTCATCATAGCAATACTATCACCTCACTAAATATGTATATTTCATTGTGTTATCACATCCTTTTACAAGTATAGTGATAAAATATATTTTGGAGAATATACAAAAGTTGCATGGTACACTTAAGGTTATTGTCAGTGATTATGATCCTATCTTTACAAGTCACTTTTGGAAAAAATTATTCTCATTTTTGGTTACTCAATTGGCCCATATTTCTTCATACCACCCTCAATCTAAGGGGGAAAATGGGGTTGTTAATAAGTGTATGAAGGATATCTACATTATTTCACTTCAAATAAACTATCTCAATGGGTAGACTGGTTACCATAAGAAAATATGGTGGTATAAAACTCCCTTTCATAGTTCATCAAAAATACATCCATTGATGGCACTATATGGATATTAGCCTCCTTCTATCACATCATCATTGAAGGCATCACCAAGAGTTCAGGAAATGGAGGTCCACTTTCTTTATCAACAACAAGTACTCTCACAACTCAAGCAGAATCTAGCTATGTCACAAAATTGAATAAAGCAATAGGTGAACCAACACCATAATGAAAGAAGTTTTAAAGTTGGGGATTGGATCTTCTTGAGATTGCAACGTTACAATAAAATGTCACTGAAGCAATAGAAAAAGAACAAGTTGTCTCTAAAATGTTATGACCCATACCAAATCATACAAAATATAGGTAATATCACCTATAAGTTGGAATTGCCATCAACAACAAAGATACATCCATTTTTTCATGATTCTTGTTTGAAGAAGGTAATTTGGAATAATATCCTTATTCATATGATATTACTAGAGCTCAATGAAAAAGGAAGAATCATATTGGAACCATAGTTCATTCATCAAACACACATAAAGAAGCTAAGGACTAGAAAACTTAATGAAAATCTCATCCAATAGAAGAATTTACTAGTTGAAGATGCCACATGGGAGGATGAGGAGTTCATTCAAAAGCATCCACACTTAAATAGCATTGAGGACAATGCTTATCTAGAGAGGGGGGCATGATACACCCTTAATATTAGTGTACATAAGGTTATGAATAGTTGACTTATGGTTATCTTAACTCTTAATTAAGTCATATTATCATTATTATATTGTTATTTAGTTAATTAGGTCATCCTAAGGCTTATATAGGGTTATCTTAGTTGTCTTGGGGAGGTTAATCGATTTGTTCATAAGATTTATGAAAGTGATCATTTTGTTGTGGGCACTGAGTTTCCCACAACTAATAAGTCGACCAATGTTGACATCCCTCCACTTGTTGCTCAATCTAAATATTCTCAGTCTTTGAATAGGGGATCTTCTCCTTTGAAAAATGATATAATACATTATGAAAATATTCTTAATGGCACAAAGGAGGACTTGTTGAAATTTTTTAATGAATTAATGACTAAAGCAACCGAAGATCTCATTGAGGAAATAGTTGATGAAGTCTTGGAGGAAGATGATCAAGGAATTAATACTCCCACTCCCCCCATAACTCAATCAACCTCTAAAAAAAGGTAAATTTTAATGAAGTTGTAACTTCTCTCCCTTCTTCTTCTACTCCTATCACTTTAGATCCCCTTTCTTCGCCTCCCATATCTCAATCAAATTCTGACCTCCAGTCTTCAATTTCTCCTAGAACTAAAAGAGGTCAGAAATCTAATAAAGAGAAGACGAATCTTGAAATTGTAGTAGATCTTCAATCAACATTGGAAATGAATCTTCATTCAGCTTCTAAGAAATATGTTGGGATGAACACCTCCCTTCAATGCATGTAGTTTGATTCTACTACAGGGACAAAATCCTTAGGAAGAATTGAAAAGAAGAGGAGAGAGGAACTCTCTCCTCGAGGACAGTGAGAGTCCTTTCTTAGAATGTTAGGGGCTTAAATGCCCCTAACAAAAAATGTTTAATCAAGCGCCATTTATTGGGTACTCTTTCTTAGATCATTTTGGTTCAGGAAACAAAATTATCATGTCAAACAACAAAGGAAACTTTCAGCTCCTAGACTGATAGGATTTGATTGTTTCCCCTACATTTGGTGCTTCAAGGGGATTAGTTATTCTTTGGAATAATTTTTTTGTCAAAATTGACCTGATTGAAATCAAGGAAAACTAGATAAAAGACTCTGCTTGGTGTTTAAAATCAAACATTCAGTTCTTAATTTATAATGCTTATAGTCCTTGCTCATTGGCTGGTAAAAGGAAAATTTGGAGACAATTTTCTGCAAGTCTTGAGATTGATCCTCCTATCCTAAAAATTATAGCGAGTGATTTCAATGCTATCAAAAGTTCTTCAAAAAAAATGGGTGGTATAACTCCCCCATCGATAGTGTTAGAATATTTTAACAACTTAATTCTATCCAACAATTTATATGAATTCCCTATCAAAAATGGAATGTATACTTGGACAAACAGACGTAAGGATTTTTGTCAAATTGCTAAAAAACTTGATCGATTTTTTTTTTCAGAAAATTTGTTAGCAACACCTTCGAATTTTTTCTTGATCATTCATGCTCTTCCGAGTTTTGACCACTTTCCAATTTCTTTCTCTTTTTCTGATGTAAGAAGAAAAATCAAACTTCCCTTCAAAATGGAGGCTATGTGGTTCAGAGATCCCAATATTTTGGATTTAATAAGAAATTGGTGGCTCAACAGTCCTTTTTTTAAGGGGTCCAAAATGTTCCAATTCAGCAAAAAATTACATTTTCTTAAGAGAAAAATCAAGGATTGGAACATTAATCACTTTAAAAACATTTTCTCAGAAAAAATTTGGTTAGAAACAAAGCTTTTTGTTATATATGAAGTTATCAAGAAGGGAATGGATAGCTCTCTTTACAATCAGGAAAAACAGCTTAAGGCTAATCTAGAAGAGATCCTAGCTCGAGAAGAATGTTACTGGAAAAAAAAGTCCAGAGAAACTTGGTTGACTGAAGGAGATAAGAATACAATTTTTTTTCACACGGCCAAATTACATTGGTAAACAAACATATTTATTTCAATCTCATCATCTTTTGGGTCCATTCTTACTTCTAAAAAGGATATTGCTCTTGAGGTGGTAAACTACTTCAAAAATATCCTCTCTTTAGGTGCTCCCTATAATTCCCTTGGGGAGAATGATATAATCAACAATATTCCAGAACTAATAAATGTTGATTATAATAAAATGCTGATGGAAAAGTTTTCTCTTGAGGAAATTAAAAATGTGGTCTTTTCAATGGAACCCGAGAAAGCCCTAGGTCCGGATGGGTTTACAATTCTCTTCTTCCAAAAATGTTGGGACATTATGGGCTTTTATGTTTTTCTTGCTTTAGAGGAATCTAGAAGATACATAAATGTATTAAAGGATTTCAATTCCACATTTATTGCTCTCATTCTTAAGAAATATACCCCTTCATCTTTTCATGATTTTATGCCTATAGCTCTTTGTAATTCAATCTATAAAATCTTCACCAAAGCTATAGCTTCTGGGTTGGAAAAAGTACTACCTCTAATCATTTCAGAGGAACAAGGTGGTTTCGTTCCTGGGAAGGACACCCCCAAGGGTGCCATTTTGGCTCATGAGGTCTTGCATTCAGTCTTATCTAAAAAATCTTTAGCTGTGATCTTGAAACTAGACATGTTAAAAGCTTGTGAGAAGGTCAATTGGGATTTTTTAATGAAGGTTCTTAGAAAATTTGGTTTCTCGCAAGCTTGGTGTAAATGGATTCATTCATGTTTCTCAGGGGAAAGCTTCTCAATTATGATCAATGGTTCTCCTCATGGTTTTCTTACCTCCTCCCAGGGAGTGAGACAAGGGGATCCTCTTTCTCCCTCCTTGTTCATAATTTTAGCAGAAGGCTTGAGTAGATCAATAATTTTTGCTCAAAATGCAAGAATTTGGAAAGGTATTTCTATTTGTTCTTTTCCTTTCACAATCTCCCACTCTCTTTTTGCTAATGACACTCTTCCGTTGGGACAAGCCACCATGGTTGAGGCTAAGGTTATGAAAAATATTATTTCAGCTTATTTCTCTTATTTTGGGCAAGTCTGCAATTTTGCAAAATCAAATATTTTCTTTCTAAATGTTGATCCTTTGATAAAAAGGCAATTACTTAAGTTTTGGGGTTTTCAATGTGACTCTCTTCCTTGTAAACATTTGGGAATTCCTTTCTACTTTGGAAAGGAAAAACATGACTTTTGGGACAATCTAATTTCTTCAATTTCTAGCAGAGTTTCTCTTTGGAAATCTAAGTGGCTCTCCTTTGTGGGTATGTGTATGAACATCATGGAATAAACAGGCACTTAAGTGGCAATGAAAATTCAGAAAAATCAGAGTTAGGCAACTTGATGTAAAAATTTGAATAATTTATCTATATTATTTAAAAAATATGTAAGAATAGAATTTGTGGAAAGTTGAATGTAGTTTCTAAACTACTAGATTTATTTTTCTAAAAAAAAAATCTATTTGGTGAAAAATTGAAATTTCAATGCAGTAGCACTAAAATTTCAGGGAAAAAATAATAAGTAAGTGTCTGTCTGACCACCCTAACCATAATAAAATGATAATATATTTTTATAAGATTTTAGATATAAGTAGAGGAATCATGTCTGGATGTGATGCATATCTTTTTGTAATTTTTTTGCAAGTAAATAATTAATTATGAATTTTTTATTACAAATTTTAAAAAATATAAAAAAATCATATGTCTGACCACATTATCTTGGTCAAAACTTCATGATTTTTTTTTTTTTAATCCTATAGTATGTGAAGCATATAATGTGATGCATGTTTTGGATTCAAAAAATGTGATACCGTTTGAAAGCTATAGATTTTTTTCAATCACGCTATCAATCAAGACTTTAGTCGTAATTCTAATAGAAAATGAATAATAATTATTTATTAGATTCAAAGTAAAGTATAATTTATATTGGTGGAAAGCTGAGAAGATCCTTTACAAACCCTTTTCATTTCATCAATTTTGGTTAAAAAAAGTCGTCAGCCACATGGACAAAGTCTGAAAAAGCAAGGTAAGTTGTTAAACACATTTTTTGTGTTGACTTCTTAGGATTGGTAGGTACGAACCAAATTCCAAAGCAAGCCTGAGGCTAATCCCTAGGCATTAAATTTTGGGTCAGACATATCGGATATCCGATATGTTTTAGATATGAGTTCAAAAAATATTATACAATTTATAATATATGATTTAAAAAATGCAATAAAGTTTATAATTTTATATATAATAAACAATATAGTTTATAATGTAATATATAATATACAATTTATGATAATCTCTTAGTGAATTATGTATTCAATATATAATATATTATATTATTATGTATAATATTTAAATATTTTAGTTAATGTATAAATATTTAAATATATATATTAATAATATATAAAATATTTAAATATTATCTCTTTCTCTCTCTCTCTTTCCATCTCTCTCTCCCAAGTCTCTCACTCAATCATTCCTATCTCTCTCCCTCTACGCTCTATCTCTCTCCCAATCCATCCCTCTCTTTCACTAATTCCCTCTATCTCTCTCCCCTCTACCCTTAACCCTAAAACCTTAACCCTTAAACCCTCTACCCTCTACTCTCTCTCTCAAGTTTCTCTCTCCTAACCCCCTCTCCCTCTCTTGGGTCTCTCTGTCACTCACTCCCTCTATATCTCTCCCTCTATCCTTAACCCTAAACCCCAAACCCTAAACCCTCAACCTTTAAACCCTAAACCCTTAAACCCTCTACCCTCTACCATTAACCATATATACCCTTTATCTCTCTCTCACTCCCTCTCTCTCTCAAGTCTCCCTCCTACCCCCTCTCCCTCTCTTAGTTCTCTCTCTCAGAGTCACTCCCTCTATCTCTTTCCCCTCTACCCTTAACACTTAAACCCTCTACCCTTAACTCTCTCTCTCTCTCTCTCTCTCTCTCTCTCTCTCTCTCTCTCTCTCTCCCTCTGCCTCCTACTCTGTAGGTCTCTCTCACTCACTCCCTCTATATCTCTCCCTCTACCATAAACCCTAAACCCTTAACCCTTAAATCTTCTACCCTCTAGCATTCACCCTATATACCCTAGATATCTATATACCCTCTATCACTATCCCACTCCCTCTCTCTCTCAAGTCTCTCCATTCTACCCCCTCTCTGTCTCTCAGGTCTCTCTCTCAAAGTCACTCCCTCTATCTCTTTTCCCTCTACCCTAAACCCTTGACCCATGACCCTCTACCCTCAAGTCCTCCCTCCATCTCTCTCCCTCTGTAGCTATGTATGGCAAGTAAACCTCACCCTCTACTCTATCTCTCTCTAGGTCTCTCACTCCAGTCCTCCTATCTTTTCCCCCACTCCTCCTCCTCTTTCCTTTGAGATCCCTCCTATCTCTCTCCCTCTACATAACCCTAAACCTAAAACCTAAATATGTATCAAACCATCTACCCTCTACCCTCTCTCTCTCCCTCCTTACCCCCTCTCCTAAGCTCCGTCTCTCTCTCTCTCTCCTCCTTTATATCTCCCTCCACATGGCCTAAACCCTGATCATGTGCATTAAAACCCTCTACCCTCTATAATTAACCCTATATACCCTCTATCTCTCTCCCACTCCCTCTCTCTCTCAAGTCTCTTCCTCCTACCCCCTCTCCCTCTATCAGGTCTCTCTCTTAGAGTCACTCCCTTTATCTCTTTCCCCTAGATACTCTTAACCCTTAAACCCTCTACCATCTACCCTCTCTCTCTCTCCCTCCTACTATCCCTCTCCCTCTCTCTCACTCACTCCCTCTATCTCTCTCCCCTCTACCCTTAACCCTTAAACACTAAACACTAAACCCTTATAACCCTCTACCATCAACCATATACCCTCTATCTCTCTCCCACTCCCCCTCTCTCTCTCAA
>CM021104.1:352141346-352162530 GCA_007115665.2 Sequoiadendron giganteum | reverse complement strand
TAACCCTAAACCCTTAACCCTTAAACCCTCTACCCTATACCCTAAACCCTTAAACCTAAACCCTAAACCCTTAACCCTTAAACCCTCTACCCTATACCCTAAACCCTAAAACCTATACCCTAAACCCTTAACCCTTAACCCTTAAACCCTCTACCATAACCCTAAACCCTTCAACCTAAACCCTAAACCCTTAGCCCTTAACCCTTAACCCTTAACCCTTAACACTAGAACCTTAACCCTTAACCATAAACCCTAAACCCTTAACCCTTAACTCTTAACCCTTAACCCTTAACCCTTAATCTTAAACCATGAACCCTTAAACCCTCTAACCTCTACCATTAACCCTTAGGTCTATGTGTGCACAAATCGGATATCCGATTCAAATCAGATATCCTATTTGAATCGGATATCTGATTTGTCACACTAAAATCCTATCGTTACAAAATATTTTAAAATATTTTTCAAATCAGATATCATATTTTATCAGATATCAGATTTGTGGGCCATAGAAAAACCACATGTGGGTCATTTTGTGCATTCCAACGGACCCTAGATTCTATTTGCAGGATTTGCAGGCGATAAACGTGTGGTTTCAAACAAGAAGAGACAAAGATAAAATTTTTGGAGCATCTTCTACTCAAATTAGTAATAAGAAATTATTTTTTAGCATCTTTTATGAGGTATAATGGGGAGAAGCAGCTGTCAGAAGCAAAAACGTAAGAGAAAGCTTACAAAAGAACAAATTGAAGCATATAGACAAAGAGATAGAGAAGGTCATAGGAAGAGAAGACAAGGTATGTTAAATATTGGTGAACCTAAGCCCTATCGTCTTTCAAGTGAAGAGGAAATTGAATATGTTCAAGGTGAAAATGTTGAACATGATATTGAAATTGGGAATGAAAATGTTCAAATTGATATTGAAAATGTTCAAGGTGAAAATGTTGGAATTGAAGATGTTGAACATGATATTCAAATTGGGAATGAAAATATTGAAATTGATAATGAAAATGTTCAAGGTGAAAATGTTGGAATTGAAGATGTTGAACATGATATTGAAATTGGGAATGAAATTATTCAAATTGATATTGAAAATGTTCAAGGTGAAAATGTTGGAATTGAAGATGTTGAACATAATATTGAACCAAGTGTAAATTATGTTTCACTAGATTACATGAGAAATGAAGAACCTTGTGTGGAAGAAAGACATATTCCAAATTCAAGACCTTCAAGAACCCCTAAATGGTTAGTTGAAATTGATGAGAACATTATAAACAATTTTGAAGGCAAGAGGTCACCACGAATTGTTTGGTTGTGGGCTACAAGACTTTTCAAACAATATTTTAGCAATAAGACATTGACTCAGCAATGCCAACTTTTTGTACAATTGCTAAAGATGCAAAAGATGAGACCTTTGCTAGCCAAATTGAAGATTCATGTGAACAAGAAGACCGAAAAAATTCTATTATTGTCAAAAATATTTTTAATGCTCTCAAGTCTATTGGAAAAAATAACAAGGAAAAAGATAAGAGAGCTACTCGGAGAGTCATTACAACCGCCCTAGTAAGCCATCAATTGAAAAAATCTCGCTTTATGAGACAAACTTGTATTGATTTTGACATAAATCCTAAAACTTTGGATAGAGCACTTACAAGAAGAAGAAAAATAGATGATCCTCTTCAAAATGATACATGGGATTTTTCCAGGAGGCTTCCATGTGTTGATAAGAAGCTAACTGATAATGTAAATCAAGTAATTCAACAATTTTGGCATCATTATTCTAGAGTATCACCCAATGCAAAGGATGTTTTAAAGTTAAGAATTGGCAATCGAGACCATACACCACATCCTAAACATTTCTTAGAATCAAGCCAAACAATGTTGTTCAAATTTTTTATTGAAACACATCCAAATATGGAAATCTCGCAAAGGACTTTTGAAGGTTTGAAGCCATTTTATTGTGTGCCTCTTAATATTCATAATACTTGTTGTTGAAAATACCATGTGGAGTTTTCAATTTACCATGAACTATTATTCTATATCCATTCTACTTTGCATACTAATAAAATTTTGCAGAAGTGTGGTGGAATGCATCTTCCGAAATCATCAAGGGACTTGCTAGATCTATTTTTATGTCCTAGAGATGATGGTTGATTTTTCTATAGAAATGTGTTTAAATGCGAAGTGCTCACAATGTGGTGGCTTGTCAAAGTTTGTTCAATGTTTTCATGAGGGTTCCGAACATGAATTTGGAAAGAAGCTTGTTGAGAAAAAGAGATATGAGATAGTCAAATATACTTTGTAGAGTGGAGGTGAAGGTTCTAGATGCGAGTTGGTTACAAAAGAATGCAGTGTTGCTGATTTTATTTCAGATTTTAAGAGCAATATTTTCTATAAGTATGCAAGGCATAGTCATAGGTCTCAGTGGCTGGATCAACAATTTAGGATGTGTAAGGACTCTTTTCCAATTGGCACTATTATATCAGTGGTTGATTTTTCAGAAAACTACACATTGCAACCACAAAATGAGGTACAATCTTAGTATTACAATTCCATTCAAATTGTTATTTTTGTCCACATAACGTTTAGAAATGCACCTAATAGTACAGAGGAGGATCGAAAGATAATCATAGAGTATCATTTTTATATGAGTGATGATAGATCTCACTCGTCTAAGTATGTCCAATATTGTTTCGATAATTTTTTTGAGTTCTTGCAGGAGCATGATATAGCACTGGGCCGACATCTCATTTGGTTAGATAACTGCACAGGTCAATTCAAGAATGCTCGTATGCTTTATAGGTTGATTATATTGCATGTAGAGAGGGGTCAACCTCATATTTGGAGTTTTTTTGAAGCTGGGCATGGGAAAGGGGAGCATGATGGAGCAGGTGCATGTGTAAAGAGAGCTCTAGTTAAGGAGAAATTGAATATTTCATGAGAAAAATTTAGTGATGCATGTTCTATTGTTGATTGGTGTAGTTCAACATTGTCATAGGGAGGGATACTTAATTCAATAGTGTGCATATTCTTTTCGTTAGTTGAGGAGGGTACACCTTGTTATAGGAAAAAATGTTAAGTTGTTGAAGCATTATGCCAAACCAAATATAAAACAACTATGGACACTTAGTAATGTTGATCAAGAAGCAATATTGGATACTCTTAAGCAAAGAGATGACCCTTCAGGCACACTTGAATAGCATATTCAAGAATGGAAGGTACAATGCTTAGGTTCATTAGTGTTCTTTATTTAATACTGATATTTTGTATACTATTACAATGCATGTGTCTTTAATAGTGATATTTTGTATGTAATTTTGTGATAGTGTTGGCACGATTGATCATGGAATTGTTGCAACAATAGCCAGCTTTGATCCTTTCGAAGAGGTATGCGAAAGATTACAATAATATAGATTGGTTATTCAAAGCGTCTTTTATAGTTTGCATTACCATCTCATCATCAATTAGGTCATTTAGAATAATATAGATTGGTTATTCTAAGCATCTTTTATAGTTTTCATTACCGATTCATCATCATTCAGGTTGTTTAGATTAATATAGATTTGTTAGTCTAAGCATCTTTTCTATTGTGACAATATAGATTTCTCATTTGAAAAATTTCACGATATTTTTGGCATGATTGATCATGGACCTATTGCAACAATAGCCGACTCTAATCCTTTCAGAGAGGTATGCGACAAATTACAATAATATAGATTGGTTATTCAAAGCATCTTTTATAGTTTGCATTACCATCTCATCATCAATTAGGTCATTTAGAATAATATAGATTGGTTATTCTAAGCTCATCTTTTATAGTTTTCATTACCAATTCATCAACATTCAGGTTGTTTAGATTAATATAGATTTGTTAGTCTAAGCATATTTTCTATTGTGACAATATAGATTTCTCATTTGATAAATTTTGCGATATTCCTGGCATGATTGATCATGGACCTGTTGCAACAATAGGTAGCTCTGATCCTTTCGGAGAGGTATGCAACAGATTATAATAATATAGATTGGTTATTCTAAGCATCTTTTCTATTGTATGTATTTTAACTGCTACCTTGATGGTTTGTACAAGTGCTTGTCAATCCAGAATGTCAACATACTACTCTTGTGGAAGACTATGCCCTGAATGCCTCCAATAGGCAAATTTTGTGAAATTTGAATTTTCAAATGTGAAACAATGTAAAAAGGTCATAACTCTGTATGGCATAATCTATATCCAGTGATGTTTTTTGAAATATGGGTCAAATGTCTGGCATTGTATAAAGGGTATGTTCAAAATGTAAAAGGGTCTGTATTTTGGAAACTCATAGGTTGAAATAGTCATACAAGTGTATGCTTTGTTACTATTATTGGGACAATTCTATAGGAGCTTTTTGTACTTAATCGAGCTACAACCAGAGGTTTTCTTCCTAGTTCTTTCTAGCCAGTATGCTTGCTTGAACAAGGTTTTGTAATATCTCATATATATATATATATAGTAAATTATAGTGGCTTGCCACTTTTGCCAAAAAAAATGTAAAAAGGTCATGTGAAGGTCATTTCCAATGTAATTGAGTCTTTGATCTAGCAAAGTGGAAACAAGGTATTTGGGTGTGCATGATGTTCAATTTGATTGGGTAATATTTTTCTGATGCAAGAGCTAGGTGGCTTTAAACAACACAATTATAATTAAAGATGATTCAAACTCCATTTTGATCCTCAAACCCAAAATTGGGTGCAACTTCACTAAAATAGGCCCATTTTACAAAGAGACTCATATTTAAACACTTCCCAAACCTGAAATTTTGATGGGGCAGCATTAAACATCCTGCCAAAACCACATTTTTTTGGTGAGATACGCTTTCTAAAGCTCTATTTCAACAAACCCTCATTTTTAGCAACTTTCATGAGGTTTTTAAGGAAATCAAAGTTTCCAACCTTGCCACATGCTCTAAACTCATCAAACACATCTATTAGGACTTGCACAAGCTTGATCCAACCTTAAATATTTTTTCCCCCACGTTTCATTGACATTAGCATGTTGTAACAACCATTTTTCACTTAATTTCACTCATTTTTTCCATGCATGGCAACTCACCAACTCAACTACAGACCTTTCCAACTCTTTAAACCCACATATTCACCTTATATAGTCCTAAATACATCTACCATGGCCATACCATCAAGCTACAAACTGTACAATAGATGGTATGGCCTTTTAGCACTTTAGACTCTTAAGGGAAATCACCAATCCAATGTAGCTTAGAGCGATTCAACATATTTGGGTGTAAAAGAGGACCATCCCTAGCATAACTGTACCCATCCGAACATGTTGGAACAGTCCATTTGGTTGTACGAGTTGGAGAATGAAAGTTGCACCACTTTGCAACTTTACACTGCTTGCATTTCACAACTTTTCCCTCAATTGAAAACTCATCACCAGAGGAAAATGCCTCTGAGATAGCAAAAACTGAGAGAGTTTATTTTAGATGGTCCCAACATGATCCCATAGCCTCAGACGAAGGGTCTATAAACTTCACTTTTTTTGATAAATAGCCCTTCAAAGATTGTTGTCTTTTAGCACTTTGGACTCTTAAGGGAAATCGTCGGTCCAATATATCTCAGAGTGATTCAGCGTATTTGGGTGTAAAAGAGGACCATACCTAGCGTAAATGTACCCATCTAGACATGTTGGAATGGTATGTTTGGTCGTTCGAGTTGCAGAATGAAAGTTGCACCACTTTGTAACTTTACACTACTTGAATCTGATAATTTTTCCTCAATTAAAAACTCGTCACTACGAGAAAACACCTTTGAGATAGAAAAAATTGAGAGAGGTTATTGTAGACAGTCCCAACATGATCTCATAGCCTTAGATAGAGAGTCTGTAAGCCTCACGATTTCTGAGAAAAATCCCTTAAAATATTGTTTCCTTTTAGCACTTTGGACTCTTAAGGGAAATCATCAGTCCAATGTAGCTGAAAGTGATTCAGCATATTTGGGTACAAAAGAGGACCATCCATAGTGTAAAATTACCCATTCAGATGTGTTGGAATAATCTATTTGGTCGTACAAGTTGGAGAATGAAAGTTGCACCACTTTGCAACTGTACACTGTTTGAATTTCACAATTTTTCCCTCAACTGAAAACTCATCACCATGGGAAAACACCTTTGAGATAGAAAAATTGAGAGAGGTTATTGTAGATGGTCCCAACATGATCCCATGGCCTCAGAAGAGGGTCTGTAAGCATCACTATTTCTGAGAAATAGCCCTTCAAAGATTGTTGTCTTTTAGCACTTTAGACTCTTAAGGGAAATTGTTGGTCCAATATAGCTTAGAGTGATTCAACATATTTAGGTGAAAAAGAGGCCATCCCTAGTGTAAATGTACCCATCCAGATGTGTTGGAACATTTTTTTTGGTTGTACGAGTTACAGAATGAAAGTTGCACCACTTTGTAACTTTACACTGCTTGCATCTGACAATTTCTCCCTCAACTGAAAACTCATCACCATGAGAAAACACCTCTGAGATAGAAAAAACCAAGAGAGGTTATTGTATATGGCCCCAACATGATCACATAGCCTTAGATGGAGATTCTGTAAGCATCATGGTTTATGAGAAATAGCCTTTCAAAGATTGTTGTCTTTTAGCACTTTAGACTCTTAAGGGATTTCGTCGATTGAACGTAGCTCAAACTGCTTTGGCCTATTTGGGTGTGAAATGGGACCATATGTAATCTAAATGTAGCCATATGGAAATGATGTAATAGTTGGTTTGGTCATACGAGTTGTAGAACAAGATTTATTTATACCCTTACAAGTAGTTTTCAGCCTCCAACTGAACTCCAACGTTGATTTTCATGTGAAAAAAAGCCATGAGACCATAGCTTGTTGATTTATTTTTAATGGAAACTAGTGGACAGAAGAGTTAAATTCTTCACAAACTTGGTTTCAAGTAATTTCATTCATTTTTGTGAATTTAAGAGGCATTTTACTGGAGGTCAGTCTGTGAGCCCTGTTCCAAGGGTTTGAGTGCATTTAAAATGGACTCTTAAGCCTTCCACCCACTGTATGATACTATAAATCGATGGATAGGCTTAGTTAGGATAGATAAATATGTTTTCATTATTTCTTGTGCAGGGAGGTCAACATTATGATTTTTGGTGATGCCCTAGATGGCATTCGGGGTGTTTTTGCACGAAAAAGTGAGGTTAGAGAGGGTAAAAGTGGGAATTATTTGAGTGTAGTCACTTTTCTTGTTCTTTTAAGCTTGTGCAAGGTTATTCAAGTGTTTTTTAGTTTATGGTAAAGTCTAGGGAAGTCTGCAAGTAAGTTTTTCAATAAACCCTTGCCAAATTTGAGCAATTTGAGGGTTTTATGGAATAAGGTCTTAGAGGGAAAGTTCCAGAGGATAAATGGGAAAATTTGAGGTTTTTTCATCTATTGAGTGCTGACCCAACAATTTTTAGGGTTTGTGAAGTGTTCCAAGGGTGGTTTCTTTGGAAATTTGGCCTATTTGGCTAGGTTTAGCAGCGTAGTTTGCATGATTTGTGAAAGTTGTTCCAAAGGAGTCCTATGTGAGTTGGATGTATGTTGAAGGGGACTAAAATGGGTGTCTAGAATCATGATTAGTCATAGGAGTTGTTAAAGAGATCTGAGAGTTAAGTTGAGAAACTTGTTTAGGAATCCCTTGTATTATGAAAGTGAATGGTTTTCCATCCTTGGTTGCATCAACTAACCATCAACTAGTCCTCTATTTCTAAGGTGCTCCTGCACCATTTTCCAAGCATCCATATATCTTGTTTGAAAGAACCTATTTTAGGCTTTTAGCCATAGCAACAAGGTAGTGAATTGTTTGATAAAATGCCTTGGTAGACATGAAAAAAGTGGTAGCATATAGAAGGTCATGAATTATTTGAAAAAATGCCTCAAAAAAAGGTGGTCTCATGGTGATGGAATGCCATGAAAATCTATAGCAATATTCTTGTCATGGAATTCCATCACCATGAGACCACATTTCTTTGAGGCATTTTCTTTAAATATTTCATTGCCTTATCTATATTATTGCTTACTATTATGCTTTGTTAGATTCTTTCCAAGCATCCATAGCTTGTTCGAAAGAACTCGTTGTAGGCTTTTAGCCATAGCAACAAGGAAATTAAATTTTTGATAGAATGCTTTGATAGATATGTATGAAAAATGTGGTAGCATAGACAAAGCAGTGAATTATTTGAAAAAATGCCCCAATGAAATGAGGTCTCATGGTGATGGAATGCCATGATAATCAACAAGGCAGTCAACTATTTGAAAAAATACCTCAAATAAATGAGGTCTCATGGTGATGGAATACCATGAGAATCAAAATTTCTTTTGATTGTCACGACATTCCATCACCATGAGACCTCATTTCTTTGAGGCATTTTTTCAAACAATTCATTACCTTGTCTATGCTATTGCTTACTATTATGCTTTGATAGATTTTTTCCAAGCATCCATAGCTTGTTTGAAAGCACTTGTTTTAGGCTTTTAGCCATAGCAACAAGCCAGTGAACTATTTGATAAAAAGCTTTGGTAGACATGTATGAAAAATGTGGTAGCATAGACAAGGCAATGGACTATTTGAAAAAAAGCCTCAAATAAATGTGGTCTCATAGAATTCCATGATAGGAAAATGCAATTGACAACTTCTCCTAGTTATTAGTTATGCAATGTGAAGTAATTGCATAATTGCTTAGGTTGACTTTGTAAAAACTATATTGTAATTGAAATTTTTTCATCTATCAACATCTAGTTGTTAGTTATGCAATGTGAAGTAATGCTTTGAGTTTGAAAGATGTGCAATGCAATGTAATCAATGATATGAATATAAACTACATAATATAACCTTTCTTTTTTATGCTATTATACATTGATATTTAACCATTGCTCAAGATTAAATTTTCAAAGAGTTTAATCATGCACATGAGGAACAAATTAAATTTTGATTGTCAACTTCTATATATCAAATTGTCCAATAATCAAGTGAATGTACATATACAAAAATGGATCATTGCCAACTCAAACAAAGTTTTACAAAATGTGGCATATGCCATCTCAATATCTATTCAAAATTTACATGCCAAAATGTCTATCTCATCCTAAACTACTAGTGGATCATCAAAATGGAGCCTCTTTGAAGCACTTGTTGGCTCTGAAGGTAGCTACACAAGAAAAATTCAAACTACAATTGAGATTAGTTATACTATATAATTTAAAATCGAATAATTAACATCAAAGTCAATATACATTGAATTTTAATTGGGCTATAAAATTGAAATCTTGATTACCTAAAATATACATCTCTTCAAAGGGTCAAGAGTCCTAGAATATTCCCCTCTCAAAGAACCAACCAAACGAACTTTTCAAATGTTAATTTATATATGTGAACAAAAACATAAAATTGATCCAAGTTAGCATACGATGGTTGGTAATAAGAACATATTTAACAAACAAAAAATAAAATAAACACATACCTCTTTAGGCTGATCTTTTTCTTTATCTCCTTCAAGTGTTTCGACACCTCCTCCTTGAGGTGTTTCAACACCTACTCCTTGAGATGTTCCAATACATACTCCTTCATGCATTTTGACACTTGTCAACAACGATGTATAGCTCATAACTGCCTATATATAAAAAATGACAAGTACATATGAAACTACCAATCTATGTCGATGTATGTATAATCAATATAAGATCTTAAAAATCTTAATTCAATCGAATTTGAGTTAAATTACCTTCCCCTTATCTAACTTTGCACCTCCATAGTATGGACAAGGCTACACCTTGCTCGCACTAGGTATTTCCTACAAGAGGAAAATAAGATAAGCATATAAATTATTATATAATTTCATTAATGACAATTCAAATGATAGGAAAGTATATAATAAAAAAATATAAACGAGTGAGTGTGAAAATATATACTGTGTGCATGTCGAGGCCAAATGAAATGGCCCTAAGGGTGCTATCAATCACCTGTGTGAGATCCTCCTCAGACATCAACTGTTAAATAGACCATGTAAATAAATTTTAGTACTTTATACTCTCTTATTAATATTCATTTAAAAACAAATGCAAGTTATGAATTTACAACTTAAATCTTACTTGTGTAACTATTCCAACGTCCCCCTCTCTATCAGGAGAGGAATCTATAGGGTGCACTCCACTCCCCTACGTTTGATCTATAATTTCCACATCATGGAGGTCATAATCAAAAGTGTCCAAGGGATGCTCAACGGGTTGTACAAGAGGACCCCAGCATATCTGGTGGCACATAGTGCAAGTATGTGGCAAACAAATATGTGGACCTGAGGAGGATGATGCAGTAACACTCGAGCCATCGCCAACATCACCAGAATGTGGTTGAGCTACTATAGAAGCATGGGAAACCAAATGACCACTCAAAGAGTGAATAGCCTGAATAGTCTGTGTGGTTGTATCTTGGATAATATTTGGATGATATACTGGAGGTGGAAAAGGAAGGGGAGGAGGAGGAACATATGGGTGTGGGACTACTCTAATTTCCCTTGGTCTATCCTAGGGCATACCTCCACCGACGCCCTGGAAGGGTTTAATGTCAAATTAATTGACATGATGCCCTAACACAAACTCAACGCATAATTTTTTAGTAAAGTAAAATGGTATATCACAATTGATGTTCGGTGGTTTATAAAAAACCATACACCAATGATCCCAAAAGATATCTACAATTTCCCTATTTGTGCACCATTTTATAGAAAGTTTTGGTTTATTAACATTAACTGGCAAACCAATGCAGGGGTTAACGAATAAAGAGGCTATTTGGGATTTTTTTATTTGGAGATCTTTCACATCATCGTAAGACAATCCACATGCGTAATATTTGTTGGTATGTGGTGAATGATCATGCTATATTGTACACTCTTCATGTATCCTTGTCGGGGTCCGGGGCCGAGCCAGGCCCCAAGCGAGGGTTTGGAGGCAACAACCCTCGAGAATTTTTTTTTCACCTTTTTTCGCTTCGTCACCAAAAAAGAAAAAGACCAACTTTGTAAACCCTAATTTCTAGAAGCTTCTAAAAGCTTTTTATAAGTTGTTGGGATGGGGAGTTGTAGCATGGCATTTTTGCGATATTGTAATATTTTTTGCACTGGATAATAAAATCATTGGATGGTTGCGGTTTGGTGGATGTAGCCCATATTGGGTGAACCACGTTAAATTCTCTATGTTATAATTTTATGTGTGTGGTTTATTTTTTGTTTTATTGATAAAATTTGCATTTAACTTTTAGATATCTGCCTTTCTAACCCTAACAATATTCTCTCATGTCTTCTCGCCATGAATGAAAGGCATTATGTTGGGTGGAGAGGGTTTCTATATTTTTAATTATTTCCTTCAATGTGTTTGTCATCTTGGAGAATCGAGGGATTCTCTTATAAACATCACAAATGCCCCTCAATTGCTCCAATTTTTCACCAATTAAGTCTTCAATTGATGGTTGTGGAGATGGTGGAGCGTTTGGCATTTGTGCATTTTCATTCTCAGCCATAATACCTAATTAAAGTTAAAAACTAATTAATCTAATTGAAATTACACAATATAAATGAAATTATTGTCAAAAAACCCTAGTTTTTAATAAAAATCCAAACAAAACCCTACTTTTTCACAAAAAATCCATAACAAACTCAAGTTTTTAATAAAAATACATCAACAACACTAGTTTTTAATCAAAATCCATTAAAAACATTAAATTTTAATAAAAATCCATTCTCAACTCTAGTTTTTAATAAAAATCAATAAAAAACCCTACTTTAAAAAAAAAATCCATAAAAACTACTTAAAATTATACAAATCTAATTGAAAAATCGACTAAAACAATTTTTTTTCCAAAAAATTACCTTTGGAATCGGATATTTGTTAAAATTGGATCTCTAATATCAAGAAGTCATTTTCACTATGTGCCTACAACCTCTTCAAAATGAGTAAAATAATTTTAAAAGCCCGTTGTTTTGTATTTATAGGTAGCTCAAATCGGATACCTGATTTGAATTGGATATCCGATATGTAAATCTTGGTTTGGGCATTGCTTTGGAGCAATGTACTGACACCCAAGCTAGAAAAAATTCAACTCGGGATTTCCACGTTTTTGGGTTGATGCAAAACATAATTTTTTTCCCATTGCCAATTTTTGGCCCATCATGATCTTGCACATACCTTTGTGGGAAAATTAATCATGATCAAATCTGTTCTTTGTGTTTTACCAATTTATTTGATGTTGGTTTTAATTTTTCCCAAGGGGAAAGGTCAAATCCTTCAAAAAGTTCTTAGAGATTTTCTTTGGTTGGAAAATGTGATAGCTAAAAATAAATTACCTCTGGTTGCTTTGGGACACTATTTTTGAACCTAAAATCTTTGGTGGTGCTAGTTTGAGAAATACTTTTCTCCAAAATAAAGCTCTAGGAGAAAAATTGGTGTGGAAAATCTACACTAAGCCTGAAACTAAATGGTGTCAATTAATGAGAAATAAATACTTGGATTCTCTTGATAGAGAAAGAATCTTCACTGAAAAGTAGCTTCCCAAGGGCTCTAAGATATGGAATTTTATCTCCTCTTGCAAATCAATTCTTCTTTCACACCTTTCTTGGGTGATTAACAATGGGGAATGATACCTGGAATGGACACAAGCCTCTTCATCATTTGTGGGATTGGAATTAGATTGAATCAGAATTAAGATCTAAATGGTGTCATAAAGTAAGAGATTATATAGATTTTGATCCTTCCAATCCTTTCATTTGTAAATGGAAAGACTTCAGTTTTCTTCAAGTGCCATCTCATGTAAAAACCTCTTTAAAGTCTGAATTGGACAAGAGACAACTCTATCTATCAAATAAAAAGGATGAAATAATTTGGATTGAGTCTAAATCAGGGCAATATAATGTCAAATATGGCTACACCTCTCTTGTTAATGCTAACCATAGAATATCTATTCCTATGAAACTTTGTTGGGGTCCTCACATTCTTCCTAAGGCAGGTGCATTTGCTTGGTTAGAAATTAAAGACAAAATTTTAACTGGCATGATATTAGACAGATTGGGCATCACTAATCTTTTTCCTTGTGTAATGTGTGGGAAATTCTTTGAATCTACTGATCATCTTCTTCTAAATTGTGAATTTTCTCAAAGTTGTTGGTATTGGCTTCTTAATAATCTTGGATGGTCAAGCCCTTTGCATAACTCTTTGTATCTCCATTTTTTGTCTTGGCCATCATTGTTTCCTTCTTCGATATTCTCTTCTATTAGGGACATTAGTCCTTCCATTCTAATATGGAATATCTGGTTAGAAAGAAACAACAAATTTTTTAGAAAGAAATCTTCCACTTTGCCCCAGATTATTCAAAAATTTGAAATCTCAATCTCGAAGGTAACAAATTCTGCCACATTTAAGAAATCTCTTTCAAATAGATTCTTTTCTGAGTGGGATTCCTTTATTCTGAAAATGTGGTATTTCTTAAAATCTCTTAAGGTGGGCTCTGTTTATCACAAGACCTTTATCTCCAAAAGAAGAACTTTCTCTTGGTCTCCTCCTCCCCCTGGCTTCATCAAACTAAATTTTGATGGAGCCTCCAGGGCTAACTCGGGGAAATCAATTATTGAACTGTTGTATTGAGAAACTGGAATGGGAATTTTATAAAAGTAGCTTGTGATCAAATTTTGGATGGCACCAATAATGTGGCTAAGATTAGAGCATTAATCTCAGTCAAAATCTCGCCAAAAACCTTTCAATATCTCATATCTTTATTGAAGGTGATTCAATGACAACAATTTCAGCTTTAAGGAATTGTGGTACTCCTTCATGGCATTTAGGGGTATGTGTAGGATCATGATGGATTAAAAAGTGGCGATATCTAAGTGATATGATGGCCCATGTGGCTGACGAATTTTTTTTTACCCAAAATTGATGAAACAAAAAGGGTTGTTAAAGGATATTCTCATCTTTCCACCAATATAGATTATACTTTACTTTGAATTTAATAAATAATTATTATTCATTTTCTATTTGAATTATGACTAAAGTCTTGATTGATAGGCTAATTGAAAAAATTCTATAGCTTTCAAACGGTATCACATTTTTTGAATCAAAAACATGTGTCACATTCTATGCTTCACATACTATAGGATTAAAAAAAAATATCGAATTTCATGAAGTTTTGACCAAGTTAAGGTGGTCAGACATACGATTTTTTATATTTTTTAATACTTGTAATAAAAATTTCATAATTAATTATTTACTTGGAAAAAAATTACAAAAAAATATGCATCACATCGGGACATGAGTCCCCTACTTATATCTAAAATCTTATAAAAAAATATTATCATTTTATTGTGGTTAGGGTGATCAGACAGACACCTACTTCTTATTTTTTCCCTGAAATTTAAGTACTACTCCATTGAAATTTCAAATTTTCACCAAATAGATTTTAAAAATAAATAAATAAACCTAGTAGTTTAGAAACTACATTCAATTTCCTACAAATTCTTTTGTTATATATTTTTTAAATAATATAGATAACCTATTCATTTTTTTACATCAAGTTGCCTAACTCTGATTTTCTGAATTTTATTGCCACTTAAGGGCTTATTTTTCCATGATGATCCTACACATACCCTTAGATTACATTCTTGAGTTCATTCTCTTGCATCTCGATGATTACCCAAGTTACACTATTGCTCATTGTTATAGGGAATCAAATTTTTTAGCTGAATTCTTGGCCAATAAAGCCATTGATGTGAATCTTTCCTCCCGTGAATTCTCATCAGAGGAATGCAATCTTCTCTTTCACAATCTTCATCAATGACTTTGTCTTGCATACGGATTTTATGGTTTCTTATTAAATTTCCTTTCTCATCCTTTGTCAACCCTTGGTGATCATAGCACTATTTATTGTGAAGTGGCCATTAGAGATATATAGTGAATGGGAATTTTTTAATCCCTAGCCATTGATTTTGAATTTGTATGTAATTATTGGCATCCATTATTGGCATTGGTTATTTCATGTGGTAATCATTGAATTTCTTTACATTTGAAATTTCTTGCGACTCGGCTTGTCACATGATGATTATCGAGAATTAAAGGTCTTGTCAATGTTTAATTTTAATTCAATACTGACCGCATCCCCTTCCTATAGGCACACATTATATATTTGTCATTGCCAAGAATTTAATTGATATGTGTACTGCTCTGTTGCTTCATTCAGTTGCATTTTCCTCTGATCAAACATTCTCAAGGATTATTCAGATTTATTTCATTGTCATTAAAAGATTTTTGTATTGTTGGCTCCATTTGCATTGGCGGCGGTCCGGATTTCTGGGGCTAAATTTGGAAATGTTTCTACTTCGCTTCCTTTAGTGTCAGACCAAGAGAGATTGCTCTCATGATTGGACATTGGAAGAAACCATTCTATGATTTAGTGGATGTTATTTGCTTGAAGACTCCACCATTCTATTTATTTTCCAAGACAAACACTTGACACTATTGCAACATTTGATGGTACTCGTTTTCTCTGGATTATTAATTGTGCATGGATTCGAGAAAATTAAAGGCTTTATGTTGGTTATGGCGGTTCCCATTTTATGCATCTTTTATATCTTTGCTTCTTCATACTTCTCTGGTTTTTGGGTTTGCAAATGGACAATCTCTTCAAGGTTTTGGCTTCTCCTTGCATCCACGATGTAAGATTTGATTCTCCATGCACAGAGGAAAATCTTTGAAGGGCTTTCTCCTTCCAATGTAAGTAGGTATTTGATGCAATTCAAATAGTTTTGGGTTTTGACTGGTTAGACATGCACACAATGATTTTTCCATACAAAATGGCCTCCCAGTTTGCTTCAAATTTGATGGACATTTTGGGAGATATTGAGATGGTCAAATTCCTAGCGGGCACCTACCTTTTGCCGCATGCATTTCCACTTTCTTCTCTTCAACCAGCATTGGAGAGATATGATATCCTTCAAGGATCAAGTCTAGTAGGAGGAATTATTAGCAAACAACATCTTCTTACTGACTATCATCTCTCCAAACTGCTTTCGACAATGACATATGGATTGCTAAATGAAAGTAATAGTGAATTCAAGGTTCATGTTAGGCTCTTATCTCCACAATATGGTAATTCAATTAGTGATCCAATTTACATGATGTATAAAGCAATTTGCCTTCTGATTCAACATGCCATTGCTGAACCTCATGATGAACCCCATTTTCCCCCACCTTCTGATATTGCTTCCTCTGAGGGAAGCATGACTTGAGGGATTCTTCCTCAATCTTTCATTTTAAAATTTTGGTCGCATTTCATTGCTTATCCTCATTCATGGAATCTCTATCATTTTGGAAGAATTTGGTCTCTTTGGTATCTTTTTGTAGGTCTTCTGGTCTTCGAGATGGAAGAACTTCAGTATACATTGCTTCTCCTCCATTTCTTGTTGGATTTTTGGACTCCATATACTTCTTGTTGTGTTGTATCTTTCTTTTGGATATTTCACCACTATTTTGTATTATCCTCCTAGTTCTTTGTCTTTTCAAACTCTCTTGCCTTGGCCTAATTGGCTTGATTTTGTAATATTCGGAGCTGCACTTTTGATCTCCTTTGGCAACTCCTCATCCTTATGTAACACGTTTTTATATCAATAAAATTTGTGGCTCAGCGCAAGGGAAAAAATGCAGATCTCTTATACACAAAATTTTGAGCACAAGAACAACATTGGCTAGATTTGTCCATTGTAGTTCTAGAATTGTATTATCTTGTATCTCTTTTTGAAATGACTAATCAGTGTCTAAGCGAAAGCATTCACCTGATTTTCTTCTTCCTGCTTTGCCTGATCTCTGCTGAGCAGATGCCTTGGAAATTGGAATGACGGTCAAGGACTCCATGCATGTATGAGGATCATATGGTTCTTGCTTACAGTATCCAGGATCAGTAACATACTTTATTCCATCAATAGTAAATGAGAATTTTGCTATATTTGTTGCCAATATCACCTTTGAAAGCATGGGTAGGCAATATTTTTGTTTGATCCTTAATGTTGTTAGATATTCTTTTCTGCCTAGTATAAGTCTTTTCCAAATTTTTGTTTGATCCTTAGTGTTGTGAGACATTCTTTTCTACCTAGTATTCTTTTCCAATACATCATTATCTAATATGTAGAGAAATTCAATTTGATCCTTTAAAAAATAGTCACAGTCATCTTGAGGCTTTTTCTTGTCTGATGCTCCAGATTTTATTATTCCTTTTCCAATGTGACTTTTTCCTCAAGTCTCTTGCCATGACAATGTTTTTACCTTGTCTTTAGAGCCGTGCTCTAGGTATTGTTGCCTTGTAACAGAAAATATTTTCTCTTTGTTAACCTTTCCTCCTCCATCATAGGCCTTGGAATGGAATAGTAAGCAATATTGTTCAATTTCTTACCTAGCTCCTTTGTTAAATTGTAAGCAACTCTCTTGTACCCAATTTTCTGTTTTTGTTTGGTTATCAATTTTACACCAATATTCTTTGTTTTGTTGACATGTTTTTTCAGTCACAATCAATTTAGATAAAATTTAAAAAATAAATTTATCTATTATATTTTCTGAAACAAAATTACATTATCTCAAAGCTGGACCTTGACACACTAGATAACTCAAATATTCATTATGTAATGTTTAACAAAGGAGTTTTATGGTTGGAGAGTCTAGGAACAAGATGAATTTAATCTTTACCTGAATATTGCACAAACACACAAAGAATTTGCAATCTAATACCATAACAAGTTTGTATTTCATCAGAATTACTCACAATTACATAAAAACAAATATAGAATTCAAAATAATTTTTTATTCTATGAAAGAAATTATTCATATAAAAACAATAGTGCAATGTTATAATATTTCATATAATTAAAAATATTTGTAATTCAATATTGCAATTACAAACCTACAAGTATATCTGAACAATATTAAGTGACCTAAGTGAATGGAAAACATGAAGTGAAATAATGTCATTTCTTCACTATTTACTCCATAGTTATCTACAATTTCCTATTTCATATTTGGCTGACTGTTGGTAAAGATTTTCTTAGACATAAATGTTTCGCAAATACTTGATGAAAATAAAAGTTTTACAAATATCCTACAAAGTGAAGATGGAGACCAAAATCTTGCATGGGAAGTTGGAGACCTGTTGATGCGTGTTTTGTGACACACCAAACACTATAGAATAAAGTATCCATAGACGCTCTATCCTCTCTTGAAAAACTACCTCTTGTGTTAAGATTGCGAGAAAGGTCACACGGTAATTCCAATGTTTCAAAATTGGGGTGCGGATAAGCTTTGTGGTCGTTGTGATTTGCAAGTAACCCAAGGGAATTTACTTCAGTAAGTCACTTGAAAGCAAGGGATTGAATGCAGTGTTGTAATTTTTTGGGACTTTTCGATGTTGGATAAAAAATTAAAAAAAGAGTGAGGGTTAAGAAATCCTATACTAAACCTATGGAACTAAGACACTGCAAAGATTGAATGAAACTAATAACCATGCTTTGTTTCGCCACGTAAAACGACAACTACGCAAAAGCGGGTGCAATCTTCTAGGATCTGTGCTTAAGATTTTCTAATACAAACAATACCATCAATAGAACAATACTATTTGAAGCAAACTTTGAAGCTTCCACATTTAAAGGCTCAGTCTAACTTTACGCATCAAATGAAAAGAATCCATTCAAAGAAAGTATGAGCTAAGTTACACCAATCTTCACTATCAATCTTTCGTTCCACTAATATTCAAATAAATTTCTAATCTAGAACAATTCTATGAGAAAGAGAAAGTACGTAACCATGCAACCATCTGACCATAAAAGGATTCAAATCATCTCATGCAATTATGAACTTCATTATCATAATAGTTTTTCTCAACAATTTCATAAAACTCTCCTCTTATTTCTATGCTCTACACTTTAAATCTCTAATCTAACTTCTAATCTCTCTGATTTTAAATGTTATTCTCTAATTTCTCCTCCTTCTAATTTCCTTTCAAATGAAAGTGGAGGGGTACTTATAGAATTCTCAAATACAATGAATGACTGAGATCAAATCAAGATCAATGGCCCAGATTTAAACAAGAAAACCCTAATTAGGGTTGCCAAAACATCAACTAGTTGACAAGCAAATAAGTCATCCACTGTGAGTTGTGTCCTTATCAGCTTCCGCAATATTTCGTCCGATGAATCTGGACACAATGGCGCCAACCTCCTCAATGCTAATGTCCAGCAAGGCATTGGCTGTGTACTCCAATAGGTCTAAACTGTCTACACAATCAATAAAGACAACTGTCCACTCTGATTCATGTTGCAAGAAGGTATTCCGGATAGTCAAGAGGACAAATGCCTTAGTCAAATTTTCTCCCAAGATTGGCATGATGGAGAAAAAATTTTGGACTTCCTTTTGCATATTGCCCAGCCACAAGTCATTTTCCCAGATGATGTCCTTGTCCAACACATCTACTACCATATGGAAAATATTATTTTGAATACCCTTCACTTGCTCATCAATTTTGGCACTTTTCGCCTTAGCCTTTTCCAACACTTCCCCATGTGAGACCAATGCACAATACCAATTTTTGAAGTCGTATGCCGCTCAGCTATAATAATCTCCTCATCGATCAACCTTTGCTTAGGGATTCTCCTTATGTCCCAAAGACATGAAATGATTCTATCTTGGATGTCCTGGAGTCCGTCCCATGCTTCAGCCAAGTTTGTAACTCTTGTGAGTAAGGAAGAAGTTTTCCCATGAGCATGTGCCAACTTCTCCACGAATGCCATTACTTCTCCCTCTTTCCCTGCCATCCATTCCTTTGTTTCTTTGGTAGTAGTCAATTCCTTCTCAAGATTTTCTATCGGCTCCTATGATGCCTTTGGGAGTAGAGGGGTTGATTGGTCACCTTGGTTGAGTGGCCTTGTCAAATGTCAGATATACTCATTTAGGCGCTCAACCTCCATCTTATATTATTTTATCTTTAAAGTCTCCTTTTCTAACCTGGATTTGATGGTAGAAACGGAGTTATCCAGGTCTTCTACTTCCTGTTCTTTTGTTGTTGGACCAATGCCAATGATCGTAATGGCATACTCAGCTAGATTAATCACATCTTGTGGCTTCTCAACTGTAGGTACTGGGTAAACCCATAATAGTGGTGTACAATTTTGATGAGGAGGGAAATTTGTAAAAATTCTCACACATTTGAAATTTCATGTTTTTAAGGGTTCATTCGAAATAGGGGGTTTGCACGAACCCAAAAGAGGGGTTCGATCAAACCCCTAGTTCGAGCGAACCCCCTTTTGCATGGTGGGTTTGCTCGAACCCTATGATGTCACGTTTCTTCATAGAAACGAATGGAAAATTCAATAAAAGGGGGGTTTGAGCGAACCCCCCTTTGAACGAACCCCCCTTCACCCTTTCGAGCGAAGGGGGTTCATTCGAAGGGGGGTTCCCTCGAACCCCCCTGTTTTGCCCTTCTCCCCCTCTTCCACCAAATTTTAGAAAATTTCTATCCTTCGAAGCTTGGGTTGAGGATGAAAATGGAGGAGACCTCACAAACCCAACTAGAAGATGGTATTCCTCTAGATGATCTACCCAATGAATTAAATTTTAATATGTTTTGGTTTTATTATGTATGTGTTTTTTTAGTTTTATTAAACATAGGTTTTTAACCAAAAATGAAGTTCTCCGTTTTGCACATGTGGAAAAATAGCAGATTATCAAAATAAAATTTTTAAAAATATGTTGAGGCTGGGTATTGATGTCCTTGATCCATTAAAAAAAAAGTGAATTTAGATTCATACAAAAAGACATGTTGTACTCTGATCCGCCTATGTCAAGAATTACCATTGGTTTTGACTTTGAAAGCGTGATAAGGAAAAAATATTCAATAAAAAATTATGAGATCAAATGAAAGTGCTAGATATCGTACTTACAAATCTAAATTCGAAAAAATTAGAATTTTATCCTTAATACAAAAAAATTATGTTGTATACGGTGAGCGTCACTTTTAAAAAATGTTGTTTTTTGAAAAAAACTAGTTTTCGTGGGAGATAGAAAAAGAAGTGCAATCTTATTCCAAAAAAATTGAAAAAAATATCTTTAGAATCTATAGACAAAA
>CM021104.1:352061490-352141246 GCA_007115665.2 Sequoiadendron giganteum | reverse complement strand
GAAATAGGCCTTCCAAGATTGTTGTCTTTTAGCAGTTTGGATTGTTAAGGGAAATCATTGGTCCAATGTAGCTCAGAGTGATTTTTTCGTATTTGGGTGAAAAAGAGGACCATACCTAGTTTAAACGTACCCATCCAAACATTTTGGAATAGTCTGTTTGGTCATACGAGTTGAATAATGAAAGTTGCACCACTTTGCAACTTTACACTACTTACATTTTGCAACTTTTCCCTCAATTGAAAACTCATCACCACAGGAAAATGCCTCCGAGATAGCAAAAAATGAGAGAGGTAATTGTAGATGGTCCCAACATGATCCCATAGAGGTTACTGCCCTTCTACACTCTGGACTCTTAAGGAATTTTGTTGATTGATCGTAGCTTAGACTGCTTCGGTCTGTTTGGGTGCGAACGGGAACCATACCTAACCTAAACGTACCCATTTGGATGTGATGGAATAGTCAGTTTAGTCATACGAGTTGTAGAACAAGATTTATTGATCTCCTTACAAGTAGTTTTCAACCTCCAATAGAAATCCAATGTTGTCTTTTTTTTGCGAAAATCTAGTCAAACACCTTTATTTAAACCCTACCACAACTTATACACTCCTATCTTGCCCTTCCCTTTACAATTTTGAAAAATTTCCTTCAAAAGACTAAATGGTAATTTTGACAATTTTGAAGCAAGACTATATTTTTGGCATATTGGACCCCTAGACTCAAAACTTTAACTTAATACACCTTAAATGGTCTTCATTGACCTTAATTAACATAAATAGATCACACCTAACCTCTCAACATATCAAACTTAAAATGTGTAATCTCACAAATAGTAGATTAGGTGGGAAACTTAGAGAGGAAGAGTTTATGGTGAGTGGCCTAGTGAAGGCTAGAGAAGAAGAGTTTGAGGAATATGGTGTTAGGACAGGAAATTGTCCTTGGTTGTCATATTTGGTTGTGTGGAAAATGTATGCTACTATGGAGATGGTTCTAACCATAAATAACTTGAGAAAGATTGTGAATAGAAGAGTTGAAGGGCATAGATAAATGTCTAGTTGGCAAAAGCTTATGGAAGAGCATGAAATAGAGATACTAATGTATGGATTTTTAGAATTGTGTGCAAGTTTGGAATATTGAAAAAAACCATTTGCAGGTGTCAATGAAGACAAATAGCAGCAAGAAGATCCATTTGAGAAGGATCAAGAATGGCAAGACCAAGACAACACAAAGAATGAAGGGTACAAAATCCCTCGGATGAAGATTTCCATGCAAGTGACTTGGAGTAGGTTTGAAGGGATTGTGAAGAAGATAGGAGTAGAAATATGGAGTGATTTATGGGGCATAAATATTTTGTACCCAGGGAGTATGGTGCAGGAGCACCTAAAACATGTAAGATTTCATGAATTGAAAAGGACATTCCTCCTTCTGTATAGATTGTAACTTAGAGGAATGGTAATAAATTAGATAGGGGTAGGCGTAGGAACAAGTTTTTAGGGGTGATAAAGGTATTAGAGTGGTATGAGAAGGCTGCCTTGTTAAGAAACACAAACTTTTGTGCCTTTCGAGTAAGGCTAAGAGTGAGTTTTTGAGAAGTTGAATGAAAATAGGCTGGAATTTGTTGGAAACTATTGGAATAGGTGTATTTAATGGTGTTTAAGAGGTCTGAATGATTAAGAGTAACCTAAGAAGAGTAAAAATGTGAAACCCTAGTTGGAAGGGGCAAAAACAAGGGAAAATTGGTTATTTTACAAAGAAAGTGTAAGCCAAATTATGGTGCAACATAATTCAATGATGTTTTAATTTTAAGCAAAAAAAATTAATAGGGAATGAAGTGGTTTCAGGATTGAGTGAGGTCAGAGCATACAAGTTCCAATAAGCCCTACCAACAAGCTAGTGAACTATTTGATAAAAAGCTTTGGTAGACATGTATGAAAAAAGTGGTAGCATAGATAAGGCAGTGGATTGTTTGAAAAAAACCTCAAAGAAATGTGGTCTCATAGAATTCCATGAAAATAAAATGCAATTGGCAACTGTTGGACTAGTTTTTAGTTATGCAATGTGAATTAATTGCGTAACTACTTAGGTTGACTTTGTAAAAACTATATTGTAATTGAAATTTTCTCATCTATCAACATCTAGTTGTTAGTTATGCAATGTGAAGTAATGATTTGAGTAACTTGAAAGATGTGCAATGCAATGTAATCAGTGATATAAATGTAAACTACATAGTATAACCATTCTTTTTTATGTTATTGTACATTGATATTTAACCATTGCTTAAGATAAAAATTTCAAGGAGTTTAATCATGCATATGAGGAAAAAATTAAATTTCAATTGTCAACATCTATATATCAAATTATCCAATAGTCAAGTGTATGTCCATATATTAAAATGGCATCGATGCCAACTCAAACAAAGTTTTACAAAATGTGGCATATGCCATCTCAATATCTATTCAAAATTTACATGCCAAAATGTCTATCTCATCCTAAACTACTAGTGGATCATCAAAATGGAGCCTCTTTGAAGCACTTGTTGGCTCTGAAGGTAGCTACACAAGAAAAATTCAAACTACAATTGAGATTAGTTATACTATATAATTTAAAATCGAATAATTAACATCAAAGTCAATATACATTGAATTTTAATTGGGCTATAAAATTGAAATCTTGATTACCTAAAATATACATCTCTTCAAAGGGTCAAGAGTCCTAGAATATTCCCCTCTCAAAGAACCAACCAAACGAACTTTTCAAATGTTAATTTATATATGTGAACAAAAACATAAAATTGATCCAAGTTAGCATACGATGGTTGGTAATAAGAACATATTTAACAAACAAAAAATAAAATAAACACATACCTCTTTAGGCTGATCTTTTTCTTTATCTCCTTCAAGTGTTTCGACACCTCCTCCTTGAGGTGTTTCAACACCTACTCCTTGAGATGTTCCAATACATACTCCTTCATGCATTTTGACACTTGTCAACAACGATGTATAGCTCATAACTGCCTATATATAAAAAATGACAAGTACATATGAAACTACCAATCTATGTCGATGTATGTATAATCAATATAAGATCTTAAAAATCTTAATTCAATCGAATTTGAGTTAAATTACCTTCCCCTTATCTAACTTTGCACCTCCATAGTATGGACAAGGCTACACCTTGCTCGCACTAGGTATTTCCTACAAGAGGAAAATAAGATAAGCATATAAATTATTATATAATTTCATTAATGACAATTCAAATGATAGGAAAGTATATAATAAAAAAATATAAACGAGTGAGTGTGAAAATATATACTGTGTGCATGTCGAGGCCAAATGAAATGGCCCTAAGGGTGCTATCAATCACCTGTGTGAGATCCTCCTCAGACATCAACTGTTAAATAGACCATGTAAATAAATTTTAGTACTTTATACTCTCTTATTAATATTCATTTAAAAACAAATGCAAGTTATGAATTTACAACTTAAATCTTACTTGTGTAACTATTCCAACGTCCCCCTCTCTATCAGGAGAGGAATCTATAGGGTGCACTCCACTCCCCTACGTTTGATCTATAATTTCCACATCATGGAGGTCATAATCAAAAGTGTCCAAGGGATGCTCAACGGGTTGTACAAGAGGACCCCAGCATATCTGGTGGCACATAGTGCAAGTATGTGGCAAACAAATATGTGGACCTGAGGAGGATGATGCAGTAACACTCGAGCCATCGCCAACATCACCAGAATGTGGTTGAGCTACTATAGAAGCATGGGAAACCAAATGACCACTCAAAGAGTGAATAGCCTGAATAGTCTGTGTGGTTGTATCTTGGATAATATTTGGATGATATACTGGAGGTGGAAAAGGAAGGGGAGGAGGAGGAACATATGGGTGTGGGACTACTCTAATTTCCCTTGGTCTATCCTAGGGCATACCTCCACCGACGCCCTGGAAGGGTTTAATGTCAAATTAATTGACATGATGCCCTAACACAAACTCAACGCATAATTTTTTAGTAAAGTAAAATGGTATATCACAATTGATGTTCGGTGGTTTATAAAAAACCATACACCAATGATCCCAAAAGATATCTACAATTTCCCTATTTGTGCACCATTTTATAGAAAGTTTTGGTTTATTAACATTAACTGGCAAACCAATGCAGGGGTTAACGAATAAAGAGGCTATTTGGGATTTTTTTATTTGGAGATCTTTCACATCATCGTAAGACAATCCACATGCGTAATATTTGTTGGTATGTGGTGAATGATCATGCTATATTGTACACTCTTCATGTATCCTTGTCGGGGTCCGGGGCCGAGCCAGGCCCCAAGCGAGGGTTTGGAGGCAACAACCCTCGAGAATTTTTTTTTCACCTTTTTTCGCTTCGTCACCAAAAAAGAAAAAGACCAACTTTGTAAACCCTAATTTCTAGAAGCTTCTAAAAGCTTTTTATAAGTTGTTGGGATGGGGAGTTGTAGCATGGCATTTTTGCGATATTGTAATATTTTTTGCACTGGATAATAAAATCATTGGATGGTTGCGGTTTGGTGGATGTAGCCCATATTGGGTGAACCACGTTAAATTCTCTATGTTATAATTTTATGTGTGTGGTTTATTTTTTGTTTTATTGATAAAATTTGCATTTAACTTTTAGATATCTGCCTTTCTAACCCTAACAATATTCTCTCATGTCTTCTCGCCATGAATGAAAGGCATTATGTTGGGTGGAGAGGGTTTCTATATTTTTAATTATTTCCTTCAATGTGTTTGTCATCTTGGAGAATCGAGGGATTCTCTTATAAACATCACAAATGCCCCTCAATTGCTCCAATTTTTCACCAATTAAGTCTTCAATTGATGGTTGTGGAGATGGTGGAGCGTTTGGCATTTGTGCATTTTCATTCTCAGCCATAATACCTAATTAAAGTTAAAAACTAATTAATCTAATTGAAATTACACAATATAAATGAAATTATTGTCAAAAAACCCTAGTTTTTAATAAAAATCCAAACAAAACCCTACTTTTTCACAAAAAATCCATAACAAACTCAAGTTTTTAATAAAAATACATCAACAACACTAGTTTTTAATCAAAATCCATTAAAAACATTAAATTTTAATAAAAATCCATTCTCAACTCTAGTTTTTAATAAAAATCAATAAAAAACCCTACTTTAAAAAAAAAATCCATAAAAACTACTTAAAATTATACAAATCTAATTGAAAAATCGACTAAAACAATTTTTTTTCCAAAAAATTACCTTTGGAATCGGATATTTGTTAAAATTGGATCTCTAATATCAAGAAGTCATTTTCACTATGTGCCTACAACCTCTTCAAAATGAGTAAAATAATTTTAAAAGCCCGTTGTTTTGTATTTATAGGTAGCTCAAATCGGATACCTGATTTGAATTGGATATCCGATATGTAAATCTTGGTTTGGGCATTGCTTTGGAGCAATGTACTGACACCCAAGCTAGAAAAAATTCAACTCGGGATTTCCACGTTTTTGGGTTGATGCAAAACATAATTTTTTTCCCATTGCCAATTTTTGGCCCATCATGATCTTGCACATACCTTTGTGGGAAAATTAATCATGATCAAATCTGTTCTTTGTGTTTTACCAATTTATTTGATGTTGGTTTTAATTTTTCCCAAGGGGAAAGGTCAAATCCTTCAAAAAGTTCTTAGAGATTTTCTTTGGTTGGAAAATGTGATAGCTAAAAATAAATTACCTCTGGTTGCTTTGGGACACTATTTTTGAACCTAAAATCTTTGGTGGTGCTAGTTTGAGAAATACTTTTCTCCAAAATAAAGCTCTAGGAGAAAAATTGGTGTGGAAAATCTACACTAAGCCTGAAACTAAATGGTGTCAATTAATGAGAAATAAATACTTGGATTCTCTTGATAGAGAAAGAATCTTCACTGAAAAGTAGCTTCCCAAGGGCTCTAAGATATGGAATTTTATCTCCTCTTGCAAATCAATTCTTCTTTCACACCTTTCTTGGGTGATTAACAATGGGGAATGATACCTGGAATGGACACAAGCCTCTTCATCATTTGTGGGATTGGAATTAGATTGAATCAGAATTAAGATCTAAATGGTGTCATAAAGTAAGAGATTATATAGATTTTGATCCTTCCAATCCTTTCATTTGTAAATGGAAAGACTTCAGTTTTCTTCAAGTGCCATCTCATGTAAAAACCTCTTTAAAGTCTGAATTGGACAAGAGACAACTCTATCTATCAAATAAAAAGGATGAAATAATTTGGATTGAGTCTAAATCAGGGCAATATAATGTCAAATATGGCTACACCTCTCTTGTTAATGCTAACCATAGAATATCTATTCCTATGAAACTTTGTTGGGGTCCTCACATTCTTCCTAAGGCAGGTGCATTTGCTTGGTTAGAAATTAAAGACAAAATTTTAACTGGCATGATATTAGACAGATTGGGCATCACTAATCTTTTTCCTTGTGTAATGTGTGGGAAATTCTTTGAATCTACTGATCATCTTCTTCTAAATTGTGAATTTTCTCAAAGTTGTTGGTATTGGCTTCTTAATAATCTTGGATGGTCAAGCCCTTTGCATAACTCTTTGTATCTCCATTTTTTGTCTTGGCCATCATTGTTTCCTTCTTCGATATTCTCTTCTATTAGGGACATTAGTCCTTCCATTCTAATATGGAATATCTGGTTAGAAAGAAACAACAAATTTTTTAGAAAGAAATCTTCCACTTTGCCCCAGATTATTCAAAAATTTGAAATCTCAATCTCGAAGGTAACAAATTCTGCCACATTTAAGAAATCTCTTTCAAATAGATTCTTTTCTGAGTGGGATTCCTTTATTCTGAAAATGTGGTATTTCTTAAAATCTCTTAAGGTGGGCTCTGTTTATCACAAGACCTTTATCTCCAAAAGAAGAACTTTCTCTTGGTCTCCTCCTCCCCCTGGCTTCATCAAACTAAATTTTGATGGAGCCTCCAGGGCTAACTCGGGGAAATCAATTATTGAACTGTTGTATTGAGAAACTGGAATGGGAATTTTATAAAAGTAGCTTGTGATCAAATTTTGGATGGCACCAATAATGTGGCTAAGATTAGAGCATTAATCTCAGTCAAAATCTCGCCAAAAACCTTTCAATATCTCATATCTTTATTGAAGGTGATTCAATGACAACAATTTCAGCTTTAAGGAATTGTGGTACTCCTTCATGGCATTTAGGGGTATGTGTAGGATCATGATGGATTAAAAAGTGGCGATATCTAAGTGATATGATGGCCCATGTGGCTGACGAATTTTTTTTTACCCAAAATTGATGAAACAAAAAGGGTTGTTAAAGGATATTCTCATCTTTCCACCAATATAGATTATACTTTACTTTGAATTTAATAAATAATTATTATTCATTTTCTATTTGAATTATGACTAAAGTCTTGATTGATAGGCTAATTGAAAAAATTCTATAGCTTTCAAACGGTATCACATTTTTTGAATCAAAAACATGTGTCACATTCTATGCTTCACATACTATAGGATTAAAAAAAAATATCGAATTTCATGAAGTTTTGACCAAGTTAAGGTGGTCAGACATACGATTTTTTATATTTTTTAATACTTGTAATAAAAATTTCATAATTAATTATTTACTTGGAAAAAAATTACAAAAAAATATGCATCACATCGGGACATGAGTCCCCTACTTATATCTAAAATCTTATAAAAAAATATTATCATTTTATTGTGGTTAGGGTGATCAGACAGACACCTACTTCTTATTTTTTCCCTGAAATTTAAGTACTACTCCATTGAAATTTCAAATTTTCACCAAATAGATTTTAAAAATAAATAAATAAACCTAGTAGTTTAGAAACTACATTCAATTTCCTACAAATTCTTTTGTTATATATTTTTTAAATAATATAGATAACCTATTCATTTTTTTACATCAAGTTGCCTAACTCTGATTTTCTGAATTTTATTGCCACTTAAGGGCTTATTTTTCCATGATGATCCTACACATACCCTTAGATTACATTCTTGAGTTCATTCTCTTGCATCTCGATGATTACCCAAGTTACACTATTGCTCATTGTTATAGGGAATCAAATTTTTTAGCTGAATTCTTGGCCAATAAAGCCATTGATGTGAATCTTTCCTCCCGTGAATTCTCATCAGAGGAATGCAATCTTCTCTTTCACAATCTTCATCAATGACTTTGTCTTGCATACGGATTTTATGGTTTCTTATTAAATTTCCTTTCTCATCCTTTGTCAACCCTTGGTGATCATAGCACTATTTATTGTGAAGTGGCCATTAGAGATATATAGTGAATGGGAATTTTTTAATCCCTAGCCATTGATTTTGAATTTGTATGTAATTATTGGCATCCATTATTGGCATTGGTTATTTCATGTGGTAATCATTGAATTTCTTTACATTTGAAATTTCTTGCGACTCGGCTTGTCACATGATGATTATCGAGAATTAAAGGTCTTGTCAATGTTTAATTTTAATTCAATACTGACCGCATCCCCTTCCTATAGGCACACATTATATATTTGTCATTGCCAAGAATTTAATTGATATGTGTACTGCTCTGTTGCTTCATTCAGTTGCATTTTCCTCTGATCAAACATTCTCAAGGATTATTCAGATTTATTTCATTGTCATTAAAAGATTTTTGTATTGTTGGCTCCATTTGCATTGGCGGCGGTCCGGATTTCTGGGGCTAAATTTGGAAATGTTTCTACTTCGCTTCCTTTAGTGTCAGACCAAGAGAGATTGCTCTCATGATTGGACATTGGAAGAAACCATTCTATGAT
Organism: Sequoiadendron giganteum; assembly: GCA_007115665.2. Taxonomy (NCBI): domain Eukaryota; kingdom Viridiplantae; phylum Streptophyta; class Pinopsida; order Cupressales; family Cupressaceae; genus Sequoiadendron; species Sequoiadendron giganteum. The sequence goes on along the minus strand of CM021104.1, from coordinate 352,132,419 downwards.
TTAGTGGATGTTATTTGCTTGAAGACTCCACCATTCTATTTATTTTCCAAGACAAACACTTGACACTATTGCAACATTTGATGGTACTCGTTTTCTCTGGATTATTAATTGTGCATGGATTCGAGAAAATTAAAGGCTTTATGTTGGTTATGGCGGTTCCCATTTTATGCATCTTTTATATCTTTGCTTCTTCATACTTCTCTGGTTTTTGGGTTTGCAAATGGACAATCTCTTCAAGGTTTTGGCTTCTCCTTGCATCCACGATGTAAGATTTGATTCTCCATGCACAGAGGAAAATCTTTGAAGGGCTTTCTCCTTCCAATGTAAGTAGGTATTTGATGCAATTCAAATAGTTTTGGGTTTTGACTGGTTAGACATGCACACAATGATTTTTCCATACAAAATGGCCTCCCAGTTTGCTTCAAATTTGATGGACATTTTGGGAGATATTGAGATGGTCAAATTCCTAGCGGGCACCTACCTTTTGCCGCATGCATTTCCACTTTCTTCTCTTCAACCAGCATTGGAGAGATATGATATCCTTCAAGGATCAAGTCTAGTAGGAGGAATTATTAGCAAACAACATCTTCTTACTGACTATCATCTCTCCAAACTGCTTTCGACAATGACATATGGATTGCTAAATGAAAGTAATAGTGAATTCAAGGTTCATGTTAGGCTCTTATCTCCACAATATGGTAATTCAATTAGTGATCCAATTTACATGATGTATAAAGCAATTTGCCTTCTGATTCAACATGCCATTGCTGAACCTCATGATGAACCCCATTTTCCCCCACCTTCTGATATTGCTTCCTCTGAGGGAAGCATGACTTGAGGGATTCTTCCTCAATCTTTCATTTTAAAATTTTGGTCGCATTTCATTGCTTATCCTCATTCATGGAATCTCTATCATTTTGGAAGAATTTGGTCTCTTTGGTATCTTTTTGTAGGTCTTCTGGTCTTCGAGATGGAAGAACTTCAGTATACATTGCTTCTCCTCCATTTCTTGTTGGATTTTTGGACTCCATATACTTCTTGTTGTGTTGTATCTTTCTTTTGGATATTTCACCACTATTTTGTATTATCCTCCTAGTTCTTTGTCTTTTCAAACTCTCTTGCCTTGGCCTAATTGGCTTGATTTTGTAATATTCGGAGCTGCACTTTTGATCTCCTTTGGCAACTCCTCATCCTTATGTAACACGTTTTTATATCAATAAAATTTGTGGCTCAGCGCAAGGGAAAAAATGCAGATCTCTTATACACAAAATTTTGAGCACAAGAACAACATTGGCTAGATTTGTCCATTGTAGTTCTAGAATTGTATTATCTTGTATCTCTTTTTGAAATGACTAATCAGTGTCTAAGCGAAAGCATTCACCTGATTTTCTTCTTCCTGCTTTGCCTGATCTCTGCTGAGCAGATGCCTTGGAAATTGGAATGACGGTCAAGGACTCCATGCATGTATGAGGATCATATGGTTCTTGCTTACAGTATCCAGGATCAGTAACATACTTTATTCCATCAATAGTAAATGAGAATTTTGCTATATTTGTTGCCAATATCACCTTTGAAAGCATGGGTAGGCAATATTTTTGTTTGATCCTTAATGTTGTTAGATATTCTTTTCTGCCTAGTATAAGTCTTTTCCAAATTTTTGTTTGATCCTTAGTGTTGTGAGACATTCTTTTCTACCTAGTATTCTTTTCCAATACATCATTATCTAATATGTAGAGAAATTCAATTTGATCCTTTAAAAAATAGTCACAGTCATCTTGAGGCTTTTTCTTGTCTGATGCTCCAGATTTTATTATTCCTTTTCCAATGTGACTTTTTCCTCAAGTCTCTTGCCATGACAATGTTTTTACCTTGTCTTTAGAGCCGTGCTCTAGGTATTGTTGCCTTGTAACAGAAAATATTTTCTCTTTGTTAACCTTTCCTCCTCCATCATAGGCCTTGGAATGGAATAGTAAGCAATATTGTTCAATTTCTTACCTAGCTCCTTTGTTAAATTGTAAGCAACTCTCTTGTACCCAATTTTCTGTTTTTGTTTGGTTATCAATTTTACACCAATATTCTTTGTTTTGTTGACATGTTTTTTCAGTCACAATCAATTTAGATAAAATTTAAAAAATAAATTTATCTATTATATTTTCTGAAACAAAATTACATTATCTCAAAGCTGGACCTTGACACACTAGATAACTCAAATATTCATTATGTAATGTTTAACAAAGGAGTTTTATGGTTGGAGAGTCTAGGAACAAGATGAATTTAATCTTTACCTGAATATTGCACAAACACACAAAGAATTTGCAATCTAATACCATAACAAGTTTGTATTTCATCAGAATTACTCACAATTACATAAAAACAAATATAGAATTCAAAATAATTTTTTATTCTATGAAAGAAATTATTCATATAAAAACAATAGTGCAATGTTATAATATTTCATATAATTAAAAATATTTGTAATTCAATATTGCAATTACAAACCTACAAGTATATCTGAACAATATTAAGTGACCTAAGTGAATGGAAAACATGAAGTGAAATAATGTCATTTCTTCACTATTTACTCCATAGTTATCTACAATTTCCTATTTCATATTTGGCTGACTGTTGGTAAAGATTTTCTTAGACATAAATGTTTCGCAAATACTTGATGAAAATAAAAGTTTTACAAATATCCTACAAAGTGAAGATGGAGACCAAAATCTTGCATGGGAAGTTGGAGACCTGTTGATGCGTGTTTTGTGACACACCAAACACTATAGAATAAAGTATCCATAGACGCTCTATCCTCTCTTGAAAAACTACCTCTTGTGTTAAGATTGCGAGAAAGGTCACACGGTAATTCCAATGTTTCAAAATTGGGGTGCGGATAAGCTTTGTGGTCGTTGTGATTTGCAAGTAACCCAAGGGAATTTACTTCAGTAAGTCACTTGAAAGCAAGGGATTGAATGCAGTGTTGTAATTTTTTGGGACTTTTCGATGTTGGATAAAAAATTAAAAAAAGAGTGAGGGTTAAGAAATCCTATACTAAACCTATGGAACTAAGACACTGCAAAGATTGAATGAAACTAATAACCATGCTTTGTTTCGCCACGTAAAACGACAACTACGCAAAAGCGGGTGCAATCTTCTAGGATCTGTGCTTAAGATTTTCTAATACAAACAATACCATCAATAGAACAATACTATTTGAAGCAAACTTTGAAGCTTCCACATTTAAAGGCTCAGTCTAACTTTACGCATCAAATGAAAAGAATCCATTCAAAGAAAGTATGAGCTAAGTTACACCAATCTTCACTATCAATCTTTCGTTCCACTAATATTCAAATAAATTTCTAATCTAGAACAATTCTATGAGAAAGAGAAAGTACGTAACCATGCAACCATCTGACCATAAAAGGATTCAAATCATCTCATGCAATTATGAACTTCATTATCATAATAGTTTTTCTCAACAATTTCATAAAACTCTCCTCTTATTTCTATGCTCTACACTTTAAATCTCTAATCTAACTTCTAATCTCTCTGATTTTAAATGTTATTCTCTAATTTCTCCTCCTTCTAATTTCCTTTCAAATGAAAGTGGAGGGGTACTTATAGAATTCTCAAATACAATGAATGACTGAGATCAAATCAAGATCAATGGCCCAGATTTAAACAAGAAAACCCTAATTAGGGTTGCCAAAACATCAACTAGTTGACAAGCAAATAAGTCATCCACTGTGAGTTGTGTCCTTATCAGCTTCCGCAATATTTCGTCCGATGAATCTGGACACAATGGCGCCAACCTCCTCAATGCTAATGTCCAGCAAGGCATTGGCTGTGTACTCCAATAGGTCTAAACTGTCTACACAATCAATAAAGACAACTGTCCACTCTGATTCATGTTGCAAGAAGGTATTCCGGATAGTCAAGAGGACAAATGCCTTAGTCAAATTTTCTCCCAAGATTGGCATGATGGAGAAAAAATTTTGGACTTCCTTTTGCATATTGCCCAGCCACAAGTCATTTTCCCAGATGATGTCCTTGTCCAACACATCTACTACCATATGGAAAATATTATTTTGAATACCCTTCACTTGCTCATCAATTTTGGCACTTTTCGCCTTAGCCTTTTCCAACACTTCCCCATGTGAGACCAATGCACAATACCAATTTTTGAAGTCGTATGCCGCTCAGCTATAATAATCTCCTCATCGATCAACCTTTGCTTAGGGATTCTCCTTATGTCCCAAAGACATGAAATGATTCTATCTTGGATGTCCTGGAGTCCGTCCCATGCTTCAGCCAAGTTTGTAACTCTTGTGAGTAAGGAAGAAGTTTTCCCATGAGCATGTGCCAACTTCTCCACGAATGCCATTACTTCTCCCTCTTTCCCTGCCATCCATTCCTTTGTTTCTTTGGTAGTAGTCAATTCCTTCTCAAGATTTTCTATCGGCTCCTATGATGCCTTTGGGAGTAGAGGGGTTGATTGGTCACCTTGGTTGAGTGGCCTTGTCAAATGTCAGATATACTCATTTAGGCGCTCAACCTCCATCTTATATTATTTTATCTTTAAAGTCTCCTTTTCTAACCTGGATTTGATGGTAGAAACGGAGTTATCCAGGTCTTCTACTTCCTGTTCTTTTGTTGTTGGACCAATGCCAATGATCGTAATGGCATACTCAGCTAGATTAATCACATCTTGTGGCTTCTCAACTGTAGGTACTGGGTAAACCCATAATAGTGGTGTACAATTTTGATGAGGAGGGAAATTTGTAAAAATTCTCACACATTTGAAATTTCATGTTTTTAAGGGTTCATTCGAAATAGGGGGTTTGCACGAACCCAAAAGAGGGGTTCGATCAAACCCCTAGTTCGAGCGAACCCCCTTTTGCATGGTGGGTTTGCTCGAACCCTATGATGTCACGTTTCTTCATAGAAACGAATGGAAAATTCAATAAAAGGGGGGTTTGAGCGAACCCCCCTTTGAACGAACCCCCCTTCACCCTTTCGAGCGAAGGGGGTTCATTCGAAGGGGGGTTCCCTCGAACCCCCCTGTTTTGCCCTTCTCCCCCTCTTCCACCAAATTTTAGAAAATTTCTATCCTTCGAAGCTTGGGTTGAGGATGAAAATGGAGGAGACCTCACAAACCCAACTAGAAGATGGTATTCCTCTAGATGATCTACCCAATGAATTAAATTTTAATATGTTTTGGTTTTATTATGTATGTGTTTTTTTAGTTTTATTAAACATAGGTTTTTAACCAAAAATGAAGTTCTCCGTTTTGCACATGTGGAAAAATAGCAGATTATCAAAATAAAATTTTTAAAAATATGTTGAGGCTGGGTATTGATGTCCTTGATCCATTAAAAAAAAAAATTGAATTTCGATTCATACAAAAAAAGTTATGTTGTATACAGTCCGCCTATGTCTGAATTGCAATTGGTTTGACTTTGAAACGTGATAAAGGAAAAAATATTCAATAAAAAACTATGAGACCAAATGAAAGTGCTAGATATTGTAGTTACAAATCTAAATTCAAAAAAATTAGAATTATCCTTAATACAAAAAAAGTTATGTTGTATACGGTGAGCGTCACTTTTTAAAAATGTTGTTTTCTGAAAAAAACCAGTTTTCGTGGGAAATGGAAAAAAAAGTGCAATCTGATTCAAACAAATTTGAAAAAAATATTTTTAGAATCTACAGACAAAATTTGATGAGACTCTAGTTTGCATCATCTTCAAATTCCTCACGGTTTAGCTGCTATAGGTTCCCGAATATGAAGATTTAGTTAAAAATAATAATTGCACTGTCCAGTTTGGCCAAAAATTGTAAACCACTATTGTGGGATCACCCTCATACTGCAATCTGCACAATATGATTACCAATTTCATCTCTTTGAATGGTGGAGAATTTCTTGGTCAGTTTCTTTGTATTAGCTTGTTCCAACCTCGCCAAGAAATTCACAATATCATCCTCTTCTAGCATCTCGACCGGTGCCTTGACTTTAAGCCTTTCCTTCAGCCAATTTGGGATCGTTGGCTACTCAACTCCATCATCCTCATAGTCTGGAATGTCTTCGATTTCTTGCATCTCTTGCACTGACAGGTCCTCCTAAATTCCCTTGAGGGATGAAATCATTCCCTCTTGGAAGTCGCCTCCCATGACATCCACATCCTCATCCGACTCATAAATTTCCTTACCGGTTGGAGAGTGATGAAAGTCATATTCAAGATGCATGGGATCCATGTCCCTTTCAAGAAATGGTGAAGGAATTTTGTTGTGTCCCCATGATTCTTCATTCATAATCAATAATTGCTCCACATTCCTGGATGTGGCTAAGTGAAGGGGCTTAGAACTTTTTTGGATTGGTTCTTCACCCATCACCTTTTCCTTACCCTTTCTCTTTTTCTGGTTGGCGAGCTCAACTAGTTCCTCTCCTTGAGAAGCGTCGGCATTGGAATAATAGGACTCAGCTTTGCCCATCAAGTCATAAGTGAATGACATTCCTCGTTGCCTCAAAGTTTGTACCTGCTGGTCTACCCACCATTCTGAGTACTTAACCACAGGCCTCATAAGAATTGTTAGGTCACCAAGCTCCAGCTCAGACCATTTAATAGGAAGAAGTGATAGTCTCTCATCATAGCTTGGCTGCATATACACTTCATCATCATCCAGCTGGTTAGGCACACAAAAGAGTTCTGTTGTCCTGATCATGTCCAAAGGTAGTCTCAAACAAAATCTTTTCCTTACTTCAAATTCATCAGCAACATTCGCCCAGAAGTCCTCAAGGTTGATTATGTGCCTATACTTCCTTTTGTCCACAGCTCCAATATGATTGAGTGGATCGAAGTCACTTATGGATTTGTATGAAGTGAATGGATACCATTGTATTTCTACTTGGGCACTCTTTGCTGCCTATGCTGACAGACAAGATTCAACCATGTTTCCAATAAAGAGAGGAAACGTGACAGCTGCTTTATATTTTGGCCTTTGGATGCTTTGGAATGTTTCCAAATGCCTTAGCACTTCAAGTAAAATCTTTCTATTGGTAGGATAGATTGGCAACTTGTAAGGAGAATTCATGAATCCCTGGATTCGGATGTAGGTGAATCTAGGAAACTGGATAAACCAGGATCCGTATTTGCTGATTAAACTCTTTGCTTCATGGGTGAGCCTTTGACGTGTTCCACCTTGAAGTATCTACATAATATACATGAGAAAAGCATCATGTACCTAGCGGAAGTGTGGCTTCTCACTCAACTGCAATTGAGGATAGCAGTTATAAACCCTGAACTCCCTTTCTCCATTGCCGACTAAACCTTTGCAGATTAGATCGACATATTGGTAGGTTCGAGCAAGTAAGTATATAATGTAGGAACTCATATGAAAGGCTTTGGTCTTCTCCAAGTTGACCAATTGCTTGTGAATACTGTCACTGATCATCCTTGGCTAGTTAACCATTTTTTCTCTGGAAGTTACTTCGTCAATGAAGTAATACATCCAAGTCTCAAAAGGAGCAAAATGAGGATTACCCACTATTCTATTCAGCAACAAGACCATATCTCCAAAATCTTCTTTGAAATCTGGCCTGAGCAACTTCTTAGGCACCTTTTTGGCTGTAGGTCTTGGCTTTACCAACCAATTTTTGTTCATTTTTGTCGCACAAAGGATTTGTTTGTCCTCATACAATTTTTGTGTATCTTCTTTTGACCTATAATATGTTCGATGGTAAGCCGGAATCCCAAATGCCTCCTATATAGCTAGTTCGCTTAGATATGCGAACACTCTACCATCAGGCGCTTCAATTTGTCTCTCTTCAGCATTGTAATGTAAGGCACACTCCACAATTAATTATGGACATTTGATTGCTGACAGAAATATTGCAGCTTGAATTATGTCGTTCCACATCATTTTCCATGCAATTGGCGTAGGCAAAAGTCCATCACTTTTGTACATTCTTTTCCTGAATTTGTCAAAGTCAACATGGCCAAGATTGGTATCCGCAACATTCTTCCACTTGGAAACGATTTTAGACTCTGGTTGTAGACCTTTATTGGAAAATTTCATTTTCTTTAACAATTCTCCTTTGTCCAGCATAAATCTGCAAAAGAATATTAAAATTTAGAATTTATTTCTGCCATTAAAACAAATATATTCCAGCCAACTCGATAAGTTAGTTCTTGAAAATAACTATTGCTGGAAATGAAAGAATTAAATCATTCCGGAAAGAGAATTATTTGCCGGAATAGAGAAAGTAAAATCTGCCTGGCAATAAAACTATGTTGCTGATGAAAAAATTTGCCCTTTCCAGCCTTTACTTCAAAAGAAAAAAAAAATTACTTTCTTCACAAAACTTATCTTGTCTTGGACAAATTTTCTTCACAACTTCACTTTCGAAAGAATGATTAAGAAATGAAATGCAAAATTAATTTAAGGTTGAAAGAATCGACCCATTTAGCAAATTTTAATTGTTTACAATTAATTCAGTCTGAACTTGGCTTGCACTTGTCTTTCGAATAGTAATTTCCATCTTCAGCACCAGTTGGTAAAGAAATTTTCTAATTTCGACGCCGGTTCTGTGAAGTCTTTTCTTTTATTTCTTTTTCTCAAAATTTGCCTAAAGAAAATTCGAATTTTCTCATTAAATGGGTTTGGAAAATATAATTAAAATAATATTTTATGTGTTGTTTTCGACCCATTCGTTAAAATAATTAAATCAAGGTATTTAATTATTTTTATCAAAGGAAAATTTAAATTTTGTCTTTTCAAATTGCTTTGTGCCTCTTCCTAAGGAAAATTTTTATCTTTTTCAATCTTGCCATGATCTTTTACTTCATGCGAATTTCATCCTTGTCCAGACATGCTATTTGATTTTTTAAAATTTTTTCAATGTCTAGACTTAGGCAAAATTTTAAATTTTATTTCTCCAAGGCAAAAAATCTTCAATTTTTACTTCTCCAAGATTTTTTCATGCCATTCAAGGTCTAGGCAAACTTTCCTTGTGATCTTTCCATTTTTACCAAGCCTAGGGCGGACTTCCACTAGCCATTTGCCATTTAAACTAACATATGGCAGACTTTCTCTTGTGATTTACCATTTCCAAACATCTTGGAGCAGACTTCCTTACCTTCCCATCCATCTCCCACCATCTTGGGGTAGACTTCATCATAGTTCAAGCCAATTCTTATGGGACGGACTTCCTTATGGCCTATGCCATCTTCACTTAGGCTAGGTGGACTTTTTCTATGTCCAAGCCACTTGACATATGGCGGACTTGCTTGGGTCTTGTGCCACTTTCCATCTTGGAGCGGACTTTGCCTTGTGCCAAGCCATTTCTCTCTTTCTTGGAGTGGACTTGCCACCTCTCTATGCCATCTCCCAACACCTTGGAGCGGACTTGTCTAACCTCCATGCCATTCATCCAAGGGCGGACTTTGCCTTGTGACAAGACATTTTTCCATTTGGTGGGTGGACTTGTCCTATCCTCTAGCCATTTCCTTGGGCGGACTTCCATTAGCCTTAAGACATTTTCATTTTCCTTGGGGCGGACTTGGCTTGGACTTAGCCATTTTTCCATGGGCGAACTTCCTTGATGGTTGTGCCACTTTCTTCCTTCCAATGGCAGACTTGTCCAATGTCCATGCCATTTTTCCTTTCTTCATGCTTGGGTGAATTTAGCACATGCCTGTCCATGCCTTAGGCAAATTTTTAGATTTTTCAAAATTTTCACCTATTTCCATTTTGGGACCTTCTACAGTTGATGTTGATGAAGCCTTGACCTGCACACTTTCCAGAAGTAGAAATCCTGCCAAAAATAGAAACTTTCTAAAAATAGCCCCTAGAAAATAGGAAGTCCAGAATGGGCTAAAAATGCCAAAAAAACAAAGTCCCTAAAATTTAGGAAGTGTCAGAATTGACCAAAATGATAGTCGATCTTCATCCACAAGGCCTCCTAAACACTTTGATGACGTTCGTGCACTGATTCTGGCTCAAAATCATTTCTTGACTCGAGTAACCCTTCAAAAACACAACTTCAAAGTACCCCACCAAAAGACCAAAACGCAAAGGCAAAACTCAGAGGGAAAACTACTAGGGTCCCCATTTGCAATGGGGCGATGTGTGAAAAGGTCACAACATCTGGCGACTCCACGTGAGGAATGTTCTTGAACATTTCTAAAGATAAGACCTATTTCAAAACCCGGAATCCGAAATTAATTCTAAGTAATTTACTCCTTTAGCTAAGAAAAATGCTCAAAAAGAAAGAGGAATCCGAAATTGTATCGAGATCTCTCATCCTTCACTTATGAGTGTGTGCAAAATGTGTTCATTTTCATCTCATGAGAACAATATGATTCTTTGGTTCCATCATGGATTTCTGCGTAACTTTTTCTTAACTTCAAAAGCATCCTAGATAGAGCCTTGCTGCCAGCGAGCGTCTATAGCCCCGACAAGGTTATCGCTATAATCTCACGGAGATTGCTCTACTTCTGGTGATTTATATTTTTCACTTTGAATTACACACCTGTAGAGATGTCCGCACACCCAAAAGCCAAATACTTTGATATTCATTTTTTATTTATTTATTTTGATATTCTTTTCTTTTCATACATGTTTCTGCACTTTGGCTGGTAAGCAATGAAGCTCATATGGGCTTGAGCATTATAGTGGCATTGAAGCAAGACTTTTGATTTATTTTCGTTTTTTAGCCATGACTTTGCCTAGGAAACCATAATGAATCAGAGAATTCTTACTTGCAAAAGATATAGCAACTGTAAAACTCAAATTCAAGATACAATAGATGATTCCCTTTCTAGTCAAGTACTAACCTTAACTACTAAAGTACTTTAGAAACAATTAATTTAAGATTCCAAGGTTATCCACAAGTATTTATCTGAGGAAAAGTCTTAACATACCTTGGCGAGGTTGATCCAGAGTGTGCATGTAAGTAACATCACCTTTCCCGCAAATGAGGAACCCTCTCTATTTAGAACCTACACTAAGGAAAGCAAACGAAAGCAAAGCGGGAAACTAATAAAGAAAACCAAAAAAAACCAAGCAAGCGAAAGCAAAAGAAAAAGAAAACCAAACCAGAAAGGAAACTAAACTAGCTATATACAAATGCCAGACTCACGAGGAGCCTAAGACTGTAAATAATGTTTGAGGAATTTCCCATTGACTGGCAATGGGACATCCTCTCCGGTTAACGCCTTCAGTCTGAATGCATTTTCTCCTAGAATTTATGCGATCTGATAGGGACCCTTCCATAAATTGTCAAAATTCTTGTGATCTCCTTTTCATTCATGAGCCTTGTCCCAACAAAGGATTAAATCATAAATTCTAAACGCCTTTATCCTTTCTCTCTGATCGAACCATCTTTTTATGACACCTTGATGCTTTGCGAAGTTTTCCAACGCTTGATCTCTTTTCTCTTCCAACAGTAGCAATTGTGATAACCTGGTTTTGACTCTATCCTCTTGATCCAGACATTCTTGCATGAATTGCAATGTGGGGATTCTTAGTTGTATGGGGAACACAGGATCTTGTTTGTATACCAGATGATATGGTGATGTCCCCAAGGAATTATTTATCCTTACTCTATCCACCCAAAGAGCGAATCTCAGTTGTGTATTCTAGTCTCATGGGTTCTTGTCTAACAGCTTCTTGATAACATTCAAAATATTTTTATTTGTGGATTCTGCCAATCCATTACCTTGGGGATAGTAGTTTGATGAAAACTTCAAAGTGACCCATATTTATATGCCTAGTTAGAAAATTTCAAAGAATAAAATGCAGAACCATTATCACAAACTAAAGCATAAGGACAACCAAATCTGGTGATAATGTTTTCTTCTAAAAACTTAATGACAATGCCAGTCATGCACAATTTCAAAGCTTGAGCTTCTGACCATCTAGTGCAATAGTCAGTTGCGGTTATAATATACCTGTGTTGCGTAGAGGAAGGGGGGTTGATCATACCAATAAAGTTGAGTCCCCATTTCGCAAAAGGTCATACTTCAATCATAGGTTGAAGTGGCATAGCTGGGTTCTTCTCTCGTGCAACAGTTACCTGGCATGTATGATAAGTTTTCACATGATCGTATACATATTTGAACACTGTTGGCCAATAATAGCTAGCCATTAGAACTTGATGTGCTATTGCTAATGCTCCTCCATGGTCGGTCCCAAACCCGGAATGGAAATGTTCCATCACCTGCTTTGCTTCCTCTTTGCTGAGGCATCTTAGGAAAATTCCTTCATGGTTTCTCTTGTATAACACTATTCCTTGCAACATATATCTCTGGATTTTCATTCTCAAGGCCCTCTTTTGTACTGGATTCAGATGATTAGGACACTTGTGATTGAGAAGGAAGAAAGTGATATCATTGTACCATTCATCAGGAGATACTTCATGGAGTTCATACACTTGTTGCACCAATCCTAGTCCTATGGCAATGGTCTGTGTTAAAGCTTGGCCACGAACAATTCTCATAGGCTGGATCTCTACGTCATACTCCTGAATGATAGTAACCCATTTGCCTCTTTTCTCCCCCAATTCATTTTGGATTAGAAGGGTTTTGACAGCAACATTTGGGACTATGGCAAAGACTTTACTTCTCAAAATATAATGTCAGAATTTCTTGATTGCTTTGACCAAAGCATATGTTTTCTTCTCTACATTCAAGTATCTCAACTCTGCATCTTTGAATGGTGCACTCATGAAAGCTATAGGATGTTCATCCTTTTCTTCTATTTTTTGGGTAAGCATTTCATCACATGTATGTTCTGACGCGAAAGAATACAGATAGAAGGGCTTTGTGTAGTCAGGACTAATCAAGACTGGAGCATCAACGATATCTTGTTTGATCTCTTCGAATGATTTCTTTGTTGGCTCCATCCACTCTATCTTTGCATCCTTTTTTAGCATTTCATTCATAGGTTTGACTATCTTAGCAAACCCTGTTATGAACTTTCCCACAAAATTGATCTTTCCAAAGAAAGACTTCAATTCTTTCTGGCTTGATGGAAATCCGATTCTTGATGTAGCTTCTATTCGACTAGGATCAATAAGAATCCCTTTCTCTGTTATCACGTGACCGAGCAATTTTCCTTCGGTCACCCCGAATATGCATTTCTTCGGGTTTAATGAAATCCCATACATTCTACACCTTTGGAATATCTTCCTTAGATCTTCAACATGACTCTCTCTTCTCTTGGAAAACACACTGAGGTTGTCCATATAGACAATAATGCACTTTCCTATAAGACCCTTGAACGCAATGTCCATGGCTCTTTGGAAGGTGGCCCCGACGTTGATCAATCCAAAGGAAATTCTTTGGTATGCGAATGTACCCCACTTTTTCATGAATGTTGTCTTAAGTCTATCCTCATGTTCTACTAGCACTTGATTGTATCCCAAGTATCCATCAAGGAAAGACATCATTTGGGATCCATTTACAATTTGAATTACTTCATCTAGTGAAGGCAATGGATAGTTGTCTTTTTCTGAAGCCTTGTTAAGATTTCGAAAATCTACACATAGCCGTATCTCTCCATTCTTTTTGCGGAGGGGTACCAAATTAGTAACCCACATCGAGTGGTGTACTAGAAAGATAATGCCTACTGACAATAATTTCTTTACTTCTTTGAAAATGAAAGGCACCAATAATGGGTTTACTGTTCTTTGACATTTCCTGAATGGTTTATTGCCTGTCGTGAGAGGGATTATATGTGTAATAATCGAGGTATCATATGTCTTTAAATCCTCGTAACTCCAAGTGATAATGTCTCTAAACTCTCTCAAGCTTTTGGTTATTTTCTATTTTTCTTCACGAGTGCATACTCTCTCATTATACCCTCGGCATCAAATTCAACTTCCCCTTGGTCCTGTTCTTCATCAATGATCTGCGTGAGAAAGACATCTTAATTTGTTAGGAAATCCAAAATGTGTTTGTCGTCATCAAATAATTGAAAATTTGTAATATTGTCTGGGATTGATGGTGTCGAAGTGATTTCAACTGTGAATTTCTTCAGCATATCCATCTCAAGCAATTCTAGTGAACTTGTTGATTGTGCTAGCAAATTAGCAACTTTATTCTGAGAGTGGTATACAGATTTAATATAGAAAGCATCAAAACTTTCAATGAGGTCCTAGACTCAATTTTTGTAACCTCTCAGTCTCTTTTCATGGAAAGCATATCTCTTTGTTACTTGCCTTACCACAATTTCTGAATCACCATACACATGCAAGATTTTGACCCTTTTCCAAATTACGTGTAGCAATTCATGGATTAAGGACTCATATTCCATTACATTATTAGTGCATGGGAATTGTAACCTTAAAGCAGCCAGGTAAGTTTCACCCGACGGACTGATCAACTCATAACTAGCTCTATTTCCTTTCTTGGACTTTGAACCATCAAACCTCAAGGTCCAAACTTGCTCTCGATCTGGCAACTGCTTGGGACTGGGTATTTCTGCAATGGGATTCTCATTCTAGATGATTTCTTCATTTAGTGATAGCTCTTTATCAGAGCCACTACTCTCATCTGGCCTCGTTAAATTGAAGCATTCATTTTTAGGAGGTTGGGAAATCCTTGCGCACACTTGGTCCAAAGCCATCTTGCACATCGCACAAGAAAACTCAGAATGAAAAGCATTATGAATCCAACACCAATTAGGCAACAATAAGTCTTGCACAAAAGCATGACTTCCCAATTCTTTCTCTTGTCTGGCACTTTTAAACACAAATCTTCTAAAAAATTTGAACATGCTTTCACCTTCATCTGGTGAAAGCTCATCATCTGCTTCAACAGGAACTTTTGTTAACTTTGAGACTTCAAGTGAATCTTCTTGATTATCTGAGCAGTGTAACATCAGGATTTCTTGTGTCTTTGGTCTTATTGACCCAAATCTATCTCACAAAACAATATTTCATTATTCTCTCTGTTCTTAGTGATCATCATCTTGAGTCTCGGTGTACTCTCAATTCTAATTTGATTGGGAATACCCTTCCATGGTAACCATAGGTGTGAAAAATTAGTGGCGAAATAACCATTTAGTCTGCGGGTCCAATCTCATCCTAAAACCATCCCATATCCATCTGGAATATCAACTACAAATATGCCAATGAAATGTTGAATCTTGGGGTCAGACGATAGCTGCATATGAATATTGTTTAGTTCTCCTACGACCGGAACTTTTGTTTTATCTAACTGTGCTACTTTCTTGTTTGTCCTTGTAGGTGTCAAACCCAATCTATTACACACAACTAGAGGCATTACATTGTTGGATGCTCCTGAGTCGATCAGACAATTGTGTAGGATTTTGTTGAAGATTCAGAGTGAAACGAGGAAAGGAGCGGGCTCATCTTTTCCTTGATAAAATATCACAAGGCTTCTTTTCTACGCATCAGCTTCTACCCCTCTTGCTTTTATTTTCTTTTTATTCTTTTCTATCGGTGGAGCTTCCGCATCTTTGGTTGATTGTTCACTTCTGGCTGTTCTTTGACCTGGAATCTCTATGCCTTTTCTCACTTCATACATACCTCAAATTAGTTTGGAATCCTAAGATTCTTGAACAATATTTACTATTTGAGGTGATTCTTGGAACTGTTCATCCTGAACACAATTTACATTACTGGTGGAACTTGTAGCTTTCTAAATTGTGTTAGTAGAATCTTGTGTTGGGTCCTTCAAGTTGTTAAGGAATGTATTTCTTATCTCTAAAACTTTCATCAATTCAAAAAATGACACACTCACTTTGATTTTATTGACCTCATCAGTCACATACTGACATAGTCTTTTTAGCTCATCCTTAGGAGGCGAAATACTGGTAGAACTGTTAACATTATTGTTTTGCCTATATTGAGGCACATCTCTTGGAAGAGATGGGTTAGTGATGGCGTTTGGATGTGGTGGTGTTTGGAAGTTGTGTGGGGGAACAAACGAAGTCAAAGGCTCTTGATTCTTTCTGTAATAAACCTTTGGTGGATTGTTCTCTGTCTATTGGAACACCTGAACTTCTTTTATGCCTTCGACCAATATGCTATTGTTCAACAGTGGGAAGTAATAATTGTTCGTGTCTTCAATAGGTCCATCAGCAACTGCATATGAATATACGAAAGGTGGCGCCTCCACTGGCCCATTAGCCATTGCTGGTGGAATTCTCTCAAACTGGTCAGGTTCTTGATACTGTCCAAACTATGGTGGAAGCATGGAGTCCTCCAGAACTAAAGCTTGATCATACTTTACAACTGGCACTATGGCAATAGATGGATCTTCTGGAGTCTCCCTTTGTATCTCTCTTTGGAAAATATTAGCTACCAACTGAAATTCTCTACATTGTGTCTCGGAATGCTGATTAGTATTGTGCAATTGACACCATCTGAACAAGGCAGATTCTGTGAGAAGTATACTTTCTGTTGGTCGATTTTCCTGATTTGTCAGATTGTCAAGTGGTGATTGCACACTTCCATTGTTTGGTCCCGTATTCCATACTCTTTTATGATATCCTTGGTTATTATTATGATAACCTTGAGTATTGCTTGATTGACCTTGGTAATTTTGATGATTACCTTGGTATCCTTGAGAATTTCTTTGCATACTATGAAGTTGATTGTTTTGATTTCTTAGATGAGTCACTTCAGTAGACAATTTCTTCACCTGTTCAATCAAATCTCTCATTTCTTCCTTTTCCTCTTGTGTCCTAATGGACGTGGTTGTACCTTGCAAATATACCGGTTGCGGAGGTTGAGCTTGGGAAATAGGACCTCCCGGATGGACTACCATCTAATTGTTGGGAGGTGGAATAGGATTCATTACAGGCATATGATGGGCTAGTGCTTGATTGATTCCTACAATTTGATTTGGCATAGTGGCGTATCCCAAGTGGTTGAGTGACCTTGAAACATTCATGCCCAAATCAGAACTAACTTTAATTTCCTCCACATAGCCTGCCTTAAGATTAGCTAGAACTGGATTGGCTCTCCTTACGAACATAGAGGTAAGGCTATCCAAGGTGGCATAGTAGATTGGTAATGCTGCGGCATCATCTAATTCATATGGATCGTGTAGCCTTATATATGCCTTGTGAAATCTATCATTGAAGGTGTTGATGGGTTCATGTTCTTGTCTTTTCACCTCAACAAATTGTCTATATAGTTCAGCTGGTGTGGTTGGCAATCTATATTTTGCCAGAAAAATGTCCTTCAACCCTTGCCAAGTTCGGATTGAATTTACTGGCAAGTTTACATACCAGTAATACATGTCTTCTCCCAAAGAACACGGGAATAGTCAACAAGCCACATCTTCATGTTGAATGTTTCGGTTCTGGAGATTGTCTTCAAAATCTCTAATATGTTCATCAGTCATCTTGTTCATATTGCCGACATGGAACTTGGAGAAAAAATGCTTTGGATTCTTGGGCATATCATGGTAATTGGTGAATGTGGTAAGAGGCGATGCATTTTGTGGACGCCAAGAATTTGGCTAAGCCATTTGGATTGGCTAAATTGGTTGAATCGATGGAATAACTTGAATTGGTGGAATAACTTGAATTGGTGGAATAACTTGTTGATGAATAGTGCGTGGAACTAGAATTTGTGGTGGTGGCATCTCGAATAACCTGACAATATCCTCCACACTCTGTACTTCGGCATTGGATGAATATGATTTCTCACTTACTACTTCTTCTCGTGACACTTCTTTATGCTTCTTTGGCCTGTTTCTACGAGGAGATAACTCCACAATTTTTTTGGAAGAACTTGGAGTGGACCTAGTGATTCGCTGAAATCTATCTGGCGAGAATGAACCAATTCAATCCAACGTGTCTTCAATTTTGTTGAGGGCACGCAGGAGCTAGCTAATTCACTTGCTGAGGAACTTTCCGATTAGCTAGACAATTCTGTTCTCATTGTTGGGCTTCAAATATTTCAACAAGTTGATCTCTTTGAATAGCAAGGTCAATGCATTGGGTTGTTTCTTCTTCTTCTTCAAGTATGAAGCGCATGCACATCTAATCAGGAGAGTTTCTTCTTACTTGCCATGCAAGACTGAATAATTCAGAAATGATATCCTCTTGTTTGTCGTGGAAGGCCAAATCTAGTTGCAACACAGGCTAGGGATCTTGTTGTGGATCAGGAACGTTGCCCGGGAGCACCATTCTTCATTTTACTAGATGAGCTTGGGTTGGATGATGAGCTAGGATTGGATGACAAGCTAGAGGCCAATGATTGTTCTAAATCGTCACAAGCTTTTTTCAGATGGTTAATCTTTTGTCTGATCAAGTGTCTTTGGATTGCCTATTCAATCTAAATACCCTTTTCTTCTTCTCTGGCAAAAACATGACTAGTCTGTCTAAATTGTGAGTGATATATTTGTGACTGCCAAGATAATGAGTACAATTGATCAAGGATATCAATATTTTCTTGTTCAGGTTTCTCAATAGGTACATGGAAAGGAAATCCATGTGGCAACACCATACTACATCCTGCTTACTTTGAAAGTAAATTACTGTCATTGGTAATGGGCCCTCCTTCTAGTGCCAATTCTATGTTGATGTGTGTTTTGTGACACACCAAACACTCTAGAATAAAGTATCCATAGATGCTCTATCCTCTCTTGAAAAACTACCTCTTGTGCTAAGATTGCAAGAAAGGTCACATGTTAATGCCAATGTTTCAAAATTAGGGTGCAGATAAGCTTTGTGGTCGTTGTGATTTGCTGGTAACCCAAGGGAATTTACTTCAGTAAGTCACTTGAAAGAAATGGATTGAAAGCAGTGTTGTAATTTTTTGGAACTTTTCGATGTTGGATAAAAAATTAAAAAAAGAGTGAGGGTTAAGAAATACTATACTAAACCTATGGAACTAACAGACTGCAAAGATTGAATGAAACTAATAACCATGCTTTGTTTCACCACGTAAAACGACAACTACACAAAAGTGGGTGCAATCTTCTAGGATCTATGCTTAATATTTTCTACTACAAACAATATAATCAATAGAACAATACTATTTGAAGAAAACTTTGAAGCATCCACATTTAAAGGATCAGTCTAACTTTACGCATCGAATGAAAAGAATCCATTCGAAGAAAGTATGAGCTAAGTTACACCAATCTTCACTATCAATCTTTCGTTCCACTAATATTCAAATAAATTTCTAATCTAGAACAATTCTATGAGAAAGAGAAATTACGTAACCATGCAACCATCTGACAATAAAAGGATTCAAAGCATCTCATGCAATTATGAACTTCATTATCATAATAGTTTTTCTCAACAATTTCATAAAACTCTCCTCTTATTTCTATGCTCTACAATTTAAATCTCTACTCTAACTTCTAATCTCTCTGATTTTAAATGTTATTCTCTAATTTCTCCTCCTTCTAATTGCCTTTCAAATGAAAGTGGAGGGGTACTTATAGAATTATGAAATACAATGAACGACCGAGATCAATGGCCCAGATTTAAATAAGAAAACCCTAATTAGGGTTGCCAAAACATCAACCAGTTGACAAGCAGATGATTCATCCATTGAGAGTTGCATCCTTTTCTGCTTCTGTAATAGTCCATCCGATGAATCTAGACACAATGGCACCAACCTCCTCAATGGTAATGTCTGGCAAGGCATTGGCTTTGTACTCCAGCGGGTCTAAACTGTCTGCACAATTAGCAAAGACAACTATTCATTCTGATTCATGTTGCAAGAAGGTATTCTAGACAGTCAAGAGGTCAAATGCCTTAGTCAAATTTTCTCCCAAGATTGGCATGATGGAGAAAACTTTTTGGACTTCCTTTTGCATATTGCCCAGCCACAAGTCATTTTCTCGGGCGATGTCCTTTTCTAACACATCTGCTGCCATATGGAAAATATTATTCTGAATACCCTTCACTTGCTCATCAATTCTAGCACTTTCTGCCTTAGCCTTTTCCAACACTTTCCCACGTGAGACCAATGCACAATACCAATTGTTGAAGTCATATGCCGCTCAGCTGCAATAATCTCCTCGTCGATCAACCTTTGCTTAGGGATTCTCCCTATGTCCCGAAGACACGAAATTATTCTATCTTGGATTTCCTAGAGTATGTCCCATGCTTCAGCCAAGTTTGTAACTCTTGTGAGTAAGGAAGAAGTTTTCACATGAGCATATGCCAACTTCTCCACGAAAGCCATTACTTCTCCCTCTTTCCCTACCATCCATTCCTTTGTTTCTCTGGCAGTGGTCGATTCCTTCTCAAGATTTTCTGCCGGCTCCTGTGATGCATTTGGGAGTAGAGGGGTTGATTGGTCACCTTGGTTGAGTGGCCTTGTCAAATGTTGGATATACTCCTTTTGGCGCTCAACCTCCATCTTATATTCTTTTTTCTTTAAAGTCTCCTTTTCTAACCTGGATTTTATGGTAGAAATGGAGTTATCTAGGTCTTCTACTTCATGTTCTTTCATTGTTGGACCAATGCCAATGACCGTAATGGCATACTCAGCTGGAGTAATCTCATCCTATGGCTTCTCAACCGTCGCTATTGCAATCTACACAGTACGATTGCCAGTTTCATCTCTTTGAATGGTGGAGAATTTCTTGGCCGGTTTCTTTGTATTAGCTTGTTCCAACCTCGCCAAGAAATCTGCAATATCATCCTCTTCTGGCATCTCGATCGGTACCTTGACTTTAAGCCTTTCCTTCAGCCAATCTAGGATCGTTGGCTGCTCAACTCTATCATCCTCATAGTCTGGAACATCTTGGATGTCTTGGATCTCCTGCCCTGACGGGTCCTCCTGAATTCCCCTGAAGGTTGAAATCATTCCCTCTTGGAAGTCACCTCCCATGACATCCACATCCTCATCTGACTCACAAATTTTTGTGCCGGTTGGAGAGTGATGAAAGGCATCTTCAAGCTGCATGGGCTCCATATCAATTTCAAGAACTAGCAAAGGCATTTTGATGTGTCCCCATGATTCTTCGTCCATAATCAATAATTTCTTCACATTCCTAGATGTGGCTGAGTGAAGGGGCTTAGAACTTTTTTGGATTGGTTCTTCACCCATTGCCTTTTCCTTACCCTTTCTCTTTTTTTTGGTTGGCGGGCTCAACTAGCTCCTCTCCCTAAGAAGTGCTGGCATTGGAAGAACAAGACTCAACTTTACCCATCAAGTCATAGGTGAATGACATACCTCATTGCCTCAGTGTCTGTACTCGCTGGTCTACCCACCATTGCGAGTACTTAACCACAGGCCTCATAAGAATTGTCAGGTCACCAAGCTCTGACTCAAACCATTTAACAGGAAGAAGTGGCAATCTCTCATCATAGCTTGGTTGCATATACACTTTATCATCATCCAGCTGGTCAGGCACAAAAAATAGTTTCGTTGTCTTGATCATGTCCAAAGGTAGTCTCGACCAAAATATTTTCCTTACTTCAAATTCATCAGCAACATTCACCCAGAAGTCCTCAAGGTCAAATCTATGCATGTACTTCCTTCCATCCACAACTCCAATATGATTGAGTGAATCGAAGTCACTTCTAGATTTGTATGAAGTGAATGGATACAATTGTATTTCCACTCGGGCACTCTCTGCTGCCTATGTTGATGGACAAGATTCGACCATGTTTCCAATAAAGAGAGGAAACGTGACGGCTGCTTTATGTTTTGGCCTTTGGATGCTTTGGAATGTTTCCAACTGCCTTAACACTTCTAGCAAAATCATTTTGTTGGTAGGACAGATTGGCAACTTGTAAGGAGAATCCGTGAATCCCTGGATTCAGATGTAGGTGAATCTAGGAAACTAGATAAACCAGGATCTATATTTGTTGATTAAACTCTTTGCTTCATGGGTGAGCCTTTGATGTGTTCCACCTTGAAGTATCCGGGTAATATACATGAGAAAATCATCATGTACCCGACGGAAGTGTGACTTCTCGCTCAACTACAATTGAGGATAACATTTATAAACCTTGAACTCCCTTTCGCCATTGCCGACTAAACCTTTGCAGATTAGACCGACATATTGGTAGGTTCGAGAAAGTTAATATATAATGTAGGAACTCATATGAAAGGCTTTGGTCTTCTCCAAGTTGACTAATTTCTCGTGAATACTATCACTGATCATCCTTGACCAGTTAACCATTTTTGCTCCGGAAGTTACTTCGTGAATGAAGTAATACATCCAAGTCTCAAAAGGTGCACCCTGAGGATTACCCACTATTCTGTTCAACAACAAGACCATATCTCCATAATCTTCTTTGAAATCCGGCCTAAGCAACTTCTTAGGAACCTTTTTGGTTGTAGGTCTTGGCTTTACCAACCAATTTTTGTTCATGTTTGTCGCACAAAGGATTTGTTTATCCTCATACAATTTTTGTGCATCTTCTTTTGACCTGTAATATGTTCGATGGTAAGCCAGAATCCCAAATGCCTCCTGTATAGCTAGTTCGCCTAGATATGCCAACACTCTGCCATCAGGCGCTTCAATTTGTCTCTCTTTAGCATTGTAATGTAAGGCACACTCCACAATTAATTCTGGACATTCGATTGCCGGCGGAAATCCTGCAGCTTGAATTATGTCATTCCCCATCATTTTTCGTGCAATTGGCGTAGGCAAAAGGCCATCACTTCCATACATTCTTTTCATGAATTTGTCAAAGTCAACATGGCCAAGATTGGTATCCGCAACATTCTTCCACTTGGAAACAATTTTTGACTCCGGCTGCAAACCTTTGCTGGCGAATTTCATTTTCTTTGATGATTCTCCTTTGTCCAACATAAATCTGCAAAAGAAAATATTAAAATTTAGAATTTATTTCTGCCATTAAAACAAATATATTCTAGCCAACTCGATAAGTTAGTTCTTGAAAATAACTATTGCTGGAAATGAAAGAATTAAATCATTTCGAAAAGAGAATTCTTTGTCGGAATAGAGAAATTAAAATCTACCTAGCAACAAAAACTGTGTTGCTGATGAAAAAAATCACCCTTTTCAGCCTTTACTTCGAAAGAAAAAAAAATTACTTTCTTCACAAAACTTCTCTTGTCTTGGGCAAATTTTCTTCACAACTTCGCTTTCGAAAGAATGATTAAGAGATGAAATGCAAAATCAATTTAAGGTTGAAAGAATCGACCCAATTAGCAAATTTTAATTGTTTCCAATTAATTCAGTCTGAACTTGGCTTGCACTTCTCTTTCGAATAGTAATTTCCATCTTCAGCACCAGACGGTAAAGAAAGTTTCTAATTTCGACGCTAGTTCTGTGAAGTCTTTTCTTTTCTTTCTTTTTCTCAAAATTTGCCTAGAGAAAATTCAGATTTTCTTATTAAATGGGTTTGGAAAATAAAATATTAAAATAATATTTTATGTGTTGTTTCCAACCTGTTCATTAAAATAATTAAATCATGGTATTTAATTATTTTTATCATAGGCAAATTTAAATTTTGTCTTTTCAAATTGCTTCGTGCCTCTGCCTAAGGCAAATTTTTTATCTTTGTCAATCTTGCCATGATCTTTTACTTCATGCGAATTTCATCCTTGTCCAGACATGCCATTTGATTTTTTAAATTTTTTTCAATGTCTAGACTTAGGCAAAATTTTAAATTTTATTTCTCCAAGGCAAAAAATCTTCAATTTTTACTTCTCCAAGAGTTTTTCATGCCATTCAAGGTCTAGGTGAACTTTCCTTGTGATTTTTCCATTTTTACCAAGCCTAGGGTGGACTTCCGCTAGCCATTTGCCATTTAAATTAACATATGGCAGACTTTCTCTTGTGATTTACCATTTCCAAACATCTTGGAGCGGACTTCCTTACCTTCCCATCCATCTCCCACCATCCTGGGGTGGACTTCATCATAGTTCAAGCCAATTCTTATGGGGCGGACTTCCTTATGGCCTATGCCATCTTCACTTAGGCTGGGCGGACTTTGCCTATGTCCAAGCCACTTGACATATGGTGGACTTGCTTGGGTCTTGTGCCACTTTCCATTTTGGAGCGGACTTTGCCTTGTGCCAAGCCATTTCTCTCTTTCTTGGAGTGGACTTGCCACCTCTCTATGCCATCTCCCAACACCTTGGAGCGGACTTGTCTAACCTCCATGCCATTCATCCAAGGGCGGACTTTGCCTTGTGCCAAGACATTTTTCCATATTGCTAGGCGGACTTGTCCTATCCTCTAGCCATTTCCTTGGGCGGACTTCCATTAGCCTTAAGACATTTTCATTTTCCTTGGGGCGGACTTGGCTTGGACTTAGCCATTTTTCCATGGGCGGACTTCCTTGATGGTTGTGCCACTTTCTTCCTTCCAATGGCGGACTTGTCCAATGTCCATGCCATTTTTCCTTTCTTCATGCTTGGGTGAATTTAGCACATGCCTGTCCATGCCTTAGGCAAATTTTTAGATTTTTCAAAATTTTCACCCATTTCCATTTTGGGACCTTCTACAGTTGATGTTGACGAAGCCTTGACCTGCACACTTTCCAGAAGTAGAAATCCTGCCAAAAATAGATTTTTTCCAAAAATAGAAACTTTCTAAAATTAGCCCCTAAAAAATAGGAAGTCCAGAATGGGCTAAAAATGCCAAAAAAACAAAGTCCCTAAAAAATAGGGGCCCAGAGTGGAAACCCTAAAATTTAGGAAGTGTCAGAATTGACCAAAATGATAGTCGATCTTCATCCACAAGGCCTCCTAAACACTTTGATGACGTTCGTGCACTGATTTTGGCTCAAAATCATTTCTTGACTTGGGTGACCCTTCAAAAACTCAACTTCAAAGTACCCCACCAAAAGACCAAAACGCAAAGGCAAAACTCAGAGGGAAAACTACTAGGGTCCCCATTTGCAATGGGGCGATGTGTGAAAAGATCACAACAAGACCAACACTCCATATAATTCAACAATTTTCCTCTAAATTTCTTGCTTCTTTTTCTTCTCTTTGTAATTTAGAGGCAATGGCATCAATATTGGCTTTTAATTCTACAATCTCTTACTCTCTCGTTGAATAACCGAGGTTGAAATATGATATTCAACTAGAGTCATATCATGTTCAACTTTGGATACAATAGGAATAGCAACTTATGCTATCCTTGAACTCAAGGCATCTTTGATAATAGATGATAAAATTCTAACCCTTCTTTTAGGCTTGGGCATCTCAATTTGTTTTATTAAAGTTTTCAAATCAATGGAGACAACCTCTACCTAGTCTTTTTTCTAGATCTTTCCTTCTAGCCATGTCATGATCCTTGCATTTGGATTCTCTTTGGTGAGTCTATCAGGGCTTATAGATCATAATTTTTTCATCATTTTGATCCAATTGCTTCATTTCAACTTTAAAACCAAAGGTTGTGAAAGATGCAACCATTACATTAATGAAGTATGGTTGTCTATCATGACTCTTTTATTTGACATTTTAGCTTAAAATATTGTTATTTGAAGATAATGATAAATTAAAAATAATAATTAAATTAATTTAAATTAACAAAATAAATAAATAAATATATAATATTAAATAATAAAAATAATAATAATTATATAATAACAACATATTTAAAATAATCTTAAAATTAGTTATAGAGTAGATTTCACCTACCATCTTTCATATAAACATAATCACACCAATCATTGAGCACATTTGGAGCCCGCAACTTCATTAGAAAAATTCAGGAGAAGATTGACTGCACCTTAACAGAATCAATCGGAACCTTCCTGGATTCAGATTCGTTTAAAAAATATATATATATCACCATTCGGATGGGGTCTGAGACTCTGATGGCAGTTCATTACTCCATTGTTGGAATCTTGCCTAAAGATCAGCTACCTCAGATAACAAGTTATCTACATCCTGCATGCAAAGAACCAACCATTCTTTGATCATGATTCATCTTTAAACATGTTAAAGAGCCTTGCTGCATTCTGCCTAAGTCCTGCAATCATCCCTGTCCAAGAGGAGATTCCAGTAATCATCTCATTAACAGCCCATTCTGTGCGTAACCAGTAATCATGGCATTCCATGTAACCATTGTCAAACTGTTGGTGTGCTAAGGATCACACTCTTAAGGTTTTAGACATAGTTGCAGGTAGAAGAATTTTTATTTTTATTTTTATATTGAGAATTTGCAAGTTACAAAGTATGAAATGCAGTAAAAAAAACTGTACACATGGCATTAAAATACAAACAGCAAGATC
This sequence comes from Sequoiadendron giganteum, assembly GCA_007115665.2. Classification (NCBI taxonomy): domain Eukaryota; kingdom Viridiplantae; phylum Streptophyta; class Pinopsida; order Cupressales; family Cupressaceae; genus Sequoiadendron; species Sequoiadendron giganteum. The sequence continues at coordinate 352,106,253 of CM021104.1, read as the reverse complement.
CCCTGCTGAAAGGGCATAAGAGCACCAACTACCTCCAACAGGTCAAGCGGATTACAACCAATTACCAGCTGATTACAACAAATTGCAGAAGTAGCAGAGCTCAGCAAGATGTAAGAGGTGTGCACCATAACCATGATTCTTCTTTCCATATAGTTGCATAAGTAACAGAGCTGAGCAAGATGTAAGAGGTGTGTATGCAGAACAATCTCCAAACACGGTGCATGTATGAAGAAAGATAAACCATCTATCTGCTGCAACAACCAAGGCCACTGTGGAAAATACTCTGAAAATATAACTAAAATGGTTAACTGCTGAAAAGTACAAAAGGCTACCCAAGAAGAGCCAACAACAATCCCGAGCATTAGATTGCAGAACAAGGACAAAAATCAGTCTTGAAGGTAGGACCTTAGGCCTTGAGCTCCGACAACCTTCTTTTTCTTTAATTTGGTTTTTGATTTGTTGGATTTGGAAATCAACCTTTAGATTCTTCTCAGCCTTAGTCCTTAGTTTGTAATTGTGAAAAAAGTGAAGTCACCATAGAAAATGTCAAAGTAAAGCCCAAGGAATGCAGCATTCTGGTGATCATGTGAGTTATTAAAAACGGTCTTATACCTATTTCTTCATATATGAAACAAAATGACATGTCTAACTCCATCTGCAATGATATTAGCATGTAACCCCACGTCAAGAAGGGCTTCTTTCCAATTTAATCTACGCTCAAAGATAGTTGGTAGATCATTAAAAATAACATTCCGCTTTTTAACAAATTGACAACCCTAGAAAATATGCCGTATAGTTTCTTTCTTTTGACAGAATGCACAATTAAATGGTTGGAACATCAAACATTTCAGTCTGTCCGCAACGGACAGCTTGCAATGTAAAATCTTCCAAGCAGTTAATTGAGCATCTGTATTAACTTTTGATTTCCAAATCTGGGTAGAAAGCTTTGACCAAATTTTTTCATTAAATCTGTAATTCCATTTGGAGTTCAATCGAGATCTTAATGGCAAGTTAGGAAGCAGCTGCAAATAAACTTTTTTTAAAGGAAAATGAAGGAAAGGATATGCTGACATCCAAAGCCAATCCTTGTAGAAGTTGCACTAAATAGGAGTACATAATTTCATTGACAGCTCTAGCGGAACCAAAGACTGCACAAAGATCAGAAACACCTTGTATTTATTGCAAAGATATTGCAAAGATTAAATTTAGCTTTAACAGAATCCCATGATAGCCAATTCATAGTATCAAAATCCCTAAGATCTCCAGCATTACAGACTCTTTTTGAAAACAGCGAGTAAGATTGTTTAGGAAAGCTTAAAGTGAGAGGCTGCTCTTGATAAAGAATGTACTTGTTCCACCAAATGAATGATGTAGAGAACTGAACCCATGTTGAAGTGAGTTATCCCTCCATTTTAAAAGATAACAGTTATGTTGCCAAGCCTTCCATATACTCTGGAGGGGGAAAGAAGCCTTTATTGAAATAAAGGAAACATGCAAAATTTTATCAAGCCAACCCACGTGTTGTCACTTGCTCTTGACAGAGGCAAGGCAAATGCGATTCCGTATAAGAATCTTCCACTGTTCATCCTCATAAACAGCTTTAATAATCCATTTGATAGTCAAGCAAAATCCTTGAATTCTTGGATCTAAAAGCCCCAAACCACCTTTACATTTAGATTGAATACAGTGAGTCCATGATGTGATAATAAACCCTCTATTGTCGTCCCATTTAGCCCAAAAAAAAATTGACGAATGAGTTTGATCAATGAGAATTTATGATGTGTTTCCACCACTCTGTTAAGAGCTTATAGACAGGATTTCGGACTTTCGGAAATCTTTTGATGCATTCAATGTTTAGACTGCTGCAAGAAAAAGCAATAAAGAAACTAATAAAATACTAGTTGTAGGCTCATATTTGTGGTCAAGGCTAGGTCAAGGTCACTTTTAGACCATTCGTACCAGATAACTCCACTCACAAGCAAGTATTTGAAGGCAGTGAACAAATTAAAATAGCCTATGGAGATAATTGTCACATCCCCGTCAGCAATGTCCCTGTGCGATACCCTAGGTGTGGAAAAAGAAGCAATTGAGAGGGACAAGAGACAAGAGAATTTTTACTTCATTAATCAATGAGAATTTACGATATGTGTTTCCAACCCTCTGTTAAGAGCTTATAGACAGGATTTCGGACTTTCTGAAATCTTTTGATGCATTCAATGTTTAGACTGTTGCAAGAAAAAGGAATGAAGAAACTAATAAAATGCTAGTTGTAGGCTCATAATTGTGGTCAAGGCTAGGTCAAGGTCACTTTTAGACCATTCGTACCAGATAACTCCACTCACAGGCAAGTATTTGAAAGCAGTGAACAAATTAAAACAGCCTATGGAGATAATTGTCACATCCCCGTCAGCAATGTCCCTGTAGGATACCCTAGGTGTGGAAAAAGAAGCAATTGAGAGGGACAAGAGACATGGTGCCCGTATGGGTACCCAGTGAAGGTATGGGTACCCACTAGTTTGGGTGAGATTGGCGATGGAGGACAGCATGGGCACCCATTAAAATCTTAAAAAAAATTCCAAGACAACGCAGTGGGTAAAGCGAAAAGTATTAAAATGGAATATGTCAAAGTCATTGCAATTATCAACGACCCAGCGAAGGAGGCTGCCAAAAAATTAACTGGGCATGATGCGGGTATGTTGTGGAGGGGTTGCGCTGTAAAAGAGACATAGCGTCCCTTATTCAGGAAATAAATATTGCAGGGCTTGAGAAATGGCGTGCAAATCCATTATTAAACCCTCCTACGACCCCATTGATAGGGTACGCGCTGTTTTGAGAGGGAGAACAGAGAGAAAAATGCAAGAGAGAGCAAGGAGAAGAATGACGTGAGGGAGAGAGAGTAATGCAGATAAAATGGCGTGGGAAAAAGAGGAACGAAGGACATGAGGAGAGGGAAGGAGTCATGCAGGAAAGGGAGAGGAAATTTTGCAGAGAGAAATAAAAAAGAGCATGCAGAAAATCCTGTGGAAAGGAGAAGAGAGAAGAGGAACACGAGAAGTTGAAATTAGTGGAAGCATGGAATGGAAAGAAATCTATATGTTGAAAAGATGGAGAAACTTTCATGAAAATGGAAATGGAGGCGTAGAAGCTAGACTCCAAAGCCTTTAGCGGCATCCTTACTGATTGTGCAAAGTGGGGGTGTTGGAACAGATTATGGACTTCCATCAAAGCATAAAGGATAGATGAATTCTGGTGGAGTACACGAGGGAGGGACTATGAGGGGGGATTCAGGAATAAAAATGCATCGATTTATTTCCTCTTTCCTGCCAATGGATATGGACGCCCACATAAGCAAAAAGGATAGAGGAATTTCGTGAGGGAGGGGTGTGTAGGAATCTCCTATGCTAATGCACGAAGGAGGAGCTCGTCGAGCTCTATAAACCCTTTGTAAAAGTTGTCAATGCTAAATGCAATGTGGGAGCCAACCACAACCAGGCCTTCGGTGAAATTATATGTAGATGAATAAACAAGAATGAACATGATTGATACACCCATACATAAGTTATAGCATTTAAACACCCCTAATCACTTAGCATATAGATGAATAAACAATAACAGTTCATAATATCATAAAGGAAGAGGTAGAATTGTAGGAAAAGGATGCAAGGGCATGAGGAAGAGGCATTTAAAGACGCTGTATAACATAAAGGGAAGAGTGTGAGATAAGGACATGAGATATGGATTAGAAATAGATGAATGAATAAGAATGAACATGATTGAAAATATGTAATGAGAGAATATGAGAGGTATGATGGATAACTGAATATACGAAACCACTATCTATGAGATATTGTGTATGATCTTGAAAGGAAGTATATCAAAACTTATCTTATAGTTTCTAATTATATATATGACTATGTAGAGTGTATAGTTCGTTTGATTTAGTATGTTATTTGCATATATAATCGATTCTTTTCTATTACAAAACGAAACATCCAAAACATAATCCAAACCAATCTCTAGCCTAGTTTTTATGTCAATAGGGACATGATAAGTCTAAGTGCATTTGAGGAAAGCTCTATAACTAATATTTAAAAGCACCAGCATAAATTTGAGCCTTCAAATTTTTCTAAAAAGTTCGAGTAGGCTATCTTTTCACCACTCCCATGATATCAAGAGAGAAATTCAATTATGCCATTTAATTTTATGAGCTATCATATACGTTAGTTTTGAGTTAAATTCATCATATGACCTGATATGCATTTTTGATGTCCATCTTAGAAGAATTGGTTTGAGATTTTGGATGATAACTCACTCACTTACTAGCACCTTATAAAGGAATTCTATAGCGAGTAGTTGCATAGTCGTCTATACTATATTTTTAAGCCAGTATATGCTATAGTTTCTTAGTTGAAATACAATTACAGTCAAGGCTATAAAATGGATTGTATGAAACATTCATACTGTCACTATTTGTTTGTGGCATTGAGAAAATCATAGAAACATCAAATTAGAAATTAAGTTTTTAACCCATATCATCCATACGAGGATTTGAAAGAGTAACTAAATGCAAGGTAGATTTGACATAAATAGAGAAAGACAAGGCCTTGTTTATATTTTATAGCAGAAGCATAGAAGCAGTAAGAAAATCATTTAAGTCAGCAGTAATAATTTTTGAAGATTATAGACATCAAGATTTGTCCTTACATATTGCTTTGCTGATACTTTCTGGATCCTTAGAAACCTCCAGACATGAAAGATACGCCTGTTACAAAATTTATTCTAATGTAGGGAGTGGTTTCCCTGCAGATGTGGAGGATGTGTAAAATTCTCAATTGAATGTACGTCTAATGAAAAGATATGTTCATAGGCACCATGGAAGACAATTATTATGGGTGTACCTTATAGTTAGTGTATATATATAATTTTGAAAGTATATCATGACTTGTGCTAATTTTATACAAATATAGACCGTACCGAGATTTTTTTATTTCCAGAGACTGTCCACCCTTAAACATTGACCCTACCATGAATTAATGGTTTTTTCATATGCAATGATTTGATCAGTTTTATGAATACATAATTTAAACATCAAATTGATTTGCAAAGTATGAGCAATATGAGGGACATATTCTGTTGAATGATGCCCACCTCAATCAATCAAGTTAAACTTCATGAGTATCTCTTCATGAATAAAATGGCACGATGTACTTTTATTATCCATTTTACATGATGTTGTCTCCCTTCCTAAAACTGTGAAGATTGCAGAGGTAATAAGTGATCCCACAAGTTTCTTCAGCAATAGAATGGAAATTGGAAATTGTACATTTTAAGCAAGCGTTTTGTATGTGAGGAAAAAATAAAATTAGTTAATTTTCTATAATATTAGTGTATATACAGCTGAGGTCCTAGTTCGGTTGGCTAAATCTTTCCTGGGAGGTTGGTCACCAGGTCTAGTCTCCCCCACCCCCGTGGTACCGGAAAGCGTGTCGCGCCAGCGCCACTGGTCATGTTAAAAAGTTTACCAGGTGCACTACAGTTTATGGGGGGTCATGCTACCCGATTCCTGCAGTCTAAAAAAAAAATATTAGTGTATATACAATTTGAAATGATAATAGAATAAATAAAAGTAAAAAATTATACATAATATTTTTATATATGGAATATTTTTTTGATAAAAGTTCTAGCACAATAAAAAAATTCACTGTTGCAAAAATTAAACTGTTCTTCAATGTAGATAAATAGAAACATTGAAAGCGGTTTTATACATTACATGAAACCATGCAAAAATTAAATGTGAGTGATTTTAAAAAAGAAAAAAATAGAAAAGAATTAGCGTTTTTGGAATTTATAATTTTTCGATCACTAGCAAGTTTGATCTCATCTTGACTTTTAAACATGAAAAATATACAACACTTATCCATAATATGACTCTATGAAGAAGCTCTCACACACCAAACTAGTGTCCCAGTCTTGCTTATCAAGCACACCTCTACCTTATATAAACATAATACATCTTGTTGCATTGAAATATCACTTTGAGCATAAAATAAAGCCCATGTAATTTAAACTCATCCTCATTCACACTATTGTGACACTGAAAGTCTAATTTTGTGGAAGCCTTGTACCACTCTACAACAATTCTATGAATTGTTAGAGATAACTACACATCCAACATTCACATGTATTTGTGTGTTATGATGAATTTGACAAATTAATTCTGAAATTTTGTTAAAATAGAAATCTTAGATGTCAAAGTTCAATAGTTATTATGTCTTCAGAACATTTGTATTTCTCTGATGAAACTATCATTTTGGAAAGAATTGGATCGAGTGGAAACTCTGCCATCCGATGCCCAAATTTTTTCAAACTCACCTTTGTCATTCAGGGCAAGGGAAAAAATACAGATCTTTTATACACAAACTTTTGAGCACAAGAACAACATTGGCTAAATTTGTCCCCGCTGTAGTTCTGGAATTGTATTGTCTTCCATCTCGTTTTGAAATGACCAAGCAGTGTCTAAGCGAAAGCATTTACCTAATGTTGTTCTTCCTGCTCTGCATGATCTCTGCTAAGCAGATGCCTTGGAAATTGGAATGACGGTCAAGGACTCCAAGCATGTATGAAGATCATGTGATTCCTGCTTACAGTATCCAGGATCAATAACATACTTTATTCCATCAATAGTCAAAGAGGTTTCTGCTGTATTTGTTGCCAATATCACCTTTTGAAAGCATTGATTGGCAGCATTTTTGTTTGATCCTTAATGTTGTGAGACATGCTTTTCTGCCTAGTGTTCTTTTCCAATACATCATTCCCTAATATCTAGAGAAATTCAATTTGATCCTTTCAAATATAGTCATAGTCATCCTGAGGTTTTTTTGTCAGATGCTCCAAATTTTATTATTCTTTTCCAATGTGACTTTTTCCCCAAGTCTCTTGCTGTGACAATGTTTTTACCTTGTCTTTAGAGCCGTGTTCTATGTATAGTTGCCTTGTAACAGAAAATATTTTCTCTTTGTTGACCTTGTCTTCTTAATCATAGGCCTTGGAATGGAATAATAAGCAATATTGTTCAATTTCTTACCTAGTTCCTTTGTTAAATTGTAAACAACTCGCTTGTACCTAATTTTCTGTTTTTGTTTGGTTATCAATTTCACATCAATAGATATTCTTTGTTTTGTTGATTTGTTTCTTCAGTCACAATCAATTAATATAAAATTTAAAAAAGAAATTATTTATTACATTCTGAAATAAAATTTCATTATCTCAAAGTTTCAATTGCCAGACCTCAACATACTAGATAACTCAAATATTCATTGTGTAATGTTTAACAAAGAAGTTTTTATGGTTGAAGAGTCTAAGAACAAGATCAATTTATGAAAGATTTATGAAGAATTTATAGAATTGTATTCTAAATACTCGAATCAAATGCTATTTTAAAGTATTTTAGAGTTGAGATTGGACTTTTGAAAAAATGAAGAAAATGAAAAAAGGAAAGGGAGAGTTAGGAATCTAATTTTTATAAATATTGCACAGACACACAAGAAATTTTCAATTGAATATCATAACTAGTTTGTATTTCATTATGATTATTCACAATTACATATAAACAAGTATAGAATTCAAAAAACATTATATTATATGAAAGAAGTTATGCATACTCAAACAATAGTGTAATGTTATAATATTTCATAAAATATAAAATATTTATAATTCACTTGAAATTACATAAAGTGAATGACTTGATTGATATTGCAATTAAAAACCTACTTGTATATCTAAACAATATTCAGTGACCTAAGTGAATAGAAAACATGAAGAAATTGAAATTATGACATTTCTTCACTATTTGCTCCATAGTTATAACAATTTCCTATCTTTAAAATAAAGGATTGATGGTTCTTTTAAAGACACAAGGCACCAAAGTTTTTTACAAATCAAGGGTTGAGATTACATGTCGAAGATAGATAGCCACAATTCAAAAGGCATGAAAAGATAATATTCTAAAAAACATCAGCATATTTGGCTAATTGTTGGTAAAGATCTCCTTAGGCATAAATGTTTTGCAAATACCTGATGAAAATAAAAGTTTTACAAATATCCTGCAAAGTGAAGATGGAGACCAAAATCTTGCATGGAAAATTGGAGACCAACACTCCACATAATTGCTTTATATAATCTTGAAGTTCAGAAATTTTCCTTTTAATTTCTTGCTTCTTTTTCTTATCTCTTTGTAGTTTAGAGGCAATGGCATCAACATTGGCTTTTAATTCTACAATCTCCTACTCTCTCATTGAATAATCGAGGTTGATGGTTGAAAAATGATATTCACCTAGAGTCATATCATGTTCATCTTTAAATACAACAGGAAGAGCAACTTATGCTATCCTTGACCTCAAGGCATCTTTGGTAATAGATAATAAAATTCTAACCCTTATTTTAGGCTTGGGCATCTCAATTTATTTTATTAAACTTTTCAATCAATGGAGACAACCTCTACCTAATCTTTTTTCTAGATCTTTCCTTCTAGCCATGCCAAAATAGTAGGTTCAAATCCTGATTCTTGCATTTGGATTCTCTTTGGTGAGACTGGTTGATCAGGGCTTATAGGTCGTTCATTGGTATTTGTTTAGCAAGCTCATTCTGTGCATAACCAGAAATCATGGCATTCCATGTAACCACATCAATGAGGCTTTTTGTCAAACTGTTGGTGTGCTAAGGATCACACTTTTTAAGGTTTTAGACATAGATGCACTCAGATAGAAGATTTTTTACTTCATTAATCAATGAGAATTTGTGATGTGTTTCCAACCCTCTATTAAGAGCTTATAGACAGGATTTCGGACTTGCAGAAAACTTTTGATGGATCCAATGTTTAGACTGTTGCAAGAAAAAGGAATAAAGAAACTAATAAAATGATAGTTGTAGGCTCATAATTGTGGCCAAGCCTAGGTCAAGGTCACTTTTGGACCATCAGTACCAGATAACTCCACTCACAGGCAAGTATTTGAAGGCAATGAACAAATTAAAAGAGTCTATGGAGATAATATTATTCAAGTATCAGGCTAATGATAGAATGTGAAGCATTTCAAGGATTACAAGGACAAGGTGAAAGAACTTTCTAAGATCGGTCACTATATTATGACCATCATTGATGAACACCTCATTCCTCCTCTTGTTGGTTTACACATGCTCAATTTTGTTCTTTACTATTAGATTTAATCGTTGAATCTGAGGCTTTATGGGCTTCCCAAGAGTTGGTTGGATGTCTTCCTTGAAGGGCGAATACCATGGTGATTTATCTTCAACTACAGTCCATAAATTTAGCTAGTATTTTAAAAAGAGTTTTCATTATGACATTAAAACATTTGATTCATTTATCTTTTGATGTGGTTTATTGTCATGGATGTTTTCTGATTTTGGTGTTTATGGAGTTCATTATTTTTATTCAGGTTTATGTTGATTGATCTCAAAGTGTAGGACAACAGATTTATTAGGTTCTTTGGGTAGTGTGATTGGATCACGAAAATGCTAAGGTTTTAAGAGATTTTTACAGTGCATTGTAGATTTTGGTCTGTTTTGTCAGTGTTTGAGATGGTATGTTAAAAAAAATTTGATTCATGGAGCAGCAACTTATTCATTCATTACTCATACCTTGTTTGGAATGATATCCTGGTACCTGAATGTTTTCTAGGCGAACATGGGTTGAACATACATCTGAAAGACTTCAGCACCTAAGTATTAGAAATAAATATGCAGCTCCATCTATTCTCATGTTGACCACTGTTGTATATTTAGTTATTTAGTCCCTTGTAATTACAGTCACATTTTGGAAGTCGGAGGCGAGGCAAATTAGACATGTCTACCATGTCATTGCATTTTGAGAAAGAAACTTAAAATGATAGGTAGTCTACCAGCTAGGCCAGATTAAGGTTGTTTATGCTATTAATGTAAAGGACCTTAATTAGTCGTCCAGCTAAAGATAATCATCTTTATTAATTCTTAATAGGCATTTAATATAGGACAACTCATGTGGATTTGTATTTCCATTACTTTTGGTTTATACAATGAAAGGGAAATAATATTTAGTTTTATCTTTTAAGTTTTTATTTTATATTTCATCTTTTTGGATGAAATTGTTTAAATTTTTTAAATCATATGAATACGAGCATAAATACATAATGTAGAGTATTAAGAGGAAGCAAACTTCAACTTCTTTGAAAATCTCAAATGTTTGTTTGTAATTAAGACAAGCAACATAGAGAATAAATAAGAAATGTTGGCTAAACATTGTTCACTATCTAACATAAAATGTGTGTAAGGTTAGAAGCATGTGTAGATCCCAAGTCAATTGTAGTGGAAGACTTATTGTACTATTGGTGAACTTAAATTATTTTGTTTTCTTTTAATAGTTATCATAGTATAGTATTTGTAGATACCGAAAATTGGTCTAGGCCTGTTAGTACACATTCGACATAATTTTCTATAGTCTGTGGTCTTGATTAAATAATGTTAATTATTTAATTAACCTTTTCTAACACATATTTCTTCTATTAATTAAATACCCTTTTTTAATTAATTCATTAATTCATAAATAACCTTTATTCAACTTGATTGATTAAATAGATCATATTTATTTAATTATGTCACTAACTAATTAATTATTCCCCCTTTATCTATCAATTAAATAATTTACCCCTTTGCCATATTTCAACTATAATTAAATATTTATTATTTAATTATTCAATTTATCCTTTTCAAACAATCAAATTAAATAAATTATCTTTATTTATTTAATTAAAGTCTCTCATTTTTTAATATAATTCATATTTAATTATTTATGTCACATTCTTCTATCATTTAGTTATCTAAGTCATTCACTCACCTTCTGACTCAGGATCTATTTTTAGTTCTCCAGTTATCTCCGGATTCAACACATGTTTATCTCTGTGAGAAGACTCTCTATCACAACTAGTCGATTAACTAGTTCTAACTCCTGCTTGCATTCAAATGCATTATTCTTCGAGTTCTAACTTTGTCTTTTACATACAAAGTCTATTTCTTCTATTTTTGAAGATTAAGATCTTGAACTCGTATTCTAACTCACATTCTAACTTAGTCTTTATCTTGCAGTCTTTCCTGAACTCGTGTTCTAATTCACGTTCTATCTGAGACAAAACTCACATCCCACAACATTCATCAATCTCATTTGTCGATCTCTCTTTCAATCTGAGCCGGTCGTTCGAAAACCCAAAATCTATAAAATGGTATGTCATTATCATTATTCCTCCTCCCGAAATCATACACTTTTGAGAAGAAACTTATCTTCGATATTTTTCTTAGAAATTTGACGAAGTTATACTTGCATTCAAACACAAAAATCTGAGGGCAAGAATACTGAAAAGGAAAAATAGAGAAGAGCAATCAAGATAATTCGAAGGAGTGAACGCATATTCAGTGAGAGCTTTCCATTAATTTGTTTAGTTTTTTATGTTTACTTATTCGTTCTTTGTTGTTTGATTTTAGATTAGGTTTAACTTTGTTTATTCTAGTTGTAGATTATCCATCTCATCATTCGAAGATCATTTTTAATCTATTGTTACAGTATTTTCTAAGAGGATTTTAAAACATATTTATACCTATATGTAAATTAAATTGTAACTAGTAGTTAATTCTTATGGGAACATCTCTTTGTTTGAATAATAAATTGATGTCTATTCTAAGCCAAAGTGTACTTGTGTTTGTAATGATAATTGTCACATCTAAATTTTGTGAGCCTTTTAGGTCTTGAAGGGGGGAAAGTTTAACTCATGGATCTATATTATTTTTAATTTTTTTTTAAAAGTGTACATAAGGGTGACAAATATGGAGATAAAAAATTGGTATTGGTGTTATAACTTATTTGCTCTCAGGGTGAAGCCACAATAGTGGTTTACAATTTAGGTGAGGAAGGAAAACTCACAAAAAATGACCCCAAGGCAAAAAAAAATGATTTTGGAGGTTCGTACAAACCTACTGGTTCAACTGAACCAATAAGGGGTTTGCTCGAACCAGGGTTCGAGTGAACCCTTGGAGGTTCCCTCATCAACCATCTGAGACACAAAAAAACCTAAATTTTGGCACTTCGAAGCTCGGGTTGAGGATGAAAATGGAGGAATCTTCACAAATCCAACTGGAATCAGGTAGTCCTCAGAACGAGCTATCCAACGAATATAATTTTAATATGTTCTGGTTTTGATTATGTATCTATTTTTTTAGTTTTATTAAACATAGGTTTTTCATCGAAAGTGAAGGTCTTTGTTTTGCACATGTGGAAAAAAAGTAGATTATCAAAAATAAATATTGAAAAATATGAGTGCACCAGATATTGAAGTCCTTGATCCAACAATTCTTTTTTTTTGATATATACAAAAAAAGTTACGTGTTATACGGTCACGCTATGTCTGAATTATAATTGGTTTGACTTTGAAACTTGATTAAATAAAAAATATTCAATAAAAAAATATCTAACCAAGTGGAAGCACTAGATATCAGAGTTACAAATCTAAATTTGAAAGAATTAGAATTTTATCCTTCATGGAAAAAAAGTTATGCGTTATATGGTGTGTGTCACTTTTTTAAAATGTTGTTTTATGGAAAAAACCAATTTTCATGGAAGATGGAAAAAGAAGTGCAATTTGATCCCAAAAATTTTGAAAAAAATATTTTTAGAATCTATAGACAAAATGTGATGAGACTCTAGTTTGCATCATCTTCAAATTCCTCATGTTTTGGTCGGTATAGGTGCCCGAATGTGAAGATTTAGTTAAAAATAATAATTTCAATGTCCAGTTTGGCCAAAAATTGTAAACCACTATTGTGGGATCACCCCTCAAATAAGTCATAAGAAATCTTAAGAGATTATATGGGCATACCTTTCCATTGATCCATTATTCCACATAGTAAATAAATGGGTATGGGATACTCCCAATAGTGATGTTTAATGAGTAATCATGGTAAATAGTAGGTATGATAGCATTACTTGGTTTCTTCACATTAGGGAAAGATAGTTTAGAAGATACTTAACATTTGTTAAAAACATTTAATTTAGATTCCATTATGTGAAAGGATTTTCCAATTAGCACCTTGCAATTTATCTTTCATTAGATGGAAAGTTTGCATAAGTATTGTAGACACATATTGAGCTTTCAATTGAATAGTTTTGATTAAGGTAAATACACATGAAGGGCTTGGACCCAATCACAAAGAAGACATGAAGGTGAAAAAAAATGAGTCTCGCAAGAAGAGAGACTAAAACCAACAAAAAAATTAAAGGGGAACAAAAAAGACCAACAAATGCCTTTGACCGAAGCAATGAAATGGAAACATGTTTCAAATGAAAGGAACCCAAAACCTTCAACAAATTCGAATAGACATCAGGATGGTTTGAATCCAAACCTCACCAAAGGGCTTAGAAGAGGAGCAAGACTAAAATAGAATGTCTTGTCATTTTTCAAAGAGGAGATCTCAGTTGAAGGACCCATAAGCACAACATCAAGTTTTATTTTTTACCTCATATGAGAATCCTTTAAACTTACCAGTGTGGTCCTTATCTATGGTTTCCAACACCTTCCCTCTCACCAAAGAGCTTTGAAGTTGACAACCAAGGGCATTCCTAACAAACTTTGGAGAAAAATCATTCTTAGAAGAGGGGCTCTCAAACATAACAAGTTTTCTTTGTTCCTAGCATGGGGAACCTAAACCCTTACCAATGTGGTCCCCCATAATAGTTTCCAACACCATCCCTTTGTAACGAGACTGAGAACACTCCTCATTTGATGTATTGACCTCATAGGAGTGCAATTTTTCATGAGGATCTCGACACAATAAGGAGAAAAGCCCAACTTTGTGGAAATGGTACACCAGAGAGGTCTCATAATGAAGTGCTTGCTCCCAAACACCAAACTTAGAGAAAAGTTTAATACTACATGGAAACAATAAAATAGTTTCAACATAGACACAAAACCAGGAAAAAATGAACATTTTTCTAGATTTTGTGACATCGTCAATGGAAAAAAACTAACTAATAGCATCAACAATACCTTGAATGATACATTCATCACATAATTTTAAGGGGAGCTTTTGGAGTGTAGTGTCAAAAAATGTACTCCTTTACATTTTTGCACTAAGTTTGGGTCCCTTAATTAAGTCCACTTAATTAAGCCTCTAATTATCCCAATTATGCATTTAAAAGCCTAATTAATTTAGCTTTCCGAAAGGGAAACTTGTATTAAAAATTTGCAAACATTAATTAAATTGCCTTGGAGGTTGAGTGTCTTGGATTTAGGTCCTAGGACAAGGGAGAATGGGTCCTCCTTAAGTTGAGGATCTTAATTTTTAATATGTTTTTGGCGACATTTTTATGATTCAAATTTGCAATTATCGGCCTTTGATGTTTAATTTTTGGGAAATTAGTAAATTACCTATAAATACAAGGTCTTTTTATCAATTCAAATCCTAGATAAGCAAGCTAAGACTTTTGAAGGAGAAAAATTATAGAAAATGTTGTTGTCAAGAGCATTCAAGAGCAGATTTATCAATCGTCTACATCAACATTCAAGATCTCTAGCACCATGTCAAAGTTATCTTCATCCATGCATGTTTTTGGAGCTAACGTTGTGATGTAGGTTTCAAGAATTCAAGCATCAAGATCAACATCCAATCAAGCCATTTCATGCAAGCTCAAGACCTTGGAGAGATGTGTTAGACCTCAGTCCTTTAAGGATATCCATTCAAGGGTTTGGTGAGTTGCTTTGTTCATTCAGTATTCCTTCCATTCATGTTTCATTTCATTTGACAGTTTAATTACCAAAATGGGGTTTGACCAAGGCAAACCCCCATTCACCAAAAACAAACAATTTTTCCCTCTATTTTTTTTTGTAGATTTGTAGGTGAAGAAGGATTGGAGATTGATCATGAGTGTAATTTTGCAAAGTTATCAAAGTTCTCAAGCCACAAAAACTCACTTGCAAAATTTATTTCTAACTTTCCGATTGTTAGATCTAAAGGAATTAGGAGTGCATATCCATGAGCAGATGACTGTCAAAACAATTTTTTTATCCCTATAGCAGAACCCATTCACCCTAGGGTGAATCAGTCGTAGCAGGACACTTATTAAAAGCTTTTGGTGACTGGTACACATCCACATTCCTATCTTAGATGTGCTGGAATTTTATTGTTTCTATTTCTATTATGATTTAAATTGATGTTTCAAGTTTCACATTACATAATTGGATTCATTTAGTATTTTTCATTTATCTCCCAAAAGTGCATTTCAAGCATATTTACCATGTCCTCAATCATAAGGAAAATAGCAAGATCTCCATTAAGGTTGACTCACCTAAGGGTTGAAATTCAATTGTAACCTAGGGGATCTCTTTTTCCTAATGAAATAAGGAAGATAGGTGCATACCCCCATTCTATATCCATCAAAACACCCTATTTTCCTTTATTTCATTTTGGTGAAACCGTCGTTCTTGCACTATAAATTTTATGATTTGGAGTCCATTCAAACCCTAGATCTAGGATTTTTATTAGTTTGTAGTGCATTGCATTAGTTTGCATTTCATTTAGGGTTGTCAAAATTCCATTAGTTTTCATCTCATTTAGGGTTTTAAGTTTGCATTTTGAGTTGTTTAAAATCTAAAAAATGAAAAAAAAAGTATATTACATTGATTTTGCATAGTAGTTGCAATATTAGTGTATTTTTAGTCATTCACATTCACAAATTTGGTCAAAATTGCATTTCAAAAAGTGGCACATTATTCATCATTGTTCACTAATTCCATTTGTATTAGGACACATAAGTCTGAAATTTTTTGTCACTAAAACCATAGTCTATAACATAAAACTGGGATTTCAAACATTAAGCAAGAAATTCAAACTTTGAATTTTTAAAACCTTGATCTAGAACCCATTCGCCCTAGGGTAAATAG
This sequence comes from Sequoiadendron giganteum, assembly GCA_007115665.2. Taxonomy (NCBI): domain Eukaryota; kingdom Viridiplantae; phylum Streptophyta; class Pinopsida; order Cupressales; family Cupressaceae; genus Sequoiadendron; species Sequoiadendron giganteum. Next base: position 352,090,279 of record CM021104.1, on the reverse strand, counting down.
GTCCTTGTGCGGGTGTTGTTTCAAATTTTTGGGCAGTAATTTGTCTATGTTTGCTTCATTCTGATTTGTTGTTAATTCTCTGTTTTAATTTTAAAAATTAGAAAAATCTGTACTTTCTTGCATTAGGTTCAATTGGTCAAATCGAATGCATTATTTGAAATCAAAATTGGCATTAAAATACATCATTTTAAAGTTTTTGCATAGCATAATCTGTAAATTATTTTTCTTTAAATTTGAAAATTGCTCTATTTTTACATACTTGCATTGCACTTTCTATTTTTTGGTATTTATTGCATTTACATAGTGCCTATTCTCCATTTTGGGTGCACTTAGGTTTGGTGAAACTTGTATGAGCTTCACAACCTGGTGTCCTATTACCAATACTATAGTGAGATGTAGTTTGAGACTCATTTCATCTTGTGCTACCACATCTGCCATGGATCTTGAGTTTTTCAACTCTTTCACTCATAGTGTTGATACTAGTCAACCCATTATGAACCATAGCTTTGATCCCACATTTCCCATGACCATCTTACCCACAAACAATGTGACTAATATTGACAGAATGGTTGATAATGTCCCTCAAGAAGAGCTAAAACAAATGGATTAAGATTTAGAAAAATTGCAAAACTTTGTGAGTGTTGAATACATTGTTGGTATTGTAATTCTTGTCATAGATAACATGAGGAAAATTCTTGATAATGAACAAGGAATAGAGATTGCACAAAGCTTAGCTCACATTATTGATAAACATGTTCCTACAATAGCTAGTTGTGCTCAAACTCAAGGTGGAAATCCAATTCCTCCTTCTACACCTATGACCTCTATTCCTACATGCACTGATCCAACTATTACAAAAACAGGACAACCCACTAGAAATTTCAATACTACCTTAGGTATTTCCACTGGGAATCCCTTTAACTTTGTGCATTCAATTCTCAAATCTCAAATCTCCTAATCCATCTCCCCTCACAAACTTACAATTCACTTGTCCTTTGAATACATATACACCTCCACCATATTCACCTCCATATCACAACACAACCAATGATTCTATTCTTAACCAACTTTTACAAAAATGTTTCATTCCTCCAACAACAAATTGACATAGTGAACCAAAGTCAAAATGGCCAACCATCACAATATGTCAAAAGAAACCCTTTATCCTTGGAGATATTGAGAGCGCAAATGCCACAAGGTATAGAGATTCCTAGATTTGAAAAATATGGTAGAAAAGGAGACCCTAGTAACCATGTCTCAGCATACATAGCCTTATGTAGTGACTTCATTTTTTAGGATAAGCTCTTGGCTAAAATTTTCCCTAGATCCTTGAAAGACACTGCTTTGGAATGGTTTTATTTTTTATCAAATAACTCAATTCGTTCATTCAATGAACTTTTTGATTCATTTCTTAACCATTTCTAAGCTCACATTGGTCCCAAGATGACTTTAGCTGATTTAATGCAATGCAAACAAAAGGATGATGAGAAGGGCACTGAATTTATCATGCATTATCAATTTCTTTACTCATAAATCAACATTAAGATTCTTGATGTTGATCTTCAAAGAATGTTCATTGAAAAATTGCAAGAGAAAATCCAAGAAAAACTTGGGATGATAAAATTTTCCTCCTTTATACACTTGTTCATGGCCCTTCGTGACTATCAGAATTTGGTTATTCATCGTGAAACAAAAATTTCTTCCAACTGTCCTAAGAAATCCAAACCTATTCCCCATAACAATTTTCAACCCTTCGAGAAACAAAATAATATCTTTTTATAGATAAATCTGCCTCAAACAAGTCATCATGTTAACTCCCAAGTGGCTTCCATAAAAATGACAAATCCATATCCATTTAGGGAAAGGAGTAGACAATTTACCCTGTTACCTGATATCATCCATTCCATTATGTTACAACTTATAAGTAAGAACTTAGTTACCTTACCTCTTATTAGAGCCATTGACACAACTAAGCCTTTACCTCCAAACTTTAACTCGAATACCTTTTGCCATTATCACTAACAAAATGGACATGATACAAAATAATGTAAGCATCTTAAACATATTGTGCAAGACCTTATTGATTCTAATCACATCTAGATTGGCAGTGTTAATGATCAAGGAAATAAGTTTGTTGCCCCACCCAACCAAATTTTTTAAATCTTTACCAACCCCATGTCATATCATGATATTTCTTTTGTGAAAGCTATTGATACTAAGAATGATGTGATAAATATTGACAAACTTCAAGAAGCAAATAATGAAAATATGAGTAATATTGAAGAAGACTTACAATTTATGGTTGGCTTCATTGATGTTCAACCTTGTAAGGGTAAAAAAAAAATGCCCCTTGACATTGCTTTCTCACAAAATGACATTGTTAGATGTGCATCTGATGGTCCTCTTTACATCGCTAGAAGAATCAATGAAAAGCCTACTAATGGGATACTAATTTATCTTGTGTGTGTAGAGAATCTGATCACCAAGGAATTCTTATTTTTGCATAAAATTTATCAAGATTCTTATGAGCAATTGAAAGAATGGATCAAAACACATAATGGTTTTTCTTGCCCTATGATAAGTTTGATCACTCTCCCATGAAAACTGGGACCAAAATGTCTCATTCTCCATCATCTTGTCATTAGAATTTTTTTGTGTGAAGCTTGGTTATCCATGGCTACGCTCCATGGATGTCATCCCATTAGTAGTGCATAAATGCTTAAAATTTCCATTTGGCAATGACATCCTTACTGTACATCATAGTGGCTTTAATCTCGTGTCTTCCCATGGGAATTTCTCATTGGATTTATTTTGGCCCCAAACTATTGAACCTCTTAAGCCTCATGAGGACTTGTTCTCAAATCTTATCAAAATTTCAAACAAAGTGCATAGAAAATTATCCCTTAGCAACATGCCTCAACCCATGATTGAGCTTCCCATCATTGATGAAGCCGTGATTGTACCAAAATCCCTTCCAAGTAGCCAAGACCAACCCATGACAAATCCTTTGCCTATCTCCCATGAAAGACCAAGAGATAACAATATAAGTATCATTGTACCTCCTAAGATCAATCGAGTTTATAAAGCTAAAGATAAAGTGGTTGAACAACCTGTTAGAATTGTAAAATTTTGAAAAGATCTCATTGGCCATTCATGCTCATTAGTTTCCCGAAGAGTTCTAAAGTTTTGTTCACATAACATACTCACCAAGGTCCGGGTCAATTTTTATCATATGATAACATAAAATTTATCTAACCCTGAATATTTAATATATGAAACATATCAGCATAAGATAATATAGGTCTCATCGATACTAATGCACATCTCTTTTAGTATATCAGCAAGAAATCAGTTGTATCATGCCGATGAGGACACATGTCAGGAGTACATGGGTTAATAGTTTCTATCGGCAGGACAATGGTTATTGGCATGATGGTGTGAGGTCATATCGAGCTCATATACATCTCACCGTTCAGAGCACAAGAACATGTATCAACCAAACTAGAGTTATCAGAGTGAGGTTCTAAAAGACAGCTCGAGACATTCACCGGTCTTGCCGATAAAATAGAGGAGGATTCAATTGATGAGACAATGATGTTGGGAAGAGTTCACGGAGTCTTGCTGACCTTTCGTGGTATACCAACAGGATTGGATGTGGCAATATGTTTGGAGAAAAGAATTGTTGGGGGGACAATGTTCATGGTCCTGCCGAATAAAGAAATACATTAGTGAGATAAACCTTAGTGGGGAGATAGAGAAAGGTCATGATGAGTATAGCTCCATCGGTAGGATAACCATTATGTCTTAGCGGCATGGATTGACTAAAGGAACATCTTGGCGAGATACCTACCTTCAGAATAGAATAAAGGATTGTCTGCCCGATCCGATAAGTGATGGCGACGAGCTTGCTTCGGGAGGAGTTGTGGCGATATGAAAACTAAAACGAAAACTGTTGATGAGACTAGAGGTTTCGGGAGAACTACAAGATTTCCTAGTGGGTGCATGTACATTGGTAAAGGTTTGAATAGGAGGATCAACCAAGATTTAAAAATGTCTTGCCGATATGCTACATGATGTGACTACGAGAATTTTGAAAAGCCTACTTCATTCGCGTCTTAGCCAAGACATTAATGGCGCCATGAAGCATAAATGATTTTGTGAATTAAAATGAATCCAGTTGAGAGAATTTTTGTGGAATTGACAGTAGAGGAAAGCAGCAGAGTGAGCAAAGGATTGGGGTGTTCTTTCAGCTTGAAATCTCGGGTGAAATACAGTAAGTTCCTCATTCCTTAAATCTTGCAAATTTTGAAGAATGGAAACCTCTAGTTCAAAAAAATCAAAAGGTAGAAACCATGGGGAAAGTGGTCAATCAAAGGGAAAAAGGCAGAAAACTGAAATTCAATCGGAAGGTTCTGAATGAAAATTGAACCAAGATCTCATAGACCAGCTACCTAGTTCTGGACCTAAAGCTAGATGCTCTACATAGCTTAGGGTAGAAGTGGATAAATTAGATGATAAATGCAAATTCATAGGAGATGTTTGGACCCCAATCAGAGGTTATGAATTATTCAGCTTCCATTACTATTGGAGGAATCGTTCTAAGCCAGTATGTAACCCATGTAAGCTTAATCTAGGTAAACTGGTTTGCCCTTATTTTTTTGTTGATGTCGAACTGGTGAAATTGTTGGCCAGTCATTATAATCTGAAACATAAGGCCATATGTGATCTATCTGGGAACCCATAGATACATTTTTCAGAAAATGCAATAAGTGAAGTCTTTAAATTGGAAGGGATGTGCATTGAGAGAATTGTAGGTGAAGAGCTCGAGAATGAATTCAGAAGGATAGACACCATTTATAGGGGTTGGAGATTACCCCTGCACAGAATTAGGCATGGTGGCAAACTGATTCCGATGGAAGACAATGAAGGACCACCATTCCATGTAGATATTTTCGAGCCTTATATGAAGTACACCTATTTTTCGGTAGGACAAGTATTGGGAATGGAAGTCGCGGAGTATATGGAAATTGTGCCCATGGTGATTGTAGAAAATATTCAATATCATAACTCTAGGCCTTTTGATTATGCCTCATATGTGTTTAAGGAACTTGATGTTGGGTTGATGACAATAAAAAATGGAGCCTCTATCTTGCACCTCCGGAATTATTCATTATTGATGCACTTGGTGTTATACTTTAGACAGGAAATGGGGTTGTGGCCCCAGGAGATGAGAATTTCACAATTTGACAAGGAAGGTAAGTCATTGCCTATTCAATCATGGATTGTTGTTTGGGAGAAGAGGTTTGCTAATGCTAGTTTTGTACATTTTGAGGAAAAAATTGTGAAACCCTTGTATAAATTCTATAATCATCCATGTGACTATTCCTTGTCTGATGAGATAAAAAGGTTTCTCGGACCTAAATATTTTAATGGACCAATCGACCACAATTGGGGGGATTGGTATTGTTTAGAGAATGCCACCATGATTAGGGCTTATGGATTTGAAGATGCCCCATTTATTTTGCCTAGAACAGTTCCAGACCCGATTGCATACTTAGAAATTGTTAGGCAAATGGATTTCTCCAATGTTATGACTTTAAGTTCTTTTGGAAAGTAGGCTTTTATGCCCAGTACACTATGTTTCAGTGACTTTAATATGTTAGCAAAGGAAGGGTATAACCTGATTTTTGATAGGCCATTATAGTATAACATGAAAAGAGGGCCATTGAGAAAAAAATTTGATCCAGAAGGGTATATTCACTTTGCTAAACAAAGGATAAACTTTGGAGGATATCATCATGTGCCTTACCAGTTTGATGATATGATAATAAAATTGGAAGCAGAAGAGGCGGAGATGGTGATTGAGTGACATAATCAGGAGTTGCTAGATATAGAGTTGTTGTTCTCTAGTGAAGAAGCATCAGAGTTTGTCACAAGGTCCACCTAGTAAGGTATCAAGGACAAGAAATCAGGATTACACCTATTCTGCTAGAGAATTAAATATCGAGGAAAGTGTAGATACAGATGCAAGACATGAGGAATACAAATATTTTATAGCAGATGATGAGTTTGTAAAAACTTTAGAATTTAAATCATTTTTATGCAAGCAAAAGGGAAAGGAAATAAGAGAACTGGTTGACAATGTCACACTAGGAAATGAAAAACAATTGTTGAAAAGATTGAGAGATGATGTAGAGAAAGAGATGACAAGTATGACCCCCGAGAAAGGGAGGGAAATGTTAGAAAAGGCAGGTGTCATGATTTTCCCAGGATTAGACCTCAATTTCGTACTAGTCTTCGACGGTTTCTTGAAGGACAATAACACTACACACAAGCTCAGCTTAGAAAAGGAGACAAAAGTTTACACAGGATCAAAATACAACCCATATGAGGAGACAATAATGATTTGGGCCCTCTATCCACCTCACAAGAAGTCATTTTTCCTTGATACTGAGAAATCATTTGGACATGTCATGAATTTAAAGGCTAGGGAGGCCGATCCACTTGCAACAACTGAAATTGGGATTAATGTAGTGAAATTGAATAAAGCCCAAATACAGGCATTGATCAAAGAAAAGGAGATGTACAAAACAAATAATGAAAGAATGATGAGAGAAAGTGAGTGTCTAAAAGACTTAGTAGGTGTTACAACAGGGCCAAAAAAGCTGCTCACCCAGGGTAAAATTTCACAGACAAAGGACCATTGGGAGGGATCGAGTGCATATTCTCAAGGGAAATATGACACACTTACAACAGTAATCAAAAGGAGGCAAGCCAGTTTAGGCATTTGGTTGAACAAACCTTGAGGAAGACATTCACTGAACTTTGATGCATTAAAAGAACACAAAAGAGTGGAAGGTAGAATTCAAGAAAAGCTTGAGGAAATAAAATAATGGGGTACTCCTAATAATGCGACAATTGAGGGTGCTAATCATTTTATGGATAAGCATAGAGAATTCCTTGAAGAGTTACAAAGGGATGTAGAAGGGTTGATAGAAGCCACCAAAAGTGGATTGGTTGCATTCCTTGATGATGGAGGAAAATTGAAAGAAATGGCTGCGTGGAAAAACAAAAGTGAATTGATACTGCAAGAGATTCTAAATACGGCTACTACGAAAGATGCAACCCTGGATGAAGCTTGTGAACATAACAAGAAGATGGTTAAGATGGAGATCATGATCCATGATGCATTAGGAGATGTAGATACACATGAGCGTCGAGACTATGTGGATCACATGTCGAGAGTCCACTTATGGCTTAACAGAGCCTAATCTTTTTTAATCTTAATGTTGTTTCATACTCAAGATATTTTTGAAAGGACACGTCCTTTCAGCAGTTGATGCATAAGTATCCATTTTTCGTAGCAATAGAAAAGGGATAGAATTAGAAAAATTAGAAAAGGATAGATTGCGGCAAGCATAATATTTTCAGAATGTTTGCATTCAAGAAGACTATGTTGCATATGTAATATTTGAGGAAGATAATGAAAGACTTTTGATTTGGTGGCTTCATTATGGTATCAGTTGTTTGTTGGATTTCTGCAATTATTTTACTGTCTCCAATCTAATGTTTCTTGATGATTTAAGTTGAAATATCAAGTATATGTTCAATTTATCAGTGCACATTTGTTGTGTCTATGTGATTTGATTAATTGGCTTCTTTAAAGAAGAATTAAATTCCTTTCAGTCAATTACAGTAATCTGTAAATGTTATTCGGATCATTAAGAAGAATCAAATAGTTAGGATTGATATTCTACCTCAAGTAGGGTCTATCAATCACATTATTGCATGTTTATACTAGTTATAAAATCATATGTGTATGCCAAAAAATTAGAGAACTTGCTAGATAGGAACCACTCATCTAAGACTTTCATTTGACTCCGTTTTACCCAACAAGGCACTGGTCTTCCATATTTCATTATTTAATTGTATTCATTTCATTTAACATCTATTAACTAAACATATCAGGCTTCACCTTGATATTACATATACAATTTATACAAAATTTAGATCATATATGATATTGCATATATAATTTATACCAAATTTAGATCATATTTCTCCACTATCAAATTTCCATTATAGATAGTTTAGTCAAGTAGGAAGAATAGTTCAAAATCTGCAACATTCATTTAGGCACACCTGCCTAGGTTTAGCAAAGCCTTAAGAGTAGAAGGTTCAACTGTACTGGTTGGTCTTGTTAGTTGGCCAATAGCATTGTGAGAGCTTGGCAATCTCTCGTGGTGCAAAGCTGCATTTTTGAGACCTAACAAATTGGTGACTCTGTTGGGGACTAACTTGAGAAAATTTTGGTGGCAGGCAACCTTTCCATATAGGGTCATTGAAGAGATTCACAATTAATAAATTTGAAAATTGACTCCGCTGGGTGAAATAATAACATTTTTACATTTCTCACTTTTAAAAAGTGGGTGGCGACTCTGAATGAACAAGTGCATTGAGACTAATAAAATAAAATACAGATTGGAAAGAAATCGTCCTAGAGCTCAGACTATCACGATTACTCACAACATTTAGGGAAGAAGATCTTTGCACAGAGATAGTGATGGTCCTAATGATGAAGGTAAGTGGACCTACAAAAATGATCAGGGCAAGAAGTGTCTGATGACCTGGGCCCAACAAATAAAAACAAAACATCAAAACCACTAATGGAAACACATAATTCATATGATGCATTAACAAATGAAAACAACCCGTCTAAAGAACTTCACACTCCAGAGGAGAAGAGAAACCCCTCTGGAAAATAGACCCTGAGAAGGTTCAAGAGTTCATGGCTGATTTTGAAGCTAAAAAAGGGAGAGAGTTTGAATATGATCAGAAAGCAGCACTTTTTGAGGAGGGACTTGAATATGAAGCAGCATCTGAAGAAAACCATGAACTTATGACCCAAAATGAGATAGATGCACAGTGGGAATGCATGAGGCAAGAAACAAAAAGATCAAGGGTAGAATATGAGCAAAGGCTTTAGGCAATAGAAGAATTTGAGAAATTGAAGTTGCAAAAGGCTTAGATTAAAACACCAATGGTTGACTCACCCAAATATGTCCCCCCTCATAAAAATAACAATATGAGACTATCAAATTCCCCATAGGCCCACCGAAATCAGCCAAGGAACCAATGTGGACATCAAAATGCTCCACCACAACATAAGGTGTTCAACTGCCTCCTTATTAGTAACACATACCCCCACAAGGTCAGCAATATGTGGCAAATAGTAATCCATTGTACCAACATCAGCATTACCAAAATCCTTCTCCACAATATACAACCATGATCAGGCAGTTTGATTTGACCGGATTTCAGATATACCCTTATCCTATGGACAACAATTGGAGAAGCTTTGTCCCTAAGTTCACAGGAAGTGGTGTAGTCACAACTGAGGAGCATTTGAGAAGCTTTAACACATTCATTCAAGACCTGGATATGCAATATGGGGATGTGCAGATGAAATTATTTTTGATGTCGCTCATTGAAGATGCCAGGGACTGGTTTAACAGTTTACCAACAACATCCATTGATTCCATTCATATATTTTATGAATAGTTTCTCCAGCAGTATGGGAATCAATGTGCATCAAATTTTTCTTTGCATGAATTGGTAACTATCCAAAAGCATCAAAATGAGTCAAGTTATGAATTTAATCAGAGGTTTTCCAAAATACATAATAAGATACCTCGTGGATCCAAGTTGGATGATCCTGCTACATTTAGCATCTACTTGAAGGATTTTGATCCCAAGACAGGATATGAGCTTAGGAACAAAGATCCTAGGAATTTGGCTGAAGCTCAAAAGATAACACTCACAATTGAGAATAACAGGAAGGTTGTAGGGATGATTTCTAAAGGGGAAAACCCTAGGGCTCCCCCATATCCTCCCCCAAATAGACAAGAGAATACATATAGGAATGAAAGACCAAGGTTACATGACATGCCCTATAATACAAACTGGAAGGATGGGAAGCGGGTAATTGATAGACCAAGGAATAAAGAAACACTGGATCCATTAAAAAGGAAAGAAGCATATATGGTAGATAAGAGTCCTTGGTGCTTATTTTTTTATGCACCACACTCCTTGGAGCATCGTGTTACAACTCAGTCAATACCAAAAGAAGACATATTGGAAAATGATGGTGGTGAAGACCATAATATCTATTTAACTTCCCACACTCTTAATTCTTTGGAACAGGAGTACTCATCTTCAAAGGAGGAGGGATATGAGTATGATGTTGATCATCAAAAATACAATATTCATATGGCAGAGCAACATGTTTTTTCTGACTATGAAGAGAGTGAAAATGAGAAAGACCCCCTATTGCATCATGCCAAACTAATAGATGTAGTATAAGGAGACTGAGTGAAGAAGAGATTAAAAGGTTGACTATTGCAGTGGTGGAGGAAGCTAGAAGAAAATATTGGTTGAGGAACAAAACAATGAATGAAGATGAGGGTGTCCTGAGAGGAATGTTTTTAAAAAATAAAAAGGTATCGAATGAGATATCAAAGAGGACAGGTGATAAGAAATCTGACAATAACGAACAAAAGTGGGCTCCTAAAGAGGAAGGTAAAGAAGTCCCCATGGATAAACAAAAGCCAAGTCAAACATGCAAAGGGGAAAAGGAAGAAAACAAAGGAGAATTGATAGAACCAAAGAAGATGATCATAACTGAAGGTACATCCTTTGATTTCATACAAGCCTTATCTCAACTAAAAATTTATTTCCCATTACTTGAAATGGTGAAGATTAAGGAATATAGGGAAGGTGCCATTCCATTGATGTCTAATGGGAATCAAAATATAAACCTTGAAAATAAGGAGGTCCCTGAAATTACTAATATGAGGAAGGAGATAAAAGTTCCAGAAGCTTGCTTAATGAATACACCACATATTGACCCATTTTTTACCACCCTGCTCATAAGTGGCAAGTTAATGAGAAATTGCATGATAGATTCAGGTGCTTCCATGAATATTATGCCAGTAGGGGTAATGAAACAACTTGGTATGTGGATAGATGTGGAAGGAGGTAAATGCTACACCATGGATAGTAGGCTTGTTCAGGTTGTGGGGGTAATAAATAATGTGGAAGTAAGATTAGAAACTTACCCACAAGTTGCCTACAATATTGATATAACCATAATTGACACACCTCCTTAGTTTGGAATGATTTTTTCAAGACAATGGATTGCAGCAGTAGGAGGTAATGTGCAGTTCGATTTATCATATGCAACTATACCAGTAAATGGTGAAGAGGTCAAGTTATATAGGGAGCCAAGAATGAATCAAATTGTTGAGTGTGTTCCTCAAGAGCAACTTAATTGCTTCTGTGATGTAGATTTGGGGAGTTTTAGAGTAGAATTATCTCAGCCTGAATTAGTGAACAAAGACCCAATTGATAAACATATTTTTGAAAATCAACAAGGGGTATGGAAAATTTACTTTGATGGGGCATGTAGCCAAGAAGGTAATGGAGCTGGGGTAGTTTCAATATCTCCTGTAGGTACAACATTTACATATTCATTTTCGTTGGCGTTTGAATGTACACACAATGTGGTGGAGTATGAAGCCTTGTTAACTGGTTTGAACATGGTTGTCAAGCACAAGATTAAAATGTTAACTGTTTTTGGAGACTCTGAGCTGGTTGTGTCATAGGTCAAATAAAAATATGTTGCAAAGAACAAGAGGCTGAAGCAATACAAAAATGCTATATGGGATACAATCGAGCTATTTGATGCTTTCTCCATTGATTGGGTGGATAGGTCAAAAAATATAATTGTAGACTTCCTAGCCAATGTAGTAGTGAGAAAAGATGACATCACGCTGGCAGGAGTGTCTCAAATTGAGTTCAAAACAAGACCCACTGTGCCTGACAATATATAAAGTTGGCAAGTTTTTAATGGGGACACTGACCTCCTGAATTTTCTTCACTGTATAGACTAATATGAGGCTCAAGAAATTGACTTTAATGCCTTTGTAGAAGAAATAGATGGAAATCAGATAGTATTCGGGAAGAAGGTCTTACAACTTAGAACTAATAAAATCCCCAAAGGACTAGTAGAATTGGAGAGGGTATATGATGGAAATGATCGGTCCCTCATGAAACAGACACTAGTCAAGAAAGAATATATTGAAGAGGTAAATTTAGGGACTGAACTGGAACCAAGAAAAGTATATATTGGAAAGAAAATAAGCCTGGCAGTTCAAATAATGTCGATTTCATTACTAATAAAATATAAACATGTGTTTGCATGGTCTTATGAAGATCTCAAAGCATATAGGGAGGACCTATTTCAACATGAAATTATGTTGAAACCAAATGCAAAGCCGTTTAGGCAGAAACAAAGACCTATTAACCCTACATTGGAACCAAAAATGTAGGAGGAGTTGGAAAAGCTTAGAGATGGGGGTATCATTAAACTGGTCACACATTCAACATGGGTGTCAAACCTAGTTCCTGTGAGAAAGAAGAACAAAGATATTAGACTATGTGTGGACTTCATAAATTTAAATATGGCATCCCTCAAAGATTATTACCCTCTACCTAATATGGAGGCTATACTACATAAAGTAATAGGGTGTGAGCTGTTATCTATGATGGATGGTTTCTTTGGTTATAATCAGGGAATCTGAATAGTACAAGACAACTTTTATAACTCCATGGGGAGAATATGTCTATGTGAGAATGCCATTTGGTCTCACAAATGCAGGAGCAACCTTTCAAAGAGCTATGGACCTAGCATTTGTAGACTTGATTAATACTATAATGGTAGTATATCAAGATGAACTTACTGCTTACTCAAAAAGGGCTGAAGATCATGTAGAACATCTGGAAAAAATATCATTAAAGCTTTAGAGTATGGCATTAGTTTGAACCCTAAAAAATGGCATTTTTCTATCACAGAGGGAAAACTCTTAGGACATATTGTATCAAAAGAATGAGTTAGAATAGATCCTGAGAGGGTTGAGGCCATAGATAAGGTGCCTATTCCTAAAACTGTCAAAGCCATCCAATCATTTTTTGGACAGATTAACTTTGTTAGGAGATTTGTGTCTATCTTTGCTGAAATTGTTAAACCCATATCAAAAATCCTAAGGAAGGGAAAAAAAAGAATGGACTCCAGAAGCATTGGAAGATTTTGTATCCATCAAAAGGGCCATCAAAGAAGCCCCTGTCCTCAAATCTCCTAATTTTACAAAACCTTTTCAAATATTTTCATTTGCTTCCTTACACACTATAGCTGTTGTTATGTTACAAAAAAATGAGGATGGTCATGAACAACCTGTGTCCTTTAGTAAATCATTGCAGGGGTCAGAATTGAAATATGATATAATGGAAAAACAAGACTTTGCACTAGTAAAAGCCACAAAAGCTTTTAGACCGTATCTTGTTGGAGCCAAAGTGATTGCTTATGTTCCTCACACAGTTGTTAAAGACATTTTAACACAGTCAAAAGTAACAAGGAAGAGATGCAGGTGGATTAATAAAATTCAGGAATTTGATATGGAAATACAAATTACCAAACTGGTAAGAGGCCAATGTTTGGCCAAGTTAATGGCCAGAAGAAAATATTGAAGCAAATCAAATTTGAAATGTAGAAGATGAAGGAAATGCAATTGCAAGTATTGAGCATACACCTTGGTATGCAGACACCATGTATTACCTTAGAAACATGAAGTGCCCTGAAGAATTTAATGATAACCAGAGAATAACTTTGAAACTACAAGCATCTAAATATGTATTCATAGAAGGTGATTTATTTTGGAAGAACGAGGACGGGATGTTTCTTTTATGTTTAGATGAGTCACAAGCTAAACATGTGTTAAAAGGAATGCATGAAGGGGTCTGTGGAGGCCATTATTTTGCAAAGACAACTGCACATAATATTCTCAGGGTAGGTTATTACTGGCCAAAAGTCTTTAATGATTCTTTTTCATATGTAAGAAAGTGTGAGGCATGTCAAAAGTTTTCAGGCAAAATGAAATATCAAGGAGCTTTACCACTTAGACCTATGCAGATTGAAGCCCCTTTTCATCAATGGGAGATTGATTTTATTGGGGGGATACAAGAAAAATCAAGTGGAGGACACAAATGGATATTGGTAGCCAGTGATTACTTCACCAAATGGGTAGAAGCAATCCCAACCAAGCAAGCAACGAGTAAAGTTGTGATCAATTTTTTTATGGATAACATTATTACCAGGTTTGGTACACCATTAAGATTAATTACAGATAATGGGATGTGTTTCATATCTGATGAGTTTAAGACTTTCTGTAGTACACATGGTATTAATGTTTCTTATGTTGCTCCTTACCACCCGCAAGCTAATGGTCAGGTAGAGTCCAGCAACAAAAGCCTTTTAAAAATCATAAGGAGAATGATAGGTGGAAGTAAAAAGGTTTGGGATTCAAAATTCAAAATGGTTGTATGGGCTGATAGGATTACTATAAAAATCGCAAATGGAAAATCCCCATTTGAACTAGTATATGGAACACAAGCTATAATGCCTTTACGCAATTTGTTGCCAGTTTACAAATTTATCCTTCAAGAAGATATAGAGGTTCCAAAACCAATGGAGGAGAGAATGGAACAATTGGCAGAGCTTGATGAGATGAGAAGACTAGCTCAAAACTAGAATATGAAGTTGTAAGCACAAATGAAGTATTTATTTGATAAAAAGGAAAAATATAGAAAATTTGAAGAAAATGATCTGGTATTGATGTGGAATGCCAAGTGCCAGGAGAAAAGAAAAGATGGAAAATTTGAAGCTTTGTGGTTGGGACCTTTTGTTGTTGTTGGTAAAAGAGGAGAGGATTCATATTATTTATAAAACATGAGTGGTGAAGAATAGGAGTTGCCTATACACGGGCAATTTTTAAAGAACTTTTTCTCTTAAAGGATACAGAGAATTAAGGGTTGCCAGTGCATGGACAACTCTTGACAAAAGTTTAAGAATTTTTCCATGCACAGTAGTTTAGGAAATAAAAGGTACAAGAATTGCCAGTACATGGACAATCCTGAAATTCCTTTTTAAATTTTTTTTCTCTATGTATAGTAGTATAGGATCATCTTCATTTCCACTTGTTTTCATTTTTTCCTTCTCATTAATCCATGACCCTGAAAATATTGGTCTGCTCACCCAAAGATCTAGATCCTTGCAATGATCGTGATCCTTGCAATGATTGTGATCCTTGCAATGATCTCACAATCATTCATCCCCAAGTGGAGCCACTGTTAGAACTGTAAAATTTTAAAAAAATCTCATTGGCCATTCATGCTCATTAGTTTCCCAAAGAGTCCTAAAGTTTTCTTCACATAACATACTCACCAAGGTCCAGGACAATTTTTATCATATGATCACATAAAATTTATCAACCCTGAATATTTAATATATGAAACATATCGGCATAAGATAATACAGGTCTCATTGATACTAATGCACATCTCTTTCAGTATATCGGCAAAAAATCAGTTGTGTCATGCCGATGAGGACACATGTCGGGAGTACACGGGTTCATAGTTTCTATCAGCTTGATAGTGTGAGGTCATATCGAGCTCATATACATATCACCATTTAGAGCACAAGAACATGTATTAGATAGACTAGAGTCATCGGAATGAGGTTCCAAAAGACAGCCTGAGACATTCACCGGTCTTGCCGATAAAGCAAAGGAGGATTTAGTCGATGAGACAATGATGTCGGGAAGAGTTCGGGGTGTCTTACCGACCTTTCGTGGTATATCGATAGGATTGGATGTGACAATATGTCTAGAGAAAAGAATTATTGGGGGGACAATGTTCATGGTCCTGTCGAATAAATAAATACATCGGTGAGATATAGAAAGGTCACGATGAGTATAGCTCCATCGACAGGATAACCATTATGTCTCAGCGACGTGGATTGACTAAATGAACATCTCGGCAAGATACCTACCTTCAAAATAGAATAAAGGATTGTCTGCCCGATCCAATAAGTCATGGCGATGGGCTTGCTTCAGTAGAAGTTGTGGTGATATGAAAAATAAAAATAAAACTGTTGGCGAGACTAGAGGTGTCGAGGGAACTACAAGATGTCCTAGTGGGTGTATGTACATTGGTAAAGGTTTTAATAGGAGGATCGGCCAAGATTTAAAAATGTCTTGCCAATATGCTACATGTGTGACAAAGAGAATTTCGAAAATCCTACTTCATTCATGTCTCAGTGAAGACATTAATGGCACCATGAAGCATAAATGATTTTGTGAATTAAAACAAATCCAGTTGAGAGCATTTTTGCGGAATTGATAGTAGAGGAAAGAAAAAGAGCAAGCAAAGGATTGGGGCATTCTTTCAGCTTGAAATCTCATGCGAAATATAGTAAGTTCCTCATTCCTTAAATCTTGAAAATTTCGAAGAATGTAAACCTCTAGTTAAGAAAAATAAAAAGGTAGAAAACATGGGGAAAGTGGTCAATCAAAGGGAAAAAGGCAAAAAATTGAAATTCAGTCGGAAGGTACTGAACGAAAATTGAACCAAGATCTCATAGACCAGCTACCTGGTTCTGGACCTAAAGCTAGATGCTCTGCACAACTTAGGGTAGAAGTGGATAAATTAGAGGATAAATGCAAATTCATAGGAGATGTTTGGACCCCAATTAGAGGCTATGAATTATTCAACTTCCATTACTATTGGAGGAATCATTTTGAGCCAGTATGTAACCCATGGAAGCTTAATCTAGGTAAATTGGTTTGCCCTAATGTTTTTGTCGATGTCGAACTAGTGAAATTGTTGGCCAGTCATTATAATCTAAAACATAAGGCCATATGTGATCTATCTGGGAACCCATTGATACATTTGTCAGAAAATGCAATCAATGAAATCTTTAAATTGGAAGGGATGTACAATGAGAGAATTGTAGGTGAAGAGCTCGAGAATGAATTCAGAAGGATAGACACCATTTATAGGGGTTGGAGATTACCCCTGCACAGAATTAGGCATTATGCAAACCAATTCCAATGGAAGACAATGAAGGACTAATCCACTTGCAACAACTGAAATTTAAAGGCTAGGGAGGCTAATCCACTTGGAACAACTGAAATTGGGATTAATGTAGCGAAATTGAATAAAGCCCAAATACAGGCATTGATCAAAGAAAAGGAGATGTACAAAACAAATAATGAAATAATGCTGAGAGAAAGTGAGCATCTGAAAGACTTAGTAGGTGTTAGAACAGGGCCAACAAAGCTGCTCACCCAGGGTAAAATTTCACAGACAAAGGACCATTGGGAGGGATCAAGTGCATATTCTCAAGGGAAATATGACACACTTACAATAGTAATCAAAAGGAGGCAAGCTAGTTTAGGCATTTGGTTGAAAAAAATTTGGGGAAAAAATTCACTGAACTTTGATGCATTAAAAGAACACAAAAGAGTGGAAGGTAGAATTCAAGAAAAGCTCGAGGAAATAAAACAATGGAGTACTCCTCATAATGCGGAAATTGAGGGTGCTAATCATTTTATGGATAAGCATAGAGAATTCCTTTAAGAGTTACAAGGGGATGCGCAAGGGTTGATAGAAGCCACCAAAAGTGGATTGGTTGCATTCCTTGATGATGGAGAAAAATTGAAAGAAATGGTTGCGTGGAAAAATGAAAGTGAATTGATATTGCAGAAGATTCTAAATACGGCTACTGTGAAAGATGCAACCCTTGTGAACAGAATGAGAAGATAGTTAAGATGGACATCATGATCCATGATGCATTAGGAGATGTGGATATGCATGAACGCCAAGACTACGTGGATCACATGTTGAGAGTCCATGTATGGCTTAACAAAGCCTAATATTTTTTAATTTTATTGTTGTTTCATACTCAAGATATTTCTGAAAGGACGTGTCCTTTCAACAGTTGATTTATAAGTATCCATTTTTGTAGCGATAGAAAAGGGACAAAATTATAAAATTTAGAAAAGGATAGATTGCAACAAGCATAATATTTTCAGAATGTTTGCATTCAAGAAGACTATGTTGCATATGTAAGATTTGAGGAAGATAATGAAAGACTGTTGATTTGGTGGCTTCATTCTCGTATCAGTTGTTTGTTGGATTTCTTAAATTATTTGATTGTCTCCAATCTGATGTTTCTTGATTATTTAAGTTGAAATATCAAGTATATGTTCAATTTATCGGTGCACATTTGTTGTATTTGTGTGATTTGATTAATTGGGTTCTTTAAAGAAGAATTAAATTCCTTTCAGTCAATTACAGTAATCTGGAAATGTTATTTGGATCCTTAAGAAGAATCAAATAGTTAGGATTGATATTCTGCCTCAAGTAAGATCTGTCAATCACATTCTTACATGTTTATACCAGTTATAAACTCATATGTGTATGCCAAACAATTAAAGAACTTGCTAGATAGGAACCACTCATCTAAGACTTTCATTTGACTTCGTTTTACCCAACAAGGCACTGGTCTTCCTTATTTCATTATTTAATTTTATTCATTTCATTTAACATCTATTAACTGAACATATCAGGCTTCACCTTGATATTATATATACAATTTATACCAAATTTAGATCATATATAATATTGCATATACAATTTATACCAAATTTAGATCATATTTCTCCATTGTCAAATTTCCATTGTGGATAGTTTAGTCAAGTAGGAAGCATAGTTCAAAATCTGCAGCATTCATATAGGTACATCGGCCTAGGTTTACCAGAGCCTTAAGAGTAGAAGGTTCAACTGTACTGGTTGGCCTTGTTAGTTGGCCAATAGTGTTGTGAGAGCTTGGAAATCTCTCGTGGTTCAAACATGCATTTTTGAGACCTAACACAACCTCCCATGGTTCCTTTTGTTCATCCCTTGCGAGAATAAAAGAAACCTATGATTGATAAATTTGGTCCTACAAAATCACAACTTGAAAATGATGCAAAAAGGAACATAAATGCTAAAGAGTGTAGGAATAGACATCATGTTATTCTTCATAAGTTAAAAGAAGAGAATAAAACAAAAAATAAAGAAAAAAAATTAACTCAAGAAAAGCATGATGATTCTCTACCTCCATGACAACAAGAAACACATGAAACATCAATGGACATCATCATTAGGCCTCCTATTATGATTAACTTGGATGATGATGATGAGATTGTTAAGATTGATGAAGAAGTGCATAATGAGCTGATTTTATTGCTTAAATTATAACAATTGTGATGATCCTCCTAACAGGAGTGAATCACAACATATTGAACCTGGTGATACTCCTAGTACAACACTTGTCATTTTCCCTTTGTCTATTTTTCCACTTTCTGCATATGATGAACAAGATTGGGATGTGGATGACCTACTATAGGTTGACTCACATGTTCCATACTAGTCTTTATTTCATGTTCTTTGTGATTGCAAGTGCATAATGTGATCCCCCATACAATTTTTCTTGGTTTGTCTTTATAGGTTTGTGAGCCTACTTTGGATGACCCTTGTCACTCTATTGGTGCAAAGATACAAAGGAAGCAAATCCATTGTGACATTGTTTTATTTGTATCTACATTCTTCTATATGCCATACACCATTTTCTTTTCTCTTGTCATTTGTTTTCCTTCTGTGGATGATGCAAGGCATTGAGACATTTAGGTCTTTTCCATGTTGACCCAAAATATATATTTTATTTTAGCTCTCAATGTGTCATTCTTCCTTTGTGCTCATTTTTCAACGAGTTATTTGAGGAATGATGACAATTCTGATCTAGATTATATCACTGTAGCAAAGACAAACATTGATCCAAAATCCATGGATCCCTTATGTGTTATATTAGGATTTCATATGGGGGGAAACCTCCTTTCATGACGTAGCTCTACTTGGAAACATATTTTTTACATAGGTATTTCCAATAAACCTTTCATGTATTAGAATTTATCATATTCTACTTTAAATTAATTTTTCACAACATGGTGTTTAGCAACTTCTTTCAAGTGGGGACATATGCATCCTTGCTCATTGTTTACTTAAAAGTGTGGTCTTCTTACTTCACATGATGTTTCTTCTTGGTGGTGACATTGGGTTTAATGTCCTTCAAGAGCATGAACATTCTTGGCATATGAAATTCCTCTTAGTGGTAATGCTACATATTGCATTCCCTAAGTTGTGAATCATTTATCCTCGACTAGTCCTCTCTTGGTGACATTAGGTATGATGTTCTCTAAGGTGAGACCTTTCATGAACTAAGAAAAACCCCTTTGAAGATCCCATTTTATTGCATCTAAAATGTTTTCATGCCCACCAAGAATAACACAACTTGCTTTCCAATAGAGCCTTTATGTTGTTCAAATGACCACCAGGCATAACACAACTTGCTTGCTAACAGAGCCTTGTTTTTCATGAGTGCCTAGCATAGTGTAGCTTGCTAGCCTTGTGGAACCTTTTTGGTGTGCATCCTTATCAAAGTTATCGGGAGGTATAATTTTGGTATGGTTGGTACATGGGAGCTTGTAAACTTGGCATACCTTTCACATCAACCACTTTTTTGGGATGCCCCGATGGATAACAGATTTCACTAGCCCATGTGAGTATATTTTGTTTGCATAGTGGAGAATGGGTTTCCACTTGTAAACATTTTTTGGACAAACAACTAAGGCTTGATCCATACCTATTGGATAAAAATATGAGGCTTGATCCACCCCTCTTTCTCTTCTCATTAATTTTGGCATTGCATGCTTGTGTATCTTGTATTATTGTTGCATATTAAACATAGACAAGTGTCTTTGTTGGTTTCCCATGAGATCTTAGATATAGGAGGCTTAATCAACCTCCATTACCTTTGTTGTCTTATCTTGCCAACAATTGTGCAATTAGACCTCTCTTGACACTTATTTTTCTACTTTAGTGTGAGTTTGAGCGTAGGAATCATCATCTCACTAAAATGGGGGCTAAATGTAGTGTCAAAAAATGTACTCATTTACATTTTCACACTATGTTTGGGTCCCTTAATTAATTAGACTTAATTAAGCCTCTAATTGGCCCAATTATGCATTTAAAATTCTAATTAATTATGTTTTCTAAAAGTAAAACTTGTATCAAACAATGCAAACATTAATTAAATTACCTTCGAAGTTCAGTGTCCTGGATTTAGGTCTTACAACCCATTTGCCCAAGGGTGAATAGGACCTCCTTAAGTAGAGGATCTCAAATTTTAATATGTTTTTTCGCCGCATTTTTATGTTTCAAATTCAAATTTATAATTTTTGATCTTTGATGTTTAATTTTTGAGAAATTAAGATATTACCTATAAATACAAGGTCTTTTTATCAATTCAAATCCTAGAGAAGCTAAGAATTTTGAAGGAGAAAAATTATATAAAATATTATTGTCAAGAGAATTCTAGAGTAGATTTATTAGTCTTCTACATCACTATTCAAAATCTCAAACATCATGTCAAAGTTATTGATGCATGTTTTTGGAGCTACCATTGTGATGTAGGTGTAGACACCTAGATTTGACCACTTTCATATGGTCACAATCCCATCATTTATTCGTCTAATTTATTATATTAATTAAATGACACATTTAATTAATATCATCCCCTTTCCCTAAGGTTCCTAAAACTATTTAATTAAATATTTTATCCTTTAACATTTCCTCTCTAAATTAAATAAATCAATCAATTTATTTAATTTAGTCAATTATCCTTTTCATTTTTAAATTCATTATTTCTCTCTCCTTGTCACATCCTTCATAACTTGCCACTTGCTTCTAATCATCATTAATTAATCTAATCACCTATTTGCACAATCCTAATCCTAATCACTTACCCCTTTTAACATGTTCTTAAGTCAACCTTCTTGGTACTTAACTTTTTTGGGTTGACCTCTTCCCCATGTGAATTAAAAATTCACACTTATTACCCCATGCATTTTTCTTCGCCATGACATCTCATATGTCACATTGTACCCAAGGAAAAAGACCTATTTTAGAGGAATCTTGTTTTACCCTTTGGTCTCTCCCAAAAAGTGAATTAAAAATTCACTTTTATTCCTCCAAGGCCATCTCCAATCCCCATGTTGACAAGGGTGGAATTTCTAAAAGTCCTTACTTGTCACTTTCAGCCCCACTTGGAAACAAGGGATTACTTTTTGTGGAGATTCTCTCTCATTCCAAGGTACTTGCAAGTACCTTGGGACCACATGGCCTCTTCCATGTCATTTGTACCCTTGTCATCTCATCTTGTCCTTTGGACAACTCACCCGCCACATGTCAGGATGTGAGGGCTTGTGAGTCCTCAACTCACCACAACCCTCCATCTTGACCATGGTGGCTCAATCCGGACTGTTGAATCTTCTAAAGGATTCAATTTTCTCTATAAATACCCCCCTCTTCATTAAAAGAGCTTGCATCTTCTAGTTAGAGAGTTATTTCATGCATACCAAACTTATGTTTCTAAGTTGTTTGAGTCATCTTAGTCTTTTATTGCCATTCCTTAGCATTTACATTCTTATATAGAATCCATTGTTGCATCTACCTACCTCCATTCATCCATGTACCACCATCATTACAAGTTATCATCTAAGGAACACACATTATCAACTATCAAAGGGCCAACCAAGGGAAACATGGATTAAAGGTATATAAATCTCATCTTCATTTTTATCTTTCTTTTATGTTGTGTTTAACTTAGGCTAATCATTTGAGGTGTTAGGAGTTTTTGTGCTCTTCTTGCATTTTAGCTTGTTTTGTACTTTAGATTAGCACTTTTTTCCCCTTCACATTTCTGGCACACCTGGTGGGACCCACATCATGATTAAGAGTTACTATTTTTTTAAAGATTTTGCATATTTTGACATAGAGGGGCAGCCTTGCCCACTAGTTGGGTGGCCCTGATCTGGAGGGGTGACCCTACCCTAACAACAATTTTTTATTGTTGTTTTCATCATTTTCTTATTGTTTTGCTTGTAGGATCACTGTTTCGGTGGCCCTAACTTAGAGGGGTGGCTCTACCCTAGCAAGAAACTTTTATGTTGCTATTTTTCATCATTTTCTGACTGTTTTCCTTGCAAGTTCACTGTTTGGGCGGCCTTGACCTGGAGGGGTGGCCCTGCCCTAGTAGAAAAATTTTCTGCTGCTATTTTTCATCATTTTCTGATTTTTTTGCTTACAGGATCACTGTTTAGGCGGCCCTGACCTGGAGAGGCGGCCCTACCCTAGCAGTAGACTTTTTTGCTGCTATTTTTCATCAATTTTTAACTGTTTTCTTTGCAAGTTCACTGTTTAGGTGGCCTTGACTTGGAGGGGTGGCACTGCCCTAGCATCAGACTTTTCTACTATTTTTTTTCATCATTTTCTGACTATTTTTCTTGCAGGATCACTATTTGGGTGGCCCTGACCTGGAGGGGCGGCCCTGCCCTAGCAACAGACTTTTTTGTTGCTATTTTTCATCATTTTTTGACTATTTTTCTTGTAGGTTCACTGTTTGGGTAGCCCTGACTTGGAGGGGTGGCCCTACCCTAGTAGCAGACTTTTATGCTATTTTTTTTCATCATTTTTTGATTGTTTTGCTTGCAGGATCACTGTTTCAGTGGCCGTGACCTAGAGGGGCAGACCTACCCTAGCAACAAACTTTTTTGCTACTATTTTTTTATCATTTTTTGACTATTTTTCTTGTAGGATCACTGTTTGGGCGACCCTGACTTGGAGGGGAAGCCTTGCCCTAGCAACAAACTTTTCTACTACTGGTTTTCATCATTTTCTGACTGTTTTTCTTGTAGGTTCACTGTTTGGGCGGCCTTGACCCAGCAGCAAAATTTTTTGCTGCTATTTTTTTTTATCATATTCTGACTCTATTTTCTATAGGATCCCTGTTTGGGTGGCCCTGACCTAGCAGCAAATTTTTTTGTTGCTATTTCTCATCTTTTTTTGATGACTATTCCTTGCAGGTTTACAAAGTCCGCTTGTCAAAGATAGAAAATGAAACTATTGACAAGTGTTTTGCAAGTGGAAAAATTGTGTTCAATTAGTCTTATCTTTTCATTTTTCTTAAAATAGGAACACGTGACTAATTAAAGGGTCAATGAATCTGCTTCTTGTGTTTGGAGTGGACTATTGACGTATCTAATCCTCTTGCACCATTTGGTGATCTTGGGTGAAGAGAAATCGTAGTCCACTTATTTCATTTTACCCCCTTTTCCATTTTATTAGTGGGACCTACTTTGGGATTTCATCACCCCAAGGGACAATTCCAACCATGTGTTACCGATGGGGTATATAAAGGGGGGAGGTTAAAGTTGTACCTCAATCTAATGACATCATAATAGGCAAAGCATCGAAGCTAGGGTGATACATAGATAGACATGAAGAGTTGGTCTGAGCTCTCAGTCTCTAGCTAGCTACTCCCGACTCATGCTTGTGACAGATTAGTGTTTACGGTTGTACCCCATGTACCATGTGTATATCAGGGATACCACTAGAAAACTTGTTAAGCCTAGATAAAGGACTGTGTTGGCCATACCTTAACACTAAAATTAGGCTTGTGTTGCTTGAAGTGTCTTCTTGTGAAAAAATAGTACTTGTTAGTTAGTTTTGGCCTTTTACTTGTTTTCCATCCTTTGCCATCACTGTTTTTTACTAAGTTAGGTTCAAACGATTTTATAGAGGCGGCCTTGCCCTTTAGGGGCGGCCCTGACCTCTGTTTGGGCAGCCTTGACCTAAAGGGGCGGCCCTGTCCCCCTATTTCAACATTTGTTTAACTTGTTTAAAACAAAATTTTGCTAAGTCTTTCTTATTTGGGCGGCCCTGACCACGGTTTGCATGGCCTTGACCTCTGTTTGGGTGGCCTTGACCTAAAGGTCTAGCCCTGACCTTTGTTTGTGTGGCCTTGACCTAAAGGGGTGACCCTGACCTCTGAAACAACCTTTTTTAGCCTTCAATCATTAGTCGTTACACTATTTCAGAAGCTTGTTTTCTAGTTCTGATTGTTGTTCCCTCATTTGGGGTACCTATTTACCCTCTCGACCATTCGTTCGTCCATTCTGAATATCCGATCACCTATTGTTTGGGGTCGTTTCCCCATTCCGAGCATCTATCAACATTTTTTGAAAGTCATCATTTCATCAACCAAACCACATAGGTGCTTCTTAGAACATCATTAGAGTCCATATCTATCATCAAATCATTAATCCCAATCATCTAGGCTTCGTTTTGAGGATTTTGATTTTTATGTTGAAACTTTCAGAGGTTATAACTTTTAACTCGGATGTGGGTTTTGGTTGAAATTTTATGGGTGGTTGCATTATGGGGTGGCATGTGGATTCCCAACCGACTTTGAGTCAAATAAACCCCGTTTCAACACATTTTTGAGGCCTCAAACTTTCATCTTGACCCTCAAAATCAGAATTTAATGTTTTTTTTTTTTTTAATTTTTGAAAAATCATTTTCGTTAATAACTCGGAATGCATGTTCACTCCATTTTGCTCCCCACCGCAAATTCTCCCAATTGCTATGCATGTTCTCTCTTGGCGTCTCAAAACGGCCTCGGCATTGGATGCTTTGCGTAAAATGGATCGGCACTGGTAGCCTTTCCAAAGCCGTCCATGTCGAGGTCTAGTAAGGGAGCCTCTGTGTAGCTTTTGGGTTGTTTTTGTTTACACCCGACTCCCGCCTGGGATGCTCGACTGTTATGCGTGGGCTGTCTTGCCGTCTCGGAACGGGTTTTGGTTTTGGACGCATCTCGGGAAGTGATCGGCACTGGTAGCCGATCCAGATTCGTCCAAATCCGCCCCCAGTAAAGAGATATCTTGGGGAGCCTCTGTCTAACTCTCGGGCTGCTTGGGAGGGTGCGCTCCGTTTTGCTTTCCAACACAAATTCTCCCAATTGCTATGCAAGGTCTCTCTCTGCGTCATCTTGGAACGGTCTCGGCATTGGATGCATTGCGTAAAACGGATCGGCAATGGTAGCCTTTCCACGGTCATCCATGTCGGGGCCTAGTAAGCGAGGGAGCCTTTGTGTAGCTTTTGGGTTGTTTTTGTTTACATCCGACTCCGCCTGGGTCACTCGACTGTTATGCGTGGGCTCTTTTGCCATCTCGGAATGGGGGTATGTTTTGGACGCATCTCGGGAAGTGATCGGCACTGGTAGCCGATCCAGATTCGTCCAAATCCGCCCCCAGTGAAGAGATATCTTGGGAGCCTCTGTCTAACTCTCGGGCTGCTTGGGAGGGTGCGCCCCGTTTTGCTTCCCAACACAGATTCTCCCAACTGCTATGCAAGGTCTCTCTCGGCGTCGTCTCGGAACGGTCTCGGCATTGGATGCATTGCGTAAAACGGATCGGCACTGGTAGCCTTTCCAAGGTCGTCCATGTCGGGGCCTAGTAAGCGAGGGAGCCTTTATGTAGCTTTTGGGTTGTTTTTGTTTACATCCGACTCCGCCTGGGTCACTCGTCTGTTATGCGTGGGCTCTTTTGCCGTCTCGAAAAAGGGGGTATGTTTTAGACGCGTCGGGGAAGTAGTGATCGGCGATGGCCGATCAGTTCGTCCAAATCCGTACCGATAAAGAGATATCTTGGGAACCTCTGTCTAACTCTCGAGTTGCGCTTGGGAGGGTGCATTTCCGTTTTGCTTCTAACTGCGAATTCTCCCAATTGCTATACAAGATGCTCTCGGTGTCGTCTCGGAACGGTCTCGGCATTGGATGCATTGCGTAAAACGGATCGGCACTGGTAGCCTTTCCAAGGTCGTCCATGTCGGGGCTTAGTAAGCGAGGGAGCCTCTGTGTAGCCTTTGGGTTGTTTTTGTTTACATCCGACTCCCCGCCTGGGTCACTCGTCTGTTATGCGTGGGCACTTTTGCCGTCTCGGAACGGGGGTATGTTTTGGACGCATCTCGGGAAGTGATCGGCACTGGTAGCCGATCCAGACTCGTCCAAATCCGGCCTCAGTAAAGAGATTTCTTGGGAGCCCCTGTCTAACGCTCGATTTGCTTGGGAGGGTGCACTCCATTTAGGTCCCCACCGCAAAATCTCCCAATTGCTACGCATGGTCTCTCTCAGCATCTCAGAACGGCCTTGGCATTGGATGCTTTGCGTAAAACGGATCGGCACTGGTAGCCCTTTCCAAAGCCGTCCATGTCGGGGTCTAGTAAGGGGGAGCCTTTGTGTAGCTTTTGGGTTGTTTTTGTATACACCTAAGACCCCCGCCTGTGACACTCGACTGTTATGCGTGGGCTCTCTCTTGCCGTCTCGGAATGGGGGCATGGTTTGGACGCATCTCAGGAAGTGATCGGCACTGGTAGTCGATCTAGTTTCATCCAAATCCGGCCTCAGTAAAGAGATTTCTTTGGGAGCCTCTGTCTAACTCTTGGATTGCTAGGGAGGGTGCGCTCCGTTTTTCTCCCCAACACAACTTCTCTCCCAATTGCTATGCAAGGTCTCTCTTGGTGTCGTCTCGGAACGGTCTCCGCATTGGATGCATTGCGTAAAACGGATCGGCACTGGTAGCCTTTCCAAAGTCGTCCATGTCGGGGTCTAGTAAGGGGGGGGGCTTTGTGTAGCTTTTGGGTTGGTTTTGTTTACACCCGACTCCGCCTGGGTCACTCGACTGTTATGCGTGGGCTCTCTTGCCGTCTCCGAACGGGGGTATGTTTTGGACGCATCTAGGGAAGTGATCGGCACTGGTAGTCGATCCAGACTCGTCCAAATCCGGCCCCAGTAAAGAGATTTCCTTGGGAGCCTACGTCTAACTCTCGGGCTGCTGCTTGGTAGGGTGCGCGTTCCGTTTTGCTCCCCACCACAAATTCTCCCAGTTGCTATGCAACGTCTCTCTCGGCGTCTCGGAAAGGTCTCGGCATTGGATGCATTGCGTAGAATGGATCGGCACTGGTAGCCTTTCCAAAATCGTCCATGTCGGGGTCTAGTAAGGGGGGAGGGAGCCTTTGTGCAGCGCTTGGGTTGTTTTTGTATGCACCGAGGACCCCCGCCTGGGACACACTCGACTGTTATGCGTGGGCTCTCTCTTGCCGTCTCGGAACGGGGGTATGTTTTGGACGCATCTCGGGAAGTGATCGGCACTGGTAGCCGATCCACAGCTTCGTCCAAATCCGGCCTCAGTAACGAGATTTCTTTGGGAGCCTCTGTCTAACTCTCGGATTTGCTTGGGAGGGTGCGCTCCGTTTTTCTCCCCAACACAACTTCTCCCAATTGCTATGCAAGGTCTCTCTCGGCGTCGTCTCGGCAGTGGATGCATTGCGTAAAACGGATCGGCACTGGTAGCCTTTCCAAAGTCGTCCATGTCGGGGTCTAGTAAGGGGGAAGCCTTTGTGTAGCTTTTGGGTTGGTTTTGTTTACACCCTTCTCCGCCTGGGTCCCTCGACTGTTAGTAGTGGGCTCTCTTGCCGTCTCGGAACGGGGGTATGTTTTGGACGCATCTCGGGAAGTGATCGACACTGGTAGTCGATCCAGACTCGTCCAAATCCGGCCCCAGAAAAGAGATTTCCTTGGGAGCCTACGTCTAACTCTCGGGCTGCTGCTTGGGAGGGTGCGCGCTCCGTTTTGCTCCCCACCACAAATTCTCCCAGTTGCTATGCAAGGTCTCTCTCGGCATTGGATGCGTTGCGTAAAGCGGATCGGCACTGGTAGCCTTTCCAAAGTCATCCATGTCGGGGTCTAGTAAGGGGGGAGGGAGCTTCTGTGTAGCTCTTGGGTCGTTTCTGTATACACCCAAGACCGCCTGGGACACTCGACTGTTATGCGTGGGCTCTCTTGCCGTCTCGGAACGGGGGTATGTTTTGGACGCATCTCGGGAAGTGATCAGCACTG